>JAGIQG010000002.1:17293183-18493183 GCA_024679065.1 Sphyrna mokarran
TCTGTCCTTAATAAGTAAGTGGCATAATTTTTTAAAAAATAAATTAAAGTTTAAGTCTTAATGTTCTTTTTAAGTGTCACAAGTAGGTTTACATTAACACTGCAAAGAAGTTACTGTGCAGCATAGTGGCGTAGTGTTTAGCACTGCTGCTTCACTGTGCCAGGGACCTGGGTTTGATTCCCAGCTTTGGTCGCTGCCTGTGTGGAGTTTGCATGTTCTCCCCATGTCTGCATGGGTTTCCTCCCACAGTCCAAAAGACGTGCTGGTTAGATGGATTGGCCATGCTAAATTCTCAGTGTACCTGAACAGGCGTCCAAGTGTGGCGACTCAGAGATTTTCACAGTAACTTCATTGCAGTGTTAATGCAAGCCTACTTAACTTTAATAAATAAATTATTAAACACTCTGGCACCTATTTGGATACACTGAGGGAGAATTTAGCATATCCAATGCATCTAACCAGCACGTCTTTCGGACTGTGGGAGGAAACCGGAGGAAACTGGGTCCTGAAGGGGAAAACATCTTTAATTACAACTTTATTTCACCCTCTCATCCACCAAGTCACATAATTTCCCCTCATAAATCATGCCAAAATCATGTATAATGAAAAGATCACAGCAGTTCTGATTTCAAATCCCCAAAACAAAGAAACAATTTAGGAATTTTGATAAGGTGGGGGAAGAAAAGAACACGTATGCAAACCGACGTGTGAAAAACATTTGTAAAAATTGCCTCAAGCTGCTTCATGCAACTCAAAAAAAAAGCACGGCCTATTAATACACAAATGTCTAGATGACGAAGAACAGTGCGTCAATGTGAGTAATAATACGTATTACAACATTCTGCAGGTTTCAAAATATTGTTTTAAGAGGACATATTACACAATTTAATCTGCTTTTACTTGAAAACTGAAACTCAGTGGTCTCATGCAGCACACGTTTGAAGTGGAGAGTCACTGTAACACAGAGGAGACCACTCACTCCATTGGGTCCATGTTGGTCTTTGCACAATCCTGTCAGTTGCATTCTCCTACTTTACACCCAGAGCCCTACAAGTTTTCTTCAGGTCACCATCAAATTTCCTTTGGAAATTATTCATCAATTTTGCTTTCACCACCCGTGCATGCAACACGTTCTCAATTATTATTTCTCGATGTGTAAGAAAGCTCTTCCTCACAAACTGCTTGTATTTTTTGCCCAAAACCTTAAATCTTTGTCCCCAAGCTCTGTACAATCAATAATCAGCTATCTTCACATAGGTGGCACAGTGGTTAGCACTGCTGTCTCACAGCACCAGGAACCCGGGCTCCATTCTCACACTTGGGTCACTGGAGTTTGCACATTCTCCTCATATCCGAATGGGTTTCCTCCCTGTGCTTGGGTTTCCTCACAAGATCCAAACATGTGCAAGTTATGTTGATTGGCCGTGCTAAATTGCCCCTTAGTGTTCACAGATGTGTAAGTGAGATGGAATAGCCATAGAATCAACGAGGTTTACAGCTTGGAATCAGGCCCTTCGGCTCAACTAATTTCCTGGGGTTAAGGGGATAGGGCAGGGTGGAGAGTCTTGATAAGATTTTTTTTGGAGAATCAGTGCAGATCTGATAAGCTAAATGACCTTTTTATACATAGGAGGGATTCAATGTTTCTCCAACTGAGTATTGTAATCAAAATTCCTTATCTCTAGATCCATTCTAGTGAATTGTCTCTGCACCTCCCAAGAACTCTTATATCCTTTCTAAATTGTGGTGATCAGAATGGAATTCTTCAGTAATGGTCTACACAGAGGTTTATTACAATCCTTACTGTACAGAAAGAGGCCATACAGCCCATCGTTCTGCACTAACTACAATTCCACCCAGGCCCCGTCCTCATAGCCCCATCATATACCCTAGCTAGTCTCTCTGACACTGAGGGGCAATTTAGCACTGCCAATCCACCTAACCCACATATATTTGAACTCTGGGAGGAAACTGGAGAACCTGGAGGAAACCCATGCAACATGCGGAGAACATACAAAATCCAGATAGACAGTGACCCAACCCAGGTCCATGGTGCTGTGAGGCAGCAGAGCTAACCACTGTCCACTTTGCTGCCATTTAGAGCTAGTAGAGCTTAGAGAAGATGTAGAGGTGATGTCACAGAATGAATAATGCAAAAACCCAGACTAATGCCCTTGGGACATGAGTGTGAAACCTACCACAGCTGCTGGTGGAATTTAAATTCAATTAATATATCTGGAATATAAAGGTATGCTCAGTAATGGTAACCAGGAAACTATTGTAAAAACCCATCTGGTTCATTTACATCCTTTAGGGAATGAAATCTGCCATCCTTATCTGGTCTGGCCCATACGTGACTCCAGACCCATGACTTATTCTTAACTGCCCTCTGAAATGGCTTAAGGAGCTGCTCAATTCACGGGCAATTAGGGATGGGCCTTGCCAGTGACACACACATCCCATGAAAGAAGAAATATAAACAAAAGATTCAGGAGAACTTCCCTTTTTTTGTATGAAATGAAGTCCAAGATCGTAAATGCTTTGCTAATTACTCTCTCATTACTGCTGCTACTCTCAAAGATCATGAACCCCTATGTCCCTCAGACATTGCACATTGTTAAAAACTGTGCCATTAAGTCTGTATTGACATTCCCTATCAGAATACATCACACTCATAGAATCATAGAATCCCTACAGTGCAGAAAGAGGCCATTTGGCCCATCGAGTCTGCATTGATCACAATCCCACCCAGGGCCTATCCCCAAAACCCCACTTATTCACACTACTAATCCTAACACTAAGGGGCAATTTAGCATGGCCAACAACCTATTTTTGGTCTCCCTTACTTTTTTCATATTCTTTCCTGGAATGTGCCATTAGATAGACGAGCATTCATTGCCCATCCCTAGTTGCCCTTTCATAGAACATAGAACACTACAGCACAAACAGGCCCTTCGGCCCACGAGTTGCGCCAATCACATCTATACCTACCAAGCCATAGACCTATCTATAACCCCCTATCCTATTAGTTCCCATATACTCATCCAGAAGTCTTTTAAAAGACCTCAGCGAGTTTGCCTCTACCACCACCGATGGCAGCCGATTCCATTCACTCACCACCCTCTGAGTGGAAACTTACCCCTAACATCCCCTCTGTATTTGCTTCCCTGCACCTTAAATCTGTGTCCTCTTGTAGTGACCATTTCAGCCCAGGGAAATAGCCTCTGAGAATCCACCCTATCTATTCCTTTCAACATCTTATAAACCTCTATCAGGTCACCTCTCAACCTTCGTCTCTCTAGGGAGAAGAATCCCAGCTCCCTCAACCTATCTTCATAAGGCATGCCTCCCAATCCAGGCAGCATCCTTGTAAATCTCCTCTGCACCCTCTCAATAGCTTCCACATCCTTCCTATAGTGAGGTGACCAGAACTGCACACAGTACTCCAAGTGGGGTCTGACAAGAGTCTTATAAAGTTGCAGCATTACCTCCTGACTCTTAAACTCAATACCTCGATTAATGAAGGCTAGTACACATATGCCTTCTTGACCACATCCTCCACTTGCGGGGCTGATTTAAGAGACCTATGGACCTGGACCCCAAGATCCTTCTGCTCCTCAACGCTGCCAAGATTCGTATCGTTGAAATTATACTCCTTCATCCCATTGGTCCTGCCAAAATGGACCACCACACATTTATCCACATTGAAGTCCATCCGCCACTTCTCTGCCCATTCTTGCATCCTATCTGTATCTCGCTGCAACTTCTGACATCCCTCCAGACCATCCACAACACCAACAACCTTCGTATCGTCAGCGAACTTACTAACCCATCCGTCCACTTCCTCATCCAGGTCATTTATGAAAATGACAAACAGCAAGGGTCCTAGAACAGATCCCTGAGGTACTCCACTGGTGATAGATTCATAGAAAATTCTTTTATCAGGCCCAATTCTTTGTGGCTCACTGTGACTGGTCAATAGCGGTGTTTCTGAGCCACCCTTACTCGGTGCACTTGCTGCTGCCCTCAATCCCTCAGTGGAGTTTAAATAGTGAGCTGATTCATCAGTTGAGGTGGTTGGGTGGGTGTGGATGTGGGTGGTAATCAGCAGCTGCTATCCATATCTACTTTGACCTAATTCTATGAGATTTCACGGAGTGCAGGGTTAGTGATGAGGACTTCCAGTTTTCCAAACGGGGAGAAAAACAAAGGGAAATACCCAATTTTCTTGTTGTATGGTCGTATGGTTTCTTTATCATGTGGTCAATTTAAGTAAACAGCAGCAAACATTTGAGAGTTTAAAAATAAAGATTTTTTTTCACACACTAAACCAGAGTTAAACACTATGTCAGTCATGTACCACATACTAAAGAAGATACAACCTGATAATTATATTGTAATAATTTGGATAAGGGAACAAAATGTAACATCTCAAAGTTTGTAGCTGATACCAGGTTGGGTGGATGGGTGAACTGTGATAAGGATCCTTCAGAATGACCTGGACAGGTTGGGTGAGTGGGCTAATCAATGGCAAATGCAGTATAATTTGGATAAATGTGAGGTTATTCACTTTGGAAGCAAAAACAAGAAGGCAGATTATTACTTGAATGTCTGTAAATTGGGAGAGGGGAGTGTGCAGTGGGACTTGGGTGTCCTTGTGCACCAGACACTGAAGGTAAGCACGCAGATGCAGCAGGCGGTAAAGAAGGCAAATGGCAGGTTGGCCTTCATTGCGAGATGTTTTGAGTTCAGGAGCAGGGATATGTTGTTGCAATTAGATAGAGTGTTAGAGAGAACATATTTAGAATAATGTTTGCAGTTTTAGTTTCCTTTTCTGAGGAAGGATGTTTTTACTCTTGTGGAATTACAGCGAAACTTTACCAGGCTGATTCTGGGGATGGCAGGACTGATGTGTGAGGAGAGATTGAATAGATTAGGATTGTTTTCACTGGAGTTCAGCCAAATGAGGGGGGATCGCGTAGAGACTTATAAAATTCTAATAGGACTAGACAGGGTAGATGCGGAAGCTTGTTCCCAATGATGGGGAACCAGGGGTCACAGTCTGAGGATTCAGATTAGACCATTTAGGACAGAGAAGAGGAGACGTTTTTTCACCCTAGGAATGGTGAACCTGTAGAATTCATTACCATACAAAGTATTTGATACCAAAATATTGAATATATTCAAGAGGCGACTAGGTATAGCCCTTGGGGCGAACGGGATCAAAGGTTATGGGGAGAAAACATTGAGTTGGAAAATCAACCATGATTGTGATGAATGGTGGAGCAGGCTTGAAGGGCCAAATGGCCTCCTTCTGCTCCTATCTTCTATGTTTTACCAAGGATAAATTAAATAGTTAACAGTTCATGTGTTTGGCTCATTGTAGGGAATCAGTAATTATGTGCACAGTAGAACAATAAGTCCTTTTTCATTCTTGGATTGTAGTTCAAATGGGTTAAAATAATGAAGTCTGGATAGTTGTAGTTCCCTCAAAGAGATTAGCTTTACGGATAGGTTGTGAAGCCAGGCACTTGTAGATTTTATGTCAGGAAATCAAAAATTTTACTGATAGAATTGGAGTTTGGGAATCAGGCTGAGAGAGATTTTAAATGTTTTATAGACTTCCTGCTCTTAAAGTGCAAAAATGACACAGTCTTTTTGTGAGCTATGGTTTCTTCGGTGTTTCTTTACAAACTTCTGGTCTGGATATTTACATTTTTAAAGCTTAGTTTATTTATTAGTGAGACAAGTAGCTGCGATGAAGTTACTGTGAAAATCCCCTAGTTGCCACACTCCAGCACCAGTCTGGGTAGACTGAGAGAGAACTTTTCATGGCCAATGCACCTTAACCAGCACATTTTTCAGGCTGCAGAAGGAAACTGGAGCACTGGAAAAGGGAGAGATACAAAAGGGTCCAGAGGGGCAATTTTTTTTGCACAGAGGGTGGTGAGTGTCGAGAATGAGCTGTCAGAGGCAGTAGCAGAGGTGGATACAATTTTCTCCTTTAAAAAGTGTTTAGACAGTTACATGGGTAAGATGGGTATAGGGGGATATGGGCCAAACGCGGGCAATTGGGACTAGCTGAGGGGTTTAAAAAAAAGGGCGGCATGGAAAAGTTAGGCCAAAGGGCCTGTTTCCATGCTGTAACCCCCTATGATTCCATGACACCTGGAGGAAACCTACGCAAATAGTGACCCAAGCTGGGAATCGAACCTGGGTCCCTGGCATTATGTGGGGCAGCCATGCTAACCACTGCGTCATTGTGCAATAGAGATTACAGTGTTTTCTGCCAGTTTCACTCGTATGGCCAATACTGGTATCATTTAGTCGGCATAGTTTCACAGTTCAAAGATATCACAACACAACAGGAGATAGATGGTGGACTCTGACCCTGAACTGGTAGATAACTGATCTCGTCGGTTTTTTTTGTTAAATTGCAAACTTGGAGACATATGATGGGGTTTTCCAGTCCCATCGTGTCGGGTTCCTGCATAGCAGGCGCAGCAAGCCAGATAGAAGTACACTGACTTTGTTAGGACCAGAATTGGTGATTCAATTAGAACTTTCCGGCACGTTAAATTGGATTGTTGAATAAACAAACATCACCTGGTCACTTGGCAGCCATCTTAGCCATGTTTGGGAATGCCCACTCTGAAAAGATAAAAGACCATTCCAGAAGCTTTTGCAGGAGCACAGTCCGTGTTTGAAGTTATGAATAGGACATATCTTCACTCAGCATGTCACCCAGGTCCTTCCCTTCCCATTGTATACCACTGTAGTGCCCATCAACTCTGATTGAGTTGATGGTGATGGTGATGGAGATGGCTGGGACATAAGTTCATAAGATATAGAAACAGAATTAGGCCATTCGGCCCATCGAGTCTGCTCTGTCATTCAATCATGGCTGATATGTTCCTCATCCCCATTTTCCTGCCTTCCCCCAAAACCCTTCAATCCATTACCAATTCAAAATCTGTCTAACTCCTCCTTAAATTTACTCACAGCATCCCAGTATCCACTGCACTTTAGGGTAGTGAATTCTATGGATTCACAACCCTTTGGGAGATGTAATTTCTTTTTAGCTCAATTTTAAATTTGCTACCCCCTTATCCTAAGACTATGACTTCTCATTCTAGACTGCCCTACCAGTGGAAGCATTCACTCCATGTCCACTTTATCATCTTGAATACCTCAATAGTTAGATGAATTGACCCAAACAGGTGCCAGAATGGGGCGATTAGGAGAATTTCACTGTAATTCCATTGCAGTGTTAATGTAAGTCTTATTAATAAATAAACTTTACTTTTGATTTGTGGCGAATAAATAAACTTTACTTTTCAATTTGATCTCCCTCATTCTCTCAATTCCAGACAGTATAGGCCTAAACTGATCAATCTCTCTTCATACGACAAATGCCTCATCTCTGGAATCAATCCAGTGAACCTCCTGTGAACTGTGTCGAATGCCACTATATCTTTCCTCAAATACGTGGACCAAAACTATGCACAATACTCTAGGTGCAGCCTCACCAATGCCTTGTATAGTTGTAACAATACTTCCTTACCTTTATATTCTATTCCTTTAGCTATAAATGCCAACATTCCAATTGCTTTCTTTATATTCTGCCGTACCAGCATGCTAGTTTTCTGTGACTCATGAACGAGGACAACCAGATCCCTCTTCACTGGAGTACCCCGAAGTTTCTCCCCATTTAGATAATAAGTAGCCTTCCATTTTTCCGACCAAAATGCATGACCTCACACTTATCCACATTAAAATCCATCTGCCACATTTTGGCCCACTCTCCAAACCTATCTATATACATTTGTAAAGTTCTCATTTCCTCATTGCAACTTACTGCCCTGCCTATTTTTGGGTCATCTGCAGATTTGGCTGTAGAATCTTCTATCCCTGTATCCAAGACATTAATATTGATTGTAAATATCTGGGGCCCCCAAGGACTGAAACCTGTGGCACCCCACTAGTTCTTGGCATCCAGAAAAGAAAATTATCCTGATTCTCTGTCTTTTGGCCATCAGCCAGTCACCTATCCAAGCTAAATTATCCCTAATCCCGTTGTCTGTTAGATATGATTCAATGAGTATGCCTCTACCTGGCTGTTGCTTGACTAGTTTATGTGACTGCTGTCTTAATTTTGTGACATAAATCTCCAGCTGTTAAGGAGAAGGACAGGGCTTTTTTTTAATATTCATTTATTGCCCATCCCTAATTGCCCTTGCTCAGAGGGCAATTGAGAGTCAACCACATTGCTGTGGCTCTGGAGTCACATGTAGGCCAGACCAGGTAAGGATGGCAGATTTCTTTTCTTAAAGGACATTAGTGAACCAGATGGGTTTTTTCCGACAATCGACAATAATTTTATGGTCATCAGTAGATTCTTTTCCCCAGATATTTTTTCTTGAATTCAAATTCCACCAAATACCATGACGGGATTTGAACCCAGGTCCCCGGGACATTAGCTGAATTAACGGGTTAGTAAGTCTAGTGACAATAGTGCATGGCTATTACTTCCCCTGGGTGGGTGTGTCTTTCTCATATCTGGGGGGCGTGATTCTCCCAAAAAAATTCTAAGTGTTGAATTTGCATAAAAACTGGAGAATCTCCCACATTCTGTGCGGTGCAGAGTGCACTATCATGAATCATGCTGAAAATGAGGGGACAGGGCCTATACCCGCTGGAGAGCTCACCAGCATAGCGCTGAGCACGTGCTGATCTGTCAGCACCAATATTGGCGCATGTGCAGTAGCGCCCCTTCCCCCCACCCATTGCTGGCTTACCGATTGCAAACCAGCCTGGTCACTAGCCAGCCCCGTGAGCCTGCATTGCAACCTCTCCAAATCCCCCCCTCAGTTGCTGACTCCCGAACCTACCCAGGCCAGCCCCAATGTCTCTCCCCTCTACCCGCCAGCTCCCCGACCCCTTCCCCTCACTGGCCACAAACTCCAGCAGCCCTGGCCACAACCCCTGCACCTCGATGGTTGGTCCTGATCAGCCCCTTCCCTCCCTCTGCCACCAATCCTTCTGCAGAGTGGCAGTGGGAATCGGCCCTCTGTTGACCCCACCCTCACTTGCCCTGTCCTGTTGGCACCACCCAATGCCCAGTGAGCAGTGCCCCTTGGGTGATGCCAGGACACCAGGATGGTGCTGCCTGTTTGACACTGCCCAGAGGGCACCCCCACCCCAGCACCCAACCTCTGGTGGGGCCTCAGTGGCCTCCCTACAGTCCAGTAGGATCGGGCTGCTGATTTCCTGCTCGTGGGCAGCTGGAGTGAACCACTCCTGGCATGGGTGTCGGGAGGGGGGGTGGTTGAGAGGGGTGGTGGAAGACGCTAGCAGACCCAGAGACTTCAGCTCCGGGCCTACTAATGCGATGCAAATTCAAAAATTAATATGTAAATCAGCTCCCTGCCGATTTCCGGAGCTGATGAGGCTGCAAATCTTCGCCTGGGAGACGTGCGGAGGTCAAAGCTCCCAATGGGGAACCTACTAAACAGACTTTGCTGATGTCTCCTGGCCTGCTGCACTGCTAGACCAGTGCAGCCTGCTGGGAGAATCACCCACAATATCCGGGTGTTATCATTTAACTTTTGTCTGGCAGTTTGATGTGACCACAATTTGATGCAGTTGTTTTGAACAGGCGTGGGGTAATTGACACGTATGCGCCCAATTTCAGGGGTCACCTAATTCGTCTTTGGAGAGGCCAGTTTAGTCAATTCTCAGTGCAGAACCTCCCCGTCCCGCCTGGCATAGGAACAGCAGCAGGCGGGACACGAACTATGGAGCTTGGGCAGAATTTTCTGGTCTTGGGGTGAGCGTGACCAGAAAATCCCTCCCTTAGAACACACACTAAAATGTTTCAAAAAAAATTTTGTGGCAATTTGCCTTTAGCCACGCATGACATTGTAGCAACAATGCACAAATTTCATGGTGCGTTAGCCAACCACAAAGCGACGTCCAATGCTAGGAGCTGTCTGGAGATCTGTTGCGTGCCTGACATCAGTGAACACTGCCGAGGTTTGCAGGAATGAGCTGTGAGTGTCGAAACTAACGTTTGCTACTATGACAAATATTAAAGAGACTGTCAACAGTTTAATGTCGGTTGCTCTCTTGTCTTTTACAGATCTTGAAACTGGCTTTCAGTCTTGGAATGATAAAACCAAGGGTATCTTGCGGATAGAAAACAGAAAACAAATTTAACCAACACTAGTACATGCTAATGTCACACCACTGAGTAGGGAATCACTACGTCTAATGGTAACAAATGTTTTTGTGTGCAGTAAATAGCCATCTACTAGCATCTCTGCTGGGATAATGCATCTATCATTGCAGGTCTGCTGAGTTCTATTATTAACAATACTTTCTCAGGCTGTCCATTACATTTTCCAACACTTCATCCTTTTGTTGACAATATACTGACCATTTAAGCCATAAAGATTGCAATGTTTAGGATTCCTTTATATTCCATACCTGAATAGTTTTCAAAACTGTCCAAAAACACTTTTTGTTTTCATTAGGATTACAGCCTGTGACATTTTGTATTCCAAAAAAGAGAAACACATTACTTAAATTAATGAAAGCGGGTAATACTGCTGCAATCGAAGTAGTTGATTGGACTTCAGTTGGAGTGCTCGACAGTATGTGCTGAAATTTCTTGGGAGGTATGATATGGGTGGCATGGTGGCATAGTGGTTAACACTGCTGCTGCATAGCTCCAAGGACTTGGGTTCAATTCCCAGCTCGGGTTACTGTCTGTGTGGAGTTTGCACATTCTCCTCGTGTCTGTGTGGGTTTCCTCTGGGTGCTCCAGTTTCCTCACAGTGCCCAAAGATGTGCGGGTTAGGTTGATTGGCCATGCTAAAATAAAATTGCCTCTTAGTGTCCTGAGATGTGTAGGTTAGAGGAATTAATGGGTAAAATATGTAGGAATATGGGAATAGGGTGTGGGTGGGATTGTGGTCGATGCAGACTTGATGGGCCGAAGGGCTTCTTTCTCCACTACAGGATTCTATGATATAGTCCTGGAGATATTCATGGAGGAAGAAGACTTTTTCAAAGTTTTTAGTTGATTTACTTAGAAATATCTCAGTTCCAACTGTAACATTCATTTGGTTCTGAAATGATTCTCAGATTTTGTCCTCCATTCTAACTGGTAGTCCACGCAGGACTAACACTGATTACTTTTAAGTGCAGGAGAATTTTCTGATATGAGTCCCAATTTTTCTGTTTGTTAACTTGAATCTGTGCCCCCCTCTGCACCTTCACAACTTAATACAAAGTCAATTTTTTAAGATTTAACTGTTCAATACTGCCTATAATCTAAAGCAGGAGGTCTTATCACGCATGAGGTATCACAGAATTGAGAGCATTGGTATATTGCAGAAAGAGGCCATTGAGCCCATCGTGTCTGAACTGGCTTTCTGAATGAGCATTTCACCCAGTACCATTCTCTATCCCTCCCCCTGTAACTGTCATAAATCCTCAGAGGCAGAATTCCCTTCACCAAAATCTCTTTAGATACAGTCTGACAGCAGCATTCAGAGCGTTTTCAATTCGCTGTCTACACTAGGAGTCCCAGAGGGACTGACACTCCTGGTTAACTACAAAGCAAAAGGCTCCCTGGTCGGTCCATCAATTTGTTCTTAATCAGGGAGTTCATATTCTAACAGGCCCACCTCAATTGTCTGATTAAAGTTATTACAGTAACCCTGCACATTGTTTCTTTTCAGACAGTTATCTAACTCCCTCGGAATTTATTTTAATTCATTCATGGCATGTGGCCGTTGCTGGCTGGCCAGCATTTATTGTCTATCCTAGATTGCTGTTGAGAGTCATCCACATTGCTGTGGCTCCAGAGTCATGTGTAGGCCAGACCAGGTAAGGATGGCAGATTTCCTTCCCTAAAGAACCAGATGGGTTTTTCTGACAATCGACAATGGTTTCATGGTCGCCAGTAGATTCTTAGTTCTAGATATTTTTTATTGAATTCAAATTCCACCAGCTGCTGTGGCAGGATTCAAACCCAGGTTCCCAGAACATTAGCTGAGTTTTTATAGTTCTAATCTAACGATAATGTCACTTTGGCCATTGCTTTCCTGAATGCCTTGATTGAACCTACTTCCGCCACACTCCAAGGCAGTGCCTGTCAAATCCCAACCACTTGCTGCATGGGCCAGTTTATTTTCCCGTATCATTTTTGTTTCTTTTACCAGTTACCTCCAATCAGTGCCCTCTAGGTCTCAATCCTTCCATCAATGGGGACAGTTTATCCCTATCTACCTACCTATCTATTTACCTATCCTATCTACCCAAAAAAAAAGTAAGAGTGGGAGAGATTCCTAGTAAGCTGTGTGACGGAGGGAATGTTGGAGCTTCTCCCATCACTATTCAGAGCTGCAAACTACAAAGTGCATACTGGCACAACAACTCGCATTCTCAGACTGAACTGAAATGCACCAATGTAATCTGGACAATATAATCCTCAGTTGTTTGCTTTCAAGTTTGAAAACCTAACTTCATACAGTCTGCAGTGACGACACTTCAGCGAATTTTTTGATATGACCCTAATTTTCCTGTTATTGTTCCGATGGAGGTCATCCAGCCTCGAAACTTTAGCTCTATTCTCTCCCCGCAGATGAACAAAGAACAAAAAAAATTACAGCACAGAAACAGGCCCTTCGGCCCTCCAAGCCTGCACTGACCATACTGCCCTTGTGAACTAAAACCCCCTACCCTTCCGCGCATCATAGCCCTCCATTCCCATCCTATTCATAAATTTGTCCAGATGCACCTTAAAAGTCACTATTGTATCTGCTTCCATTACCTCCCCTGGCAGTGTGTTCCAGGCACCCATCACCTCCTGTGTGAAAAACCTGCCTTGTACATCTTCTTTAAACTTTGTCCCTCGCATCTTAAACCTATGCCCATAGTAAGTGATTCTTCCACCCTGGGAAAAAGCTTCTGTCTATGCCTTTCATAATTTTGTAGACTTCTATCAGATCTCCCGTCAACCTCTGTCACTCCAGTGAGAACAGACCAGTTTCTCCAACCTCTCCTCATAGCTAATGCCCTCCATACTAGGCAACATCCTGGTAAATCTTTTCTGTACCCTCTCCAAAGCCTCCACATCCTTCTGGGTGTGTGGCGACCAGAATTGGACACTATATTCCAAGTGTGGCCTTGCAGAAGCTCTATAATGATGTTGTGAATCATGCTGAGATTTTCCAGCATTTTCTGTTTTTGTTTCTGTTTACTAAATTGGAACTGCGACCTCTGTCACCATTTAATATAGAATTGTTTCCAGGATTTAACTGTTTAATGCTTCACTGGTTGTGAGCTGGTTTGGACATCCTGAGGTACGTAAGATGCTATTTGAAATGCAAGTCCTGTCTTTTTATTGAAAGCTGCCAAATGTGGAGATGGTAGTTAAACAAAGAACAAAGAACAAAACAGCATGGGAAACAGGCCCTTCAGCCCAACGAGCCCGTGTCGCCACCCCAATATTCCCACTTCTACCCATATCCCTGTCTATGTTTATAGATCTATGGATTAAAAACCAAATTTGAGACAATTTAGGGAGAATTTGTTTTGTCAATTAGCCTAAGGGCACATCTTTGGGATGTGGGAGGAAACCGGAGCGCCCGGAGAAAACCCACACAAGCACGGGGAAAATGCGCAAACGCCCACAGACACAGGCCCAAATCCATGTATCTGCACAGCACAGCGATAGTCACTGAGCTCTCGTGTTGCCCATCAAATGATCCAGGTCAACCATACACTAACGACGTGAAGCACTAGGATACTCTCGAAAAAGATCCAAGAGCAGCCCTCTCACGACCCATCGCGTGTATGCCCCTCGTTAGACAACAAGGTGGACCAAAGCATCTGTAGGATAAAAACAAGTACATCAATATCATCTATTTACACACTTCCCAGGGACTCCCAAGGCTCATGATCCCTATTTTAAATCAGTTTTCTATACCCCTCCATTCCCATTCTGTCCATGTGCCCATCTAAGTATTTCTTAAATAACTCCAGAGTACCTGCCTCCACCACTTTACTTGGCAGCGCATTCCATACCCCCACCACCCTCTGTGTGAAAAAACTCCCTCTAGCATCCAAATTATACCTTACCCCTCTCACCCTAAGCCCGTGACCCCTCGTGCTATTTGAGTCCATCCTAGGAAAAAGCTTAACCCTGTTTACTCTATCAATCCCCTTCATAATCTTGTACACCTCTATCAGATCTCCTCTAAGTCTACGTCTTTCTAAGGAAAACAGTCCCAATTTGCCTAATCTCTCCTCGTAACTCAGACCTTCCATACCAGGCAGCATCCTGGTAAACCTCCTCTGCACTCTCTCCAGAGTCTCCACGTCCTTCCGGTAGTAAGGCGACCAGAACTGGACGCAGTATTCCAAATGAGGTCTAACCAACGTTTTATACAACTGCAACATTAAAGGCCAGCTCTTGTACTTTATATCCCTTCCTATAAAGGCTAACATACTATATGCTTTCTTTGGTGATAATGACACTAAACTAGTGATCCACAGGCCCAGGTTAGTACACTGGGGACATGGACTGAAATTCAAATTCAACTAATAACTCTGAAAAACTTTGATTTTTTTTAAAGATTTGATTTGATTTATTATCACATGTATTACAGTGAAAAGTATTGTTTCTTGTGCACTATATAGACAAAGCATACTGTTCATGGAGAAGGAAAGAGAGAGTGCAGAATGTAGTGTTACAGTCAGAACTAGGGTGCAGAGGAAGATCAACTTAATGTGAGGTAAGTCCATTCAAAAGTCCAACAGCAGCAGAGAAGAAACTGTTCTTGAGTATCTTTTTTCCGAAGGAAGAAGGTGGAAGAGAGAATGTCGGGGGTATGTGAGGTTCTTAATTATGCTGATAAAACAGCTGTCCAAGTCATACCAAGCAGAAATCATGGACTGAGACAGCTGGGATTACATACTTCATAGAATCATAGATTGCACTGACACAGAAGAAGCATTTGAACTCCCACCAAATCCCGCTTGTCAGCACTCAGCCCATAGTCCTGAATGTTATGACATGCCAAGTGCTCAACCAGGTACTTTTTAAAGGATGTGCGGCATCCCACCTCCACCACCCTCCCAGGTAGGACATTCCAGGCCATCACCACCCTCTGGATCATCAACGTCATTTAAATAAATGATGAATAAAGGCAACCCAATGTAGATCTCTGTGGTACGCCATTGGGCACTGGCTTCCAGTCACTAAAGCAGCTTTCTGTCATCACTCTCTGTCTTCTACAACTGGACTCATTTTGAATCCACTTTATTAAATTACCCTGTGTCCCATATGCATTTACCTTCTCCCATGAGAGACCTTGTCAAAGCCTTTGCTGAAGTCCGTCTTGCTGTTAAAAAAAATAAAGCGGTGGATGCTGTGCGGTTGTACTGAGTTCACCCAACCACCATTATTTTCAAATATAAAATATTTCTCTGTGAACCCATCCAAGAAAAATTATATTTTGGCTTGAGAAAGTAGAATTATTGTCAGTCCAAAATGTTGAAAACTCCACATCAAAATAAATTGCGCAAGATTACCATTTCCGTAGAATCCCTCCCACTCCCACCTCACCTATCCCCCGTCTCCCTGATCTCTGCTCTGTCCACCCAACACCCCTGCCACCGCCCTACCCTCCTGACCCCCACCCGTCAGCACCCCGTTCTTCCTGCCAAAGTGGATAACTTCAGACATTTCCCACATTAGACTCCATCTGCCAATTTACTGTCCGCCCACTAAAACTATTTATATCCCTTTGCAGACTCTTTACATCTGCCTCACAGCCAGCTTTCCTTCCTCTCTCATCATCAGCATATTTGAGTCCCCGTCGGTATAGCTTAGTTGGCTGGACTGCTGGTTCAGAATGCAGAGTGACACTCACAGCGTGGGTTCAATTCCCACAGCGGCTGAGGTTATTCATGAAGGCCTTGCCCCTTGCCTAGATGTGGTGATTCTCAGGTTAAATCATCACAAGTGATTTAACCATCGGGTCGGAGGGCAGCAGGGAGAAGTCACCCAGAGGAATTCTGAGTGGTGTCGGTGCAGTCACCATGATTGGAATTGCAGATCTTGGCAGCACACCTCCCGTGATCAACACAAGGAAGGATATTGAATCAAACAGGAATTCTGGGAGACATCAGCACTTGCATGAGACTAATCATCGAATCCCACAGTGCAGTTGGAGTCTGAATTGACACAATCCCAGCTAGGCCCTATCCCCATTGCCCTATCCATTTCCCCTAGCTGGTTAAGGGGCAATTTAGCATGGCCAATCATTCTCTGGGGGTCGGGGGTTGGGAGGACAGATCGTTGTCGGGGGGGGGTGAAGGGGGGGATGTGTGTGGAAGTGGGTCAGATCTATCTCTGATGGGGGGATTGGTGGGTCAGGGGAGAGGGAAAGGGGGAGGGGCGGCGGGTAACGGGGACGCGGGAGGGGAGGGCAGATGGATCTCTGGTGGGAGAGGGCAGGAGTGGCAGGGGGTTCTGCTGCCACTCTGCGGGTCAATCGATATGGAACGGGGGGTAGAGGGTCGCGATCAGTCTGGGTAACAGGGGGATGGGAAGATAAGGGGAAAGTTATGTTGTGGGGGTGGGAGTGATGTCTGTAGGGACCATCTCTCCTGAGCCGCTTTATCTGCTGTTTGCAGCCTTGGGAGCGACTTGACAGTGGCGCAATTTTCACATTTTTTTCTACCTGCACATGCGCAGTTCAGGATTCCAATCGTTTTGGGCGTGCTAAGCTCCACCCACAGCGCAATTCAGACCCACGATTTTTTTTTCAGGCTAAGTGCAAATGGGGGCGCCTGAAAGTAGATTGCCAACTCGGATCTGAATTGCGTCTGGATTCAGCAGTTAGAATGAAAATAGTAAAATTGGGCCCATTATGTTTTTATTTTAGATTCCAGCATTTTCAAAATTATACCTTTATTTTTTCTCTAAAGTTTTCTAAATTTTTCTAAAGTTTTTGAATTCAATGTTGAGTCCAGAAGGTTGGAAAGTGCCTACTGGAACAATGGAATATTGCAGAAGGCTAAAGATTGATACAGGCAAGAGAGGAAGATGCTGAATTGAAATGACATGCAATAGAGAGGTTTGGGGTCATGCTTGCAGACTGAGCAAAGGTGTTCAACAAAGCAGTCACTCAATCTGTGTCTAGTCTCTTGTAAAGGATGTTAGGGTCCTTGGAAAGTAAAAGGAAGGAACTGAACGGGCAGGAGTTGCGCCTTCTGCGATTGCATGCAAAGAGGAGTTGAGGGTGATGGAAGAGTGGAACAGGGTGTCACATAGAACACAGAACATTACAGCGCAGAACAGGGCCTTCGGCCCTCGATGTTGCACCGACCAATGGAGAAAAAGCAATGACCCTCTAACCTAAACCATTCCCTTTTCATCCATAAATATATCCACTGACCACTTAAATGCCCCCAAACTTGGCGCATCTACAACTGCTGCAGGCAGGGCATTTCATACCCTTACCACCCTCTGGGTAAAGAACCTACCTCTGACATCCGTTCTATAACTACCACCCCTTAATTTAAAGCTATGTCCCCTCGTGCTAGTCTTCTCCATCTGAGAAAAAAGGCTATCACTGTCCACCCTGTCTAATCCTCTGATCATCTTATATGCCTCAATAAGGTCACCTCTTAGCCGCCTTCTCTCTAATGAAAATAACCTCAAATACCTCAGCCTTTCCTCATAAGACCTGCCCTCCATACCAGGCAACATCCTGGTAAACCTCCTCTGTACCCTCTCCAATGCCTCCACATCCTTCTTATAATGTGGCAACCAGAACTGTACACAATACTCCAAGTGCGGCTGCACCAGAGTTTTGTACAGTTGCAACATGACGTTTGCAGCTCCGAAATTCAATCCCCCTACCAATAAAAGCCAAGACTCCATATGCCTTCTTAACAACCTTACCAACTTGAGTGCCAACTTTCAGGGATCTATGCACATATACACCAAGATCCCTCTGTTCGTCAACACTATTAAGAGTCCTACCATTAGCCCTGTGCTCTATACATTTGTTATTTCTGCCAAAGTGAATTACCTCACACTTTTCTGCATTAAACTCCATTTGCCACCTCTCGGCCCAGCTCTGCAACTTGTCTAAGTCTCTCTGCAAACTATAACACCCTTTTTCACTATCTACAACTCCTCCGACTTTGGTGTTGTCAGCAAATTTAATAATCCATCCTTCTATACCCTCATCCAGATCATTTATAAAAATTACAAACAGCAGTGGCCCCAAAACAGATCCCTGAGGTACACCACTTGTAACCGAACTCCATGATGAATAATTCCCATCAACCACCACCCTCTGTCTTCTGTCAGCGAGCCAATTCCTAATCCAATTTGCTAAATCACCCTCAATCCCATACATCTGCATTTTCTGCAGAAGCCTTCCATGGGGTACCTTATCGAATGCCTTACTAAAGTCTATATGTACCACGTCAACTGCCTTACCCCCATCTACCTCTTTGGTCACCTTTTCAAAAAACTCAATAAGGTTTGTGAGGCACGACCTACCCTTCACAAAACCATGCTGACTATCCCCAATCAATTCATTTCTCTCTAAATGACTATAAATCCTATCCCTAATAATTCTTTCCAATACTTTGCCCACAACAGAAGTAAGACTCACCGGTCTATAATTCCCAGGATAGTCTCTATTCCCCTTCTTGAACAATGGGACAACATTCGCTATCCTCCAGTCTTCCGGCACTATACCCGTAACCAACGACGACCTGAAGATCAGAGCCAGAGGCTCTGCAATCACCTCTCTTGCCTCCCAGAGAATCCTAGGGTAAATTTCGTCTGGGCCAGGGGACTTATCTATTTTCAAACCCTCAAGAATATCTAACACCTCCTCCTTATCTACTTCAATACTATCCAGTTTACAAACCTGTATCCCAGTGTTCTCCACAACTACATTTACGCTTCCCTTCGTGAATACCAAAGAGAAATATTTGTTCAGTGCCTCTCCGATCTCTCTAGGCTCCACGCACAACTTCCCACTGCTGTCTCTGACTGGCCCTAATCTTGCCCTAACCAATCTTCTATTCTTAACATATCTAAAGAAAGCTTTACAGAGGGACATCCCAGGTGGTGATGTTTCCGGGTATCTACTGCTCTTGTCCCTCCTGATGATAGTGGTCGTGGGTTTAGAAGATGCAGTGTAAGGAACCTTGGTGAGTTCCTGCAATGTATCTTGTAGATGGTACACATGGCTGCTACTGTTTGTTGGTGATGGAGGGATTAAATGTTTATGGAAGGGGTAGCAATCAATTTGGCTGCTTTGTTCTGGATGGTGTCAAGCTTCTTTTGTGTTGTTTTGAGCTGCACCCATCCAGGCAAGTGGGGAGTACTCCATTACACTCCTGACTTATGTCTTGTAGATGGTGGACAGGCTTTGAGGAGTCAGGAGGTGAGTTATTCATCGCAGTATTCTTAGATTTTGCCTTGCTCTTATAACCACTGTGTTCATGTGGTGAGTCCAGTTCAGTTTCTGGTCAATGATAACCCTCAGGATGTTGATATTGGGGGATTCAGCAAGGGGAATACTGTTGAATTTCTGGAACAATGATTAGATCCTCTCCTGTTGGAGAAGGCCATCACGCGGCAATCTGTGGGTAACGCTGTGGATGTGGTGTACATGGAATTTCTAAAGAAACTTGAAGGAGTGAACAGACTTGTGAGAAAAACCATCGCTCGTAGAATAAAAGGGACAATATCAATACAGATAAGAATAATAGGAAGTAGACAATAATGGTCAATGGATATTTTTTCAGGCTGGAGGAAGGTTTGTATGAAGTTCTCCTGGGTCGGTATTGGGACCTTTCCTTTTTCTGATATACATTAATAATCCAGATCTTGCTATGCCAGGGACAACCTCAAAGTTTGCCAATCATATAAAAGCTGGAAGTATAGCTAACAGTGAGGGGGACAGTGTGGAACTTCAAAAGAACCTAGACAAGTTGGTGGAGTGGGCAGATGGGTGGCAGATGAAGTTCAGTGTGGAGAAATACGAGGTGGTACATTTTGGTAGGAATAACATGGAGCGACAATATAAAATAAGGGGTAAAATTCTTAAAGAGGGTGCAGGAGTAGCGAGAGCTGGGTATATGTGTGTATAGATCATTGAAGCTGAAGAGAACAGTTCATTAAGCATGCAGAATCCTAGGCTTTATTAATGGGGCATTAAGCACGAGGGCAAGGAGGTTATGCTGAACTTACACAAGGTACTAGTTAGACCATTAACAACATTTAAGAGGCATCTGGATGGATACATGAATAGGGAGGGTAATAGAGATATATGGGCTGAATAAGGGCAGGAGGTTTTTTTCTTTAGTTTAGTTAAAGCATCATGGTTGGCACAGGCTTAGTGGGCTGAAGGGCCTGTTTCTGTCTTGTATTTCTCTTTGTTTTTTGACTTCAGTTGAAATATTGTGTACAGGTCTGGACCTCATACAATAGGAAAGATATGGATACATTGAAAAGTTTACAAGAATGGTTCCATGGATAAGAAACTTCAATTGTAACAATAGATTGGAGAGGTTGGGACTGTTTTCTCTGGAGAGAAGAAGGATGAGAGGAGATTTGATGGAGATGTTCAAAATCATGAGGGGGCTGGACAGAATAGACAAGGAGAAATTGTTCCTGCTTTGTAAAAGGAGAGAGAGCGCAGATTTAAAGTGTTTTGCAAAAGAAGCCAGCAAAGGTGGCGCGAGCAAAGGTTTTACACACAGCGAATGCTTTGGGTCTGAAAAACACTGCCTGGAAGTGTGATAGAGGCAGGTTCATTTCTCTTTGAATAGAAGCAAAGGGTACGGAGAAAAGACAGGGGAATGGCACTGAGTTACGATGCTTGTTTGGAAGGTCAGTACAGACATGATGGGCCAAATGGCTTCCTTCATCACTGCAACAATTCTGATTTGGTGAATTAGGCCATTAAAGAGATCACTGTTAGTGATTTTACGTGGCCTGTCCGCTTGTACAGGTCCAATCGGCCATACGGCCTTTACATTTTTGCTACAACCTCGATCCTGGGTAGGATGAAATATATCGAGGTGAAAATTGAATGAGAAACAATGCCTGGATTCTGATGCTGTTTGAACTCTGCTGTCAGGTGCTTGAATGTGCTGTACTCACATTGCTTGCTTCATCCTTTCCATTTCCTTTCATTTGTACAGTTCTGCAGCTCCCTGAGGCAATTCTGCAGCAGCTGTATGCCTTCAGGGAGCTCGTTAAAAACGCACGCCCACACCCTTCTCTCAGCACCTGCTCTGTACCCACACCTCCTCCCCCCCCCGTCTTCCTCCCCCCACTCCCGGACGGTGCTGAACTCAGCGTGCATTTCACTCCAGCTATCCGTAATTGGCTGGCCAGCATGAAATCATGGTCAGGGCCAGAAGCGCATATCACATTCACTTCCAGACTCGCCGATCACATTCTCTTCCAGATCCACCAATCATATTCACTTCCAGACCTGCTGATCACATTCATTTCCAGACCCACTGACCACATTCACTTCCAGACCCGCTGATTACATTAGCTGCCAGAACTGCCAATTGCGTTTGCTTCCAGATCCACTGATCACATTCGCTTCTACAGCCGCCAATCACATTCACTTCCAGACCTACTGAGTGCATTCGCTTCCAGATCAACCAATCACATTTGTTTCCAGACCCACTGATTACATTCACTTCCAGACCCACCAAACATATTTGCTTTCAGACCCTCCGATTGCATTTACTTCCAGATTTGCCTACATATTCGCTTCAAACCCACCTATCACATTCACTTCCTAATCCAACAATCACATTTGCTTCCAGGCCCACTAATCACATTCACTTCCAGTCCTGCCGATACCATTCTCCTCCAGACCTGCAAATTCCCCTCGCTTCCAGATCCGCTGATTGCAATCACTTCCAGTCCTGCTGATAGCATTAGGTACCAGACATGCCGATCCCATTTGCTTCCAGACCCACCAAACCTATTTTTTTCTAGACCTGCTGATCCCAATCACTTCCAGATGCCGAAGGCATTTGCTTGCAGACCCACTGATTGCATCATTTCCAGTCTTGCCAATCATATTCACTTCCAGTTCATCAATTCCATTTAATTCCAGACCCAGTGATCCCATTTGCTTCCAGAGTCACTGATTGCATTTGCTTCCAGACCTGTCAATCGCATTAGCTACCAGATCTACCAATTATATTCACTTCCAGACCCACCAATCCCATTAGCTTCCAGACCTGCTAAACACATTCACTTTTAGACCTGCCAATTGCATTCACTTCCAGACCCACCGATCTCATGCTCTTCCAGACCCATTGATCACATTCATTTTCCGACCCACCGATCACGTTCACTTCCAGACCAACTGATCACATCCACTTCCTGACCCACCGATCATGTTCACTTCCAGACCCACCAATCACGTTCACTTCCAGACCCACCAATCGCAATCACCTCCAGACCTGCTGATCACATTCACTTCCAGACCTGCCAATCACATTCACTTTCAGACCCACCGATCACAGTCACTTCCAGATCCACTGATTGCAGTTGCTTCCAGACCCACCGATCACGTGCGCCCAACAAACGCAAGATCCAAGCCAATATTTTTGGTGATTTCAATGCTTAATTGGTTGTGTGGAGAGGAATACTAGGACAGCAGAATATTGGTAGAGCAAACTCCATTGGTCTGCTCCTTTACCCTAAGAACAGAGTTTGACTTAATAATAGAACATAGAACATAGAACATAGAACACTACAGCACAAACAGGCCCTTCGGCCCACGAGTTGTGCCGAACACATCATAACCTACCCAGCCATAGACCTATCTATAACCCCCAATCCCATTGGATCCCATATACTCATCCAGAAGTCTTTTAAAAGACCCCAGCGAGTTCGCCTCGACCACCACCGACGGCAGCCGATTCCATTCACTCACCACCCTCTGAGTGAAAAACTTTCCCCTAGCATCCCCTCTGTACTTGCTTCCCTGCACCTTAAATCTGTGCCCTCTCGTCGCGACCATTTCAGCCCTGGGAAATAGTCTCTGAGAGTCCACCCTATCTATTCCTCTCAACATCTTGTAAACCTCTATCAGGTCGCCTCTCAACCTTCGTCTCTCCAGGGAGAACAGTCCCAGCTCCCTCAACCTGTCTTCATAAGGCATGCCTCCCAATCCAGGCAACATCCTTGTAAATCTCCTCTGCACCCTTTCAATAGCTTCCACGTCCTTCCTATAGTGAGGCGACCAGAACTGCGCACAGTACTCCAAGTGTGGTCTGACAAGGGTCCTATAAAGCTGCAGCATTACCTCCTGACTCCTGAACTCAATCCCTCGATGAATGAAGGCCAGTACACCATAAGCTTTCTTAACCACATCCTCCACCTGGGAGACCGATTTGAGAGTCTTATGGACCCGGACCCCAAGATCCCTCTGCTCTTCCACACAGCTAAGACTCCTACCTTTGATAGTGTACTCATTCATCCCGTTGGATCTGCCAAAATGGACCACAACACATTTATCTGCGTTGAAGTCCATCTGCCACTTCTCCGCCCAGTCTTGCATCCTGTCGATGTCATGCTGCAACTTCTGACATCCCTCCAGACCATCCACAACACCACCGACCTGAGCTGAGATTAGAAACAGGAAAGGAGAGGTCACCCTGTTGGGAGTCTTTTATAGACCTCCTAAAAGTTCTAGAGAGGTAGAGGAAAGGATTGCAAAGTCAATTTGGTCAGGAGTGAAAGTAATAGGGTAATTGTAATGGGGGACTTTAACTTTACTAATATTGATTGGAATAGCTATAGCTCTAGCTCGTTAGAGGGGTCAGTTTTCGTACAAAGTGTGCAGGAGGGTTTTTGACTCAGTATGTAGATAGGCCAACTAGAGGTGAGGCTACATTGGATTTGGTGCTGGGCAATGAGCCAGACCAGGTGTTAGGCTTGGAAGTTGGTGAACATTTTGGTGATAGTGACCACAATTCGGTTACGTTCACCTTAGTGATGGATAGGGATAGGCATGAAGCTGGGGGCAGTAGTTATAGCTGGGGGAAGGGTAATTATGAGGCCATCAGGAGAGAATTAGGGTGCATAGATTGGACTAGGAAGCTACAGGGACTGGGAACATCTGGAATGTGGAGCTTATTCAAGGAGCAGCTGCTGCGGGTCCTTGATAAGTATGTCCCTGTCAGGCAAGGAGGAAATGGTCGAGTAAGAGAACCTTGGTGTACGAAAAAAGTTGATTTGCTGGTTAAAAGGAAAAAGGAGGCTTATGTCAGGATGAGGATTGAAGGCTCGGTTAGTGCAATGGATAGCTATAGATTAGCCAGGAGGGAGCTAAAGAGGGAATTGAGGAGAGCAAAGAGAGGACATGAGAAGACTTTGGCTGATAGGATTAAGGAGAATCCTAAAGCTTTCTTTAGATATGTTAAGAATAGAAGATTGGTTAGGGCAAGATTAGGGCCAGTCATAGACAGCAGTGGGAAGTTGTGCGTGGAGCCTGAAGAGATTGGAGAGGCACTGAATAAATATTTCTCTTCGGTATTCACGCAGGGTGATGTAAATGTAGTTATGGAGAACACTGAGGTACAGGGTAGCAAACTGGAAAGTATCGAAGTAGATAGGGAGGATGTGCTAGATATTCTCGAGGGTTTGAAGTTGGATAAGTCCCCTGGGCCGGACGGGATTTACCCTAGGATTCTCTGGGAGGCAAGAGAGGAGATTGCAGAGCCTCTGGCTCTGATCTTCAGGTCGTCGTTGGTTACGGGTGTGGTTCCGGAGGACTGGAGGATAGCGAATGTGGTCCCGTTGTTCAAGAAGGGGAAGAGAGACCTTCCAGGGAATTATAGGCCAGTGAGTCTTACTTCTGTGGTGGGCAAAGTATTGGAGAGAATAATTAGGGATAGGATTTATAGTTATTTAGAGAGTAATGAATTGATTGGAGATAGTCAGCATGGTTTTGTGAAGGGTAGGTCGTGCCTTACTAACCTCATTGAGTTTTTTGAAAAAGTGACTAAGGAGGTGGATGGGGGTAAGGCGGTTGATGTGGTATATATGGACTTTAGTAAGGCGTTTGATAAGGTGGCCCATGGAAGACTTCTGCAGAAAATGCAGATGTATGGGATAGAGGGTGATTTAGCTAATTGGGTTAGGAATTGGCTAGCAGATAGAAGACAGAGGGTGGTGGTTGATGGGAGATATTCATCTTGGAGTTCGGTGACAAGTGGTGTACCTCAGGGGTCTGTTTTGGGGCCCCTGCTGTTTGTAATTTTTATAAATGATCTGGATGAGGGTATTGAAGGATGGATTAGTAAATTTGCAGATGACACTAAAGTCGGTGGAGTGGTAGATAGTGAAGAGGGGTGTTATAGTTTGCAGAGAGACTTGGACAAGTTGCAGAGCTGGGCCGAGAGGTGGCAAATGGAGTTTAATGTGGAAAAGTGTGAGGTAATGCACTATGGCAGAAATAATAAATGTGTAGAGTATAGGGCAAATGGTAGGATTCTTAGTAGTCTAGATGAACAGAGGGATCTTGGTGTGTATGTGCATAGATCCCTGAAAGTAGGCAGTCAGGTCGAGAAGGTTGTTAGGAAGGCATATGGAGTCTTGGCTTTTATTAGTAGAGGGATTGAATTTCGGAGCCGCAACGTCATGTTGCAACTGTACAAAACTCTAGTGCGGCCGCACTTGGAGTATTGTGTGCAGTTCTGGTCCCCACATTATAAGAAAGATGTGGAGGCATTGGAGAGGGTACAGAGGAGGTTTACCAGGATGTTGCCTGGTATGGAGGGCAGGTCTTATGAAGAGAGGCTGAGGGATTTGAGGTTGTTTTCGTTAGAAAGGAGGCGGCTAAGAGGGGACCTTATCGAAACATATAAGATGATTAGAGGTTTAGATAGGGTGGACAGTGATAGCCTTTTTCCTAGGATGGAGAAAGCTAGCACGAGGGGACACAGCTTTAAATTAAGGGGTGATAGTTATAGGACGGATATCAGAGGCAGGTTCTTTACCCAAAGGGTGGTTCGGGAGTGGAATGCCCTGCCTGCAGCAGTTGTAGATGCGCCAAGTTTGGTGGCGTTTAAGAGGTTAGTTGATAAGTATATGGAAGAGAAGGGAATGGTTTAGTTTGGAGGGGCATTGCTTTTATATTGGTCGGCGCAACATCGAAGGCCGAAGGGCCTGTTCTGTGCTGTAATGTTCTATGTTCTATGTTCTATGTTCTATGACCTTCGTGTCATCGGCGAACTTACTCACCCATCCCTCCACTTCCTCATCCAGGTCATTTATGAAAATGACAAACAGCAAGGGTCCTAGAACAGATCTCTGGGGCACTCCACTGGTGACCAACCTCCATGCAGAAAAAGAGCCATCCACAAGCACCCTCTGCCTTCTGCAGGCAAGCCAGTTCTGGATCCACAAGGCCAAAGCCCCTTGGATCCCATGGCCTCTCACCTTCTCAAGAAGTCTTGCATGTGGGACCTTGTCAAATGCCTTGCTGAAGTAATCATCACATACCCGATCTCTCAGCAAGCAGACAAACAGCAAGACTGTACCCCAAATCCAAACACTGGGACATCTTGGATTCTGTTATTGTACAACAGGGAGGGATCACAAGGACGTGTCCATCTACCCACTCCCTCAGACATTCTGATGCTGGTCTGGTCATCATCTTGTCAGGGAGATTGTGATAAAAACCTAAGGCACTTTGGAACAGAGTTAAGCCACAGAGGAAGTTTGACATAACTCTTCTTAAAGACATGGCCAAGAGACAAGAGCTGGAACAGAATCTGGCCACAGGAATTGCTAAAATCCCAGAGGACAATTTTGTCATTGAGGATTCTTGGGAAAAGTTAAAGGATATTACTCACAGGACAGTATCTGAGGTTCTTGGATTTGTTAAATAGAGGCAACAAGACTGCGTCAACACAAAGCACTAAAGCATAGGCAAATTTCTAGATGGGGTACATGGCGCTGATAGCTCTTACAGCAATTGAACAGCAGATACGCCCACATAAAACACATGTTGTAGGCCAAGCTAAGATAGAAGAACAGAGTGGGAAAACATGGCTGATTCAAGCAGCTGCTGATTAAAAATTACCTGAAGATGCAATTTAGTTTTAAGGTTATTTATTAGTGTCACAAGTAGGCTTAAATTAACACTGCAATGAAGTTACTCTGAAAATCCCCTGGTTGCAACACCTTGGTGCCTGTTCAAGTACATTGAAGGAGAATTTAGTTTGGCCAATGCACCTAACCAGCACATCTTTTGGATTGTGGGAGGAAACCAGAGCACCCGGAGGAAACCCAAGCAGACACAGGGAGAATGTGCAGACTCCACACGGGCAGTGACCCAAACTGGGTCCCTAGCGCTGTGAAGCAGCAATGCTAACCACTGTGTCACCGTAGGCTTTATGATCAATCTATGACCCTAAAGTCAATGATGTGACCCCCATCCTCTCAGTAGATGGAAATCAGCTCCTAATAAATAACCATTCTATCTCATTGGGCAGTGCACTTCAACAATCTCCTAAACTAACAATCCATAATGTGCAAATCCACCATTGATTCACTTCCAGAGCATCATACTCTGGAAGAGCATGCCCTCGATCCCTCTTAAACCATTAAGCATGTTTCTTTGGGTAAGTTGCTGGGAGCCGATGGCATCATACCCAAGTATTTAAGGATGGAGGGGCTCATGTCGCTAGGAAAGTAATTATTCTTTTCTGCAATCTGGAACCAGGTACTGTGTCCCACGATGCCTCTTTAGCTCATCTCTACAAACAGAAAGAGAGCAAGCCCATCTGTGACAATCTTTGTGCAATATTAGAGTATAATAACTCCAGGAATCGGCTGTGAAGGAGCCGTGCTTTATTGCACAAAATGAAAATAAGCAATATCCACAAGCCTGTGGTGAGCATAATAATCCCAACCAAGACTAAAATGATAATGGACCCTCTTGTGGTCTTGCTTCATACTGAACTCCACCTGGTTGGCTAATTGCCGATCCCCAAGGAGCTTGTATTCAACAAGCCCAATGTAGATCATTGTGGTTATCACACTGGGAGAGAAAGGTTATCAGAGGTAAGCAGGAATATAAAGTTCAGGTTAAAATTAGATCAGTCGTGATCTTATTGAATGGCACAGCATGCATGATAGGGTGGGGTGGACTACTCCTCCTTTGTGTAATATTTGTTTAACAGCTGTTCACTCACTTCTTTGACTCTGTGTACCCAGAGTGACAGTATGGCTTCAATGCAAGACAGGAACAGCAGTCATCATCATTGCAGGATGTCAAATTCAAGAAAATTCCCAGGAACAGAACAAGAATCTCTCTATTGTGTTTGTTGATCTGACTAAGACTTTTGACACAGTAATCCAGGAAAGTCTGTGGAAGGTTCTGTACAAATATCACTGGATGATGAAATCAACTGTGATTTGGCAAAAACAAGCTCAGTGTTTGGCAGACTCACTCACAGATTCTGGAACGGGGTTTGTCTCAGTGAAAAGATCAAGATCTAACTGTCAATGGTTTTTACATCACTTCTTTTTGGGTGCGAGACTTGGGGACAAAATACCAGCACCACAAAACAACCTGAAGCATTGTATCTTTACTGTCTGAGATCCCATCTGTAACATCAGCTGGCAAGACGGAATCCCTAACACTGGGTTCTTGTAAACTGCCACGTAGCTGACACTGAGGCTTAAAACTCAACACCGGCATCTTCACATTGCGGCTGAGAGCAGGCTCAGAGCTCAGCTTCACTGGCATGTTGTGTGGTTCATACGGAGGATTCCCGCACAGAGATAGCCAGCTGAGTATGGAAACCCATGCCACAGGACAGATCCGAATAAAAAAGTCTTAAAGTTTATTTATTAGTCACAGGCCAGCTTACATTAACACTGCAATGAAGTTACTGTGAAAATCCCCCAGTCACCATACCTGTTCAGGTACAGTGAGGGAGAATTCAGCATGGCCAATGCACCCAACCACTGCGTCTTTCAGACTGAGGGAGGAAACTAGTGCACCCAGTGGATACTAGTGTATCCACGCAGATACAGGGAGAACATACAAATTCCACACTGTGAACTAAGTCAGGAACTGAAACCGGGTCCCTCGCACTCTGAGACAGCAGTGCTAACCACTGTGCCATCGTCACCAAATCATTACATGGAAATTGGTGAAATGGTGATAATCTTCAAGTCTTCCTTAGATACAGGGGTGAGGCTGGAGTACTGGAGAATTGAGAATGTTTTAAGATAAAGGCAAAATACTGAGTGAGCTGAAACAAAAAGAGAAAAAGCTGGAGAAACGCAGCAGGTTTGACAACATCTGTGAAAAGGGGATAGAACTTTGACTCTATTCTTTCTCTACAGATTCTGTCAGGCCTGTTAAGTTTCCCCAATGTCACTGTTTTAACCAAAAGGGATGGAAACGCTTTTAAAAAATTGTTGAGCCAACATTTATTGAACCGTGTGGCTTTCAGAGAGCATTTCAATGTCAAGCACACCAGCAAATTTCCTTCCTTTAAAGGACAATTGTAAGCCAGGTTTTTACAACAACCAATACATACTCATCATTAGATTTTTATTGATCTCCAATTTCATTATCTGCTCTGGAGGGATTTGAACCCAAGTTCCCAGAGGATTGGGGGTACTCTAGATTATTAGTTTAGGGACAATGTCACCAGATAATGCCAACAGCTCCCAGACCTGTCAGTTTGACTTCAGTGGTGAGAAAACTTCTGGAAATTCTAGCTGGGGATAAAATCAATAGTCACTTAGGCAGATGCAGAATATTTAAGGAGAGCCTCTACAGATTCATTAAGGGAAAATCATGTTTAACTAAATTGCTGTTGTTTTTGATGACATAACAGCAAAGGTTAATAAGAGTAGAACATAGAACATAGAACATTACAGCACAGTACAGGCCCTTGGGCCGACCAGTGGAACCAATTTAATGACCCTCTAACGTAAATTATTCCAATATTATCCATATGCCTATCCACTGACCATTTGAACACCTTAAAGTTGGCAAGTTCACAACTGTTGCAGGCAGGGCATTCCACATTCTTACTACCCTCAGAGTAAAGAACCTACCTCTGACATCCAACCTATAATTATCACCCCTCAATTTAAAGCTATATCCCCTTGTGTTAGCCATCACTATCCAAGGAAGAAGGCTCTCACTGTCCACCCTATCTAATCCTTTGATATCTTGTATCCCTCAATTAAGTCACCTCTTAATCTTCTCTCTAATGAAAACAACCTCAAATCCCTCAGTCTTTCCTCATAAGGCCTTCCCACCATACCAGGGAACATCCTGGTAAATCTCCTCTGCACCCTTTCCGATGCTTCCACATCTTTCTTATAATGTGGCGACCAGAACTGTACGCAATACTCCAAGTGCAGCCACACCAGAGTTTTGTACAGCTGCAACATGATCTCATGGCTCCGAAATTTAATCCCTCTACCAACAAAAGCTAACACACCGTAGCCTTCTTAACAACCTTATTGCTGTTGATGTGATGTAGCTGGATTTTCATAGGATCTGATCATGTAGAAGGAGCCCATTGAGTCTATACCAACCATAATCCTATCCAGGCCCTCTCACCATAGCCCCATGCATTTACACTAGCTAGTTCCCCTGACACAATGGTCAATTTAGCTTGGCCAATCAATCTAACCCGCACATCTTTCCAGAGAGACAATATAAAATCAATGGAAAAACCTGAAAGGAAGTCCAGGGACAAAGGCACCTCAATGTGTATTTCAATGTATAAGTCATTGAAGATGGCAGGGCACATTGAGAGAACGATTAATAAAGCATATGGTATCTTAGGTTTTATTAGTAGAGGCATTGATTGAGTACAAGAATAAGGAGATCATGTTGAACTTGTATAAGGCACTAGTTAGGCCTCATGTGGAGTACTGTTTCTGGTTTTGAGCGCCATACTTGAGGAAGGATGGGAAGGCATTGGAGAGAGTACAAAGGAGAGTCACAAGAATGATTCAAGGGATAAAGTACTGTTTTCCTTGGAGTATAGAAGGCTGAGAGGAAACTCGATAGAGATATGCAAGATCAAGGGTGTGGACAGAGTAAATAGTGAGAAAATGCTCCTGCTCAAGTCAGCAGCCAGACTGAGAGGGCACAGATTCAAATTAATGGGCAAAGGGAATGGAAGTGATGTGAGGAAAATCTTTTTCCCCAGAGGGTGGTTGGAGTCTGACATGAATTTCATGAGCAGGGGGGGTGGGGGGGGTGGTGGTAGGGGCTGGTTTGATCGAGGTATTCAAAAGAGAATTGGATTGCCACCTAGAAAAAAAGAATGTGCAAGTTGCAGGAATAATGCAGGGGAGTGGGACGAAGTAGAATGCTCTTTCAGAGAGCCAGTGCAGACATGATGGGCAGGATTTTATGGCCTCACCGCTCCTGAAACAGTAAAATCCCACCCGGAGACAACGGATCAAAGAGCAGCAAGGAACAAAGAAAATTACAGCACAGGAACAGGCCCTTCAGCCTTCCAAACCTGTACTGACCATGCTGCCCCTTTGAACTAAAAGCCCTTATCCTTCCGGGGACCTATATCCCTCCATTCCCATTGTCAAGATGCCTCTTAAAGGTCACTATCGTATCTGCTTCCACTACCTCCCCTTTGCATGGTCTGTCCCTTGCCTGCACCGATTCCCATGGCGGGCAGCATGGTAAAATTCTAGCTAATGGGTCGAATGGCCTCCATCTGCACTATAAAGATTCAGAGATTCTGTGATTTTGACCTTTGAGGAGAACAGAATCAAGTGCCTTCAGGAGAAGTGAGCACAGTGCAAAGCCAATGTGTTCATCCAACATTCTAACACTGACTTCATGTGCCTTATTTGTAGTCGGTTCCAAATTGAGATGTGGTCTAATGTCACATTTCTGGTCCTGGGTGCCATACTTGAGGAAGGATGGGAAGGCATTGGAGAGAGTACAAAGGAGGTTCACAAGAATGATGACATCTTAGACTGTAAACCAACCCTTTCTCCTCTTTCGCTGAATGTTCCCCCATCAAAGTGACGGGAGAATCCAATGCTGAGGTCAATGTGAAATGTTGTGAATAAATATTTTCCAGCTTCTCTGATGCTTTTTTTTTAAAGTTTTCAAATACTGCTGAGCATTCTCCTTGTCTAGTACAAATGATCTAGTTTATGGTGGAACGGATCTCCATTGTGATACATACATAACTGATTTAAATGTCAACCACTTGTGGTTTTATTATCCTGGATTGATGCAGTTTTGGCTTTTGTCCCAGTTGCGTCAGTCTCAGTGCAGCTTGTTTTCTTCATTTGTTTGTTAATCCACTTTGCTGTCAGGGTCAAACCTAATCAGCATTCATTCTTCAACAGGACCCGAACTGGATTCACTTTAAAGAAATATAAATGTCACCTGTCTCAAGGTTTCATTTGTTGCATTTTTTTTTTGTTTTTGACCCACTCAAACAAAACATTGTTTCCCTCGTGACCCCCAAATAACAAACCATATAGAACTATAGAAAAGTTCCAGTGCAGAAGGAGGCCATTTGGCCTATCTAGTCCGTGCCAGCCTGTGGACATCCAGGTGTCCTTTCTAATCCCACATTTCTGCATCTAGCCCTTAAACCTATAGTTTACAGCACTTAAGGTGCAGATTTGGGTACTTTTTAAAAGTGTTTAGGGTCTCTGCTTCCATCATCATCTCAGGCAGCGAATTCTAGACACCCATCATCCTCTACGTAAAAAAAAGTTCTTCCTCGTGTCTCCTCTACACCTCCTGCCACTTATCTTGAATCTTTGTTGACTAGTTCTAGAATTTTCCACCAAGGGAAAGCATTTACTGTGACCCTTTATGCCTAGGTGTTAGCCCTACTCCCCAAATACCTATAGTTGGAGGCATTTGACAAGGGCCTTTGATTTTGCAGTCCTGAGCTGCAAACGATGGCTTACCTGTCTAAAGTGAATGTACAACCCATGGCTCCTCATGTTTAGCAGCTGTGAGTAAGGACCAAACTTCTTCATCCACTACTATCTTTTGAAGACACGGCCAACAGTCAGAACTCAAAATGTGAAGTACTATAATCAGAAGCATAGGCTTACGCTGGCAAGGTGGCACAGTTGTTAACACTGCTGCCTCACAGCAAGTGTTCGTGTCCGTGTGTGTTTTCTCCGGGTGCTCCGGTTTCCTCCCACAGTCTGAAAGATGTCCTGGTTAGGGGCATTGGCCATGCCAAATTCTCCCTCATGGGATTTTCACAGTAATTTCATTGCAGTGTTAATCTAAACTGACTTGTGACCAATAAATAAACTTTCTCATCTCCATGACCCATATACAGTAAATGGTAGAACCCTTAAGAGTATTGATAGGCAGAGGGATCTGGGTGTACAGGTGTGCAGGTCGAGTCATGTTGCAGCTTTGAAGAACCTTAGTTAGGCTGCACTTGGAATATGGTGTTCAGTTCTGGTTGCCACACTACCAGAAGGATATGGAGGTTTCGGAGAGGGTACAGAAAAGATTTACCAGGATGTTTCCTGGAAGGAGGGCATTAGCTCTCTGAGGAGAGGTTGGAGAAACTCGGTTTGTTCTTACTGAAATGACAGAGATTGAGAGTGACCTGAAAGAAATCTACAAGATTATGAGAGGAATGGACAGAGAGAATAGTCAGAAGCTTTTTCCCAGGGTAGAAGAGCCAATTATTAGAGGGCATAAGTTTAAGATGCAAAGGGCAAGGTTTAAAGGAGATATAGGGGGCAAGTTTTTTACACGGAGGATAGTGGGTGCCTGGAACTCGCTGCCGGTGGAGGTAGTGGAAGCAGTACAATAGTGACGTTTAAGGGGTATCTGGACAAATACATGAATAGGATGGGAATAGAGGGATATGGCCCCCAGAAGGGTAAGGAGCTTTAGTTCAGTTGGGCAGCATGGTTGGTACAGCTTGGAGGGCCGAAGGGCCTGTTCCTGTGCTGTAATTTTCTTTGTTCTTTGTTCTTTGTCACTGTGGGGTGTTTATACCCACAACTCCAACTTAAAGTTTATTTTATTAGTGTCACAAGTAGGCTTACATTAACACTGCAATGAAGTTACTGTGAAAATCCCCTAGTCACCACACTCTGGTGCCTGTTCGGGTACATTGAGGGAAAGTTTAGCATGGCCAATGCAGCTAACAAGTATATCTTTCAGATGTGGGAGGAAACCCGAGCACCCAGAGAAATCCCATGCAGAAACGGGGAGAATATGCAGACTCCACACAGACAGTCACCCAGTTTGAGAATAGAACCCAAGTCTTTGGTGCTGTGAGGCAGCAGTGCTAACTGCTGCTCCACTGTGCCGCCTGGCTATGACGCAAATGTAAAAAATATTTAATCTGCCAACAAAAATGCAATCGTTACCTTGAATATTTTGACAGACACAAACTCCCTGCAGTTGTGGCCAAATGAAGGGCTTGCAATTCATTTTGTTTGGTACACTGCAGTCTTGAAATGATGATTAAGCTCTTCCAGTCACTGTGAGGAGATTTATGTAACAGCAGTCTACAGATTGGAATTTAAGTACATGGTTCGGTGCAAATACACTTGTCTCTGAGCCTTATTCCCAGAAAAGGGAACATATGACCCGAGTTGACTTTCTGCGTAAGCTAACATAAGTGTTGCATTGTTAGATGTAATGGATGTTAAAATATCTCAACATGCTATTCAAAGGTAAAGGTATTTGAGAATACTAAACACTTGACCACTATATGTATTGTAGCTATAGCCCACCAGGAACTATAGAAAGCTCTCTCAATGAGAGACAATTGCTTCTATAGTTTAAGGGTACATCAATTGGGACTACCTTAGTGGTTTAAAAAAATAGTGGCATGGACAAGTTGGGCTGAAGGGCCTGTTTCCATGCTATAAACCTCTATGGCTCTATGCATGAGGTCCTGAGTGCATCTTAGCCAGTTGGACCATAGGGGTAACCAAGGTTCTTTGCTAACACCTTCTAATCTCACAGCCATTCCCACATAAAGGACTCCTAGCAACACCACCACCTGGAAGTTCCTCTCCAAGCCACCCGCCATCCTGATTTAGAAGTGTATCACTCTACCTTTACTGTCACTGGATCAAAACCCTGGAACTCCCTCCCTAACAGCATTGTGGGAAAAATTTCCTATGCCATAGTCACCTGCAGTACAGAGGAGGCCTTTGTTTGGCAGCGAATTCCGGTCTGTGGGTATACCTACTCCACATGGCCTGCAGCGCTCGAAAAAGACAGCTCACCAATAACCTCCTCGAGGGCAATTGGGGATGGACAATACATCTGGCCTCACCAGCAAGGCCCACATCCCACAAATACATTTTTAAAAACTGGAATTGAAGGTACGCTGTTGGCATCATTCTGACCCACTAACGACCCAACTGGTGCAGGGAAGCAAGTACAAAGGGGATGTTAGGGGAAAGTTTTTCACTCAGAGGGTGGTGAGTGAATGGAATCGGCTGCCGTTGGTGGCGGTAGAGGCAAACTCACTGGGGTCTTTTAAAAGACTTCTGGATGAGTACATAGGATCTAATGGGATCGGGGATTATAGATAGGTCTATGGCTTGGTAGACGTAGATGTGATTGGCGCAACTCGTGGGCCCAAGGGCCTGTTTGTGCTGTAGTGTTCTATGTTCTATGTTCTAACTGAGCTAACCAGCCCCACAAAATGCATTGTCTGGATCAGTAAAGACATTCAGGTTTCTGATGTGATATGATGGTGAGCTGAGGGATGAGTGAGAATGCATGAGGAATAAAGTTCATTAGGTATGTGTCAACATAATTTCAATGCCATGTTGTCCCCCTCTCTTTAATTAAACACCTTGGGACATTTTGCTAAATTAAGTGAGCTCAATAAATGCATGTTGTCGCTTGAAGCCAGAGAGGGCACGGTGGCACAGTGATTAGCGCTGCTGCCTCACAGCACCAGAGACCCATGTTCAATCTCGGCCTTGGGTCACTGTCTGTGTGGAGTTGGTATGTTCTCCCCATGCCTGCGTGAGTTCCTTCTGGGTATTCCGGTTTCCTCCCACAGTCAAAAGGTGTGCTGGTTAAGTGCATTGACCGTGCTAAATTGACTCTAATATCAGGGGACTGGCAGGATAAGCGTGTGGAGTTGCAGGAATAGGGCTTGGGTGGAATGCGGTCGTTACAAACTTAATGGGCCGAATAGCTTCCTTCTCTACTGTAGAAATTCTTATTTTTATTTCTTAGAAAGACTAGTCTATTCGGCTGCTCTAAAAATGCTGTGCTTAGACTTGTTTTAGGGATGACCCCTTACTTCCTTGATACTTCGACTCCTGTTGCGCTCTCTTTGTATTTTTAACACAATTTCTTTTTTCCAGATCAAAGCTGCTTGAATCTAAAGTTTGGCCTGTCACATTTCCAACAGGGCGAGATGGAACATTTCAAGTCACCTCGCCTTTCTCTCCTCTGATGTTAAAGCTTGTACTCTGGTAAATAATTCATGCGCAGAGCAACTTTGGGAATATATAGATTAAAAGGGGGAATTAAGGACTTTGGAGAGGGAAAAAAAAACTGAAGCAGTTGCTCATAAAAATGACATCAATCAAATGTAATACTGGCGTTTGGGACTTGCCTTCAATGGGAGAAAGAAGAAACAATCCAGCCTTTGAGTATTATTCACTTTATGCTAACAGTTGAAGTAAAGTTTGATCTAAAGTGGCCTTCACAGGGATAAAAAAAAACCATTTGAAGTTCAATGAATCTGACAGACATCTATATGGAGACCAATTAAAAGCTCATTTGCGCATTGTTTCAAAGAATAATTAGCTTGAGAAAAGTATTTTCACAATAGCTACACGCAGTCACTTTATAGCTCCCCATTTAACCTCAGCTGCCACCATTAGCTTGTGCCAGGATTTGGCAATAAAGCACCACAGCTGTGATCGAAACATGATAATGTCTGGTGAAAACATTACATAGAAACATAGGAGATATGAATAGGACGAGGCCATTTGGTCCTTCGAGCCTGCTCCACCATTTTTCACAATCATGGCTGATCATCCAACTCAATAGCCTAATCCTGCTTTCTTCCCTTAACCTTTGATCCCATTCACCCAAATACTATACCCAGCCTCCTCTTGAATACAATCTTGGTTTTGGCATCAACTACTTGCTGTGGTAAAAAGGTCTTTTAAGAGACTTTTAGATAAGTACATGGAACTTAGTAACATAGAGGGTTATAGGTAAGCTTAGTAATCTCTAAGGTAGGGACATGTTCGGCACAACTTTTTGGGTCGAAGGGCCTGCATTGTGCTGTAGTTTTTCTATGTTTCTACGTAATGAATTCCATAGGCTGACCACTCATTGGGTGAAGAAATGGTCTACTCAGTACCTTCGGACTGTGACCCCTGTTTCTTGCCATCCCCACCATCGGGAATATCAACCCCGTTTAGTCCTGTCAGAATTTTGTAAGTCTCTGTGAGATGTCCTCCTCATTCATCTAAACTCCGGTGAAAACAATCCTAACCTAGTCATTCTCTCCTCATTCATTAGTCCTGCCATCCCTGCCTATTGTTGAGCTTTTAAATTAATTCTATGAAGTATTGAACTATAATATCAAAAAAAGCACCCTAGAAATTTGATATTCCAGCAAGACTTGCAGCATTGTGGTTCAGGAGACCATTTTTTTTCCCAAGTTGCCCAGTGGCACATTTAGCAAAGTAATCACTAAGCTCAACACATCATCTTCCTGTCTGTATTGAGTGAACGAATGTCAGCTGGAGTGGAGAGGTCTAGGCTGAGAGGTGGAAGATTTAATACTGAGATGAGAAGGAACTATTCCTCACAGAGGGTGGTGAATTTGTGGAACTCGCTGCCTCACAGCACAGTGGAGTCTGAATTATTAAGTGGTTTGAAGAAGGAGTTAGGTATATTTCTGATACAAAATGGGCTAAAGGGATATGGGGAATGGGTAGGGAGGTAGATTTGAGACCAGGGAGAGGTCAGCCGTGATCTGATTGAATGGCAGAGAGGCTCAAAGGGCTGAATTGTCTACTTCTGCTCTTAGTTCCTATTCCCTACAGCATGAACCTCAGCGTACTCATTCAGGGAAGGATGAATGTACCATGCCAGGTTGGCTATTCAAACATGTTAGGAGGAGAAGGCCAGTCGGCCCCTCAAGCCTGTCTATCATTCATTAAGATCAGGGCTGATCTAATTTTAAGTTCAACCCCACATTCCTACCCACCTCCAATAATCTTCCATCCTTTGCTCATTAAGAATCTATCTAGCTCTGTCTTAAAAATATTCAAAGGCTCTGCTTCCATACCTCTTAAGGAAGAGTTTTAAAAGCTCATAAACCTGTGAGAGAAAGAATTTCTCCTGATTTCTGTCTAAAATAAGCTACACCTTATTTTTAACCAGTGACCCCCTAATTCTTGCACATCTTCCCCACATCCATCTGTAGAGACCTCTCAAGGACATAAAGGTTTCCATCACCTCTCCTCTTCCACTTCTAAATGCCAGTAAATACAAACCTAATCCCTCCAACCTTTCCTCATAAGACAATCCACCCATTACTGGTACGAATCGGCATTTCAAGATTGTGTCGAAGCATGGTAACTTCTTGCAAACTGTCCCCAATGTACCTTCAAATTCAATCTTTTACTCTCATTCTCTGCTCTTAAAATTGTGCTCTCATTCTTTTAAACTAATGGACCTACCATATACTAAATTGATTTTTCTCCAGAGGGTTATATTCTTCACCCTCTCATTTTCTTCCCCTTATGAACTCAAGGAACAGTATGTTTTGTATAGAGTCTTTATAGTGTAGAAGGAGGCCACTTGGCCCATCAAGTCTGCACTGACAACAATCCCGCCCAACCCCTATCCCCATAACCCCATACATTTACTGTAGCAAATTCCTCTGACACTAAGAGGCAATTCAGCATGGCCAATCCACTTAACTGCACATCTTTAGACTGTGGAGGAAACCAGAGTACCTAGAGGAAACCCATGCAGACACGGGGAAAACATGCAGACTCTGCACAGATAGTGACTGAAGCCAGGAATCGAAGCCGGGTCGTTGGCGCTATGAGGCAGCAGTGCTAACCACTGTGCCACTGTGCCACCCCTAAGCAAGTGCGCAAAGAACAATATTTTTCACTGTATCCCAATAACAAATCAAACAAATCAAATCTAATCAAATCTTCTCTGAACTGCTTCTAACACATTTACATATTTCCTTAAATAGGGAGACCCATACAGTATCCTATACTCCAGGTGTTGTCTTATCAGTGTGTCGTCCAACTGAAGTACAACCTCTCTACTTTTGTAATTCCCCTTACAACAAACAATAACATTCTATCAACTTTCTTAATTACTTGCTTTACCTGTATACTAATCTTTTGTGATTCAAGCACTAGGACATCCGGATCCCACTGCACATCACAGCTCTGCAATTCTCCATTTAGATAATAAATAAGCATCTTTTTCATTCTTTCTGCAAAAAGATTTGCCCATATTATAGCCTATTTGCTAAATTTTGCCTACTAACTTAACCTATACGTGTTCCTTTGTAACCTCCTTACGTCCTGTTCACAATTTACTTCCCTACCTATTCTTGTGTCACAAGCAAATTTAACAACCATACCTTCAGTCCCTCAAAACAAAGAACAAAGAAAATTGCAGCACAGGAATAGGCCTTTCAGCCCTCCAAGCCTGAACCGACCATGTTGCCCGACTTAACTAAAACCCCCTAGCCTTCTGGGGACCATATCCCTCTATTCTCATCCTATTCATGTATTTGTCAAGATGCCCCTTAAAAGTCACTATCATATCCACTTCCGCTACCTTCCCTGGCAACAAGTTCCAGGCACCAATCACCTCCTGTGTAAAAAATATGCCTTGTACGTCTCCTTCAAACCTTGTCTCTCGCACCTTAAACCTGTGCCCCCCAGTAATTGACTCTTCCACCCTGGGAAAAAGCTTCTGACTAGTAGATAAGTCTATGGATGAAAAGGGAATGGTTGAGGTTAGAGGGTCATTGCTTTTTGTTAATTGGTCGGCGCAACATCGAAGGCCGAAGGGCCTGTTCTGCGCTGTAATGTTCTATGTTCTATGTTCTATGACTATCCACTCTGTCCATGCCTCTCATAATCTTGTAAACTTCTATCAGGTTGCACCCCAACCTTTGTTATTCCAGTGAGAACAAACCAAGTTTCTCCAACCCCTCCTCCTAGCTAATGCCCTCCATACCAGGCAACACCCTGGTAAATCCTTTCTGTACCCCCTCTAAAACCTCCACATCCTTCTGGTAGTGTGGCGAACAGAATTGAACATTATATTCCATATGCAGCCTAACTAAAGTTCCATAAGTTGTAACATGACTTGCCAATTTTTAAACTCGATGCCCCAGCCAATGAAGGCTGTATGCCTTCTTGACTATCTTCTCCACTTGCATTGCTACTTTCAGTGACCTGCGTACCTGTACACCCAGATCCCTTTGCCTATCTTAATTCAATTCATTTATATAAATTGCAAGAAGTTGAGGTCCCAGCACTGATCCTTGTGGCACATTATTCATCACATTCTGCCAGTCAGATATGCCAACTCCCTGTTTTCTGTTAGCTAGCCATTCTTTTGTCGATGCCAATATGTTACTTTGGACATGGTGAGCTTTTATTTTCCACAATAATCTTACCAATTGCCTTTTGGAAATTTAAGTACAGTACAAAGAACAACAAAGAACAAAGAACAACACAGCACGGGAAACAGGCCCTTCGGCCCAACGAGCCCGCGCCGCCGTCCTAACATCTTAATGACATATAGAGACCAATATAGGGACCAATTTGTTACCCAATCAGCCTAAGAGCACATTTTTGGGATGTGGGAGGAAACCGGAGCACCCGGAGAAAACCCACGCAACCACAGGGAGAACGCGCAAACTCCCGCAGACACAGGCCCAACTCCATGTGTCTGCACAGCAACAGCGATAGTCTCTGAGCTGTCATGTTGCCCATCTGATGGTCCAGTTCAAGCATACACTAACGACGTGAAGCACTAGGCCACTCCTGAAGTAACATCCAGGAGCAGCCCTCGCACTACCTGCCGAATGCATGCACCTTGTTGGTCAACAAGGTGGACCGAATAGCCTGTGGAAACAATTAAAGTATTTAAACAGTCCTCCTATATCCCTCTATCTGCAGACCGCTCATGTGGCTGTCCAAGAGACCCTTAAACAACCCTAGCGTGCCTGCTCCCAACACCTTACTCGGTAGTGCATTCCACACCCCCACTACCCTTTGTGTGAAAAAATGCCCTCTAATATTCGTCTTATACATAGCCCCCCTCACCCTAAGGCCATGACCCCTCGTTCTATCCGATTCTAATGGTGGAAAAAGCTTACCACCATTTACTCTATCTATACCCCTCATAATCTTATATACCTCTAATAGATAATACAGTACACCTACCAGTTCACTTTTATCCATAACACATGTGACTTCCTCAAAGCACTCCAACGAATTGGTTAAATGTGATTTCCCTTTCACAACTCCATATGGACTCTACCTGATTATCTTGTATTTTTCTAAGTTCCCTGCTATAAAACAACTTTGACAATAGCTCTTATCATTTTTCCAATGACAGAGGTTAGGCTAACTGGTCAGTGGTTTCCTGCTTTCTGTCTCCCTCCTTTTTTAAATAAAGAAGTTACATTTGCTACTGTCCAATTTAATGGAATCTTCCCCAAATTGCATTTGGAATTTTGGAAAACTAAACCCAATGTCTCAAAGATGTGCAGATTAGGTGCACTGGCCATGCTAAATTGCCCCTTGGTGACCAAAGATGTGTAGGTTAGGTGGATTGACCATGTTAAATGCACAGGATTACAGGATTAAGACAGGGAAGTGGGCCTTGGCAAAATGCTCTTTTGGGTAGAGTTGGTGAATGGCTTCCAACTGCATTGTAGCGATTCTATGGATTCGATGATTCAACTGCCTCACCAGCCACTTCTTTCATGACCTGAGGATGGAAGTCCATCTGCACATGAGGGCTTAGCTCACAACTCCAACAGTTCCTCAATACCACTTCCCTGGTGATTGGAATTTGTCTGCGTTGCTCTCTTGCTTCATTTTCAAAATTACAGCTATTTCTGGGAAGTTACTTGTACCCACTGTAGTGAAAACCAAAGCAAAATGCTGTTCAATTCATCTGCCATTTCCCAATTGCCATTATCAATTCCCCAAATACACTTTCTATTGGACAAAGGCTCACTCTTCTCTTAGACTTTAGAATATGCTTGAGTTGAGGATGGGAGAATATCCAGGAGGGGATTGGAGTCGGCAGGTCCGAAGATGACAAAAGCATGGCCAAGACTTTTACACCCGTAAAAAAAAAGCCACAATTTTGAATTTAGGAGCACAAGAGGCCGATCCAAAAGGAGAGATCATAGGGGATTGGGGATAGGGTACGAGATTGGGTTGAGGGCTGGCTGACTGACAGAAGGAAGTCGGACAACACCAGGTTTAAGTCCAACCGATTTATTTGATCGTAAACTCACAAGCTTTCAAGGTCGAAACACTTCAAAAGCTTGTGAGTTTACTGTCAAATAAATCGGTTGGACTTAAACCTGATGTTGTCACACTTCCTACCATGTTTACTCCAGTCCAATGCTGGCATCTCTATATCAAGACTGACAGAAAGCAGAGATTAAAAGGTGAAATGTAACTAGTAGGGTGCCGCAGGGGTCAGCCCTCGGACTGCAAGTGCTTACAATCTATATAAATTATCTGTGAACAGGGACAGAGAGTAACGTTGTGGGGAAGCAGTGGCACACTGGTATTGTTGCTTGATTATTAATCCAGAGATCCAGGATAATTCTCTGGAATCTGGGGTTTGAATCCTGCCACAGCAGATAGTGACATTTGAATTCAGTAAAAATCAGGAATTAAGAATCTACTGATGATCATGAAACCATTGTCGCTTGTCGGAAAAACCCATCTGGCTCACTAATGTCCTTTAGGGAGGGAAATCTGCCATCCTAACCTGGTCTGGCCTACATGTGACTTCAAACCCACAGCAATGTGGTTGACTTTTACCTGCCTTCTAGGATGGGCAATGAATGCTGACCCAGCCAGTGATGCCCAATCCCATGAACGAATAAAAAAAATTTGTGGATGATACTAAAATAGGTGAGAAAACAGGCAGTGAAGAGGATATAAAAATTTTACAGAAAAATATAGGTAGGTTAAGAGAATGGGCCAAAATGTGGCAGATGGAGTTGAATGTTATAGAACATAGAACATAGAACATTACAGCACAGAACAGGCCCTTCGGCCTTCGATGTTGCGCCGACCAATATAAAAAGCAATGCCCTCCAAACTAAACCATTCCCTTCTCTTCCATATACTTATCAACTAACCTCTTAAACGCCACCAAACTTGGCGCATCTACAACTGCCGCAGGCAGGGCATTCCACTCCCGAACCACCCTTTGGGTAAAGAACCTACCTCTGATATCCGTCCTATAACTATCACCCCTTAATTTAAAGCTGTGTCCCCTCGTGCTAGCTTTCTCCATCCTAGGAAAAAGGCTATCACTGTCCACCCTATCTAAACCTCTAATCATCTTATATGTTTCGATTAGGTCCCCTCTTAGCCGCCTCCTTTCTAACGAAAACAACCTCAAATCCCTCAGCCTCTCTTCATAAGACCTGCCCTCCATACCAGGCAACATCCTGGTAAACCTCCTCTGTACCCTCTCCAATGCCTCCACATCTTTCTTATAATGTGGGGACCAGAACTGCACACAATACTCCAAGTGCGGCCGCACTAGAGTTTTGTACAGTTGCAACATGACGTTGCGGCTCCGAAATTCAATCCCCCTACCAATAAAAGCTAAGACTCCATATGCCTTCTTAACAACCTTCTCGACTTGACTGCCTACTTTCAGGGATCTATGCACATACACACCAAGATCCCTCTGTTCATCAAGACTACTAAGAATCCTACCATTAGCCCTATACTCTACACATTTATTATTTCTGCCATAGTGCATTACCTCACACTTTTCCACATTAAACTCCATTTGCCACCTCTCGGCCCAGCTCTGCAACTTGTCCAAGTCTCTCTGCAAACTATAACACCCCTCTTCACTATCTACCACTCCACCGACTTTAGTGTCATCTGCAAATTTACTAATCCATCCTTCAATACCCTCATCCAGATCATTTATAAAAATTACAAACAGCAGGGGCCCCAAAACAGACCCCTGAGGTACACCACTTGTCACCGAACTCCACGATGAATATCTCCCATCAACCACCACCCTCTGTCTTCTATCTGCTAGCCAATTCCTAATCCAATTAGCTAAATCACCCTCTATCCCATACATCTGCATTTTCTGCAGAAGTCTTCCATGGGCCACCTTATCAAACGCCTTACTAAAGTCCATATATACCACATCAACCGCCTTACCCCCATCCACCTCTTTAGTCACTTTTTCAAAAAACTCAATGAGGTTAGTAAGGCACGACCTACCCTTCACAAAACCATGCTGACTATCCCCAATCAATTCATTTCTCTCTAAATAACTATAAATCCTATCCCTAATAATTCTCTCCAATACTTTGCCCACAACAGAAGTAAGACTCACTGGCCTATAATTCCCTGGAAGGTCTCTCTTCCCCTTCTTGAACAACGGGACCACATTCGCTATCCTCCAGTCCTCCGGAACCACACCCGTAACCAACGACGACCTGAAGATCAGAGCCAGAGGCTCTGCAATCTCCTCTCTTGCCTCCCAGAGAATGTTGATAGTTAATGTGAATAATGTGGATCAATAACATACAGGGGCATCTTGGCATGCAGTTCCCTAAAAGTGGAAACACAGATGGGCCGAGATGATTAAGAAAGCATATGGCATGCTTGTCTTCATCAGCTGGGCATTGAGTACAAGGGTTGGGAAATCATGTCACAGCTACATAAAACATTGGTCAGGCCACATTTGGAGTATTGTGTGCAGTTCTGGTCACTACATTATCGGAAAGATGTGGAAGCTTTGGAAAGAGTGCAGAGAAGGTTCAGCAAGATGTGGTCTGGTTTCAAGGCTATGAGGAAAGATTGAATAAACTAGGATTGTTTCCAATGGAAAGGCAGAGGCTGAGGGGAGACACGATAGAAGTCTACAAAATTTTTTAGAGACATTGACAGGATGGATAGTCAGAGGTGGAACTGTCAATTACAAGGGGGACACAGGTTCAAGGAGAAAGGGGGAAAGTTGAAGGGAGATGTAGGAGGGAAGTTTTTCACGCAGAGTGATGGGTGCCTGGAATGCGCTGACAGAGGAGGTATTGGAAGCAGGCACATTCACAACATTTAAGAGGTATCTAGATGGGTACATGAATAGGGAGGAATAAAGGGATATAGACTGAATAAGGACAGAAGGTTTTATTTGGTTATTTAGCACATCATAATCAGTACAAGCTTGGAGGACCGAAGGATTGGTTCCTATGCTGTACTTTACTTTCGAATCCCACAGTGCAGAAGGTGACCATTTGGCCCTTTGAGTCTACACTATCCAGGCCCCATCCCCATAACCCCATACATTTACCCTAGCTACTCCCCTGACACTTCGGGGCAATTTAGCATGGCCAATTCCCCTAACCTGCACATCTTTGGACTGTGGGAAGAAACTGGAGCATTTGGAGAGAATGTGCAAACTCCAGACACACAGTGACCCAAGCCAGGAATCAAACCCAGATCTCTGGTGCTGTGAGGCAGCAGTGCTAACCACTGTGGCCACCGTGCCGCCCCTTTGTTCTTTATTAAGTGTGAGGTTATACATTTTGGCAGAAAGAATAGAAAGGAAAATTATTACCTAAATGGAAAGCAGATTCAAAATGCGTCCAGCCAGAGGGATCGGGGTGAATATGAATCGCAGAAAGTCGGTATGCAGGTGCAGTGTGTAATAAAAAAGGCAAATGGGATGTTGGTATTTATTGCAAAAGGACTGGAGTATAAAAGTAGAGGAGTGTTGTTACAATTGTATAGGGCATTGGTAAGACCACATCTGGAGTATTGAATTCAATTTCGGTCTCCTTATTTGAGGAAGAATGTGGTAGCATTGGAGGCAGTTCAGAGGAGGTTCGCCAGATTGTTTCCGGGGATGAAAGAGTTGATGTATTGGGAGAGATTATACAGTTTGAGCTTGTACTCGCTGGAGTTTAGAAGAATGAGGGAGAATCTGATCGAGTATACAAAATTTGAAAAGGGATTGATAAAGTAAATGTAGACTCAATATTTCCTGTTATGGGGTAATCTAGAACAGTAGGTCAAGGTATAGGTTGAGAGGTGGTAAATTTAAAACTGAGATGGGGATGAACTATATCTCTCTGAAGGTGGTGAATTTGTGGCACTCATTGCTCTATAGTGCAGTGGAGTCTGAATCATTGAATGGTTTCAAGAAGGAAATAGATATATTTCTCATCGAAAAGGGGATAAGGGGTTATGGGCAACAGGTGGGGAGATGGATTTGAGATCAGCCATGATCTTACTGAATGGCAGAGCAGGATCGAAGGGCTGAATTGCCTACTTCTGTTCCTAATTCCTTGTTCATATGTTCCTATGACTTTGCAGCCCTTCCCACCATTAGGGTCTTCCGGTTTCCCCGATGGCATGGCCAGTGAGGAAGGCAATTGGCCATTGACATTGACAGAACTGGAAGATCCGGCCAGCGGACAATGGCAAGACACCTCTGGTGACGGAAAACCCATTGCAGGGAGGCTGGAAAATCCCTGCTTCGGTCTCATGGTGTCCAGTTTGAATGTCTTATTTTGGAAGGATTTGAAGGACCTGTGAAGAATCTGACTGAGATGTTAGCAGGCTCAGGAAAGAATAGAAAATAAAGGACTCTATATTGAAAGTCATGACACTGGAAGAAGTTTAGAAGAACAAGAGGCGGCTTGATTGAATCAAGTCAAATCCTGAGGGATCTTGACAGAGTGGATGTGGTGAGGATGTTTCTTCCTGTGGGAGAATCTAGAAGTTGGTGTCACTGTTTAAAAATAAGGGGTTGTTCATTTAAAATAGAGATGGGGCGAAATTTATTCACTTGGAGGGCCTTGATTCTTTGGAACCCTCTTCCTGAAAAGGTGGTGGAAACAGAGTTTTTGAATATTTTTCAGGCTGTGGTGGATAGATTATTGGTAAACATGAGGGTGAGAGGTTATTTTGGGGGGTGGGGGAGTGGCAGGAGGAATGCAGCTTTTGCCATCAGATCAGCCATAATCTTACCAATGGCAGCGCATGCTTGAGGGGCTGAATGGCCTTCTCCTGCTCCTTGTTCATATGTAATAATTGTAACATTGCACGGCGCAGCGAACTAATAACCCAAGAATTAAACTTGATGGGCGAGATTTTCTGGCCACGCATTCCCCCCACCGAAGACCGTAAAGTCCCACCTGAGGCCAATGGATCTGTGCATGGTCCACATTCCGCCTCGCTACAATTTCCATTGACATTGACGGAACTGGAAGACCCGACTAGCAGCCAATGGCGAGCCTCCTCTGCTGTCAGAAAACCCATAACAGGGGGGCTGAAAAATGGGGGTGTGGGATGGGAAAATTCGGCCTGATGTTACCACCAATAGAATGAAAGGAGAACGTCTGCACAGAGGGATCTGGAGTCCTGACCAAAAACCGTGGTGGAAACAGAATAGCTTTATCAAGGCAAGTAGATTGATGTTTCAAAAAATACACACACGTGTATATTTTTATATATGGCCATCAAGAAAGGCCACAGAAGTGGGGAAAACTAACTAATCATCCTTTCAAATAGTATAAATGATCTTTTACTCTGCTGTAAAATTCCATGATCCCCTCAATAAGCATAACTTTTGCTTAGTTTACATAGTTTACAGAAAGCATTCTTTCTGGTTGTATCACAGCTTGGCATGGCTCCTGCTCTGCCCATAACTGCAAAAAACTACTAAAGGTTATGAATGGAGCCCAGTCCAGCACACAAACCGGCCTCCCATTCATTGACTCTGACTACACTTGCCACTGCCTCGGAAAAGCAGTCAGCATATTCAAGGACCCCACGCAGCCCAGACATTCTCTCTTCCACCTACTTCTGTTGAGAAAATGATACAAAAGTCTGAGGTCACATACCAACCAACTCAAGAACAGCTTCTTCCCTGATGCCATCAGACTTTTGAATGGACTTACCTTGCATTAAGTTGATCTTTCTCTACAGCCTAGCTATGACAGTAACACTGCATTCTGCACTCTCCCCTTTCCTCCTCTATTAACGGTATGCTTTGAAAGTTTATTTAATTATTAGTCACAAGTAAGGCTTACATTAACATTGCAATGAAGGCACTGTGAATTTTCCCTAGTTGCCACATTCTGGCGCCTGTTCGGGTCAATGCACCTAACCGTCTGTATTGCGTGCAAGAAACAATACTTTTCACTGTATACTAATAAAGCTGACAATAATAAATCAAATCAAAATCAAATCAAATAATGATTTACAGAATTATCATCCAGCAACCTTAACTTACTGCATGGCATTGCTGAATACTGCAGCTTGAGCTAATACACGCCCATCACTGTCTCAGTATTCCCAACTCCCTTTGACTCAATCCCCAAGACCTGATAGTGGAGACTGATCAGCTCTTTAGTCTTAGAACTGCTCTGTTCCTGCTCTCAGCGCAGCTTGAAATTTCATTTGCCCCCAGGCTTTTCCTTTCTTTGGACGAAACCGGATTGTGAGAGATCATAAGCTGACGCCTTTTTTCTAAAACTCCCTCACCATTTCAAACAACGAGTTCTACTCGCCGTTTTTCCCAGAGCGCACTGGTGCAGGGTCGATAGGTCAACTCAGCACAGAGGCAAGGGATGATTCTCTTGCTGCCACAGATTGTCAAGATGGCCCAGTTGGCAAAGAGCTTATAAAGAGGAGCACATAATGTATAACATATATAGATAATGAGAAAATGTGTTTAAGAACCAAATAAGCAAGTTAACAAGAAAAGCAATGCCCTCAATTTCTGAAGAGACATCATTGAAGGATTTCTGAGTGAAATTGGGATTTTTGAAAGCAAAATTTTGAAAGAAAGATGAAAGGAAATAAGGCAGATCACTGTAGGCATGAGCTTTTTTTTTTTATTTATTTTGATTGCCTGATGAATCAATACCACTTTCTGAGCTGGGGCCCATCTGGTTTTTACTGGGCCATGGCTTCCCTTCCCAGGAATCAAGGACCTCCTTCATTCCAGTTTTGGCAAGCCAATGCCCAGTTAAGATTGCAGGATGATAATGGCATGGTAGTAGTGGTTAGCACTGCTGCCTTACAGCACCAGTGACTTGGATCGCTGTCTGTGTGGTGGCTGCACATTCTGCCCGTGTCTGCGTGGGTTTCCTCTGGGTGCCCTGGTTTCTTCCCACAGTCTGAAAAACATGCTGGTTACGTGCATTGGCTATGCTAAATTCTCCCTCAGTGACCCAAATAGGCACCAGAATGTGGCAGCTGGGGAATTTTCACAGTAATTTCATTGCAGTGTTAATGTAAGCCTTACTTGTGACACTAATAAATCAATTTTATATCGTAGATTGTTGTGTAAACTGAGCAAAGGATTATGGTTATTGAGCAAATCATGAAATTTTACAGCACAGTAAAAGGTCATCCTATCTGAAAGGTTGATGAGTTTTTTTTCTTCCCCATGTTTTCCCTCTCTTGTGTCCGTTGGCGCCTTTCTCTATAGCTATATATATTTTTTGAAATATCTATCAACTTCCTTGAAAAAGGCGTCCTGTTTCCATCACTATTTTTAGGTCAGGCCTCCAGATCCTAACATCTCTCTGTGCAGAAATTCTCTGGCTTCTCCTTCTCTGTCTCCCATGGCCCACCTTAAAGCCTCAAATGGCTGCGGATTGGGAAGGCAATCCAGGGGTTTTCCTGGCAGGTAACTATGGCAGGATGGCAGCAGAGAACATCCCCACCATCCTCTGATTAAGTGTCTTCCCCTCCAAACCTGCCATGGTGAAGGGCATTAAATTCCACCCTTTCTGTCTCTTTAAATGCTGGAATGATTATTGTTAGACCTTATTGTGTAGGGCAATAAACTTGGTCAAAGCTGCAAATATATATCAGTAATTTGACTGAACTTTGATCTACTGAAGAGACACACATCGGGGTCAATTTAGCTAAATTTTCAGGCTCCCCACGTTCAGGTCTGTTCTGAGGCCAGGTCTACTGAACATTGAAGGAACAAAGAACAAAGAAAATTACAGCACAGGAACAGGCCCTTCGGCCCTCCAAGCCTGCACTGACCATGCTGCCCTGACTTAACTAAAACTCCCTATCCTTCTGAGAACCATATCCCTCTATTCTCATCCCCTCCCTGTACTTGTTAAGGCGTTCCTTAATAGTTACTACAATATCCACTTCCACTACCTCCTCGGCACTCACCCCTCTCTGTGTAAAAAATCTGCCTTGTACATCTCCTTTGAACCTTGCCTCTCACATCTTAAACCTATGCCCCCGACTCTTCCACCCTGACTCTGTCCATGCCCCTCATAATCTTGTAGACTTCTATATGATCACTCCTCAACCTCTGTCGCTCCAGTGAGAACAAACCAAGTTTCTCCAGCCTTTCCTCATAGCTAATGCCTTCCATACCAAGCAACATCCTGGTAAATCTTTTCTGTACCCTCTCCAAAGCCTCTACATTCTTTTGGTAGTGTGGCGACCAGAATTAACATTATATTTCAAGTGCGGCCTAACTAAGGTTCTATAAAGCTGCAACATGACTTGCCTCTTTTTAAACTCAATACCCTGGCTGATGAAGGCAAGCATGTTGTATGCCTTCTTGATATTTCTCCACCTGCATTGCCACTTTCAGTGACCTGTGTACCTGTACACCCAGATCCCTTTGCCTATCAATATATTCTTAAGGGTTCTGCCATTTACTGTATATTTCCTATTTGCATTAGATCTTCCAAAATGCATTACTTCACATTTGTCCAGATTAAACTCCATCTGCCAAGTCTCCACCCAAGTTTCCAACTGATCTATATTCTGCTGTTTCTCTGTTGTTCCTCACCACTGTCCACAAATTCACCAACCTTTGTGGCATTCACAAACTTACTAATCAATCCAGTTACATTTTCCTCCAAATCATTTACTTAGAGTTTCTAAGATATTAATTTGATCTTTGTGTTCTCCAGAATCTCAGGATTGTACTAATAATCTCAAACAAAATCATGCTTAACCAATCAATTACATTTGGCTGTTCACCAATCAGCAGCCAGAATTTTACTGGCACGCCTGTCCCGATTCTGGGGGTGGTTGAGGCTTGGGGAACGCATTCTCCATTGGCCTCGGACAGAATTGTATGAAATTTGGGTGGATGTGCTGGTAAAATTCCGCCCATTTTGTTGTTTTGTACTCTAGCTTCACCTCAACAAACACCAACCTGGCAAGCTGTGTAATGGCTCTGTGTGTGTGGTCAGGTGAGAATATAGGCCTTTCATAGAATCGCTACAATATCAAAGGAGGCCATTCGACCCATTGAGTCTGCACTGACCACAATCCCTCCCAGCCTTCATCCCCGTAACCCTATATAATCCCCCTGAAACTAAGGTTAATTCAGCATGGCCAATAATCTAATCTGCACATCTTTGGAGTGTGCGAAGAAACTTGAGCACTTGGAAGAAACCCATGCAGACACAGGAGAAATTGCAAACTCCATTCAAGGCCGGAATTGAACCCAGGTCCCTGGCGCTGTGAGGCAGCAGTGCTAACCACTGTGCCACCATGCCATCCTTTTGATGGATGCCAAGGAATTCCAGTCCCTATAATTGGGTCATTGCATTCCCACTCAAAATTCTGAAGACCTACAGCTGTTAGAGTTACTAATAGCATTGACAGACAGATGATCAATAACTCATTGACAATTCTCTCTTATATTGACTCATGGACACTTGGTTAAGTATGAAACTGGACAATAATACGTCTCTTGACAATAGGTTTAGTTTCAGAACTCAGCGTTGCATATGTCCGCTGCCTATGTGACAAGCCCAGTGTTCCTTTCTTGAATTGTATTTTAAAGTTTAATAAACATTTTGCTATTTGAATAATTTTCAACAGGCTTGACTCTCTTTCCTCAGCAGGATTGGTCTCTTTTCTCACAATCTTTCCAAATTGCAGAAATAAATAGTTAAGAACCAGTGTTTCAGGTTTCCCATCTGGGATTTAAGATGTCCTTGCATTGAGTATCAATGGGATCCATAACACAACCTTATCCACAGTCTGCTGCCTGGACCTGTTAATGGTTACCTCGGCCAGGCCCAGAAGCAGACCATAAAGCAGCCCTCCTCTTGTCACCCCCCCCCCCCCCCCCCCTCCCCCTCCACCACCCCTGAAATGATAGGCAATGACATCTCAAGAACAAACAGTAAAGAAAACTACAGCACAGGAACAGGCCCTTTGGCCTTCAAAGCCATGCTGCCCGACTGAACTAAAACCCCCTACCCTTCCAGGGCATACCCCTTTATTCCCATCCTATTCATGTATTTGTTAAGATGTCCCTTAAAAGTCACTACTGTATCCTCCTCCGCTGCCTCCCCTGGCAACGAGTTCCAGACACCCACCACCATCTGCATAAAGAACTTACCTCGTACATCTCCTTTAAGCCCTGCCCCTCACATCTTAAACCTATGCCCCCTAGTAATTGACTCTTTTACCCTGGGAAAAAGCTTCTATCACTCTGTCCATGCCCAGCTCCTCCATGATTATCCTCAACATTGGTGCCCCACAAGGCTGTGATCTCAACTCCTTACTATACTCCTTGTACACCTATGACTGTGTGGCCAAATTTCACTCCAACTTGATTTTCAAGTTTGCTGATGACTCAGTTGTAGTGGGTTGGATCTCAAACAGTGATGAGATGGAGTACTGAAATGAGATAGAGAATCTGGTGAAATGGTGTGAAGACAATAATCTCTCCCTCAATGTCAGTAAAACAAAGGAGATAATCATTGACTTCAGGAAACTTAGCAGAGGACATGCCCCTGTCTACATGAACAACAATGAAATGGAAATGATCGATAATTTTTAGGTACTCAAATCATCGCAAACCTGCCGTGGTCCCTCCACACTGATGTTATAATTAAGAAAGTCCACCAATGCCTCTATTATCTCAAGAGGTTAAGGAAATTTGGCACGTTCGCTACAACTCTCACTAATTTTTGCAGATGCACCATAAGAAGTATTCTTTCTGGATGTATCACAGCTTAGTATGGTTCCTGCTCTGTTCAAGACCGCAAGAAACTACAAAGGGTCATGAGCATAGCCCAGTTCATCACGCAAGTCAGTCTCTCAACTATTGACTCTGTCTACACCTCCCAATGTCTTGGAAAAGCAGCCAGCATAATCAAGGACCCCACACATCCCAGATATTCTCTCTACCACCTTCTTCCATCGGGAAAAAGATACAAGACTCTGAGTTCATGCATCAACCGACTCAAGACCAGCTTCTTCCCTGCTACTGTCAAGGTAAGTTTGAATTACATTAGTTGATCTTTCTCTAGACCCTAGCTAGTACTGTAACAGCGCATTCTGCACCCTCTCCTTTCCTTCTCCCCTATGTACTCTATGACCAGTATGTTTTCTCTGTATAGTGTGCAAGAAATAATATTTTCACTGTATCCCAATACATGTGACATTAGTAAATCAAATCAAATTGACCCTCTGCACCCAATCTCTCTCTATGCTCTTTTAGCTTAAATAAATTAATCAATGGAAAAACAAATTACAAATCAAACTGAAGTGATAGCCTTTAAAGGAGAACTTCATAAAGGGACAAAACATTAAAGGAAACTTACTATTGTGTCTTGGAGTCATAGAGTTTACAGCATGGAAACAGGCTCTTCAGCCCAACTTCGCCATACTACCTTTTTTTTAAACCTCCAAATTAATCCCAATTGCTCGTGTTTGGCCCATAGCCCTCTATACCCATTTTACCCATGTAACTATCTAAATGCTTTTAAAAGGCAAAAATTGTACCCGTCTTTACTATTATCTCTGGCAGCTTGTTCCAGACACTGACCACACTCTATGTGAAAAATTGCTCCTCTTGATCCTTTTGTATCTCTCCCCTCTCACCTTAAATCTATGCCTTCTAGTTTTAGACTCCCCTACCTTTGGGAAAAGATATTGACTATCTAACTGATCTAAGCCCCTCATTATTTTTCGACCTCTATAAGATCACCTCTCAGTCTCCTATGCTCCAGAAAGGTCTCAGTCTATCCAGCCTCTCCTTATAACTCAAAACCATCAAGTCCTAATAGATCGTAGTCCGTCTTTTCTGTCCTCTTTCCAGTTTAATAATATTCTTTCTATATTAGAACTGCACACAGAATTCCAAATGTGGCCTCACCAATGTCTTGTACAACTTTAACAAGACATCCCAACTTCTGTATTCAATGTTTGGACCAATGAAACCAATCAGATTCAGTTCAAATGACGTTGTGGGGGCTGGTGATACACTCCAACCTCTCGACTGCCCAAGGTTGCAGTACTCTCAAGTATACCAGTAGATGCTGCGTGCTCGCTTTCCAGAAACACCTGGATATATATATATATATATATGTATATATATAGCTATGGGAGAGGGGTAGACAGTTGGGTCAGATAATCCCTGTAATTACCCACTGCCTGGACCTGTTAATGGTCACCTTAGTCAGGTCCAGGAGCCGACCCACAAAGCTGTCCACCGACTTAGCTGTCCCCACCCATCCCCACTTGCCCCTGCACCCAGTCTCCCTTTAGACTTAATAAAATCAGAGCCAGTAGATTTAAATGGGCAATGGGAGCCTTGCTAGAAAATTGGCTCTGTGTGCAGAAGGTGAATGCTTGCAGACTGGATGGAAATGTTCAGAGGTGTTCCCTCGGCTGCAATACAAAGGACAGAGTTTAACAGTTTCCAACAGGGTGAGAGAGGTAGAGCAAAAAGTGAGTGCCCCACTCGCTTCTACCGTCTCATTGCGGCAAATCAGGTGTAAATTATGGCAAGGTGGCCAATTAGAAGTGCGAAAGAGAGCTTCACACTCAATCAGAAATCTGGGCCAGGATATAGATTCCAACAGTGCAGAAGGAAGCCATTTTGGCCCATTGAGCCTGCACCAACAACAACCCCACCCAGGCCCCATCCCCATTTACCGTGCTAATCTCCCTGACACTCAGGGGCAATTCAGCACAGCCAATCAATCCATCTTAGGACTGTGGGAGGAAACTGGAGCACCTGGTGAAAACTCACGCAGGGGAGAACATACAAGCTCCAGACAGACAGTGACCCAAGCAGGGAATTGAACTCAGATCCCTGGCATTGAGGGGCAAGAATGCTACCTAGCGTCATGTGGCATTTGCCGTGAATAAGAAGTCAACCAGGCCTACAAATTCAAAGGCCCCTATTCTCCGAATCTGTCTTTATAATTTATAGAAGGCTCAAAAAAGTCAATAAATAGAAACATAGAAAATAGGAGCCGGAGGAAGCTATTTGGCCCTTCAAGCCTGCTCCATCACTCATCATGATCATGGCTGATCATTGAATTCAATAGCCTAATTCTGCTTTCCCCCTATAATCTTTGATCCCATTTGGTCCAAGTGCTATATCCAGCCACCTCTAAAATACATTCAATGTTATGGCATCAACTACTTCCTGTGTAAAGAATTCCACAGGTTCACCACTCTTTGAGTGAAGAAATATCTATTTATCTCTCTCCTAAATGGTCCATCCCTGTATCCTCAGACTGGTTCTGGACTTTCCCAACATCGGGAACTTCCTCCCTGTATCTACCCTGTCTAATCCTGTTAGAATTCTATAAGTCTCTGAGATTCTGCCCTCATTTGTCTGAACGCCAGCGAAGACAATTGTAACCCAGTCAATCTCTCCTCATACATCAGTCCCGCCATCCCTGGAATCAGCCTAGTAAACATTTGCGGCACTCCCTCGAGAGCAAAAACAAAGAACAAAGAACAAAACAGCATGGGAAACAGGCCCTTCAGCCCAACGAGCCCACGCCGCCACCCCGATGTTCCCACTTCTACCCGTGATCCCTGTCTATGTTTATAGATCTATGGATTAAAAACCAAATTTGAGACAATTTAGGGAGAATTTGTTTTGCCAATTAGCCTAACAGCACATCTTTGGGATGTGGGAGGAAACCGGAGCATCCGGAGAAAACCCACGCAAGTACAGGGAGAATGCAAAAACTCCCGCAGACACAGGCCCAAATCCATGTATCTGCACAGCACAACTATAGTCACTGAGTTGTCGTGTTGCCCATCAACTGGTCCAGGTCAAGCGTACACTAATGACGTGAAGCACTAGGATACTCTTGAAAAAAATCCAAGAGCAGCCCTCTCACGACCCATCACGTGTATGCCCCTTGTTAGATAACAAAGTAGACCAAAGCACCTGTAGGAAAAAAACAAGTACATCAATATCATCATCTATTTACACACTTCACAGGGACTCCCAAGGCTCATAATCCCCTATTTTAAATCAGTTTTCTATATCCCTCCATTCCCATTCTGTTCATGTGCCCATCTAAGTATTTCTTAAATAACTCCAGAGTACCTGCCTCCATCACTTTACTTGGCAGCACATTCCATACCCCCACCACCCTCTGTGTGAAAAAACTCCCTCTAGCATCCAAATTATACCTTACCCCCCTCACCCTAAGCCCGTGACCCCTCGTGCTATTTGAGTCCATCCTAGGAAAAAGCTTAACCCTGTTTACTCTATCTATACCCCTCATAATCTTGTACACCTCTATTAGATCTCCTCTAAGTCTACGTCTTTCTAAGGAAAACAGTCCCAATTTTCCTAACATCTCCTCGTAACTCAGACCTTCCATACCAGGCAGCATCTTGGTAAACCTCCTCTGCACTCTCTCCAGAGTCTCCACATCCTTCCGGTGGTAGGGTGACCAGAACTGGACGCAGTATTCCAAATGAGGTCTAACCAACGTTTTATACATCTGCAACATTAAAGGCCAGCTCTTGTACTCAATGCCCCATCCTTCCTCAGAAAAGGAGAACAAAACTGCTCACAATGCTCTAGGTGTGGCCTCATCAAGGCCCTGCACAGTTGCAACAACATATCTTCTTGTGCTTGAAATCTCTTGCAATGAAGGTCAACATACCATTTGCCTTCTTTACCGCCTGCTGCATCTGCATGCTTACCTTCAGTGACTGGTGCACAAGGACGCCCAGGTCCCACTGCACATTCCCCTCTCCCAAACTGAAGCCTGTAATCATGCAGACATTGCGATTTTCCACAGCATTGTGCAGCCAAGGTCCCAGTCTTGTTCACACACATACCACCTCATCATAATTGTTCAGAAGTTTGCAGGCAGTAGGAAAAACAGTTTAGATCAGTTTATTTATTTCCCAATTTTTACAGGTATTCCATTTTAAGTTATACAAAATCGGCTCAGACCAGTGTTCGTATTTCCCCGGTGGGAGCTTGGCAAGGGTGGCTCGCTCTACTGGTGCCGTGATATTGATTTTTTTGGATATTTTTCAGTAACCCGCATTGGGTATACTCAGCATAGTTTCAACATTTGTAGTTAACAGGGAATTAGAACTAGCGGTAATAAGTGTAGGATAGTATGAGGACATCAATGAAGTTTAGACAGACAGTGATAGCTTTGTGCATCATAGAATCCCTACAATGCAGAAACAGGCCATTCAGCCTACTAGTCTGCACTGACTCTACAACAGAGTACCCCACCTAGATTCTAATCCAGTAACACTACATATTTATCCTGCTAGTCCTCCTAACCTACACAACCTGGTACACTAAAAGGCAATGCGGCATGGTCAATCCACCTAACCTGCGCATCTTTGGAGCGTGGGTGGGAGCCGGAGCACGCGGAGAAAACCCACACAGACATGAGGAGAATATACAAACTCCACACAGGCAGTGACCCAACTGGGAATTGAACCCAGGTCTCTGGTGCTGTGAGACAGCAGTGCCAACCACTTGTGCCACCATGCTGCCCCAAAATTGGGCAGATAGATATAAAAATCAATTCAATGCAGACGAGTGTGAAGTGATACGTTTTGCTAGGAAGAATCAGGAGAGACAATACGAGTGAACTGGTACAATTTTGAAAGCAGTGTAATATCAGAGAGACTTGGGAACATAAAATTCTGAAGGTGGGATGCACAAGTTGAAAAACAGCACATCGAACCTTTGGTTTTATGTCGAGTGCACAGAGTCCAAAGCTATGCTAAACATTTATGAACACTGGTTAAATCCTAGCTGATGTTTTGTGCCCGATAATGGCACCATACTTTGGGGAAGATATCAAGACCATGGTGAAGGTACAGAAATGCATTCCAGTGAGTATTAATGATCAGTGGCAAAACCCTGAGTTTGCAATAGATAACCGATTATGTTTGCGATCATCTCCTGCAACGGTTTTGAGAGCACTGGGTCCGGAGGCTGGTCCTCAACCAGATCGCCATGCTGAAGGCCCAGTTCCACACCCGATTCTTCTGACTGTTTCTTTTTGTTGAGGATTTTCCTCAGGATTCTGTCATCCAGTGCTAGGGACTGGGTCCAAGTCTGGCCGTGGGTCACTGACTGTGTGGAGTTTCCATATTCTCCCCGTGTCTGTGTGGGTTTCCTCCGGGTGCTCCAGTTTGCAGGTTAGGTTGACTGGCCATGCTAAATTGGCCTAGTGTCAGGGGGATTAGCAGGATAAATATGTCGGGTTACATAGAACATAGAACATAGAACATTACAGCATAGAACAGGCCCTTCGGCCTTCGATGTTGCGCCGACCAATATAAAAAGCAATGCCCCTCCAAACTAAACCAATCCCTTCTCTTCCATATACTTATCAACTAACCTCTTAAACGCCACCAAACTTGGCACATCTACAACTGCTGCAGGCAGGGCATTCCACTCCCGAACCACCCTTTGGGTAAAGAACCTACCTCTGATATCCGTCCTATAACTATCACCCCTTAATTTAAAGCTGTGTCCCCTCGTGCTAGCTTTCTCCATCCTAGAAAAAGGCTATCACTGTCCACCCTATCTAAACCTCTAATCATCTTATATGTTTCAATAAGGTCTCCTCTTAGCCGCCTCCTTTCTAACGAAAACAACCTCAATCCCTCAGCCTCTCTTCATAAGACCTGCCCTCCATACCAGGCAACATCCTGGTAAACCTCCTCTGTACCCTCTCCAATGCCTCCACATCTTGCTTATAATGTGGGGACCAGAACTGTACACAATACTCCAAGTGCAGCCGCACTAGAGTTTTGTACAGTTGCAACATGACGTTGCGGCTCCGAAATTCAATCCCCCTACCAATAAAAGCTAAATGGGAATAAATAAAAGCTTACGGGAATAGGGCTTGGGTGGGATTGTGGTTGGTGCAGACTCGATGGGATGAATGGCCTCTTTCTGCACTGTAGGGATTCTATGAATCTATGAATACTCCCCCAAGAAGATTCTAAAGACATAGCACCAAGTAAATACTCCAGGGTAAAAAGATTATGAGCCGTGGATCAGCGCCAGAGTTTGTGAAAATACAACTGTTCGCATGCTAGCATCACGTGAACCCCCTCTGTTGATTCCACCATAATTCTATCAATTCTATACACTATGATTACCTCTCCTCTCAAGCAGGTAAGTTATGGTGGATCTAAGAACACACAAGTCAACAAGTTACCATCCATTTAAGGCTGCCAAGTAACATAACAGGAAAGGGCTGTGGTTTAATTATACTCGGAATTAATTTATTTCAAGAAACACCCACTTAGTCTAAAAATACTTTGGTTTTTCTTCTATGTTGGAGCCAAATCATCGCAGGTGTACCTGAATGTTGTTGCCAAAATCGGAACACAGCTACTGGTTTTTATTGACAACAGCCTTTGGACCTGTTACAAAGCGAGGGCAGTGAATAGAGCTTTGTGCATTTCTTTTCTTTTGGGACACTCATAAATTAACACCACTTTTTTTTTCAATCAGCAAAGGATGCATTATTCATGGCAAGTTGCAGATCTTTGGTAGCAGTGGCCCCTGTTCCATCCAAACAGCTGGGCAGAGAACAGTTCGCGCAGTCCATTTGCAATTCACCACAGCCCTGTTTTACTTACTGAAATATCTCCTCAGAGGCCTGTGTCCCTCCACCAGATTCCTTTTATTTACAAATTTATCTCCAGTCCTAAGAATGCTTCAGATACAAAGTCAGAATCCGGAGCGTCAGTAGACCTAGAATCACAGAATCGTAGAATCCCTGCAGTACAGAAGGAGGCCATTCAGTCCATCAAGTCTGTACCGACTACAATCCCACCCAGGCCCTATTCCCATAGCCTCCATTTGCCCTGCTAGTCCCCCAACAGTAAGGTGCAATTTAACATGGGCAATCAACTTAACCTGTGCATTTTTGGACTGTGGGAAGAAAGCGGAACACCTGAAGGAAACCCACGCAGACATGGGGAGAATGTGCAAACTCCATACAGACAGTGACCTGAGGCTTGGAATTGAGTCTGGGTCCCTAGTACTGTGAGACAGCAGTGCTAACCACCGACCTGACACACTTCGATATATGCGCAGGTCAGACTCCTTGATTGGGCAGCTAATCATTACCTTAATCAGGGAGCTCACACTCCAAGAGTCCTCCACATGGCCTAGATGAGGTCACTACACTCACCACCCATTTCCTGCAACCAGAGCACCACAGAAGAGAGTCGTGAATTGAGCAGTGAATTTTACTCTGCGGCGCGCTTTGATGCAAATTTCTACTGGCTAAAGGCGGGTTTTGTGTGTTGTGCTTGTGGAACTGAACTTAAAGAAGACTGGCTGGAGACTGCTTCATAAAGCATCAAAACTTTAGAGATTCTATGACCTCTGTCAATTCAATATTGCAAAACGTGACTCAATTCAAACGTCATTGAGAGACTTTAGACTTTGTTCGGAACAAAAGGTATTTATTAATAATGAGAAATGATGTACGGAAGGTTGCAGCCTTAGGCTGCCTGGAGCAGCATCCCAGCCTTTACATATAGAACATAGAACATTACAGCGCAGAACAGGCCCTTCGGCCTGTTTCTACCACATGGTTGCCTGATGTATTCTAACTGAGAAAGGAATCCACCCTTTGGGGTGATCTCTTGCTCTCGGTTCCTACTGGTTACTCAAGCCAGGTGACCCTGTCCTGCTGTTCTGTTTTAAAGAGACAGACACACCACAATGACTACAAATACAATCTCTGTGATTTCAAGAAATAGCTGAAGGCTTTGGGTACAGCAAAGGGAGATGGGCTCTGACAACATCCCAGCAGTAATACTAAGACCTGTGCTCCAGAACTAATTGTGGTTTAGCTCATCCACCATGTCTAAAACACTGGCATATATCCGACAATATTGAAAATTGCTCAGGTATATCCAGCCCACAAAAAGCAAGACAAATTTAATCCAGTCCAATCTGTCTAATCTTGAGAATCAGCAAAGTATGAAATGTCTTATTGACTGTTCCATCAAGTGACATTTACACAACAATAACCTGCTCACTGATATTCAAAATCAGTTCCAGACTGTTAGAGCCTGTCAAAACATGGATAAAAGAGCTGAGCTCAAGAGGCAGCATTGATATGGCAAGAGCCCAGGCTACACTCTGGGTGGGGGACTTCAATGTCCATTCCCAGGAGTGGCTCAGTAGTACAGTACCACCACACACCTGGCCAGTTACTAAAGGACATACTTGCCACACTGGAACTGTGACAGGTGGTGAGAGGACCAACAAGAGGGGAAAACATACTTGACTTCATTCTCATCAATCTACCTGTTGCAGATGCATCTGTCCATGATAGTATTGGTAAGAGTGAATACTGCACAGTCCTTATGGAGACAAAGTCCCATCTTCACATTGACAATACCCTCCACTGAGTTGTGTTACACTACCACATGCTAAATGGGACAGATTTTGATTTGATTTGATTTGTATTGTCAAGTAGAAGCGTAGAAGGAAGGAATCCCTACAGTACAGAATCCCTGCATTTGGCTCATCGATCCTGCACCAACAATAATCCCACCCTGCCTGTAACCCCACATATTTACCCTGCTAATCCCACCTGAAACTAGGATCAATTTAGTATGGCCAATCAACCTAGCCCGCACGTGTTTGGACTGTGGAGAAAACTGGAACACTGGAGGAAATCTACGGAGGCACAGGGAGAATGTGCAAACTCCACACAGACAGTGACCCAAGCCGAGGTAGCAGTGCTAACCATTGTGCCACCATGCCAACCCATGTATTAATATGCAATGAAAAGAATTGCATGCTATACCTTTGAGCAGATCTAGCAACTCAAAACTGGATGTCTACGAGGTGCTGTGGGCCATCAACAACAATCTGTAACCTCATGGCGTAGCATATCCTTCACTGTACCATTACCACCGAGCCGGGGGATCAATCCTGGTTCAGTGAAGAGTGCAGGTGGGTATGCCAGGAATAACACCAGGCATATTTAACAAGGAGGTGTCAGCCTGTTGAAGTTACAACACAGGACTACTTGCATACCTAACAGCATAAGCTGCAAATAATATACAAAGCTAAAAGATCCCACAACCAAAGGATCAGATCTAAGATTTGCAATCGTACCACATCCAGCTGTGATTCATGGTGATTTCACTCTGGAATTGGATATAGCTCTTGGGGCTAAAGAGATGTGAGAAAAGGCAAGATCAGGATACTTAATTTGATGATTGGGTATGATCAGAATAAATGGCGGAGTAGGCTTGAAGGACTAAGTGGTCTGTTCTGCTTCTAGTTTCTTTGGTGGAAAATTAAACCACAAATATCACCATCCTCAATGATGGAGGAACCCAGAACCTCAGTGCAAAGATAAAGATGAAGTATTTGCAACAAACTTCAGCCAGAAGTGCTGAGTGAACGATCCAATTCAGCCTCCTCCAGAGGTCCCCAGCATCTCAGATGTCAGTCCTCAGCCAATTCGCTCCACTCCATGTGGTATTAAGAAATGGCCGTAGGCACCAGATACTGCAAAGGCTACGGGCCCTGATAATATTCCAGCAATAGTCCTGAAGACTCCAGAATTTGCTGCACTGCTAGTCAAACTGCTCAGTTACATCTCCAACATTGGCATCTACTGACAATGTGGAAGATTGCCCAGGTATTCCCTGTACACAAGAAACAGGACAAATCCAACCCAGCCAATTACCACCCCGTCAATCTACTCTTGATCATCAGTAAAGTGATGGAAGGGATCATCGACAGTGCTGTCAAGCAACTCCTGCTCAGCAATAACCTGCTCAGCGACGTCCAATTTGGGTTTCTCCAAGGTCACTCAGCTCCTGATCTCATTACAGCCTTGGTTTAAACATGGAAAGAAAGAGCTGAATTCCAGAGGTGAGGTGAGAGTGACTGCCCTTGACATCACATTTTGCTGAGTTTGGCACCAGGAAGCCCAAGCAAAACTGGAATCAATGAAATCAAGGAAAACTTTCCACTGGTTGGAGTTATACCTGGCATAAAAGAAGATGGTTGTGGTTGTTGGAAGTCAGTCATCTCAGTCCCAGGACATTTCTGTAAAAGTCCCTCAGGGTGGTGCCTGAGACCCCTCAACTATTTCATCAATGAACTTCCTTCATTGTAAGGTTAGGAATGGAAATGTTTGCCAATGAGTTCAGAACCATTTGCGACTCCTCATATACTGAAGCAGTCCTTATCCAAATGCAGCAAGATCAGGACAGTGTCCAGGCTTGGACTAACAAATGGCAAATAACATTTGTGCCACATGAGTGTCAGGCAATGACCACCTCCAACAAGAGAGAATCTAACCATTTCCCCATCACATTCAATAGCAGTATCATTGCTGAATCTCCCACTGTCAACATCCTGGAGGTTAGTATTTACCAGAACCTGAACTGGACTAGCTATATAAATACAGCGGCTACCAGAACAGGTCAAAGGGGCAGCTAAAGTCTGCAAACTCTATTTGAACCGCAGTAACCGGAAGCTTGAAACTGGCTTGAACTGGTTAAACTTACTTAATTACAAAGGAAATGTTGTAAGGCACAAGGCCTTATTTAGTCAGAGAGCAATGAGGTCATCCCACCTCAGACCTTGGGCTGGATTGTGGGGGAGGGAGGGGGGACCTGCTGTTACTGTGCATCAGGGATTGGAGGGGGGGACCGGCTGACACTGCATCAGAGATTGGCGGGGGAGGGAAAGGGGGAACCCGCTGCTACTCTGCATCAGGGATCAGTGGGGTAAGGAGAGGGGGACTCACTGCTACACTGTGTTAGAGATTGATGGGGGAAGCAGGGGTGATCCACCACCATTCTGCATCAGAGATTGGTAGCGGGAGGGGGGAAGACAATCAGGACTAGCTATTAGGGGGTGGGTTGGCAATTGCTGGGGGGGTCAAGCAGGTGATCGCAGGGGGTCAGGCTGATGATCATGGGGGGGAAACTTCAGGAAGATGGGGCTTGTTCCAGGCTTGGGTGGGATGTGCGGGGTTGATTGGCCCCTTTTTGTGATAGGCTGCAAAATTCCCACAGGAGTTGGAGGGGGTGCTGTTTGCAAGGCTGACGAAGGGCAGCAGAGACTGAGTGATAGGCTGCTTGGAATGAACCTTTCTTTCCCCACCCGCTTTTCACAGTCCGTTCTGAGAGGAACAAAAACAGAAAGGGCTGCAAATCAAGCAGCGTCTGTAGTGAGAGGAACAGAGTTAACACTACAAATCCATGAACCTTCTTTGAGAGCTTTGCAGTTGCTGAGTATCTTTCGCGTTCTCTAATTCTATTTCAGATTTCCAGAAGGAAATGGACAATGGTTTCTTTCCCTGGGCAGTCACCTTAAAGCCAGTGAAAAGTAGCACTGAGATTCTGGATGTGCACATAGAGTCTTACTATCAGACAAGGCTTGATGCTTGCTTGGAAGTTTTTGCATTCTACCAAGTGACTTTGATAGCCAGCTATGACAGAATCTACTGCAGGCGGCACAGTGGCACAGTGGTTAGCACTGCTGCCTCACAGTGCTTGGAATATGGGTTCTATTCCCAGCTTCAGTCATTGTCTGTGCGGAGTCTGCATGTTTTCCCCATGTCTGCGTGGGTTTCTCCCAAGTGCTCTGGTTTCCTCCCATACTCTAAAGATATGCAGGTTAGGTGGATTGGCCATGACAAATTGCCTTACTGTTGTAAGATGTGTAAATTAGAGGGGATTAGCAGGGTAGAATGCCTGGGTAAGCTGACCTGTCAGAGAGTTGGTGCAGATCTGATGCCGAATGGTAATTTCTGCAGGGATTTGATGATTCTACGATTGCCATGCTGACACTAATACTGGGATTTTCCAGTCCTGGCACTAGTGAACCTCTTCACAGATGGGACGGAAAACTTTGGTGAGTCGCCCAATGCTTAGAGTAAAGCAAAGTTTATTTATTAGTCACAAGTAGGCTTACATTAACACTGCAGTGATCACTGTAATGATACTCAGGATACACTGAGGAAGAATTTAACACGGCCAATGCACCTAACCAGCATGATTTTCGGACTGTGGGAGGAAATCGAATACCTGGAGGAAACCCATGTAGACACGGAGAGAACATGCAGATTTCACCCAGATAATGCTGAGAATCGAAGCTGGGTCCCTGCCACTGTGAGGCAACAGTGCTGACCACAGTGCCACCATGCCACCCCCTTCTAACACTTTTCCAAATTTTCCCATGGTGCCTGCGACGATGCCCATTGGTGTCAGAGCCAGGAAGCATTGCCCCAAATCTGAGTTGAGAGGCGACTTGAGTCCTCCTTTGACAGAGTGCTCATCATTAGGGTCTGCTACTCCCACTGTTTAGCTTGGTGACGAGAAACTGTTCTCTACACTCTGGGGAATGAAAGGTTTTTCTTTGAATGAATTCTGGCTTTCGCAGGTTCATTTCTTTCACTGCCAGTGAGTACCTGCTCTGTTCCCCAGGATCGCTTTGTCAAGTAGAGCCTTGGCCAGCTGTCTGATGTAATGTTTAGTGAATGGCATCGATGTCTGTTCGGGCCCTGGCACAAAGGTGTCATCAAGGTGCCTGACATCATTTCCTCATCCCAGTTGTTCCTGTGTTTCTGCTCCCAGTCAGTTTATTGTGTTCCTGGGGAGTGGAAATATTTCTAACACCCCCACCTTGTAATGATTGAGCGTCCAGATGTTCGTACAGCTGTGCCCAAAACCATTCTGAGTGATAGACAGAGTTATGAGTCTTGCACACTGAGCTTTCAGGGGTCAGAGCACTTCTAAAGCTTTCAGTTTCAAGGCCTCACAAATCACTTCTGAATTATGGGCAGGGTTCTACTTGAAAAAATAATTTGAATTGGGCTGCTAGTCAAGAATTAGTGATTACATTGTCAGGCAATCTTAAACCACTGCTGCCATTCTCCCTTGGACACTTGGTAAGGATTCTCTGGGTGTAGATTTCAGACCTATATTTGTCTCTTTATCACCTCCTTTTACCTTGCACCTTTGTCTCTCCTGTCATTTATCATAAAAACGCTACTGTACAGAAAGAGGCCATTCGGCCCATTGAGTCTGCACCAACCACAACCCAACCTAGATCCCACCCTCACATCCGTACGCATTTCACCCACTAATCCTCTAACCTATGCATCTATGATCAATTTATCATGGCCAATCAACCTAACCCCGCATATCTTTCGTGCAAAGAACAAAGAACAAAACAGTATGGGAAACAGGCCCTTCGGCCCAACGAGCCCGCGCCGCCGCCCCGATGTTCTCACCTATTGTAGGAGGAAACCGGAATATCCGGAGGAAGCCCACATGTAAAATGTGTAAACTCTACACAGACAGTGACCTAAGGCGGGAATCGAACCCGGGTCCCCGGGGCTGTGATGCAGCAGTACTAACCACCGTGATACCATGCTGCCCTGTCAGCCCTATCTTCTGCATTCTGCATTTGCTTCAATCTGTAACATCTTCCAGTTTTACTGAAAGGTCAGCGACCTGAGACAATGAATGATTTTTAAGCAAGTGGAAGCAAGATGGCACAGCGGTTAGCACTTCAGCCTTACAGCGCCAGGGATCAGGGTTTAATTTACCAGCTTAGGTCACTATCTGTGTGGAATCTGCATGTTCTTCCCGTGTCTGCATGGGTTTCCTCCGGCTGCTCCGGTTTCCTCCCATAGTCCAAAAGACCATAGAGTTCTACAGTGTTAAAGGAGGCCATTTGGCCCATTGAGTCTGCACCGACCACAACTTCTCCCAGGTCCTATCCCCATACCCCATGCATTTATTCTAACTAGTCCCCCTGACGCTAAGAAACAATTTTTAGCATGTGCTGGTTAAGGTGCATTGGCCGTGCTAAATTCTCCCCCAGTGTAGCTGAATAGGTGCTGGAGTGTGGCAACTAGGGGATTTTCATAGTAACTTCAATGCAGTGTTAATGTAAGCCTATTTGTGACTCGAAAACAAAGATCAAAGAAAATTACAGCACAGGAACAGGCCCTTTGGCCCTCTAAGCTGTACCGACCATGCTGTCCGACTTAACTAAAACCCCCTAGCCTTCTGGGGATCATATCCCTCCATTCCCATCCTATTCATGTATTTGTCCAGATGCCCTTTAAAATTCACTACCATATCTGCTTCCACTAACTTCCCTGGCAACGTGTTCCAGGCACCCACTACTCTCTGTGTAAAAAATCTGCCTTGTACATCTCCTTTAAACCTTGCACCTTAAACCTATGCCCCCTAGTAATTGACTCTTCCACGCTGGGAAAAAGCTTCCGACTATTCAGCTAATAAGTAGATTTTGAAAACATTAAACAATAGCCTTGACAACCTGCATGTCCATTTTCTGGCTGCATCCAGCCATCCTGTGAGTCAATTCTGCAAAGGCAGAATGTGGGGAAGGCAGGCAATGAAGGCCTACTCATCCACTGGTGAGTCACTTACTTGGCTCATTAAAAAGTCAATGAAAGAAGGCTGACTGGGAGTTTCCAGATGGCCACCAATATCCTATAGTGGCAGGGAGTTTAGATACCTGGAGGCAGTCTCCCAAGCATAGGGACCAGTACTCTAAGCAGGCCTGAAGACTCTCGGTACCCTGTTTGGTTGCTACAGCAACCACGCTAGGTCACCCAGTGTAAGGGCTCTCCCGGCAGGTTCCCAAGATGGTGGGACCACCCCACATCTCTTGCATAGTCTGCCAGGTGGCAAATAATGCCCCATGGCCACAGTGCCAGAACCTATTAGTGACCACCATCCACCCCTTCCCAATTAGTAGGTGTTCCAGATATGTTTTGTACTGTCATGCTTTTCTGCCTTTTGCTGAGAATTAGATGTGGGGGGGGCGATATTGAGACTTTGAGTTGTAAATCGGGTTTTAGTGATGGGCTTTGTTCAAACAGCACTTCTGACACTGAATTACTGAAATGGTTCTTAGGACCAGCTGCAGCCCAGAATTTTAAAAGATACAGCTCACCCTTGCAGGCTCTGGGGTTTTATGTTCTGAGGCTGGACTTACAAGGGAGATTTAATAGAGTCTACAGGTGTAGTAAAAAATTCTGCTTTCAGCTTCCAGGCTTTTCTTCCCAGAATGTTTTCTGATGAATTTTCTTAGTATCTCCAACTTTTTAAGTCTGAATTTCCATGTTGTTGTTGCTTTTCCTAGTCCTTCAATTTTAGTGAGGGTTTTTGACCCAGAGCTGCCACCATGTTGGGAAGGTGTCAAATCCTGTCTCTTAAAGAGGTGTTTATTGTCTTCTGTAGGTTAACAGCCTTTATTAATCACTTGTCAAATGTATGAATCACAAAAATTGGTTTGCAGGTGCAGCAGCTAATTAAGAAGGCAAACGGAATTTTGTCCTTCATTGCTAGAGGGATGGAGTTTAAAAACAGTGAGATTATGTTGCAGCTCTATAAGGTGCTGGTGAGGCCACACCTGGAGTACTGTGTACAATTTTGGTCTCCTTACTTCAGAAAGGCTATACTGACACTGGAGGGTGTACAGAGAAGATTCATTAGGCTAGAATTGAGAAGGTTGGTTTATGAGGAAAGACTGAGTTGACTGGGGCTATACTCATTGGAATTCAGCAGAATGAGGGTAGATCTTATAGAAACGTATAAGATTATGAAGGGAATAGGTAAGATAGAAGCAGGGAAGTTGCTTCCACTGGCAGGTGAAACCTGTTTCTAGTCCCTGAACATTGCTCGACTCTGCTCCTGCCTCAGCTAATCTGTGAACATTTCCATCCATGTCTCTGCTACTTCTACACTATTCAAATACATTGCTGGCCCGCTTCCCATATTCTATCTTCCATAAACTTGAGGATAGCAAAAACTCCACTGCTCATGTCCTAGTTTGGCTTAAACAACGGAAGCAGCAGTGTAGTGTTATTGTCACTGGACTAGTACTCCAGAGACCCAGGGTAATGCTCTGGGACCCAGGTTTGAATCCCATCACGGCAGATGGTGAAATGAGAATTCAATAAAAATCCAGAATTAAGAATCTACTGATGATCGTGAAGCCATTGCTGATTGTTGGAAATCCCATCTGGTTCACTAATGTCCTTTAGGGAAGGAAATCTGGCCTACATGTGACTCCAGACCCACAGCAATGTGGTTGATCCTTAAATACCTTCAGGGCTTCAGGGATGGGCAATAAATGTGGCCCAGCCCGTGGTGCACACATCCCACGAGTGAACAAAAAAACAAACTTTGCACCATGTTGCATTCACAAACACTCCTGGGCTTGCTGACATTTTAAGATCTTTATCCTTTGTCCTTTTTTCAACCTATCTCTGTAACTTCTCTTCTAGCTCTCCAACCCTCCTTGCACCGTCTAAATCTAACCTTTCAGCATTCCTTCTTTTAATCGTTCTGCACATTGGTGGTTATGCCTTCAGCTGGCAAAACCCTAAGCTCTGGAACTCTCTCCCTGGATCTTCACTCCACTCTTTCTCTTCCTTTAAGCTCCTCCCTAGAAGCATCTTTCCAACAAAACATTTGGTCAGATGCCTAGTGTCACTTTAAGCATCAATTATTTTGTCTTACAATGCTCCCATAAAGCGCCTTGGTACATTTAATATATTAAAGATCCTATCTTGCTATTGAAGTGATGATATGAAACTCTTTTCCTTCATGCATCCTGATCTTATTGAATGATGCAGCAGAATTGATGGGCTGAATGGCCTGCTTCTGCTCCTACATCTTATAGTCTATCCAAGTCATTTGTAAGAATAATGAAAAGCTGAGGCCCAAGTACAGATCCTTGGGCACCACTAGCCAATGTCAAACTCCAATGGCTGGTTGGTAAGAAAGATACAAAGGATAGGATTTTCCATTTGCACTTGCTCCAAGGCCGGAAAATCCTGCCTGAGGTCAATGAACCTTTGCATGGTCTGTGTTCTGCTCCCTACAATTCCCATGGCGGACGGGACAGTAAAATTCCACCAAGTCTTTGTTTCTTCCAGACAGGGCTTTATTCCAATTTCCCTAAAACTCTCTCTGATTTATCACATTTTACACTCTTTTGCTTCATTCTGTTCTTCCCTTTATAGACTCTTTTTTAAAAATATTTTTGACTCCATCCTTAAGGTTGCAAAGCCGTTGCTCAGAATGGAACGGGCAAACCTGGATTCAATCAAGGTCCAAGCTGATAAGATAAGACATTTCACTCCATCTTGGGCTTGATCTTAGTCAAGAGGCCGAGACCAGTCAGCAAATGAACTAACTAAGGAGATAGCCCTTTAAAGGAACACGATTCCCCTTCATAAGCAAAGAGTGATCTTAACCTATTAACCTCTAATTATTAATGTGATCATGTGTTGATTATTATCTCTTTCCTATCCAGACAGACAAATCTTGCCAATTTAAGTACACACCCACTATCACCACTCTTTGTGGGTAGCCTCCTGATCAGTTCCTTACCCAAGCCAACCAGTTGTTACTGTTCAATATCTCCTCAAAAGGTTCCACAAGTTGTAAGAGCTAATGATGTTCCTCTGTCATGTACAATATCTTCATGTCAGGTTGAATGTCGTTATCTTCGTAAGCCTTGATGAGACAGAAATGACACAACGTCGTACTGAATTTCAGCAAAGTGACTAACACCTGCAACACTACTTTGTTCTCTAAATCATAACGGTGCCTCAAACACATGCTCAGGAAGAATTTCCTCAGAGACTCCCAGAGTCTCAAGTTTTCAGGATTAATTAAGTTCAGACTATATAGAAACTCAGCATACGGCTTGCCAAACTCTACTTTTCCTGAAGTTTCTTACGCAACAGAGCACTTTAGTGTATAATTTCGTGGGGTGGAAATTTGGCTCCTTAACTAAATTATTTTACAGAGTTTTGAAGTTACAGCACAGAATGAAGCCATTCAGCCCATCAAGTTTGTAATGGCTCTTCTGACGGGGAATCCAGTTAGTCTCACTCCTTCAGTCTTCCTCTATATGCCCGTTTCCTCCTTTAAATATTCCCTTTTAAAGCTACTACATCTCCACTTCTCACACTCATTGCATAAGATTGCCAATCTGCAACCATTGGAAACAGTTTCTCTTGATTTACTCTATCTAAATCCTTAATAAGTCTCACAGCACCAAGTTAAAGACCAACAGGTTTATTTGGAATCATGAGTTTCAGGGCACTGCTCCTTCATCAGATCAGTCACAGTAGTACAGTGGTTAGCACTGCTGCTTCGCAACTCCAAGGACCTGGGTTCAATTCCTGGCTTGGGTCACTGTCTGTGTGGAATTTGCACATTCTCCTTGTGTCTGTGTGGGTTTGCTCCGGTTTCCTCTCATAGTCCAAAGATGTGCGGGTTAGGTTGATTGGCCATGCTAAAAATTGCTCCTTAAGATCGTGCAGGAGATGTTGTTGCCTATTCTTATTTATTGTGATTTGTAAATTTAGAAGTTCAGAATTCAGTCACAGAGAGAGGTACTGAGGCCCAGGCCATGGAGTTTGGACATGAGTTTGTGAGAATAATAGTGTTGAAGGGTAAGTTACAGTCAATAACTAGAAGTCTGACATAGATGCCCTTGTAATCTAACTGTTCCAGGGTTGAGTACAGGGCCAAGGAAATGGTGTCTGCTTTGGACTTGTGGCAGTAGGCAAACTATAGTGGATTCATGTAGTCCGGGAGGTTGAAATTGATTTGTATCATGGCTAGCCTTTTGAAGGACTTCACAATGATGGATGTCACAGCCACTGGCCAATACTCATTAAGGCATGCTGCTTGGTTCTTCTTAGGTACCGGGATGATAGTCATCTCTTGAAGTAGATAGGGACATCAGATTGTTATGATGAGAGGTTGAAGATATTGAAAATACCGCCAGCTGATCCACACAGGATCTGAGTGCACATCTGGGTTTCCTTTCCGGGCCTGTGGCTTTCTGTGGGTTGACCTTCAAGAAAGTGCTTTGAGAATTTGTTGGGGATTGGGAAACGAGGATTGGGGAGGAATGTGGGGGTTGGAGGGGTGGAGTTTGGGGGTGGAAGGGTGGAGTTGGATGGGGAGGTGGTCAAGCTTCAGCTCTTCACCTGGAAAAGGGAGGTTTCAGCTGTTGATTAACACAATTGACAAATGACTTTAAAGTGATAGGATGTTGTAAAGTACTAAAACTAGGGGGCATGGCCTCAAAATAAGTGGAAACAGATTTAGGACTGAATTGATGAGGAACTTCTTGACACAAAGTATTGTGAATCTGTGGAATTTCCCTGCCCAGTGAAGCAGTTGAGGCTACCTCACTGAACGTTTTTAAGGCAAGGATAGATACGTTTTTGAACAGTAATGAAATTAGAAGTCATGATGAGCGGGTGGGTAAGAGGAGCTGAGTCCATGAAATGATTGAATGGCAGAGCAGGCTCAAGAGGCCAGATGGCCTACTCCTGCTCTTTGTTCTTATGCTGATTATTGATGTGGGGGGGCTCTGATTAATTAAAATAATTCATATTAATATATTAGCCTCCTGATTATTACTGCAGCAGCAATCAGGCCTCAGAGGTCAGTCCATTACACCATTCCCACAAGACAAAAGTGAAGGTTCAAAGGGGTCTTGCCGCTTGCAATTGTTGCTTCAGAGCTGATGGCGCCAAAATCTCATCTAAGCGCCGTGACCCACAGTTTGGGGAGCTTCAATGTCGTGTTTATGTTTACCATGTTAATGTTCTTATTTACTGTTACGTTGTCGGTGGCACGTTGGTTAGCACAGCCCCCTCACAGCGCCAGGGACCCGATTCGATTCCTGGCTTTGTTCACTGTGCGGAGCCTGCGCGTTCACTCCGTGTCCATGTGGGTTCCCTCCAGGTGCTCCGGGGGTTTCCTCCCACTGTCTGAAAAGACGTGCTGGTGAGGTGCATTGGCCGTGCTAAATTCTCCCTCAGTGTACCCGAACAAATTCAGATCTCGGGAATTAGGCTTGACCACACAACTTTGAAGAGCATGCCACCACCAAGCCAAGACTGACACCTAAAGGAAGTAAGTAGCACAGGTACCGAGTGGCAACCCCTAACCCTCAGGACACAGATCCAATAGCAGAGTAAGATATATCACACAATAAGGCCAGAAAATATAAGATCTCTGGCTACAAGTTGCCAGTTATGTGTGTTTTATACACTTCAGGAGATAAGCCTGTACTTAGGCTAAAAAAGGCAGTCACAATTCTGAAGATATTACCTTGTGCACTAAATGAATTATAGTGACACCCGCAATGGAAGATTCAATTGAATGAACACAGCCATCCTCAAAGGTTACGTGTGCCATGAAGACTCACTGCTTCTGTAAGAATTCCGTAAGGGATATAGCTGCCAAATTCAACAGCCTGTGACTGACAATAAAAATAATCCTCTCGTCATGCAGGAAAGGATTGCTCACAGTTCCCAGAAAGGATGTGCTACAAGAAGGGACCGCAGCTGTGGGGGTTGGGAGGTTTTTGGGAGTGAAGGGAGTCAAATCCTGAAAACTCACTGAGCTAATGTCTCCATCGTTGTTGCAATTACTGTGGTCACCCTCATTCTTACACAGAGTCACAGGATTGTGATCAGGCACTGACACTCTTTGGCATTTTCTCCTGTGTAATGGTCACTTACAGAGGTTGCCGACTTGCATATGGTGAAAAGCTACTCAGCCTTCTTCCCCAGGACAGAGTGATTCCAAGTCCTCATCAAAGAGTTGCTTTAGCTGCAAAATCATACTAATGTAATCCTGCAGAGTCCTGCTTTTGTTGGGTAGATGCCAGTGTTATTAGCCATGCTGGAAACGCTTGTCTGAAGCCTGGCTAGTTCCAGAGCACAAGTCTTGAGTATTTTTTCTTGAATGTTGTCAGGGCCCAGGGCCTTTGCAGTACCCAGCACCTTGAGCTGTTACTTGACATGATGTGGAGTGACCATACCATTTGCCTTCCTTACTGTCTGCTATACATATCATACTTGCTTTCTTTGACAGATGCACGAGGATACCAAGGTCTCGCTCTGTATCCACCTCTCACAATTTACACCCATTTAAGTAACAATCTGTCTTCCTATTATTGCTACTGAAGTGTATAAACTCACATTTATCTAGAACATAGAAAAGCTACAGCACAAACAGGCTTTTCGGCCCACAAGTTATGCTGATCATATCCCTACCTACTAGGCCTACCTATAATCCTCAGTTTCATTAAATCCCATGTACTCATCCAGAAGTCTCTTAAAAGACCCCAATGAGTTTGCCTCTACCACCACCAACGGCAGCCAATTCCACTTACCCATCATCTTCTGAGTGAAAAACTTAACTCTGACATCTCCTCTGTACCTGCTCCTCAGCACCTTAAGCCTGTGTCTTTTCGTAGTGACCATTTCAGCTCTGGGAAATAGCCACTGAGAAGCTACCCAATCTATACATCTGAGCATCTTATAAACCTCCACCAGATCACCTCTCATCCTTCATCTCTCTAGGGAGAAAAGACCAAGGTCCCTCAACCTATCCTCATAAGGCATGCCACCCAATCCAGGCAACATCCTTGTAAATCTCCTCTGTACACTTTCAATAGCTTCCACATCTTTCTTGTAATGAGGCGACCAGATCTCCGCACATTACTCCAAGTGGGGTCTGACTAGGGTCTTATAAAGTTGCAGCATTATCTCCCGACTCCTGAACTCAATCCCTCGATTGATGAAGGCTAGTACACCAAATGCCTCCTTGACCACATCCTCTACCTGTAAGGCTGATTTAAGAGTCCTATAGATCCGGACCCTGAGGTCCTTCTGATCCTCTATACTGCTAAGAGTCTCACCCTTGGTATAATACTCCTTCATCCCAATGGACCTGCCAAAGTGGATCACCACACATTTATCCGGGTTGAAATCCACCTGCCACTTCTCTGCTCAGTCTTGCATTCTATCTACGTCACACTGCAACTTCTGACGTCCCTCCAGACTATCTACAACTCCACCAACCTTTGTGTCATCAGCAAACTTACCAACCCATCCCACCGCTTCTTCATTTATGAATATTAGAAATAGAAAGGGTCCCTGGGGCACTCCACTGGTGACCAACCTCTATGCAGAAAAAGACCCATCCACATCCACTCTCTGCCTTCTGCCGGCAAGTCAGTTCTGGATCCACAAGGCAACAGCCCCATGGATCCCATGCCCTCTCACTTTCTCAAGAAGTCTTGCATGGGGGACTTTATCAAACGCCTTGCCGAAGTCCATATTAACCACATCCACCACTCTTCCTTCGTCAATGCATTTAGTCACATTTTCAAAGTACAGTAATACCTTCACTTACAAGTTTAATTCGTTCTGTGACCGAGCTCGTAACTTAATTTGCTCGTATATCAAATTAAATTTCCCCATTAAAATGAATTGAAATGCTATTAATCCGTTCCAGCCCCCCAAAAACCACACCAATTTTTTTTGTTACGTGTTTTTAAATAAGAAAAATGTACTTTATAAATAACAAATAATGTATAAAAAAAAATACATAATAAAAGAGAATGTAAAGAAATAAACTGGTTTTATTAAGTGTATTTACCTTGAAAATCAGACGAAGATGCTGGCGAGGTGGAGGAGATTGGCGGAGGAGGTTGGGGGAGTTTTTCATTTCGTGCTCTGTTTATTGCTAAATTTAACTTTTCTTTAAGTATATCACTCTGAAAACCCCAGAGCCTTTAAGTATCTTATGAGACTTAAAGGCTCTGGGGTTTTCAGAGGGATATACGAGTAGCGGCTTAATCTTGCAGTCACCACTCGCAATCGCACACATGAACTGAACACTCGCTGGGCTACCTCGTGGCGGGTGGCGTAAGCTCGCTCGCTCGTAACTCAGATCTCGGCTCACTTCACAAAGCAAAAAGTTGACTGAAAGACGGCTCGTATCTTGGAAAATTCGTAAGTTGGGTTACTTGTAAGTCAAGGTTTCACTGTACTTAAATAGGCTTGTAAGGCATGATCTGCCCTTGACAAAGCCATGCTGACTACTTTTGATCATACTAAACTTCTCTAAATGTTTATAAATCCTGTCCCTCAGGATCCTCTCCATCAACTTACCAATTGCTGAGGTTAGACTCACCGGTCGGTAATTTCCTGGGCTATTCCTGTTCCCTTTCTTGAATATAGTAACAACATCCGCAATCCTCCAATCTTCTGGAACCTCTCCCGTCTCCATCGATGCCGCAAAGATCATCGCCAGAGGCTCTGCAATCTCTTCCCTCATCTCCCCACAGTAACCTGGGGTTCATCCCATCCAGTCCCTGCTATCTTGATGCTATCCAAAGTTTCCAACACATCCTCTTTCTTAACGTCCACATACTCAAACTTTTCAGTCCACCGCAAACCTGCAGTACAACCACCCGGTTCATTTTTCACCGTGAATACTGAGGTAAAGTACTCATTAAGCATCTCTACCATTTCTACTGATTCAGCACAAACTTTTCCCCTTCACCTTTTATGGGTCCTATTCCTTCACATCTCATCCTTTTACTCTTCACATATTTGTAGAACGCTTAGGGTTCTCCTTAATCTTACCCGCCAAGGCCTTCTCATGACCCCTTCTGGCTCCATTAATTTTCTTTTTAAGCTCCTTTCTACAACCCGTATATTCCTCTAGATCCTTAACATTTAGCTCTCTGAAACTCCTGTACACCTTTCTATTCTTTTTGACTGTGTTTATTACAACCTTCGTGCACCACGGTTCCCGTAACCTACCAAAACCTCCCTGTCTCATCGGAATGTTGTTGTGCAGAGCTCCAGACAAATATTCCTTGAAAATCCATTACATTCCTTCGGAACTTTTCCCCAAGAATACCTCCTTTCAATTTACTCGTTTAATTTCCTACCTGATGGTTTCATATTTCCCGACTCCAGATAAACACTTTCCGAGCTATCTAAATTATACTGCATCTGCCATGCAGATGCCCACATATTCAGCCTGTCCAAATCATGCTGAAGCATCTCTGCATCCTCCTCACAGCTCATCCTCCCACCCAACCTTGTATTATCTGCAAATTTGGAGTTAATACATTCCGCTCCCTCTTCCGATTCATTAATATACCATGTGAACAGTTGGGGTCCTAGCACAGATCCCTGCGAAACCCTACTAGTCACTGACTACCAATCAGAAAAAGACTCATTTATGCTAACTCTTTGTTTCCTATTTTCCAACCAGATTTCTATCCATCTCAAGACATTATCTGCAATCCCATGTGCTTTAACTTTACACAGTAGTCTGTTCTGTGAGAGCTTGTAGAAAGCCATCTGAAAGTCTGAATAAACCACGTCAACTAGTTCTCCTTGGTCAACTCTACTGAAAATTTAGTTTATTTATTAGTGTCACAAATAGGCTTACACTAACACTGCAATGAAGTTACTGTGAAAATCTAGTTACATCCTCAAAGCATTCCAATAGATTCATCAAGCATGAATTTTCTTTTGTAAATCCATGCTGACTTGTCTGATTATTCCACTGCCTTCCAAATGTTGAGTTATGAAATCCTTGATAATGGACTCAAGCAACTTCTCCAAAACTGTCATTAAGCTCACTGGTTTAAAGTTCCCGTTTTCTCTTTACCTTCCTTTTTGAATAGTGGGTTTGCATTAGTTACCCTCCAATCTGTAGGAACCAGTCCATATTCCAAAGAATTTAAAAAATAACCACCAGTGGATGTATGATTCCCAAGACCATTTTCTTAATGCTCTAGGATGAAGATTATCAGGCCCTGGGGATTTACCCACCTTCAATCCCATCAATTTCCCCAAAAACACTTCTTTACTAATGCTGATTTCCTTCAGTTCCTCACTAAAACATATTTTTCTCAGAATTTTTGGTACATTAGGTATTTGATTTGATTTGATTTGATTTATTATTGCCATGTGTATTAGCATAGAGTGAAAAGTATTGCTTCTTGCGTGCTATACAAAGCATACTGTATATAGAGAAGGAAAGGCCAGTGTGCAGAATGTGGTATTACAGTCATAGCTATGGTGGAAAGATTAACTTAATGCAAGGTAGGTATGTTCAAAAGTCTGACAGCAGCAGGGAAGAAGCTGTTTTTCAGTCGGTTGGTACATGACTTCAAATTTTTGTATTTTTTTCCAATGGGAAAGGGTGGAAGAGAAAATGTGTGGGGTGCATGGGGTCCTTAATTATGCTGGCTGCTTTGCTGAGGCAACAGGAAGTGTAGACAGAATCAATGGATGGAAGGCTGGTTTCTGTGATGGATTGGGCTACATTCACGACCTTTTATAGTTCCTCGCGGTCTTGGGCAGAGCAGGAGCCATACCAAGCTGTGATACAACCAGAAATAATGCTTTCTGTGCTACATCTGTAAAAGTAAATGAGAGTCATAGCTGACATGCCAAATTTCCTTAGTCTTCTGAGAAAGTAGAGGCATTAGTGTCTTTCTAAACTATAGTGTCAGCATGGGGGGATCAGGACAGGTTGTTGATGATCTGGACACCTAAAAAATTGAAGCTCTCAACCTTTTCCACTTCATTCCCGTTGATGTGGACAGAAGCATGTCCTCCGTTACACTTCCTGAAATTGATGTTGAGCAATAAAACTCCTTTGTTTTATTGACATTGAGGGAGAGATTATTGTTGTCGCCTAGGTTCACCAGATTCTCTATCTCTTTCCTGTACCTCATCCCATTCATATCTTACTTTGTGAAGACTGAAGCAAACTACGAATGTAATTCCTCAACTATTTCTTCATTCCTTGTTATGAATTCTCCCATTTCTGTTTGTGCCAACATTCATTTATGTCAATCATTTTCTCCTTATATATTTACAGAAACTTTTAATCAGTATTCATGTTCCCACTAGTTTGCTTTCATATTCTATTTTTCCCTTTTTAATCAATTCCTTCTTTGCTGAATTTTAAACTGCTCCCATTCCTCAGACCTATTGCCTTTTCTTGGCAATTCATACACTTCTTCCTTGAATCTGAAACTATCTCTAATTTCTCTTGTAAACTATGGTTTGGCTGTAACTCCCTGATAACTTTTGTGCCAAACAGAAATAAACAACTTCTGGAGTTCATCTATTCGTTCTGGATGACTCAAAATGTTGGCTCTATTTTCTCTCAGTAAGAAGTCTCACAGCACCAGGTTAAAGTCCAACAGGCTTATTTGGTGTTACGAACTTTCAGAATGCTGCTCCTTAATTCTTCTTCACCCACCTCATAAAGGAGCAGTGCTCTGAAAGCTTGGAATACCAAATTAACCTGTTGGACTTTAACCTGGCGTTGTGAGACTTCCTATTGTGCCCACCTCAGGCCAACACCAGCATCTCCTCATCATGGCTATTTTCTCTCACAGATGCTGTCAGACCGCTGAGATTTTCCAGCATTTTCTGTTCTTGTTTCATTCTTACTGTGCTGTGGTTTACATTGGCAAATACCTTGACCTGTTGGCATCAGTGTAAGAAACGGACTTAAAGGTCTGTGGGCATCTTCATCGTGGAGATACTGCAATGTCTTAACTGATGGGAAATTGGGAACACATATCCACAGTCTCAGACAAAGCGATTGGACATTTGGGACTGAGATGAGGAGAAATCTCCTCACTCGAGGGTTCTAAGTCTTTGGAATGTTCTATTCCAGAGAAGCGTGGATGCTCAGTCATTCAGTATATTCAAACCTTTGAAATTAATTGGACTTACAACATTAATCAACCATTTCAGAAGTTGATAAAAGACAAAATTGTACCTGCCTCTACTATTGCCTCTGGCAGTTTATTCCAGAACTCACCACCCCTCTGAATGAAAGAAATGCTCGTCTGGACCTTTTTATATCTCTCCCCTCTCACATTAAATCTATGGCCTCTAGTTTTAGACTTCTCTACTTTTGGGAAAAAAAGTTGACTATCTACCTTATCTATGCCCCTCATTATTTTATAGACCTCTATGAGATCACCCCTCAGCCTTCTGCACTCCAGAGAAAAAAGTCCCAGTCTATCCAGCCTCTCCTTATAACTGAAACCATGAAACTTGGTATCACCCTAGTAAATCTTTTCTGCACTCTTTCTAGTTTAATAATATCCTTTCTATAATAGAGTGATCAGAACTGTACATAGTATTCCAAATGTCCTTTCCAACAGATGAACATGTTATCTTAGGCAACATGATATTTCAGGTGTGTTTAATTTTACCCCTAGAGTGTTGTTACCTTGAGGCTCAGTTCTTAAACTAAATGAACGATGCGGAGGCATCTGTATTTAATTTTATCTTGGCCTGACCAATAGTTGACACGTATGTATGCTGGTGATGAAATAAAACACAAAAAGATTCACTGTCACTGAAACTGAACAGTAGTTCTCAACATGTTTTAAGGTTGTATCAGATTTTATATGAAATAGATCAAGAAATTTCTTGAACTTACTCCGTTGACATTTTTCTCCTGGTAGGGTGCTGGAAATGCTCTAATTCAGAAGTAATACTGTAGGAGGAAGAGCAACTTGGAGTAGTTCAAGCCCTTGGAGTTTCCAGTTTTCCTTTGCTTCCCATATTTAGGAAGTGGGGATTATTTTCCTTAGAATACAAACAATTACAATAGTGTAATCTATGTTATTGCATTTTGGAAATTGCCACAAACATTGATAAAACTAAGAGAAATGCTGGAGCAATGGGAATGTCACTGGATTATTAAGCAACTTGAAAGGCTCAGGCTGATTGTCCAGGGACAGGAGTTCAAATGTCACCACGGCAGCTGGTGGGAGTTAAACTAAATTAATAAAATCTGAAATTAATAGTGATGATAAGCATGAAACTATCAGTTATTGTTGTAAAAAATCCATCTGGTTCACCAGGGAAGGTATACTGCCATCTCTACTTGGGCTAGCCTAGACATCACTCCAGACCCATATAATGTGGTTGATCTTTAACTGCCCTCTGAAATGCCTGAGCAAGCCACTGTTGTTAAGAGCAATTACGGATGGGCAACCAATGTTGGTCTTGTCAGTGATGCCATGTTCCATTAAACGAATAAACTAAAAAAAAATCTAGGCTTGCCAATATTAGTTTTTTTGCCCAATGTACTCCAGTGGCTTTCAATGTTCAAAGGTTGATCTCAGGTAGGAAATACTGCAATTTCAGGATCCCATGTTGATGGAGAATGGCAAAATGACACTTGCTGTTGCTGTTTGACATTTCCTACCAAAACGTTCCACAGCTTTGTTATTTACTCACAAAATGTGGGTAGCACTGGCAAAGCCAGCATATGTTGCTCTTATCTGACTGCTCTTGCGAAGGTGATGGTGAGCTGATTTTTTTGAACCACTGCAGCCCATTTCAATAGTTTTGTGACAATTGACTGGCTTTCCAAACCATCTCAATGGACAGCCAAAAGCCAACCAATATTGCTGTGGGTCTGATGTTCCATACAAGGCAGACCTCTCATAGACAGCAGATGAGTGAAGCAGATGGTTTATTTTATGACACAAAGATTTATGATAACCATAGTGGATTTTCACAGTAACTTCATTGCATTACTGAATGTAAACATACATTTGACTAATAAATTAAAAAAAGACAAGAATTTTAAAGTGATCACCTCTCATCTTTCTAAACTCCATGCTTTATTCTATCCATTCTATACAACAGTGTGCTATTTGATAACAGGAACATAGGAGATGAACAGGCATCAACCTATCAATTTCATAGTAGAATGCACCTTTGAATTTCTGATTTGTTTGAGGGGACTGGAGCCAAGCCCATGCCAATCATAATTCCCTAACTAAACTGAGAAAAAGAATCTTACTCAGGCCATATCTCTCTATTGCCTCCCTATTCATTTACACATCCAGATGCCTCTTAAATGTTGCTGATGTGCCTCCTTCTCCACCGCCTCCTCTGGCAGTGCATTCCAGGTGCCCACCACTTTTTGCCTGAAAACATTCCCCTGCATATCTCCCTTAAACATTTCCCCTCCCACTTTGAACCTGTGTGCCCTTGTAATTGACACTTTCCACCCTGGGAAAAAGCCTCCGACTATCCACTCTGTCTATGCCTCACTGACAGGGTTGCCACAGCTCTTGTCACAGTAGGAAAGATAGGGTATTTGATGATGTGAGATAATAGATTGAGATGGCAAAGGTGGCAGGTTTGGATCCTCCTCCTCTATTAGCTTCTGGTGAGGCAGACGAAGAGCAACTTTACTATGGCTGCAGTAATATGTCCTTTGAAGCAAAGCTGTGCAATGGGGAAAGATGAGTTTCAGCCTAACTGGTGCCTGACACTCTTGATTTACCTCGGTTGGCTCAGTAGGTTTGCTCTTGGCTAAACTGTTGAGTTTCAGTCGGAAGGAATAGAGGACATAGGGTTTACTGGATCTCGTTTTTCTAACGTGCTGTTCTTTGACCTGACCTGGAGTTATATGCAAGGTTGCTCAAACTGTCTGGTCTTTCTATCTGTGGCGAGGTTTCCCATACAAGCAATTCGCGCAGTCGGGGAAAGTGCGCACAGAAATATTTCAGCCTTTTCATATATTTCATCCCTTGTCACCAAGCTTTAATGCAGTCACAATGAATCTCAATGCAAGAAGGTCATATTTCTGGATCATATTGCATTAGTTGAGGCAAGTCTGATGAAGCAGCCAAGGAATTACAGAATGACCCAGATAACAATTTGCAAATAAGCGGAACCATGCCAGACGAAATTCAATTTGGCTAAGTGCAAACTATGACACATGGAAAGAAGGAAGTTGGGAAGGTCATTCAGATTAAATCTACAGATATATCAGCCAGAAAATCTGATCTGTAGCTTCAGAAGAAAGATTATTTATTAGTGTCACAAATAAGCTCATATTAACAGTCCAATGCAAATTGTTTAGTTGCCACATTCTGGCGCCTGTTTGGGTACACTGAGGGAGAATTTAGCATGGCCAATCCCCCTAACCAGCATCGCTATTGGATTGTGGGAGGAAACCAGAGCATCCAAAGAAAACCCACGCAAACAAATGCAGAATGTGCAAACTCTGTACACATAGTGACCTCAGCTGGGAATCAAACGCAGATCTCTGGCGCTCTGAAACAGCAATGCTAAGCACTGTGCCACCATTATGTCTCGAGAAGGATCTGAGAAAGATCTCTAAATGCAAATAATTCAAAAACCATTCTGAATTTGGACTTGTGACATAAGGAAAATGCAACAATGTATGAACTTTATATAACTTAAAATTCAAATATTCAATAAGAGCATAAGAAGTAGGAGCAGGAACAGGAGTAGGTCAGACTTCTCGAATCTGCTCCATCATTCAATAAGATCATGGCTGATCACCTACCTTAAATCCACATTCCCACTCTATCCTCATTACTGCCGATTCCCTAAGTGTCCAAACCTGTGGCTCCAGGTCTTGAGTATGCTCAATTGCTGCACATCCACAACTCTCTGGGGTACAGAACTCTCTAGTGTCAACAAGCAGGGAGATCTCAATGTACATGTGCATAGATCCCTGAAAGTTGGCACCCAGGTTGATAAGGTTGTTAAGAAAGTGTACGGTGTGTTAGCTTTTATTGGTAGAGGGATTGAATTTCGGAGCTGTGAGATCATGTTGCATCTGTACAAAACTCTAGTGCAGCCACACTTGGAGCATCGCGTAAAGTTCTGGTCACTGCATTATAAGAAAGATGTGGAGGCATTGGAAAAGATGCAGAGGAGGTTTATTAGAATGTTGCCTGGTATGATGGGAAGGTCTTATGAGGGAAGGGTGAGGGGCTTGAGATTATTTTTGTTAGAGAGAAGAAGATTGAGAGGTGACCTAATTAAGGCATATAAGATGATCAGAGGGTTAGATAGGGGAGACAGTGAGAGTCTTTTTTCTTGGATGATGGTGGCTAACATGAGGGAACATAGCTTTAAATTGAGGGGTGGTAATTATAGGATGGATGTTAGAGGTAGGTTCTTTACTCAGAGAGTAATAAGGGCATGGAATGCCCTGCCTGCTGCAGTGTGGACTCACTAACTTTAAGGGTGTTCAAATGGTCAGTGGATAGACACATGGATAACATTGGAATAGTTTAGGTTAATAGTTTTGTTCCACTGGTCGGCGCAACATCGAGGGCTGAAGGGCCTGTACTGCGCTGTAATGTTCTATGTTCTAAAGATTCACAGGCCCCTGAGTGAAGAAATCTCTCTTCACCTCGGTCCTAAAAAGCTGACCCCATTGTACTGAAACAACTGCACATTATTTTAGACTCTCTAGTCAAGGGAAAGAGACATTTGAACATCTCAAGATTCTACCACATATACAGCAGAGGACTGCGGAATGTATTTGGAGGGATCTTTTTTCCCATTTCCTGTGGAGTCATTAATTGTAGGCTTTTGTTGGACACTGTTGTTATTGGAGCTGAAATTCCGCAAAGATTTCACTAGTCTCCCATCACAGCTCCACTGGAATCCTTGTGGAGTATCAACTCTTCTCAATCAATGGCAAGAATATAATGCCCTCCTGGTGGTGAATTCCGAAGCGGGTGGAACCATATGATTGGGCAGGAGGGAATGTGGTGGGACAGGCATTGGAGGCAGTCCAGAGAAGGTTGATTAGGGTGTTCCTGGATATGGAGGGATTTTTTTTTAAGAGGACAGGTGAAGTAGTTTGGGCCTGTACTCACTGGAGTTTAGGAGAATGAGAGGTGACCTTGTTGAGACTTATAAGATTCTCAGGCAGAGTGGCAGGGTAAATACTGAGAGGTTCTATGTTCTGTGTTCTAAGTTGTTTCCCCTTGCGGGAGGACATAATCTTAGAATAAGTTTAACATAGTGATGAGGAAGAATTTCTTCTCTCGGGGCTAGTGAATCTCTGGAATTCATTATCACAAAGGACTGTAAAGGTTGGATTGTGAAGTGTGTTCAAGGCTGATATGGACAGATTCTTAATCAGTAAGGGAATCAAGAGTTACGGGCATAAGATGAGTGAATGGAGTTGAGGATCAGCCATAATCTCATTGAATGATGGAGCAGACTCAATGGGCCAAATGGCCTAATTTTTCTCCTACATCTTATGTTCTTCCTGCCTGATTAAGCCCACAGTAGGAAGACTTGTGGGCAGCCTTCATGCCTGAATGCCAAAGGAGGCCCTTAGGTGGGTAATTCATGTCCATTTAAAGGCCTCATCCCATCACTGCTGGTATTCAACCTGTGGCGGATAGGGATCTTGGTGAGAGGGGAGGCTAACAAGTAAACTCTGTTGAGCTGCTTGTGACTTTCTTGGGAAGGGGTGTGGAGTGGGTGCTCCCTCACTCAAGGGCACTTAGTGCCAGATTGAAGGAGCCAGTAATTGGAAGACTAGGGTAGTAGAGAGTCACCTCCCCCCACCTCTCCCCATCACCCCCCACCCTTCCTTTTGATACCCATGCCCTCTTCATGCACCCCAACTCACCTTTATCCAGTAATCTAACAATGACCTTGATGAAGGGCCATATGTATTACAGGCAGCAGCTACTGTTGCCTGTGGCATTGCTGGTAACTATGAACTGCTGGGCTTTGATTGGCAACTCAAAGATGTGGAATTGCCAACAAAACAGCTGGAAGCAAAGCATTTAAATGTCCTCTGTGGAGCAGGGAGCCCCAGAGACTGAAGAAATTAAGGTCGAATAGGGTCTTAATTGCCTCGGTGTTCCCAGAGATGTGTTTGGCAGAGATCTCACCAGTTTCGGTTGTAGACGTTAGGATTCGCTAGCATCCTCATACATTCCATCCTCTGCAACTTAACCCGATTATCATAGAATCCCTATAGTGCAGATTGAGACCATTCAGTCCTTTGAGTCTGCACCAACTCTCTGACAGCGGATCCTGCCCAGGCTCTTTCCTGCAACCCTACATCTTTATCCCACTCATTCTCCCTAGTTTACAATATAAAGTCATTTACATAATTCTCTCAATGGCAAGGAAACATTGGGGGCAAATGATTCTCAGATTCCCACTGAAATCAATTGAGAGAGATGTACAAATGGACAGCTGATCAGATATCACTAGTTTTATATTTTCACTCCAAGTCAAAAATTACTCCCCTCCTTTCCCCAATTCTTTCCTCATTAGACTGTTCTTGGGACAAGATGGTTGCCCTGGCAGGAGGGATGGAATAGACTACGCTCAAATTCCTAGGAATGTGGAAGAATCAGAGATGATCTAATAGAAACACATAAAATTCTTCTTGGATTTGACAAGCTAGATGCAGAGGAAATGTTTCTCTTGGATGGGAGGGACATCTAGAACACAGGGTTGCAGTTCAGAATACAGGCCACTGGGGGCTGAGATGAAGAGGGTTCTTTTTTTAAGGGTTTGCAATCTTTGCAAATCTCTTCATCAGAATGGTCAGCCTTTAAGTGTATTCATGACAGAGGTTGATAGGTTGTTGGATAATAAGAGAATTGAGGAAGAAGGGATGGTGCAGAAAGGTGGAGTTTGTGTAGAATGTTGGCCATGGAGAAGTGGTGAGGAATATACAACTGGCAGAGAAAGATTAGAGGAAAAGATTTGCCATGTTCTGCGTTGGCTGGCCCCTCATCTAGAAGGCCAGTTGAGAGCTTGCCTGTGACAAAGCTGGCCATTCTGCAGTCGCTTTACACTTGGGTGAGACTTTGCCCCCAGCCCTGGGGCAGATCTATGGCCATGCCAGCCTGAAAAACAAATCACCCACCTGGGTCAGATGGCTCTGCTATAGAAAGCCGCTGGCCAGTCCAATCGGCTACCAGTGCTGTTGTCCCAGCAGATTCGAGCAGTGGCCACCATGGGGAATAAAGGTGGAACCAGAAACAAGGGAGATTATGAAAGCTGGACTGAATATCTGTCTGGGGTTTCAAAGGCAACTGGCTGGCAGCGAAAGGGTTTAGGGAGTGGGAGGGGCAGGTTTGAGAGGCTGCGGGTGGAGCATTTAAGTATGACTTTGAAGGGAAGAGCGCCTCCAAAGGACACAAAGGAATCCTCAAAGGAGATTCCCCCCCAACTTCTTACACTCTCCTGTCTTGTCCAGTAAAACCTGCCAGGGCTACCCATTTGGCCAGGGCCTTCTCCTGCCAAGGATAAAATTGTGATGGAGGCAAAAAGAGACATTTAAATGGTCATTAATTGGTCAGTTAAGGGACTTCAATAGGTCAAAAGTGAATGGGCTGCCCAACCTTTCCACCGCCCCTCGCTGCAAAATGGAAGACAGATCGAGGTGGGTAGGAAGGTGATATGGGTAGACCATGTGCAATAGTTTAGGGAGAAAAACTGGGGATGTTGGCAGTGAGGAATCATTGATGGGTTTTGACCTCTGTGGCTTGCAGAATTTGGGACCATTGTATATCACAACGTTGAAGGGCCTGAGGGTTGAAACCATGGTGACCTCTGAATGACGTATGTGTTTTTAGGAATGCGTCTCTGTGAAGTCGTATCAAATGATGGTAATACTTGTCTGTTACTTTATCTTTGTTGAAAATTCAGGTGAAATTTCAGCAGCTGCACCCACCATCCTGATGGACCAACTATAACCTCGAAGGAGGAAGAGGTGGGACTCTCAGAGGGTTGGGTGTCACATCCCTGTTCCGTACCTAGCACCAGGGCAGGCGTACACACTTCAATGGGAATGTGAGAATCGGCTCAAAGCGATCCATCTATTGGTGTGAACACATCACTGTGTCCAGAGCAATTGTGCAGTTTGAGATAATTCAGTTCTCTGGCAATTGGAGGAGTATTGGAAACAACCTAGATGCTGAGTGAGCCCTGGGCTGATGATGAGCCTTTGGAGTCTCTACCAGGTGGCAGATGGTGGATATCCACTGCGGGGCCATGTAGGGATGTGGCAGATCCTAGGGATCCCTAGGGATGTAGGGATCCTAGGGGGGGTTGTGCACACTGACTAGTTCAATGGAGGAATCCATCCCAACCATGAGCATTGTGATCACCCATTCTTCAGAGAGCATGGCTTCTTCTACTGAGAGACTGGTGACTGTCATGGAGGGCTAAGCTCAGAAACTTACTGATGGGGTACTGGGTATGCGCTCTGATTTCTAATTTATTACATCGTTTCTGAACTCTGCGATCCAGAGCCAAGGTGAGAAAGGGATAGGTGTTTGGAATTGCAGTTTCTTGAATCCTTGGGGGACCAGGGAAGGTCTAATGGGCCTCATGACAGTGGATGAGCAGTTGGTGATGTTTCTGATGGAGACAGCCTCTCCTGCACTCTGCTATTGGCACAAATGGCTCGCTGACAGAATGAGCCTTCTGCCACTGCAGGAGACCCCCACCATACCAGGAGATTCACTGCCTCGGGCAGCCAGAGGATTCCTGCCAGGAAAAGCAGCACAAGGGTCAGCAGCCTGTCTGCGGCACAAATGGGCAGAGAGGGAGAAGCATCATGTCTTGGCACCCAGAAAAGATTGAAGAAAATGCCACATTCTGACTAATGTTAGTCAGGTGTTTACAAGGGTGATTGCTCGCTTTTGTAGAGTCTGAAAATTCTTGATCTTTTTTGTCAACAAATAATTCCCAAATACCTAGCTTCCTTTCAAATGCCTCAATCAATTCTGCATTTATGGCCTCTGGAGCAGGCCATATCCTCACAACTGTCAAAGAACTTTATCTCGCATTCACTTAATAGCTTAGTTCAAGATTCCCTTTCTCTGATAGAAATATACATTTATATAACGTCATTCATATGCTCAGGACATTCCAAAGTACTTCCCAGTAAATGAATTACTTTTGAAGTGTAGTCACTCTGTTATGCAAGCAAACAGGGCAGCCAATTTGGCACAGAAGAGCCCCATAAACAATTATATGGTCTGATTCATAGCATTGGTTGAAGGATTAATGTTGGCCAGGGACAAGAGAACTCCCTGCTCTTTTGTGAAAAAATTGCACAAACAGACTAGGTCATCTGTTCAACATCTCACTCAAAAGTCAGCACCTTCAAAAGCACAGGATCACCTCAGTATTGGACTGAACTGCCAGTCTACATTATATGTTGAACTCCTGTAGAGGGGTTTGAACCCCATCACCTCTAGAGGCAAATTCAACTGCTTACCCAATCAATGGTGGAAGAGGGATGTCTCCGTTCTATGTTGTTGGGTCTTTTGATTTTAAAAACTCTTCAATTGTACAAGTCCTTACATCTTAATTTTATCCAGTTTCTAGCCTGATGAACATAGCCTGAACATTAGAACAAGGTTATTTTGGATTGAATTCAGGAAGTACGTGTTTATAGCAAGGTTAGCAGCAACTTGAAACTGGTTCCTCCAAAGGCTGGGGATACTGGGCCCACTAACATTTTCTGGATTGAGATTGATAGGTTTGTTTTATTCAAGGGCTGTGGGTTTGCTGGTTGGCCAACATTTATTCCCCACCTGCAAGTGTCCTTCAATAACTGGTAGTGAGCTGCCTTTGTCATGTAAATAACAGGGAAATCCAAGAAGTTGGAATATTTTCTGCTGGGTAATATTCGGGTATATATTTTAAATGTTGAGAATATGTAACATAACTAAGGCAGGGACAGAGTGACTGTGTGAAAGGAAATAGTGCATTTGAAATGATAATGAACTGAGCAACATTATAGGCAGATGTTTACTTAAGGTAATTTAGTAACAATGGGGACAGTACATGAATAGATTGGAATAGTTGTTAAGATTCTTTTTTTAATTTGTGGGACAGTGGTGTTGCTGGCTGGCCAGCATTTATTGCCCATCCCTAGTTGCCCTTGAGAAGGTGGTGATGAGCTGCTTTCTTGAACTGCTGCAGTCCATGGACCTACAATGCTGTTTAGGGAGAGAATTCCAGGATTTTAACACAGCCACTGTAATGGAATGATACATTTCCAAGTCAGGATGGCTTGATGGGGAACTTGCAGGTAGTGGTGTTCCCATGTATCTGCCGCCCTTGTCCTTCTAAATGGAAGTGGTCGTGGATTTGGAAGATGCTCTTTACGGATCTTTGGTGAATCATTACAGTGCATCTTGTAGATAGTGCACACTGCTGCTACTGAGCATTGGTGATGGAAAGGTTGAATACTTGTGGATGTGGTGCCAATCAAGCGGGATCCTTTGTCCTGGATGGTGTCAAGCTAATTGAGTGTTGCTGCTGCACCCTTCCAGACAAGTGGGAAGTATTCCCTCACATTCCTGACTTATGCCTTGTAGATGCTGGTCAGGCTTTAGGGAGTCAGGAGGTGAGTTACTCGCCTTGTGAGTTACTTCAAAGAGGTGTGAAGGAAAGGTGTTGCAGGGAAAGTGCATAAAGTGAGTTTAATTGGCTTTTAAACTATAAAAGCTAAAACAAAAAAAATGAAAATGATTAAGTCTAGGAAAGTGCAGTTTTAAAGAACTTAGGTCAGATATGGGAAAGATCAAAGGGGAAAAAACATATTTAAGAAGCCATTGAACCTCTGCAGGGATGGTTGTTTCTAGATCTTAGCCAATAGCAGGAATAGCTGCTTACCTCCCGATAAGCAGGATGTGAGGGAAGGAAGCGTGATTTGAAAAGCAAGCAGTTGATATAACTCAGAAACAATGCTGAGAGAGATAAAAGCCCTGTGAGGTAACAGTTACTGGATTTATATAGATCTTAAAATCTATAAAATTTTATGGAACAGTTTAGGGAGATTAGCCCTTAAAGTAGATAAGATTATTTGCAACTGTTTAAAGGAGTAATATGATATACAACCACTGTCTTAATCAACTGTAATTGTCACTTACTTCACTGTTATCATTTTAATTTATTAATAATTGTCAAGGACAGTTAAACCCCAAACACTACTTTAGTGTTTCCTTCCCTACTTCCTCCTCTAACCAAAAAAATACACCATGAGGGTCACAAGCAAAGGAAAGGTGAGTTGAGATTCTTTTATCCTTTTAACTGTGAAACAGCAGAATAACAGTTAGGGCAGTGGTATGCTCCTCCTGCCAGATGTGGGAAATTAGGGAGCAATCTATTCTCCTTGACAACTTGGTCTGCAAGAAATATGTCCAGCTGTAGCTCCTCACAGACTGCATTCTTCGGTTGGATTATCAGTTGGAATCAGTGAGGAGCATACAGGGGACAGAGTGGGTGGTAGGCACTAGTTACAGGGAGGTTGTCACACCACAGGTTCAGACAGGTAGATGGGTGACTACCAGGAGAGGCAGGCAGGTAGTGCAGGAGTCTCCTGTGAGTGGTCCCATTTCAAACTGGTATACTATTTTGGATACTGTTGAGGGGGATAGCCTGTCAGGAGAAGATATCAGCAGCAGCAAGGCCTATGGTGTCACACCTAGTTCTGTTGTAAAATAGAGTTGGATAAAGAGCAAGGGAGCAGGAGTAATTGGGTCTCGCTATTTAGAAATACAGACAAGTATCTCTGAGGCTGCAATCAAGACTCTAGGATAGTATGTTCCGCCCTCCCTCCCACTACTGGCACCAGGGTCAAGGACATCTCTGAGCAGTTGCAGGACATTCTTAAAAGGCATGATGTGGAGATGCTAGTGTTGAGGTTGGTGGGCACAGTAAGAAGTCTCACAATACTAGGCTAAAGTCCAGTAGATATATTTGGAATCATGAGTTTTCAGAGCATCACTCCTTCATCAGCTGTGTTGAGAGGGAGGTTTTACAAACAAGGCATACATAGATGAAGAAACCATTGCAAGATAATGGTTGGAATGTGAGTCTTTTCAGGTAATCAAGTCTTTACGGGTACAGATAGTGCAAATGGAGAAAGAGATAATCACAGGTTACAGAAGTGTGAATTGACTCAAGCCAGGACAGTTAGTAGGATTTTGCAAGCCCAGGTCAAATGATGGGGTTACATGCAGTGTGTCATGAACCCAAAATCCCCATTGAGACCGTCCCCATGAGTGTTGAACTTGGCTATTGGTTTCTGTTTGATGATTCTGCACTGTGTGTGTCTCGAAGGCTGCCTTGGAGAACTCTTGGAGGTTGAATGACCTTGATTTCCGAAGTGTCCCCCAGCTGGAAGGGAACACTCCTGCCTAGCACTTGTCGTACAGTGTCCGTTCATCCATTGCTGTAGTATCTGCATGGTCTTGCCGATGTGCCACGCCTTGGGATATCCTTCTCTGCAGTGTATGAGGTAGACAAAGTTGGCCGAGTCGCATGAGTATGTATTGTGTACCTGGTGGGTGGTGTTCCCATGTATGATGATCGTATCCATGTCGATGATCCGTAATGTTTTGCAGAGGTTGCTGTGGCAGGGTTATCTGGTGTCGTGGTCCTGAAGGCTGGGTAGTTTGCTGCATACGGTGGTCTGTTTGAGGTTGTGCGGTTGTTTGAAGGACGTGGGGATGGCCTTGACGAAATGTTGGTCTTCATTGATGACATGTTGAAGGCTCCAAAGAAGGTGTTGTAGTTTCTCTGCTCTGGTAAAGTACTGGTCAACAAAGGGTGGATTTAGACGACCATTTCTTAGGATTATTTGTATGTAATTTTCATAAAAACAGAAATTAATTAAACATTTTAAGAAGAAAATAATAAATTGCAGAGAGAGCATGGCAGTGCAAGATAGGACCTGCGTGGAGCTCCAGAGGGACAAAGCACTGAAGGTCTCCTTCTGAGCTGAAACTGATAAAAAGAGTAATAATAGACAGGAAGCTTCACAGAGGAGCAATCTTTCACTCCTATTCCTTCTCCTGTTTCTTTTAATTCAGAAAATGAGTGTTTAGACCCAACCATAGAAAACATATGTTTTGCAAAAATAAAGGTGCAAGGAATTGGCATTAATATATGAAGGTTGGCTAGAAAACAGAAAACTGGAATGAACAAACCAGGGTGTAACTCGTGAAGTGCTGCCAGGGTCAGTGCTTGTGGCTCAGCTATTTACAATTTATATCAGTGATTTAGATGGGGAGGTGGGGGGAATACAGTCTAATGTATTCAAGTTTGCTGACGATACAAAGTTGTGTGGGAAGATAAACTCTGACCTGAGGAGGATGAAAAAGGCTGGAAATAGATACAGACCGCCTAAGCGATTGGGTGAGAAAGTGGCAGATGGAGACTTAAGTGGCGAAGTGTAAAATTGTACGCCTTGCTAGGAAGAGTCGAAAAGCAGAATACTCTTTCAAAGGTGCGGGATGAGTAAATGTTGGTATGCAGAGAGATTTGGGTGTCCTTGAACATGAATCACATACAGTAAGTAATCAGGGAGGCAAATGGTAGGTTAACCTCCATTGTTTGGAAGGTGGAGCCCACTAGTAAATAAGTCTTGCTGCAATTGTATATGGTTTTGGTGAGACTATGCCTGGAATATTATGTACATAGTTAGTCTCCTTATCGAGGGAGAATATACTTGTCTTAGAGGAATGTCACAACAATTAATCAGAATGAGCTCTGAGATGGGAAGGTCATCCTATTGAGTAAAAGTGATACTATTTTCTGGAGCTTAGATGAGTGAGAGGTGATGTCAATGAAATGTTAACAATTCCTAGAGGATTTGACAAGGTTAACACTGACATTATTTCCCTCAGCTGGAGAGTCTAGAACTAGGGACCGGAGTTTCAGGTTAAGGGCTCAGCCAGTTAGAACTGAGATGAAGATAAGTAGAGAGTTGGGAATCTTTGGAATTCTTTAACTCAGAAAGCAGTGAAAGCTTCATTGATGATTGTTTTCAAGCCTGATAATGATTTGAATTATTATTGTTGCATGTGTTGGAATACAGAGAAAAGTGTTGTTTCTTATGCGCTGTATAAAGCATACTGTTCATAGAGCATATGGGGAAAAGGAAAGGAGAGGTTGCAGTATGTAGTGTTATAGTCAAAGCTAGAGTGTTCGGACAGATCAAATTGAACCAAATCTGTAAGAGATAGGAACAGAATATTGTTAGAGAGTTTATAAGAATTAGAGCACAATTTTAAGAGCATGGAGCGAGAGTAAAAGATAGAATTAGAGGGTAGTCTGGAGACAGCTCACAAGAAGTCACCATGCTCCACTGCCATCTTAAATATCGATGATATTGATGGATATTTGGATACAAAGGGAGTCAATAAATATGGGGTTAGAGCAGAAAGCTGAATTTGAACATGAGTTCACCATTTGAATGGCAGATTGTATCCATTCATGCTCTTGTTTCTTTTGTTCTTATAATGGCGGTCGTGATCAAATGTTGCATTGGATCCTGGCCAGAGGTCAGAGAGAGCCCTGAAATAATTAGTTGAAGGAAGAATTTCCATGCTACACCACGGAGAGGAAGTCCAATTCATCCTATACAGAGAGTATAATATTAAAGAGAGATACCCAGATGAAATATGGATGTGGATATTGTTGGTAACGTAGAATTTTTTCAGTCCAGCTCATTCCATTTTGCTGGATAGAAATCCTATTTTTCAATGGATTTTTGAACTTTTTCCTATTGCCAGGATCAGAAATAAAAGGCTGCACTACTCTGCCAAGCGGTTTATTTGTGTATTTCTACACTGGTGGTACTTGAATTTGATTCCGACAAAAAGAGCAAAGAGAAATTTCTAAGAATAATCTCCAGTGCCTGATGCATGGAAAATCCATCTATCCAATGACTGTTGGGTAAAGAAATACAGTTCCATTGTGTGGATATTTGAGTATCCACTATAATTATCCCCTCAAACTGGGCCAACAGCAGCAAGACTGTTCCTAATGAAAACAAAGCAAATTCCTGGACCTCGAAGGACTGAGTTTTACCTTCTGCAGAATCTTACCACCCTCTGTCTCAGGCAATCTTTATTTGTCCACCACTGAAAATCAGCTCAAAAGCAACTGTGATTGATTAAACTGGGCATGCTCTGTTGCACTCTTCTGAAAATTAAAACTGTCCTATCCTTTTCCTAGATGAGCAGAGTTCTTCGAAGAAGTGGCCATTTCTGTGCTGCAGATGCAGATTAAGTAATGTCAGGCAGAAAGCCATCAAAATAATCAACATCCCCATCACTCATTCATATTGCCAGATCACTGTTCATTGACACTCCTTGAATCATTCTCTACCAGTGCCAGACTCTAAGCAGTGTCTGGAATGGCACCAGCAACTTCCTGATCCTGTGCAGACTAAATACAGCTGGCTTGGGATAGTTTCCACGGTTACCGAGACAACTGCTTGCTTTTGTTTGGAGAGCCATTATAATGCTTTGCCTGATTGATTTTAAGGGAGAAGATTTCAGTTTGTTTAATATAGATTAAAGTGGCTTTATGAGCAAAGACCAGTGATCTGATACTTGGAGATTAGGTTTGTTCACGGGTTCATGAATGGGACTCTTGTCAAAACATACCCATTGATAACCAGAAAGTTGTTGTGAACCAGAATGCTGTTTTGAGTTTCTTTTAATTCAGTCGTGGGATATGGGCGTCGCTGGCTGGCCAGCGTTTATTGCCCATCCCTAGTTGCTCTTTTCAGAGACTAGTTCAGTATCTTCCACCTTCTTCTGTTGGGAAAAAGATACAAAACTCTGAGGATACGTACCAACCAACTCAAGAACAGCATTCTTCTCTGCTGCCATCAGACTTTTGAATGGATTACCTCGCATTAAGTTGATCTTTCTCTACACCCTAGCGAGGACTATAATGCTACATTCTGCACTCGCTCCTTGTCTTCTCTATGAACAGTATGCTTTGTCTCTATAGTGTGCAAGAAACAATACTTTTCACTGTATACTAATACATGTGACAATAATAAATCAAATCAACCACAGTGCTGTGACTCTGGAGTCACATGTAGGCCAGATCAGGTAAGGATGGCAGATTTCCTTGCCTAAAGGACATCAGTGAACCAGATGGATTTTTCCGACAATCGAGAATGGTTTCATGGTCATCAGTAGATTCTTAATTCCAGATGTTTTTTATTGAATACAAATCTCATCATCTGTTGTAGCTGGAGTCAAACCTGGGCCCCAAGAACACTATCTGAGATTCTGGATTAATAGTCTAGCAATAATGCCATGAAGCCATCATCTCCCCTTGATTACAAATTGGAAAATTCTGTTTAGTATTGTGCAACGTGTTAGTAAAGTAACCTGTATTGTAGTTATAGTTATATTGGTGTCTTATGGCACATCACATTCATTGAATCCTCCAGTACAAAAGAAAGCCATTCAGCCCGTCGAGCCTGCACTGAAAACAATTCCACCATGCACTATCCTCATAACCCCAACTATTTACCATGCTAATCCCCTGACACTAAGGGGCAATTTTAGCTTGGCCAATCCTTCTAACCTGCATGTTTGGACTGTAAGAGGAAACTGGAGCACCTGGAGGAAACCCACACAGACACAGGGAGAATGTCCAAATTCCACAGAATCACCCGAGGCTTGAATTGAACCCAGGACCCTGGTGCTGTGAGGCAGCAGTGCTAATCACTACGCCATAGTCAACTGTACTATGCCATAGAAAATTAATATTTTATAGCTCAGGAATCCATTTGGTCCATTCTGTCTATGCTAACTCTTTCCCATTTCCCCATTCCATGGCCTAATCTTAGAATTATAACCACCCTCTACCTCTCCGCAAATTTTGAACCAACTGACAGACTGACATTTTCCGATTCTTATCAGGGATTTTACTCAAAGGGTAAGATGGTAAATTTGAGTCAGAACCATGGAACTCAACTCTTGGTCTCTTGAGGACTAGCTAATGCAATAGGTTTGCACATTTCTGGCATCTGTCTCCAAATCCAGTCTGACCTGGTTGGATGAAAGTTTCCTCCCTCTGGCCAGCTGTAGGGATTCCATCCAGAAAGAGTCAAACCAGTTTAAGGCAGCACGGTAGCACAAAGATTAGTGCTGCTACCTCACAGCACCAAAGACTTGGGTTCAATTCTGGCTTTGGGTCACTGCCTGTGTGAAGTTTGCATGTTCTTCTTATGTCTGCGTGGTTTCCAGGTGGATTCACCATGCTAAATTGCCTCTTCGTGTCAGGGAATTATCAGGATAAATATGTGGGGTTATGCGAATAAAGTTTATTTATTTATTAGTGTCACAAGTAGGCTTATATTAAAACTGCAATAAAGTTACTGTGAAAATCCCCTGGTTGCCACACTCCATCACTTATTCAGGTGCACTGAGGAAGAATTTAGCATGGCCAATGCACCTAACCAGCACATCTTTCCGACTGTGGGAGGAAAACAGAGCACCAGGAGAAAACCCATGCAAATACAGGGAGAACTTGCAGGCTCTGCATAGACAGGCTCTGCTCCAAGCCGGGAATTGAACCCAGATCCTTAGTGCTGTGAAGCAGCATTGTTAACTGCCAAGCTACCAAGCTACCTGGGTGGGATTGGATAAGGCCTGGATGACTTTGTTGTCAGTGCATACTCGATGGGCCGAATGACTTCCTTCTGCACTGCAGGGATTCTATAATTCTGTGAAACTTGCTGGCCTAAATTATTTCTCCCTTGTTCCTGGGAATCATAACTTCCCTGTTGCATTCTAAATGAAAGATTCTTTCGCTTTCTATTTATTTCAACAGCTCTTGCTGCATTTTCATCTATCATACTGATCTTATTTACATTACATTTGAAGCCCTTTCCAAAAATGGTGGCCATCTTTGAACATTAACAAACTGCTTGGGACAAAGGCAAGCGTTGGTCATCAATATGTGGCTTTGTATTATTTCAACTACACTGCATGGTTAGAGCTGAGATACTCAACAGAAGACATCGCTAAGGCCAGGTTAGAATGGGGAGTCTGAATCATGACATATGACAAGTCAGGGCTACTGAGACCGAGTGGGAAGCAGCAATAGGTCAGGGAAAGTGACGCCAGTACTTGGTACTAGGGTGGCTAGGCCAAGGGTTGGCTTAGGATTGTAGAGAGCGAAGGTATAAATGTCCAAACAGTGAATAGGCTGGATCCAGTCAAGATTATATGCTATTCAAGAAATAGATTACATTCAAGAAGGAATAAAGAACTCAGAAATACCATTCTTGCAGGAGCAAACAGAAACTATAGAGTGTAAATAATATGGTCAACAGACAAAAAGGAAATTTCAGTTTAGACATTAGAGCAGGAACTTCAATTCTATCAGACTTAGAAAAGTGGTTAAAACCAAAACCTTGACTTTATCTTCCTAATAAAGGTTCAGGACTTCTGTAAAGGTTATCAGCAGTATTCGTATGAGCTGTCAGCTGGCAAGAGGACCATTTGAGGCCTGTAAAGGTGGAATGTGTTAACTCCTGGAGTGGTGTGGATATGCCCCATTGACATTGGATAGGTATTGGTGAATCCACCACTGTGCCAACCAGGAAATAGCAAGAGAGAAGAAACAAGCAATAGTTTGGTGGAAATGGAGGTACCCAGAATCTATACATAAGTCTGTCTCAAATAATGGTTCCAGATCAGTATTTCAGAACTACTGATGTTAGATATAACCTGCATGATGATCTTTGGCCTGAAAGCAGTGATAATAATTATAATTTATAATTGTTTGTAAATACATTTGAAAGAGACTTTAAAGACTTTGCATCACTTGTAAAAGAATCAATTAAAAATTTTGCATCAGCAGGTCTATATGATCTGCAATTCTTGACTCAGAGGGCAGCATGGTGCACAGTGGTTAGCACTGCTGCCTCACAGCACCAGGGACCTGGGTTCAATCCTGGCCTAGGGTCAATGTCTGTGTGGAGTTTGCATGTTGCCCCCGTGTCTGCATGTGATTTCTCCAGGTGCCTCGGTTTCCTTCCAATAATGTGTGGGTTAGGTTGATTGGCCATGATAAATTGCCCCTGAGTGTCAGGGAGATCAGCAGGCTAAATACATGGGATTATGAGGATGGTGCCCGGGTGTTATTGCTGTTAGTACAGGCCCAATGGGATGAATATCCTTTTTCTATACTGTAGGGATTCTATGATTCTATGGAGACTACACCAACAACAAGGTAATTAAATAACGGTGACAGAAAGATATAAAGAGCTGAGAAGAGAAAGTGGTCAGCAAGTTGAGCCAGAGAATTGATGGAAAAGTGGTTGTGGAAAAAGTGGTTTTCTGAGTGGTTGAAAAGCATGTTTAGAACTGCTGCCATTGTTTATGTTAAGTTGATCTTTCTCTATACCTTAGCTATTACTTCTTTGCTCCGCTATGTACTCTAAGAATGGTGTGCTTAATCTGTATAGTACACAAAAAACAATACTGTTGTCTGTATCCCAATAGAGGTGACAATAAGGGATCAAATCGAATCAAAAACATGTGAAGTGAAAGGCAGTTCTGGTATATCTACATTGCCATGACCTATGGGAACTGAAAGTTGGGGAAATTATGGAAAGAACTGCACCATTGCATAGATGACTTCTTGAGCATAACCTTGTCTTGTGGAAGTGAGTTGGTAAGTGCTTATAGAACATAGAACACTACAGCACAAACAGGCCCTTTGGCCCACAAGTTGTGCCGAACACATCAAAACCTACCCAGCCATAGACCTATCTATAACCCCCAATCCCATTGGATCCCATATACTCATCCAGAAGTCTTTTAAAAGACCCCAGCGAGTTCGCCTCGACCACCACCGATGGCAGCCGATTCCATTCACTCACCACCCTCTGAGTGAAAAACTTTCCCCTAGCATCCCCTCTGTACTTGCTTCCCTGCACCTTAAATCTGTGCTCTCTCATCGCGACCATTTCAGCCCTGGGAAATAGTCTCTGAGAGTCCACCCTATCTATTCCTCTCAACATCTTGTAAACCTCTATCAGGTCGCCTCTCAACCTTCGTCTCTCCAGGGAGAACAGTCCCAGCTCCCTCAACCTGTCTTCATAAGGCATGCCTCCCAATCCAGGCAACATCCTTGTAAATCTCCTCTGCACCCTTTCAATAGCTTCCACGTCCTTCCTATAATGAGGCGACCAGAACTGCGCACAGTACTCCAAGTGTGGTCTGACAAGGAACTTGTCAGGCTTGAAGGAAAGTGACTGGAATTTTGCCTGAGGAAAATCCAAATTTGGAAAAACGTTATGACTGAAATTAGGGCCACACTGGACTGCTTAGAAAAATATAAGAGATTTATCTTTTGGTTTATTTGCTATTCCATTGTAATTTATAGTTTGTACTGACAGCTTCTTCCCCGCTGCTGTCAGACTTTTGAATAGACTTACCTTGCATTAAGTTGATCTTTCTCTACACCCTAGCCACGGCCATAACACTACATTCTGCACTCTCTCGTTTCCTTCTCTATGAATGATATGCAGCGTGCAAGAAACAATACTTTTCACTGTATGTTAATACATGTGACAATAATAAATCAAATCAATCAAATCAAAATGTGCTAGCCTCTATTTAATTTATCTTGGTTTGCCTTCATGTAAAGTCCAAAAAAGTGAATAAAAGCAAAACACAACAATGCTGGAAATCTGAAATAAAAACCAAAAATGCTGGATAAACTGGAGGAGAGAGACTGAACAGTTTAGGCCTATACTCTCTGGAATTTAGAAGAATGAGGGGAGATCAAATTGACGTAGGCAAGATTATAAAAGATACAGATTAAGTAGATGTGGAGCGGATGCTTCCTCTTGTGGGGCATACGAGGTCATAGTCTTAGGATAAGGGTAGCAAATTTAAAACAGAGTGGATGAGAAACTACTTCTCCCAAAGGGTTGTGAATCTGTGGAATTGTTACCCAAAGTGCAGTGGATGCAGCGTGTAAGTTTAAGGAGGAGTGAGACAGACTTCTAATTGGTAACGGGTTGAAGAGTTATAGGGAGAAGACAGGAAAATAGGGATGAGGAGCATATAAACCATGATCGAATGATGGAGCAGACTCGATGGGCCAAATGGCCTAATTCTGTTCCTACGTCTTATGAGCTTATAAACTTATGGAAAACAGAATTAATGTTTTGAGTCCAGATGACTGTTCTTTAGAACTTGTAAAGAGCGAAATCTTGTTTGGTAATTTCTTCATTCAGGTGTCATTTGGTAAATTTTTGGTTTACAATCTTGGCATAATAATTTCCAGCTACAGAGCAGAATACGAGTTCATCATTAACCATCTTAAGAAGAACATAACAAGTAAAAATCAGCTTTTCAGCTGTGCCACACTCATTGATTTTATGAGAACAGATCCTTAATTGATGGCAATTACAACTGAAATTACATTGTGTTTAATGAGCAACGTCGCTTAATGATATATTAAGTATTAACTTTGTACAAGTGAAGCAGCAGACCATTCCTTCTTTTTCCCAGGTGAATCATTTTCTGTTTTTTCTGGTTTTACTAATTCACACAGCAAAAACAGTGGAAAGGTGGGCTCTGTTAAGAGATTTTGAGTAGAGAGGGTTGAGGATTTTTTTATTTGCTGTGTTGAAGATGATTAAATGAATTGGGAGAGTAGAGAGAGGGAAACTATTTCCTCTGGGACGGAATCCAGATCAAAGGGGTCATAACATTAAAATTAGAATGAGACCATCCAAGGATGAAATCAGGAAGGACTTCTTCACAAAGACTAGCAAAGATCTGGACACTTGACAGTGGCTCAGTGAGCAGAACACTTGACTCTGAATCATAAGTTCCTGGTTCAAGTCCCAGTTTCGGATACAAACATAGGACTCCATTGTAATACTGAGTGAGTGCTGCACCCTTAGAAGTGCTGTCCATCAAATGTGATCTTAAAATAAGGCCCTTCTGCCCTCTCAATTGGTTATAAGAAGTCCCAAGGTGGGGAGCATGAGAGTTGTCCCTATAGACTGGGCCAATAATTATCCCTCAATCAATTATCTGCACATTGCTATTTGTGAGAGCTACTGTGTTTCAAACATTATGACATAGAATTATGGAATCATGCAGTGTAGAAGAGGTCCTTCGGCCCATTGGGTCTGCACTGACATGTGTGTAACACCTGACCTTCCACCTAAACCCACTTATCAACACCTGGGACCCATAGCCTTGAATGTTGCGACATGCCAAATGGTCATCTAGGTACTTTTTGAAGATTGTGAAGTAACTTGCCTCCGTCACCTAGGGGATTTTCACAGTAACTTCATTGCAGTGTTAATGTAAGTTGACTCGTGGCACAAATAAGTAAAGTTAAAAACTTTAAATTCCCATTTAGTGCATTCATGACTGTCACCATCCTCTGGGTAAAAATGTTTTTCCTCACATCCCTCCCCGAACCTCCTGCCCCTCACCTTGAACCTACGTCCCCTCGTAACTGATCCTTCAACTACGGAAAACAGCTGCTCCCTATCCACTCTGTCCATGCTCCTCATAATCTTATACATCTCGATCAGATCGTCCCTAATCTTCTCTGCTCTAATGAAACAACATAAGCCTATCCAACCTCTCTTCATGACTTAAAGCATGCCAATGAATCTCCTCTGCATCCTCTCCAGTGCAATCACATCTTTCCCATAATGTGGCGATCAGAACTGCACACAATACTCTAGCTGTGGCCTTAAAAAGTTCTCCCCAACTCCAACGTGACTTCCCTGCTTTTGTAATTTATGCCTCAATTGACAAAGGCAAGTGTCCCATAGGCCTTTTTTACCACCCTACTAACATGCCCTTCTGCTTTCAGAGATCTGTAGAGAAACATGCCAAGGTCCCCTTATTCCACAGAACTTCCTACTGTCCTACCATTTGTTGAGTACTTGTAAAATTACTCCTCCCAAACTGTATTAACTCACACTTCAAATTCCATCTGCCACTTATCTGCCCGTTTGACAATTCTGTCTATGTCTTCTTGTAGCCCAAGACACTCTACGTCACTTTAAACACCCGGCCAATCTTTGTGTCATCCGCAAACTTACTAACCCTACCTCCCACATAGTCATTAATGTGAGTTACATAAATGACCAATAATGGGCTTAACAAAGGTCTCTGTGGTACACCACTGGGCACGGCTTCCAGTCACTAAAGCAACCTTCTGTTATCACCCTCTGCCTTCTACGATTGAGCCCATTTTGAATCCACTTTATCAAATATTCTGTATTTCCTGTGCATTTACCTGCTTTAGAAGTCTCCCATATGGAACCTTGTCAAAGGCTTTGTCGAGATCTATATAGACTACATCAATTGCACTAACATAATCTACACATAGATAGAATCTACAGTGCAGAAGGAGGCTATTTGGCCCATTGAGTCTTCACTGACAGAAATCCTACCCAGGTCCTATCCTATCCCTGTAACCTCACTTATTTTCCCCCTAAACCCCCTGACATTAAGGGGAATTTCTCATGGCCAATCCACCTAACCTGCACATATTTGGACTGTGGGAGGAAACTGGGGCACCTGGAGGAAGCCCACGTAGACATGGGGAGTAACAGTCATAGAAACAATCATAGAAATTCTACAGTGCAGAAAGATGCCATTTGGCCCATCAAGTCTGCACCGACCACAATTCCATCCAGGTCCTACCCCCATATCCCTACATATTTACATGCTAATCCCTCTAATCTATGCATCTCAGGACTCTATGGGCCAATCAACCTAATCCACACATCTTTGGACTGTGGAGGGAAACAGGAGCAGCTGGAGAAAACCCACGCAGGCACGAAGAGAATGTGCAAATTCCACACAGTGATTCAAGCCAAGAATCGAATCTAGGTCTCTGGAACTGTGAAGCAGCAGTGCTAATCACTGTGCTACCGTGCAAAGAATGTGCAAACTCCATAAAGTCACCCAAAGCCTGAATTGGGTCCCTACGCACCTAGTCACCTTCTCAAAAAATTCGATCAACAGTGACTACATTTAAAAATGACTTTTAAGAAGATTATAAGGGGCGTGGGCAGGATGAGAAGGGAACAGGATGAGAAGGGAACAGGATGAGAAGGGAACAGCTGTTCCCTTTGATTGAGAAGTCAATCATGAGGGAGCATAGTTTTGGGGTAAGGAGCAGAAGATTCAGAGGGGATTTGAGAAACACCTTTTTCACTCAAAGGGTTAGAATCTGGAATGCACAGCTTAGGAAGGTAGTCAAGCCTGGAAACCTTGCAATCTTTAAATTTCAGAATATTCAAGGATATAGGATATGCAGGAAAATGGGAATAGTGGTAGTTATTGTTAACTCTGTTAAGATGGTACCACAGAATTCATGCCAGAAGATATGCTAGATGCACTGCTATGCTGAATCCTTCCTCAGTGTATCTGAACAGGAACTGGAGTATGGCAACTAGGGAATTTTCATAGTAACTTCATTGCAGTATTAATGTAAGCCTACTTGGCTTAATAAATAATAAACAAACTTTTTCTGCTGTATGACAGAATTTTACTGATATCAGTTTCTGGGAAACCAATTCCAAATAATTCAGCTCTGACGAAGGGATATCCAGACTCAAAACATTGGATCAGCAATAATTTACAAATGTCTGAATAACTGTATGGGGTCAGCTCCATCTTATTTATTTATTAGTATCACAAATAGTCATAGCACCAGAGATCCGGGTTCGATTCCCGGTTTGGGTAACAGTCTATGCAGGATTTCCACGTTATCTCTGCGTATGAGTTTCCTCCGGTTTCCTCCCACAGTCTGAATGACATGCTGGTTAGGTGCACTGGCCAAGTGAAATTCTCCCTCAATGTACCCGAACAGGCACTGGAGTATGACAACTGGGAGATTTTCACAGTAACTTCATTGCAGTGTTAATGTAGGTCTAAATTTTTAAACGTTTATTGTGTGTGTCATAAGTAGGCTGACATTAACACTGCAATGAAGTTACTGTGAAAATAGTGGAGCTGAGTTGTCTCAGGTGATTGACAGGAGGGCGAGAAAGGGGCAGGGAAGCAGGCGGGTAGGGAGAGGGCAAGCAGGGGATGTGGGGAGGGAGAGGGTGGGGAGGGGCAGGGAAGGGGGAGGTAGGGGTGGGAAAGGGGGCAGGGTTGGGGAGAGGGAGGGGAGGGGGAGGTGGGGGTAGGGGATGGGGGAGAGGGAAGGGGAGGGGTAGAGGAAGGGGGGCAGGGTAGGGGAGAGGGAGGAGGGAGGTGTGGGGGGGGTAAGGGAGGGGAGGGGGAGGGGAGGGTAGAGGGAGGAAGGGCGGGGTAGGGAGGAGGGGCGAGGGAGGGGCGGGGTAGGGGAGGGTAGAGGGAGGAGGAGCGGTGAGAGGGGAGGAACGCGGCGTCCATGTTGTTCCCCCGCTGCCAAAGGCCCTGCATCCGGGTAAGCAGCACCATCAGGCGGCTCTGACCCCGGAAGTGCTCCTCCTCATGGTTACTGCGGAGACGCGGGCCGCACGCTTTGAAACGCCTCGCCGGCAACAACAACCAGCACCGGGGGAGGGGAAGAAAAACCCTTCACCCGGCCGCTCCGCTCCCACCGACCTGACCAGCATGGCGGGCCATTTACCTCCTTGTGTCATTGACTGCGGGACGGGGTGAGTCTGCTGTCCTTCTCGGGGGCAGGAGCCGGCCGACCGGCGGGCGCTGCAGTAACAGGAATCAGCGCCCACCCACCTGCCGTCAATCACCATGGTTACGCTCGGGGCCAGCTGTTGGAGAAGGGGGCGGGGCCCGGGGAGAGAAGGGGGCGGGGCCCCGGGGAGAGAAGGGGGCGGGGCCCCGGGGAGAGAAGGGGGCGGGGCCCCGGGGAGAGAAGGGGGGGGCGGGGCCCCGGGGAGAGAAGGGGGCGGGGCCCCGGGGAGAGAAGGGGGCGGGGCCCCGGGGAGAGAAGGGGGCGGGGCCCGGGGAGAGAAGGGGGCGGGGCCCCGGGGAGAGAAGGGGGCGGGGCCCCGGGGGGGGAGGGAGAGGTGAGGGGCCCCAGCAGGAGTGGGGTTGGTTCGGGTGGTCCAGAACGAAGCAAGAGTGTAGCCAGGCTGGGAACCAAGGGATGCTGATGGATGAGTAGGGGGTGGGTGTGATGCATGTGGTGAGAGGGTAGGGAAAATGTGCACTTGCCCCTCTGCTCAGCAGGAATAGTTCCTTTGATTTATTATTGTCCAAAAGTGTTCAGGTTAGGTTGATAAGTCATGCTAAGTTGCTCCTTCATGTCAGGGGGATTAGCAGGATAAATACGTGGGGTCACGGGGATAGAGTCTAGGTGAGATTGTTGTCGATGAGGCTCGATGGATTGAATGTTCTTCTGCACTGTAGGAATTCTGTGTCTTGGGATATAGCGAGAAGCATTACTTCTTGTGCACTGTACAGACAAAGCATACGTACATAAGGGAAAAGGAAAGAAGGTGCAGAGTATGTAACTGTGCGCAGTTCTGGTCGCCTCACTATAGGAAGGATGTAGGAGCTATTGAAAGAGTGCAGAGGAGATTTACAAGGATGTTGCCTGGATTGGGAGGCAGGCCTTATGAAGATAGGTTGAGGGAGCTGGGACTGTTCTCCCTGGAGAGATGTAGGTTGAGAGGCGGCCTGATAGAGGTTTATAAAATGTTGAGAGGAATAGATAGGATGGATTCTCAGAGGCTATTTCCCCGACCTGAAATGGTCACAACGAGAGGACACAGATTTAAGGTGCAGGGAAGCAAATATAAAGGGGATGTTAGGGATAAGTTTTTCACTCAGAGGATGGAATTGGCTGCCGTCAGAGGTGGTAGAGGCGAACTCGCTGGATGAGTATATGGGAATGAATGGGATAGGGGGTTATAGATAGGTCTGTGGATTGGTAGGTATAGATGTGATGGGTGCAACTCGTGGGCCGAAGGGCCTGTTTGTGCTGTAGTGTTCTATGTTTTATATGTCCTATGTTACAGTCGTGGTTAGTGTGTAGGGAAAAGTCAGCTTAATATAAGATAAGTTGATTTAAGACTCTGGCAGCAGTAGGGAAGAAGCTGTTCATGGGTTGGCTGGTATATGACCTCAGACTTGGGTATCTTTTTCCCAATGGAAGAAGGTGGAAGAGAGAATGACTGCGGTGTGTGGGGTTCTTGATTATACTGGCTGCTTTCCCAAGGCGATGTGAAGTGTGGACTGAGTCAATGGATGGGAGGATGTATGGAGCTGCTGCCACGTGTGTGCATGTATTTGTCCTTGCAGTGTCAAAGCAAGATCTTCAGCCCATCCAAGTCCATGAAGGATCACTGTTGTGCATTCTTCTGTAGCCTGGCCAGTTTATTTCTCAAGTCCAACTGATTTCCTTTAGAAATCGTTCATTGTCTTCTCTTCCACACTCTTAGGCAGTCTATTCCAAGCCACCGTCAAACTCTGTTTAAAAGTCCTTCCTCGCATCCCACCCCACGTTGCTCAAAGGCTGAGATTCATGTCTCCTTAGCCCATGCACCATCAACTAATGGGAAACAACTTTTCTTTGCTTAAATCTGGCATGCAATCTTGTCCACCTCTATTAAAACTTTCCTCATTCAGCCTTCCTTGCTGCAAAGGAAACAATCCTAGTTTCTTCAACCTAGCTAAAATCCTTCAACCCTGGAACCATTCCGGTAAGTCTCATCTCCACCCTCTCAAGAACCCTTATATCCTTCCTGAAGTCTTGTGTCTAGAACTGGATGTGATAGTCAAGTTGTGGTTCCTATGTATAAAAACTTAATAATTCTCTGAAAGCTCGTGCTATCACACAAACCTGTATCATTTAACCTGGTGTTGTGAGATGTCTTACTGTGCCCACCTCAGTCCAATGCCAGCATCTTCATATCGTAAAACTTAAGCAACTCAGCAGCTTGCATTTTCAGTATTTACCATTGTGAAACTAATAACCTTATTTAGAATGTCTTTTACTTCTTGTGTTGTTACTTTTTGGTCAGCCATGTTTTGCAGGTAATTTATAATATTCAATACTTCTATTACATCCAGCATTATCCTGGAACACGCTCCCGAACAGCACAGAAAAATTTATTTACAATCTCATTAATTCTTGAGCGTAAAAATCATGACTGACACTCTGATGGATTGCTGCACTATCACAAGTGCCACTTTTTGGCCAAGACATTAAAAATTGAGGCCCTCTCTTTTCTCTCAGGTGGCCATAAAAGATGCCATGACATTATTTTGAAGAAGAGCAGAGAAGCTGTCCTTTTGTCCTGGCCAATATTTATTCCTCAAAAACAAGATTATCTGGTCACTATTTCGTTGCCAATTGTGGAGCTTGCTGTGCACAATTTGGTTACTGTGTTTCTGTATACATTACGGCATTGATAGTATTTTGGAAGTACTTCATTGTAAAGCTTTTTGGGCTTTTTCAATGGTCGTGAAAAGTGCTATGCAGGTGCAAGTTTTTAATTTGAGTTTATTTTTGGTCATCAAAATGTAGTAGTTTTATGAACTTCATTGCATTTAATTATGCATTACTCAGCTTATTTGTATTTAACTTTTAATCAATATTATCAAAAGACCTTAACATTTATTTATATCAGACCTGCCTATTTTTGCCTCATGTTGTTATATCATTTTCTGTAAACTCTCTTCAAAGTCCTCATTAATCTGTTTTGACATTTTTAGCAGTTAGACTTTGGAATGGAATAGTATTTGTCGCCTCTATGTACAAATTGACTGCTGTGGTCTCCTCCTGTTAGATCAATGTCATTTGCTGGCATGTTTTAATTATCTGGTACTTCAATTTGTGTGACTTCTTAACTTGGTAAAATAAGCTCTATAATTTTTAAATGAGATCTGACAATGACAAATGTATATGTCACTTGAAGAAAGATGAATAATTCACCATTCAATTTTTCTTAATGGCTCTTTTTAAAAAAAAAGAGAAAGTCTAAATATTTAAACTGTTCTTGGTTTTGTTGTGTACAAATTTGTCACCTCATCCGAAACAACAGCTGTTTATTTTCTGTCTTTAAAGAAGTGTTGTGGACATACAATTACAAGTGAATCTGTTGTATTTAAAACTGCAATCCCCTGTAGTTACTAAGTTATATTTACCATTTTAAAAGCAAGAAGTAAATGAGCCCATTTTTCAAAGATATTTCCATATATTTGCTACTAGTTGAGATTTGCAGGAACACTTATGGTGAAGTAAGTACCTTTGCTGCAACAATAATTACAAGTTTCTACTTATTCTTTATCAAATAATTGCTCCTGTCATTTTGCCACAATTAACTACCTGCATCATCTAATTCCTCTCCTACCCATGCCATTCCATCCCATTCCTTTCATCTTTTGTTGCCACCGTGCCTCACTTGTTCAATTCCCAGCTTGGGACACTGTCTGTGTGGAGTGAGAAGGGCTCTTACGAAAAGGTGGCACAGTGGTTAATACTGCTGCCTCATGTTCTCAAGGACCTGGGTTCGCTTCCAGTGAAGTGTAGTTTGCACATTCTCACCATGTCTGTGGATGGTAGCTACTTTTATTCAAAATGGTGGTGAGGATTTTTTTTTCCTCAGAAGGTCATTAGTTGGTAGAATTCTCTGTCTCAGAAAACAGTAGAGGCTGAGTCATTAAGTATGTTCAAGATTGAACTAGGTTCCTGATTGACAAGGGAGTCAAGGGTTACGCTATGCAGTTAGCTAAGTGGCATTGAATCCACAGTCAGATAAGCCATGAACATAGAACAATACAGCACAAGCTCCTAATTCTTATGTTTAAGAAGGTAGAGCCCAACAAAAGGCAAGGGTGAGATATTTGAAACCATCGTCACCTAGAAGTGCAAGTAATAACCTCTGCTTATCTCTTGATTTCCAAAGCCCCTTCACCACCTACCTCTAAGGCATAAATTAGGAGTACGATGAAATGCTTTTTGCTTGCCTGGATGGTAGCTACAACAATACTTGTTGGACGATAACATCTGAGACGAAGTGGACCAGCATGACGGTCACCCCATCAGTTTAAATTTCCATTCATTCTACCATCTTTTGAATGCACTGCAGCAAATCATTAGACTTCCCAAGCACATGCCTTCACCGCTTCAAGGGTGAGGATATTAGGTGTGTGGTAATCCCATTGCCTCCGAGTCTCTCACTATTCAAACTTGGACACATTTCATTGTTTCTGTATTGTCACGAGGTCAAAATCCTGAAATTTCATAACTGAAAACATTTTGAGATTAGATTCACCACACGGAAACATAGAAAATAGGTGCAGGAAAGGCCACTCAGCCCCTTGAACATGCACCACCATAGTGTGTGATCATGGCTGATCATGCACTTTCAGAATCCACTCGCACTTTCCCTCTGTACCCCTTAATCCCTTTAGCCACAAGGGCCATGTCCAGCTCCCTCTTGAACATATCTAAGCTTTCTGTGGTAGAGAATTCCACAAATTCACAACTCTCTCTCTGAAGAAATTCTTCCTCATAGACCTGAATGGCTTACCCTTATTCATAAGTTCTGGACTTCCTCAACATTGGGAACATTCATTCTGCATCTAGCCTCTCAGGTCCCATCAGGATTTTGTATGTTTCTGTAAATCCCCTTTCATTCTTCTAAATTCCAGTGAGTACAAGCCCAATCGATCCAATCTCTCTTTGTGTGTCAGTCCTGCCATTCCAGGAATCGGTTTAGTGAACTTTCACTGGACTCCCTCAATAGCAAGAACGTCCTTCCTCAGTAAGAAAACTGCACATAATACTCAAAGTGTGGCCTCACCAAGACCCTACATAATTGCAGCAAGACATCTTTACTCTTGTACTCAAATCCTCTTGCTATAAAGGCCAGCATGCCATTAGTTTTCCTCACTGGTCTGTAAGGACTGCAATGGTTCAAGAATTTTGTGGAGCTGAGGCCACGAGAAGATCAGCCATGAATTTAATGAATGGTGGAGCAGTTTGAGAGACCAGATAGCCTACTCCAACTCCTAATTCTGATGTTTAAGAAGGCCCATCTTACACATTCTTGAGAGTAATAAGTATCTGTGGTACTCCTATCCCAAAGAAAGAAGACTTTTCTTTTAAATTACCCAAAGGAATAATCTGTGCTGTTGACAGAATTTGAGATAAGGAGTAATTTATGTTCAACTGGATTTCTCACTCTGCATAAACAAACTGCATAATGAACTTCAGTGATAGCTAAATGTGGACTCAGTATCTTTGTAACACTGCTCGTCCTTGTGCTCTTATGTATGCATATCATGTCACCTATTTTTATTACTTTGCAAGCAGCGAGCAATAAGAAGTTAGCCTTCAGGCACTGAATAATTTAATACCCTGATATATTTAACTAGGTGTTCTGAGTTTTTGTGTAATTACGATTTCAATAAAGATTTGTTTAAATCAAATCGACTTGGAATGGTATCATAAACAATGAAGTGAAGATTGGTGAACTAATGTTTCTACAAGACTGCACAGCATCTTAAATCAGGATGCCAAGTAGACATTTCCATGTTGTATTTTTCTGCAATCACTTTGATTCTTGTGCCTTTGCATGCTCCCCACCAGCTAAGTATTCTAATTCAATTACATTAAATGGAATTTGCAGCACAGAAACAGGTCATTCAACCCAAAAGTTTGATGCTAGTGTTTAAGCTCTATGAGTCACCTCCATTCTCTACAAATCCTTCTGTTTCTTTCTTCTTCATGTACTTGTCTAACTGCCTTGGACAACTTGGACAAGTTGCAGAGCTGGGCCGAGAGGTGGCAAATGGAGTTTAATGTGGAAAAGTGTGAGGTAATGCACTATGGCAGAAATAATAAATGTGTAGAGTATAGGGCAAATGGTAGGATTCTTAGTAGTCTAGATGAACAGAGGGATCTTGGTGTGTATGTGCATAGATCCCTGAAAGTAGGCAGTCAGGTCGAGAAGGTTGTTAGGAAGGCATACGGAGTCTTGGCTTTTATTGGTAGAGGGATTGAATTTCGGAGCCGCAACGTCATGTTGCAACTGTACAAAACTCTAGTGCGGCCGCACTTGGAGTATTGTGTGCAGTTCTGGTCCCCACATTATAAGAAAGATGTGGAGGCATTGGAGAGGGTACAGAGGAGGTTTACCAGGATGTTGCCTGGTATGGAGGGCAGGTCTTATGAGGAGAGGCTGAGGGATTTGAGGTTGTTTTCGTTAGAAAGGAGGCGGCTAAGAGGGGACCTTATCGAAACATATAAGATGATTAGAGGTTTAGATAGGGTGGACAGTGATAGCCTTTTTCCTAGGATGGAGAAAGCTAGCACGAGGGGACACAGCTTTAAATTAAGGGGTGATAGTTATAGGACGGATATCAGAGGTAGGTTCTTTACCCAAAGGGTGGTTCGGGAGTGGAATGCCCTGCCTGCAGCAGTTGTAGATGCGCCAAGTTTGGTGGCGTTTAAGAGGTTAGTTGATAAGTATATGGAAGAGAAGGGAATGGTTTAGTTTGGAGGGGCATTGCTTTTTATATTGGTCGGCGCAACATCAAAGGCCGAAGGGCCTGTTCTGTGCTGTAATGTTCTATGCCCCTTAAATGCATGTATTTACCTCAACCACTCCATATGGAAACATGGTCCATATTGTTATCATTGGTTAAGGAAGTAGATTCTGAGTTCTTTCTTAAATGCTTTAGTAGGTATTCTATATTTCTGACCCTGAGTTTTGGTTGCCTGCCTCCCTCAAGTGGCAGCATCTTTTTTACCCGACCTAACCTAGTTGCTCCATTTCTATTCTGAAATGATCAGTAAATCAGTTTTGCACTTTCTCCATTGAACAAAGAACAGTACAGGAACAGGCCTTTTGACCGACTAAGCCTGCACCAACATACAACGCCTTCTTAAACTGAAGCCCTTTTGCCTCTACCTGGCCTGTGTCCCTTTGTTCCCTGCGTATTCATGTATCTATCAAGATACCTCTTAAATGTTACTACTATATCTTGCATTGCTTTTGGAGCCATTTTGTTTGGTAATATGGAGACCAGGACATGCATCAAACTCCACTGCAATTCATTTGCCATCCACATGCCCATTGTACAAGCTTGTTAATATCATCTTGTGTTTTGTTGCAATCTTCCTCCATGTTAATATACCAGCAAATTTCGAATTGTCCACCAATAGTTAAGTGTTACTTCTGATTCCTAAATCTGAATCAAGTTTTTTTAATTACATATTTGAGGAAAGGTTTCAACATCTGTTCCACCACAAAGGTTAAGGTAAATGTCTTATAGTACCATCAATTTACATCACCTTTTGAACATTGTATTTTCCTTGCTCTTTCTACATAATATTTATTATGTTCATTTTAAGTGTTTACATCAAATTACTACTTAAGTGTTCTGATTGACTTGGTTTTAATTTACAGTTGTACAATGTATGCCGAATTCTAAAGATTTTTAATGCAGGGGACGTGATTGGGGGAGGGATTTTTGAATTGATTTGTTATTGTCACGTGTATGAACATACAGTGAAAAGTATTATTTCTTGTGCACTGTACAGACAAAATATACTGTTCATAGAGAAGGAAACAAGAGAGTGCAGAATGCCATGTTATAGTCATAGCTAGGATGTAGAGAAATATTAGCTTCATGGAAGATAGGTCCATTCAAAAGTCTGATCGCAGCAGGGAAGAAGGTATTCTTGAGTTGGTTGGTATTTGACCTCAGACTTTCTTCCCGAAGGAAGAAGGTGGAAGAGAGAATGTCTGGGGTGCATGGGGCCTTTAATTATGCTGGCTGCTTGCCGAGGAAGTAGGAAGAATTTTAAACCTCCCCTTTTTAGTGCATCTGTTTATCCCTCTTGTTGCCCGTAGTTTTGTCCTTACAGTGTAAACTTTTTGAGATCATTTTTTAGTTATGGAAACCTAGCAACAGAAGTCAAGGCCATTCAACCCCAATCACCTGTTCCATCGTTAATGGAAAAGTGCATCCTTTACTCGTTTAAAAATCTAGTTCTAATTTTGAACACTAGTACTAAGGCAACATATAGTAGACTTTGGGTCAATTATCTTTTGTCATCTAGATCTGATGAGGAACCATTGACCTAAAACATTTGCGAAAAACCTCTGACCTCATCTACTACAAGGATTCTCCAGTGCTGCTGCAGTGAATAGAGTTTTGCCAAATTCTTCGTTCTCACTGGCAGCGGAATGAGAATGGATGAGATCGGAGAATCCTGCCCACTCTCTCTCTTCACGGATGCTGCCTGATCTGCTGTGTATTTCTAGCACTTGGTTTTTATTTCAGATTTTTAGATTATGCTCTCATTCTGGATTTCTCCATCAGAGGAATTAGTTTCTTTTATGATTCTATTGAATACTTTTATAATTTTAAAGACCAGTATTAGATCACCCCAAAGACCTCCTAAATTGGGCTTCTCCAATGTGTGGACTGCAGGCCGGATGTAACCCTCCGAGACCACTCCAGTGCCGTCCCTGGAGGGAGTTTTCAAAATGTTGGATTCTGAAAGAAACTCCTGCTGCAATAGCAGATTGTCTCACTCCTGCGTTTTGCAGCTTATAGGCTCACACATGGTTGTTGAACCTCGTAGGAGAGGAAGAGTCTCGTGGCGGCACAGTGATTTAGCGCTGCTGCCTCACAGCACCAGGACCTGAGTTCAATTCTGTCCTCAGGTCACTTGGTGTGGAATTCTTCCCTATGTCTGCGTGGGTTTCCTCCGGGTGCTCCAGTTTCCTCCCACACTCCAAAGGTACGTGGATTAGGCTGATTGGCCATGCTAAATTGTCCCTAGTGTCAGGAGAGTTAGCAGGATAAAAATATGGAGTTGCAGAGATAGGGCCTGGTTGGTTGGTTGATACAGACTCTGGGCTGAATGGCCTCCTCCTGCTCTATAGAGATTCTATACCTATAAGGACTCATTCTGTGCTAGTGGGGAAGGGAGAGACCAGGTGTTGACCTGGGACAGACTAGATGTAATGGTGTGGGTAGTTTAGGGTGGGGTCATGTGGCAGTGCACGGTGCAGATAAAACTACTCATTGCCCAGGAGTATGGGGAAGAATGTGAGCGAGATGTGGGAAGGGTTTACTCACAGTCTCAGTACCTCACTCACCCTTATCCCTGCAATAATGCACTATCACATTCATTCAAGAGATTGGGAGTGAGCCAGATTTTTAAACCTCTCACTCTCCCACTCTAACAGTGATCTTTATTCATTAATTAATGTATTGCTTTATGTTTGCTCAGCAAGTTGTTTGTTTTTGTCATTCTGCAGCGTTATTCTCAAATTCACATTTAATGTTCAAATTTGCTCATTGGCTCTTCGAATGAAATGAAAATGGAAACGTAGGTGAAAAAGTTGGGCATGCCTGTTATGAATTTAAGGGAATGCATGCCAACCTATTCTCATAATTCAAATAATATCAGGATTGATTTATGCCTCAACTCTACTGATCAGTTGAAGCTTTCAAAATGGTCTTGAAGCATTATCTGAAAATGAAATGTAAAAATGGACAGCATGTTTTCTCCAGATATTTAAACAGAAAAAGAGTCACTAAAATGAGTACTGGTGCTTTGAATGAGAGTGGGGAGCTAATGGAAGATAATAAGGAAATGGCAGGTGGAATGAACAGATATTTGCTTTCATATTTACTGGAGAGGATGCAAGAAATATTCCAGTAACAACTGGAAGGGAGATAACTTGTTGAAATTACAATCACTACAGAAACAGTACTGACCAAACTGGTGGTGCTTTGGGCTGACAAGTCTCTGGGTTCTGGCAGACTTCACCCTCGGGTCAAAAGAGGTGCCTAATGAGATGCATTAATGTTAATTTTCCAAAATTGCCAAGATTATGGATAGGTTGCATCTTTCTGGAAAGTAACATATATAATGCCTTTATTCAAAGAGAGAGGGCAGTAGCAAACAGGAAATTAGAGCAACACAGCACGGGAAACAGGCCCTTCGGCCCAACGAGCCCGCGCCGCCGTCATAACTATATAGTAACAATTCCATTATCCTATTCTAATTTTAGGTTATTCCTAATATGGAAGAGTCTCAATGTAGGGACAATTTGTTTCCCAATCAGCGTAACCGGAGTGCCCGGAGAAAACCCACGATTATAGGCCAATTAATATCTGTCATGGGCAAGCTGTTAGAATCAATAATTAAAGAGGTTCTTCCTGGTCATGTGGACAAGCTCAAGGTAATTGGGAAGAGTCAGCACGGTTTTGTGAAAGAGGAGTCCTGTTTGACCAATATACTAGATGTAAAATGCTGTGGAAAGAGGGGAGCCTGTAGACTCTACTGGGATTTCAGAAAGTGAGTGGGAGTACATTGAGGGGGAATTTAGCACGGCCAATACAGCTAACCAGCATGTCTTTCAGACTGTCAGAGGAAACGGAGCATCCAGAAAAAAACCCACGCAGACACGGGGAGAACTTGCAGACTCCACACACACGCACTGATCCAAGCTGGGAATCGAACCTCTGTCCCTGATACTGTGAAGCAGCCATGCTAACCACTGTGCCACCTTTCTTGTCCAAGATTTCTTATTTGATCCCCATCTGTATTTCTGCTGGGGCTATTCCTGTTGCTCAGTGTAATTTTGTTCTACAGGCTAATAAAAATCTTGGACAGTGGAGATTGCTTTTTGATTCTGGTTTTGATAGCTTGATCCTCCAAACCGTTTGGCAATGGGTGTTGTGGCACTGATTTGATGTACATAATAGCACAGAAAAGCATGAATTTCTGAAACTCCATGCAGCAGCACCATTATCTAAAACCAAGACCTCTGGTATTCCGTGAATACAAAGATACTGACATAATGTTCCAGTTGCTGGGTAAGAAGTAGTGGACTTCATTTGGTATGCGTCCATCTGAGGAATATTTTGGAAAAAATTGCTGCAGTTGCCCTGGTGAAGGAAGTGGGTGAAGGAAGAACCCCTCCAGAGACTAACAAGAGAACATCCAGCAAAAGAAGACTGAATATTGTACCAGAAATACTGAGAGGAACATGTTTTAGTGAGAAGTTGAAGAAAATCAGCCTTAGTAAATAAATGGTTTTGGGGAAATTGGAATTGAAGGTGGTTATTCTTCATCCCAGAGTACTTAAAGAAATAGTACATCCATTAGTGATTATTTTTCAAAAATTAATGGAAATGGTACATTCATTAGTGATTATTTATGAAAATTCTTTGAGCTCTGGAATAATTCCTACAGCTTGAGGCAGCTGATGTAAGCCTATGATTCAAAAATGGCGGTGGAGAGAAAATGGAACTATAGACCAGTGAGCCTAATGCTGGTACTGGGGAAGTTGCTAGAGTCTGTTATCAAGAATTTCATAAATCGGCATTTGGAAGGCAGTGATGTAATCAGACAAAGGCAGCATGGATTTACAAAAAGGAAATCATGCTTGACGAATCTATTGGCATTCTTTGAGGATGTAACTAGTAGAGTTAACTGAGGAGAATCAGTGTATGTGATTTATTTAGACTTTCAGAACGCTTTCAGCAAGGTCACGCGTAACAGACTACTGTGTAAAGTGTGCAAAATCCTACTAACTGTCCTGGCTTGAGACAATTCATACCTCGTTAACAAGTGTTTATCCCCCTCTCCATTTGTGCTGTTTGTATTTGTAAAGACTCACATTTCAACCTGTAATCATAGTGCAACCATGCCTTTGTCTATATATGCCATATTTGTGAGTCTATCTTCACTCACCTGATGAAGGAGCAGTGCTCTGAAAGCTCATGATTCCAAATAAATATGGTTTATTTAACCTGATGTTGTGATACTTCTTAAGTTAAAACACGTGGAATTGCAGGTAATGTCTTGAGATGGATAGGAAGCAGAGTTGGCATAAATTGGTCTTTTTCTAACTGGCAGTGAGTGACTAGTGGGGTTCCGCAGGGATCTGTGCTAGGAGCCCAACTGTTCACATTATATATTAATGATTTGGAAGAGGAAACTGGAATGTATTATCTTCAAATTTACAGATGAAAGAAAGCTGGGTGGGAGGATGAGCTGTGAGGAGGATGCAGAGATGTTTCAGTGTGATTTGGACAGGGTACTCTGCATGGCAGATGTAGGGTAATGTGGATAAATGTGAGGTTATCCACTTTGGTAGCAATAATAGGGAGACAGATTATTACTTGAATGGGTGTAAATTGAGTGAGATGGATACTCCATTGAGAGCTTGGTGTTCTCATACATCAGGTGCTGAATGTAAGCGTATAGCACAGCAGACTGTAAAGAAGGCAAATGATGTGTTGGCCTTCATAGCGAGAGGATTTGAGCGTCAGGGAAGGGATGTTTTGCTGCAATTGTATAGGGCATTGATGAAACCACACCTGGAATATTGCAGTTTTGGTATCCTTATCTGAGGAAGGATGTCTTTGTTACAGAGGGACTACTGTAAAAGTTTACCAGCCTGATTCTTGGGATGGCAGGTCTGTCATATGAGGCTAAGTCAGTTAAGATTATATTCATTCAGGAAGAATGTTCCCAATGGTGTGGGAGTCCAGAATTAGGGTCAAAGTTCGAAGATAAAAGGTAAACCTTTTAGAACTGAGGTGAGGAGAGTGGTGAATGTGTGAAATTCACTACCACAAAGTAAATGAGGCCAAAACATTGTCTGATTTCAAGAAGAAATTAGATGTAGCTCTTGGAGCTAAAGGGATCAAGGGAAGGGGGAATCAGTATATTGAATTTGATGATCAGCCATGATCAAAATTGATGGTTGAGCAGGCTTAAAGAAGGCGAAAGACAGTATGTTCAGAGTACATGGGGATCTTGATAATGCTGGCTGCTTTTCCTCGGCAGTGGAAATGTAGACAGTGTCAATGGATGGGAGCTGGTTTTCATGATGGACTGGGCATCGTTCACAACCCTTTGTAGTTTCTTGCCAGAGCAGGAACCAAACCAAGTTGTCAACTAGTAAGATGTGTAGGTTAGGTATATTGACCCGAACAGACATTGGACTGTGGCGACGAGGAATTTTGTAGTAACTTCATTGCAGTGTTAATATAAGCCTTATTTGTAACTAATAAATGAGCTTTAAACTTTGAAAGAGTACTTTCTATGGTGCATCTGTAAAAGTTGATGAAATTCGTGGTGGACATGCCAAATTTCCTTAGCCTCTAGAGAAAGTAGAGGCTTTCTTAACTATAGCGTCAGTGTGGAAGGACCAAGATAATTTGATGGGCATCTGACACCTAGAAATCTCAAGCTTTCAACCATTTCCCTGTTGATGTAAACAGGGATACATCATCCACTATACTTCCTGAAGTTGATAACTATCTCCTTAGTTTGTTGACATTGAAGGACAGATTATTGTCATCGCAACAATTCACAGATTGTCTATCTCATTCCTGTACTCTGTCTCATCGTTGTTTGAGATTTGGCCCACTACTGTTGTGTTATTAGCAAACTTGAAAATGGAGTTAGAGGGGTACACAGTCATTAGTATATAAGGAGTATAATAAGGGGGTGACATCGGTATGACTGACTAAAGGCAGTTCCCGATGCCATGGAAATATTGATCTGGAGAACCAGGCAATTCCAGGATTTTGCTAGGGTCTAGATGGCAGGTCCAGCCCATTCGGGCAGGGGGCTGGATTTGGAGGGTGAGGGAGTATTTTGAATTCTGTTGCCCTCAGGATGACTCCGTCACAGCTCCCATCGCAGATAAAATGCTGAGAGGGAGGGCAAAAGCCACTGAGAGGCCTCAACTGGCCAAAGAATGCACAAATCAGCTGAGATGGATGTGTGACAGGCATGGCAGTCTTGCCATGGCATTCGATTTCAGGCTTTCTCCACCTGCCAGCTGCTTATGTAAGGAGTTATAAAATTCCATCTTTTGTTTTTCTGTCTTTTGGTTTACCAATGTTACATGCTGTGGTCATGAGGAAATGGCTGTTGTTTTGGAAACTCTGAAATGATTTATCATTCTCTTGTTTGAAACTGTTTGTTCCAACATACTGTACCAAATTAAGGCAAATTTACCTGAACAATTCGCTGAAGTGAGTGTTCTGATTTTTTTTTTCCCCATCGTTTTAATCTATTTTTTTGAATGAAGCTTTGTCTGCTGGTATTGTAATTCTCTTTAAACACATTAAAGTGAAACATTTCCTCAACTATGACATTAACACTTTAAAGAAAAATCTTAAATACTTCTTTCTGTTGTCTCTGCAGGTACACAAAGCTTGGTTACGCAGGTAACACAGAACCGCAATTTATCATTCCTTCATGTAAGTACAATAAACATCTTTTTACATACTCTCAAATGATACCTTTTAAGAGTATTTTGAGCAAGTTTTATTCTATTATAATGAAATGGTACAAGAATATAATTTTAATGAAGGGGCAAATTCATTGGGCAAGTGCTAAATTTTACCTGAAACAATAAAGTTTATTAGTATCACAAGTAGGCTTATATTAACACTGCAATTAAGTTATTGTGAAAATCTCCTAGTTGCCACATCTCAGTGCTCGTTCAGGTACACTGAGGGAGAATTTAGCATGACCAATTCAACTAACCAGCACATCTTTCAGATTGTAGGAGGAAACCCACGCAGACATGGGGAGAATTTGCAGACTGTGTACAGGCAGTGACCCAAGCCGGGGATCGAACCCAGGTCCGTGGCACTTTGTGTGTTGACCACTGTGCCACCATAATACCCACCCACTGTGTTTTATATCAGGGGTAGAGGTAGTGTAGAGTATAATGTGGGGAAATGTGAAATTTTCCATTTTGGCAGGAATGATTAAAAACAAACAGCATATTATCTAAATGTTGAGAGATCGTTGCACGCTGAAATGCAGCGGGCTTTGAGTGTCTTAGTGTATGAATAATAAAGAACCAGTATATAGGTATAGCAAGTAATTAGAAATGCTAATAGGTTATCATTTATTATGAGGGAAACTGAATATAAAATTAGAGAGGTTTTGCTTCAGTTGTACAGGGCACTGGTGAGACCAAATCTGGAATACTGTATACTACCTTGGGCAGGATTTTCTGGCTCTGCCTGCTGCTAGGATTTTCCAATCCCACCAAAGGTGACTCACTGCAGCAGAGCTGCCGATGAGCAATGGAAGTGGCTATTAACTGCGGTGAGATTGGAAAGGTGAGTTGGTTCCACCAAGGGAAAGCATGCGACGGTTTACCAGTTCTTATTTCAGGAAGCGTAGGATTTAGAAGCAGAATAGACAATTCAGCTGTTTGAGCCTTCTCTGCCACTCAGTCAGATCATGACTGATCTCTCCTTGGTCTCAAATCCACTTGTTCCCCGTATCCCCTTATCCCTTTTTATTAAAAGTATATCTATCTTCCTCTTAACATCATTCAATGATTGAGACTTCACATCACTATGGGCAGCGATATCCACAATTTCGCTGCCCTCACCTTAGTGTTAAATCTACCGCCTCGCAACCTCTTGTTCTAGATGCTCCATAAGAAGAAACATTTGGCCTGCATTTATTTTATCAATCTCTTTTAAAATTTTGCAATCTCGCTGTGGCACCCTGCTAGTCACATTTTGCCATCCAGAGAAGAACCAGTTTATCCTGATCCTCAGGGTAAGGTACTCTGTCAGAGAGTTAGTACAGAGTCAATCGGCCGAATGGCCTCTTCTGCACTGTCGGGATTCTATATTCAAAAGTTGTGACTGTGAAGAGAAGATTAAGAAGAGGTTTCACAGAGGTGTTGAAAATCACAAAGGAGCTCGACAAAGTAGATAGGAAAAAAACCTTTCCAATTGATGGAAGGATCATGAATCAGAGGGCACTGATTTTAACCCAAAGGGAGAAAATGGTGGAAAATCTCAGCAGGTCTGGCAGCATCTGTAAGGAGAGAAAAGAGCTGACATTTCGAGTCCAAATGACCCTTTGTCAAAACAAAAAGGCCGAGAAAGTGGGACATAGAATCATAGAACTCTACAGTGCAGAAAGAGGTCCTTTGGCCCATCGAGTCTGCACCAAGCACAATCCCACCCGGACCCTAACCCCATATCCTATATAGTATATCCACTAATTCCTCTAACCTATGCATCCCTAGACACTAAGGGATACTTCCTTAGCATGGCCAATCAACCTAACCCACACACATCTTTGGATCGTGGGAGGAAACCAGAATACCCAGAGGAAACCCATGCAGACACGAAGAGAATGCGCAAACTCCACACAGACAATGACCCAAGGCGAGAATTGAACGCAGGACCCTGGAGCTGTGAAGCAGCAGTGCCGACATATTTATACTGCAAGGGGAAGGAATGAAAGATGAGTCATAGCCACAAAAACAAGGGGAAAGGCTTCTAATGGCAGTCCGTAAAGAGAATGGAAGATGTGAATGGCCAAATGGCAGAAAAACTGTAAGCTATGACAAATGAAGATGTGGAAGGCGGAGGGAGGTGGGGGGGAAATAAAATGGAGTAAAGGGAAAAAGCTAAGAATGGAGGAAGAGTGAGAGGGAGAAGAAAAATAAAGAAATACTGGTTTAAGCTAATTGGAAAAAGAAGCAGCAACAACATGAGGAAAAAACTTATTATGCAGTGGGTGGTTAGGCTACAATGTTGTGCCTGAGTATTGTCAAGGCAGCTTCTTGTGGCTTTTAAAACAAATTGGAAAATTACCTGAAGAAAATCATTACAGAGCTATGGAGAAAAAGTAGGGAGTGGGATGAGAGGAGTTGCTCTAGCAGTGAGCCAGCACGGATAACATTAAGACGTTAGGACGGCAGCGTGGGCCTGTTGAGCCGAAGGGCCTGTTTCCAGTGCTGTTTTGTTCTTTGATACAATGGATTCATCTTCTGCACTGTAATCATTCTATTCTGTGATCAAATGATGAATATCTTTCACACAGTAAATAGGAAACTCTTCCACTCGGCAGCAAGGTTGGTATTCGGTGGTACAGAGGGCACAGATCTGGGTTGAAAGGCAAAAGACTAGAGTCCTATTCACGTACGTTGTTGTGGTTTGGAATGTGGGTAGAAGCAGGTGGTTAGAAACAGATGGACTCTTTCAAAAGAAAGTGAATTTTAAATGAATTTTAAGTGAATTTTAAGTGAATTCAAAAGAGTGAATTTTGAGGGAAACACTTCAAAGGGTTATGGGGAAACTGTGAGCAGAAGGATGAATTGGAAAAAAACTCCTTCAAAGAGCATGCAGAAGAATGATGGGCTGAATGTCCTCCAGTGATGCACAAATTTAATCTTCTAAAGTTCAGGTTTGATGATTTTGTTCAATTTAGAACCATAGAAAATTACAGCTCAGAAACTGGCCTTTTGGCCTTTCTTGTCTGTGCTGAACCATTTTTTTGCCTAGTCCCACTGACCTGCACTTGGACCATATCCCTCCACACCCTTCTCATCTATGAACACGTCCAAGTTTTTCTTAAATGTTAAAAGTGACCCCGCATTTACCACTTTATCTGGCAGCTCATTCCACATTCCCACCACTCTCTGCATGAAGAAGTCCTCCCTAATATTCCCTTTAAACTTTTCTCCTTTTACCCTTAACCTATGCTCTCTAGTTTTTTTTTCTCCCCTAGCCTCAGTGCAAAAAGCCTGCTTGCATTCACTCTATCTATACCCATCAAAATCTTATACACCTCTATGAAATCTCCCCTCATTCTTCTGCGCTCCAGGGAATATTTTTTGGGGCATTTGCTGAAAAAGTTTAAATTTATGCTCAGGAATGACTGAGATTTTTATTTTGCTTAGAGGTCAGTCTCTTGAATACTTGCTTTAAGTTTGTAATTTATTTATTACTGTCACAAGTAGGTTTACTTTAAAACTGTATTGAAGTTACTGTGAAAATTCCCTAGTTGCCACACTCCGTCGCCTGTTCGGGCAGACTGAGAGAGAATTTAGCATTGCCAATGAACGTAATGAGCACGTCTTTCAGACTGTAGGAGGAAACCGGAGAGCAGGAGAAAACACGCAGATACAGGGAGACTCTGCACAGACAGTGACCCAAGCTGGGCATTGAACCTGGGTGCTTGGTGCTGTGAGGCAGCATTGCTGACCACTGTGCCACCCTGAAGGGTTGAATGTCCTCCTGTGATGTATGATTTTAATTTTCAGGATTTTGGTTTGATGATTCTGTGCAATTTGTCTGGGTTTTTACAGGAAATTTTAAATTTATTCTGATATTTCTCATGAAAGAAGTTAGCTTCAGTGGCGGCGCAGTGGGTAGCACTGTATTTCACAGCGTCAGGGACCCAGGTTCAATTCCAGCCTCGGGTTACCATCTGTGTGGAGTTTGCACTTCCTCCCCATGTATCTGCTTGGGTTTGCTCCAGTTTCCTCCCACAGTCCAACAATGTGCGGGTTAGATTGATTAGCCACGCTAAATTGCCCCTTGGTGTCAGGGCGACTAGCAAGGTAAATGAGGGTTACGGGAATAGGACCTGGGTGAGATTGTTGTCAATACTGACTCGATGGACCAAATGGCTGCCTCCTGTGCTGTAGAGATTCTATAAAAGAATGAGAAACTTTGTTTAAAAGAGGTCCATCTATTGAATAATTGTTTGCACGCACATCACTGTGACAGGTCATTTTGATGCAGGTTATGTTGTTACAAATGTGCCAGTCACTTGTTATTTTTCCCTTCCCCAGCCACGTTTGGATGAAAGCCTTGCCCCTTTAACAAAATCAAAGTTTGCAGTTCCTAAACTGAACAAATAAGAGATCAAGTAGTTGCTACTGGCTTCCAGCATCCATGTACGTTAGTTGCCATAGTTACTTGGAGCCATTAGCTTTTTAAGAGGTTGCCAAATTGCAAAACGGTAATGCATTAACAGTATTTAAGTGGGTGTAATTGATTGATTGCATGCAGCTTTTGATTGCCCTCCTGAATTTTGTATCTCACCAGGTATTGCTATTAAAGAATCAGCTAAGGTAGGTGACCATGCACAGCGGAGATTGGTGAGGGGAGTCGATGACCTTGACTTTTACATAGGCGACGAAGCTATAGATAAACCCACATATGCCACAAAGGTAATTCTAAAACATTACTTTTCCTTGTTGTCATTATGTGATCTGAGAAAAATTAAATTCCTTGGTTTTGTTAAGATCCAAGACAAAACACTACTCAAGATCAGTACAAATCTAGTACAGTGCCAGAAATCCTTAGTGCACTAATTTCTTTTCCTGCAGTTTATAATCCATCATTTTCCATGATTGTGGCTAGGCCGTGAGGTTGGTACGGCCAGCAGTGATAAGCTGGCTTCTTCAGAGAAAAAATAGTATCTGGAGGGCTGATTGCCTAAGCTTTTTTCTTTTGTTGTAAGACTGAGTACAGGCAGTAGTTCTCTAGATATAATTTTTTTAAAACTTTACTTATTAGTGTCACAAATAAGCTTGCATTAACACTGCATTGAAGTTACTGTGAAAATCCCCTATGGATGTGGCCACAATATTTGACAAGGTAATATAATGTGAGGAAACTAGTGCGAGTAGGCTAGTACTACAATGAGTGCTGGTAAGTAAATATTTGTTTGATAATACAAAACTTGAGTATTGCTGAAGAGACAGTTCATCAAAGCTTTTCAAATTGCACTCATTAGGATGGAACTGCAAGAATACCTATATAATTGGCATTCTTGTAAACCTATCCTGATGAGTGCAAGATGAAAAGCTTTGACAACATTTTTTTTTTCTGCAATGCATAAGTGAGCATATTTTAATGAAACAAAATGTACTTTGGTGACATCAGTTCTCCTATGTAATTGTCAGAAAGCGCTGAAACTCCTAATGTTTTCACCTTGCTGACTTATTGTTCCCACAGGAGCCAGCTGATGAGTGACAGAGATATATAATGTCAGAAGAAAAGTTCTTTTTGAAGCATTATGTAGAACTTACAGCACAGAAAAGTTCATACTAGTATTTATTTGCAAACATGCCATTCTATCTAACCTTATCAACGTAGTCCTGTTTCTTTCTTCCTATTCTTTATCTAGATTCCCCTGAAAGGCATCTTATTTGCCATAATTACCCCATATGGTTGCAATTTCCACTTTCCTGGCAAAGCAGTTTCATATTTCATTTCATGAAATTTCCTTCATAATGGATTTATTATATTTAGGGACCTAGTTTCAGATTCTCTCACAATTAGAAACAAACACCTCCAATTTTGAGGCAGCATGGTGGCACAGTGGTTAGCGCTGCTGCCTCTCAGCACTCGGGACCTGGGTTCAATTCCGGCCTCAGGTGACTATGTAGAGTTTGCACATTCTCCCTGTGTCTGCGTGGATTTACTCCAGGTGCTCTGGTTTCTTCCCACAGTCCAAAGATGTGTGGGTTAGGTTGATTGGCCATGCTAAATTGCCATTTCATGTCAGGTGGATTAAGCGGCCAAGTGTGTAGAGTTACTGGAATAGGCCTGTGTGGGATTGCTGTTGGTGCAGGCTCGATGAGCTGGATGGGCTCCTTCTGCACTGTGGGGATTTATGATTCTAACACAAAAATAAAACTTTGCAGATGCTGGAAATCTGGGATCAAAAATGCTGGAAATACCAGAGGATATTTCCAGCATGAGGCTGAGGATAGACCGAATTTTAGTCTCGGTGAACCAAGGTGTATGAGGAACAAGTGGGGAAGTGGAGTTGAATTGATCAAGATTAGCCATGATCATATTAAAGAGAGAGCAGGCTCAACAGGCTGTAAGGTCCACTCCTGCTCCTGTCCCTTGTGCTGTGTTCTCAGCAGGTTAGGCTGCCTCTGAGGAGACTAACATTTCAGGCTGATGACCTGATGAAGGACCCTTGATTTGAAATGTTAACTTTTTTTTGTTTTCTCTCTTCTTGCTGACTTTTTCAAGCATTTTCTATTTGCAGTCAATTTTAAAACTATTTTTTGGTTTATCCTTTTCTCTGGAGAGATGGACCACAGCCTGTTCAGTACTTTCCTCCAATGGTTTTCCTCCAATCTGGTATCATTCTATAAATCTTGCACCTTTTTGCATTTTATCTGCATTTGCATTTTTCATTTTATGAAAAGCATGTTGGGGCCAGAACTCTGCATAGTATTTTGTGTCGTCTCACGCAAGTTAGAATCATAGAAAAACTATAGCACAAACAGGTCCTTTGGCCCACAAGTTGTGCTGAACTTATCTCTACCTACTAGGCTTACCTATAACCCTCAATCCTATTAAATTCCATGTACGCATCCAGAAGTCTCTGAAAAGACCCTATTGAATTTACCTCCCCCACCACTGACGGCAGCCGATTCCACTCACCCACCACCCTCTGAGTGAAAAACTTACCTCTGACATCTCCTCTGTCCCTACACCCCAGCACCTTAAACCCACGTCCTCTGGTAGCAGCTATTTCAGCCCTGGGGAAAAGCCTCAGAGTCCACCTGATCAATACCTCTCATCATCTTATACACCTCTATCACGTCCCCTCTGTTCTGTATAAATTTAACACAACTTTATTTTTTCTAATTTTATTCCCTGAACAGGGATTGACAGTTATTTTGTGTTTTGTCAGTGATGCCCACACCTCATGAACAAATAAAAAAAAGTAATTAAATGCTTTGTTCACATTTTTATGGTCTTATTAACTTCCATTGCTACTTAGTAATCTGATCTCTTCATTCCTGTGTTCTCTATTCTATTTAGACTACTTTCCAAGGAGTGTGAGTTTTTAATAAGAATATTTTAAAAAAGAAACTGGTTAAACACTGGTCCCTGAATGATTGAATCAAGAGAAATTATGGAGAGTGAGGTAATGGCAGGACTGGTGGCCAAATATTTTGCTCATTTTCGCAGATTTATTACTAGAAACGTAAAGTAACCAAGGGGTTAATAAGATGAAGTAACTTATTTAATATCAGTAGGGATAGAATATTAGAGAAACTGAAGCATTAAACAACACCGTAGTGGGTCAGATCTCAAACAATGATATCACAGAGTACAGGAATGAGATAGAAAATCTGGTGAACTGGTGCGACAACAATAATATCTCCCTTTATCAACAAAATGAAGGAGATTGTCATCGGTTTCAGGAAGTAGAAGAGAACACGCCCCTGTCTACATCAATGGGGATGAAGTAGAAAGGGTCGAAAGTTTCAAGTTTTTAGGTGTCCAGATCACTAACAATCTGTTAACACTACAGTTAAGAAAGCCCACTCATGCCTCTACCTTCTCAGAAGACTAAGGAAATTTGGCATGTCAGCTACAACTCTCACCAATTTTTACAGATGCATCATAGAAAGCGTTCTTTCCGGTTGTATCACAGGTTGAGTGGATCACAGGTTGTATCACAGTATGGCTCCTGCTCTGCCCAAAATAGCAAGAAATTACAAAAGGTTGTGAATGTAGCCCAATCCATTCACGCCAACCAGCCTCCCATCCATTGACTCTGTCTATACTTCCTGTTGTCTTGGCAAAGCAGCCAACATAATTAAGGACCTCATGCACTCTGGACGTTCTCTCTTCCACCTTCTTCCATCGAGAAAAAGAACAAAAGTCTGAGGTTACGTATCAACCGCCCAAGAATAGCTTTTTTCCTACTGTTGTCATCAGACTTTTGAATGCACTTACATTAAGTTGATCTTTTTCTACACTCTAGCTATGATTGTAACACTACATTCTGCACTCTCTCGTTTCCTTCTCTATGAACAGTATGCTTTATCTGTATAGTGCGTAAGAAACAATACTTTTCACTGCACATTAATACACGTGACAATAACAAATCAAATCATATCTTCTGGATATATCAATCAGCTTTCTAATATATTATAAATTTGTTGTTTTCCTTGACATTAGTGTTCTTGTGAACTGTACAGATGAGAACAAAGCAAAGTGTTTCCTCAAAAAAGTATTTTTTCAGCAATACTCAATTTATGTTTCTGTTCGGTCTTAAGATCTAGAAATTATATGGTAAAAGTCGTTGAAGGAAAGAACTACATCAGATATAAAAGGCAACATTGCCCATTTCTGACTTTGGAATTTCTCTTTCCAGTGGCCCATTCGACATGGAATAGTTGAAGACTGGGATCTAATGGAGAGATTTATGGAACATGTGATATTCAAATATCTACGAGCAGAACCTGAAGATCATCATTTCTTAATGGTAAGGACAATATCAAAGTATTAATGGCCAATCATAGTAATTCTGTTCATTTTGAGGTTGCTAATGCATATTCTACATAATTTTTATCAAAATTATAATTTTTGAAGAATCAATTTTTTCACGATAGTATCTAAATACTAGCAAATCATCATCTACGCTGATGCAATCTAAATTGCAGTAGACAAGAGACGAACAAAATGTCAGTGCTATTGTATTAATAATCTTAAATTGGTGCAAACATTGTTTTTGCCTTATTTTATATGCATTTTATTTTCCAATATGCAAACCGGAGCTCAGTATTTATAATGAAAACTACTTGAATAAATTTATTGCATTGTAATTACTGCTCCAAAGGTGGAAATAGTGATTCAGATGATCTTGCTCCTTGGTCTGAGAAACTGCTCTTTCTGGGAAGATAAGAACAAGAATAACCCATTCACCACTTTGCCTGCTCTGCCATTCAATCAATATCTGTACCTCAACCACACTTACTGGCTTAACCCTGTTCAGCATATCTTGCTGCTGGTTGGACTGACCAGAGTTCAGAAAAATATTGGGGGAGAGGACCTCATAGAAACCGATTAAAATTCTAATTGTACTAGACAGGGTACATGCAGAAAGGATGTTCCTGATGATGGGGGTTGCCATGAACTCAGGATCACAGCCTGAGGATGCAGGGTAAATTGTTTAGGACAGAGATGAGGAGAAATTTCTTTACCCACAGACTAATCAGTCTGTGGAATTGATACCACAGAAGGTAGCTGAGGTCAAAAATGTTGATTGTTTTCAACAAGCAGTTATATAGAGCACTTGAAGCAAAGGGGATCAAAGAATATTGGGGAGGGGGGCAGGCGGAAGGCAGGATCAAGCTATTGGGTTGAATGAGCATAGTGAACGGTGGAGCAGGCTCAAAGGACTGAAAGGCCTTTTCCTGCCTCTACTTTCTGTGTTAGGGAGAGGATTCAAAGGCATGTCTTTTTGAAGGTGTGGTGGAAACAACTCGTATGATAATCATCTGTGGGTCTTTGAGGAGAAATCCATAGAAATTTGGCTGGCATCTGCCACTTGCTTTCAGAAAGGAGCGTGTCTGATCTCAGTTAGCCTGCTTATTGGTAGTTCTGTCACTCTGTGCATCCTCAATTTCTAAAACAAAAAGCAGTAGAAGAGAATAGAATCTCGACAGTGTAGAAGGAGGTGACCCATCGAGCCTGCACCAACAACAATCCCAACGAAGCTCTATCCCTGTAACCCCCTGTATTTATCCAGCTAATCCCCCTGACGCTAAGGGACAATTTAGCATGGCTAATCCACCTAACCTGCACATCTTTGGAATATGGGAGGAAACCCACACAGACATGGGGAGAATGTGTAAATTTCACACAGTCACCTGAGGCTGAAATTGAACCCTCACCCTGGCATTGAGGCAGTAGTGCTAACCACTCTGCCACCGTGCCGCCTTGTATGCATTTTCTTAAAAAAAAAGTAGAAGTTGCAGTTTTCTTTTAAACCGGGGTTCCATTCTGGTACCTTTCCATCAAGTAGTAACACCAGTGGGGATATTAATATTGCTAAAGTTTGACTAAGTTTTGAATACAGTAAAATAAGCCTTTTAATTAACCTTGATTTGTGAAAGTGTTGGTAGAAATCTTTTAACGTCAGGTCCTATTTTGATGCTTTTATTTCAGTACGAGATGTAAGCCTCCCATTAAGTAGCATAATTGGTGTGAAATGCCTTGTCAGTTTTGAAATTGGTTTTGGGAAAATGAATAGAGGACAAAGATGATGTCAACTGGTAATTATAGTTGATTGTTATTTCCTGTTTCCCTGTGTTGTGAGTGTTGCCTCTGTGTGGGATGGAGAACTGGTTTATTGGTGTAGCATAGGAGAAATGGGCATAAAGAAAAATATAAGGTGATAATTACATGGGCTGCCAGTGAAAAATGTATCTGATATTTGATGGCAAAACATGTATTGCCATTAGTGATAACTGTAGTTGTTGTGTTTATGATATGTAGGCATCTTTGTGCCAGATGTTAATCATGGATTGACTTTGTTGCTTATAGGTTGTATTTTGGCATGAATGAGGATTTGTAAATCCAATTTATAGGTCAGAATGTAAAACAAGAAAAAAAAATGTGCCCCAGAAAATCTCTCTGGACCTACGGTCTGGGAAAGAAAAGGGTACATAATTGGTACACATTGCATTTCTGATAATGCGGTGGTAAGTCTACTTAAATCCTTTTTTGTAATTGTGACTATTGCTGTGGTTGAAATTTAACGATCAGAAAGCAACTATCTTATTCCGTGATAAACACAAGAAAATACAGATGATGGAATCTGAAACAAAATCAGAAAAATGTTGAAAAATCTCAGCAGGTCTGACAGCATCTATGGAGAGAAAATAGAGCTCTGATAAAGGGTCACCCAGACTCAAAACGTTGGCTCTATTCTCATTCCACGGATGCTGTCAAGCCTGCTGAGATTTTCCAGCATTTTTTATATCTTATTCTAACACTGCCTATGTATTTGTCATCTGTGCAGGTAGAACAGAAAATGCTTCACTTAAAAGATGTTTTGAGGGAAAGCCCTCATTATTTCCTGCACCAAATAATCTTTGCTTGTCAAATTGCACTCAACTCTTCTAAATGTGGGAGCTCATATCACCATGCACTTAGAGAAATAAAGTTCAGGAGTTTTCCACGTCCTCTGCTTGACCCAAGTACTGACAGATTTGGAACAATAAGAAATATCTTAAAAAGAAACACAGAAATAAACCAGAATCATTCTAGCAATAATATTGAAATTTGTCATTTAACATAATTAGTCGTCAAGTAAGAAATGGAGAAAAATAAAACCCAGGGGTGCTATAAGTTTAAAATAAAGCTGCTTAGCTTATATAGCAAGTCAGTGCATATCGTCAGAGAAAAGGTGGTTTACTGTGTACAGTCCTGCTCAGCCTATTGTAGAAAGGATATTATTAGATTAGAAGAAGTGCAGAAAAGATTTATTAGGATGCTACTGGGACTTGATGGTTTGAGTTATGAGGAGAGGCTGGATAGACTGGGACTTTTTTCTCTGGAGTGTAGCTGGCTTAGGGGTGATCTTATAGAGGTTTATAAAATAATGAGGGGCATAGAAAATGCAACAAATCAACATCTTTTCCTGAAGATAGGGGAATCTAAAACTAGAGGGCATATGTTTAAGAGGAGAGAGTACAAAATGGTCCAGAGAGGCAGTTTTTTCACAGAGAGTGGTAAGTGTCTGGAATGAGTTGCTAGTGACAGTAATAGAGGCAGGTACAATTTTGTCTTTTAAAAAGCGTTTAAATAGTTACATGGATAAAATGGGATATGGGTCAAATGCGGACTACTGGGATGAGCTTAGTGGTTAAAAACAGGGTGACGCAGACAAGTTGGGCTGAAGAGCCTGTTTTTATGCTGTAAAACTCTATGGTTATATGGATGGATGATTGGAACCTGAAAAACTACACTGAACTTTGTCTTCACAGATCTGTTTTATGTTTTCAACATTTTCTGTTATAGAACAAGTGATGACAAATGTGTGATCCTTTTTAAATTATAAAATTAAAGAGAAAAGCTGAGGTCTATTCAGAGGTCAAAGACGAAATACCAGATAAATATAGAATGAGTGATTTCGTTTATAGCTAATTTACAGCCTGACTAATATCCCTTGATCTTTACACTCCACCAAATTTCGCTTCTTGCGTATACCTGATTTTTCTCCTTGCCAGACTTCCTTCATTGGTCTTGAGTTCTTTTGCTAAAGTTCTCTGACCCTTAATTATTTGCCTTTGAAAGTCCCTATTACTCCACAACAATTGTATTATCTTCATAAACTCTCTGTCACCTCACCACCAAAAAAAAATCAACCAGATAAGCTAAACACCCTTAAATCCATGTGGGTATTCTGTACTTCCTCACAGCTCCAGGCACCTGGATTCAATTCCTGGCTTGGGTCTCTGTCTGTATGGAGTTTACACTTGCTCCCTGTGTCTGCATTGGTTTCCTCCAGGTGCTCTGGTTTCCTCCCACAATCCAAAGATGTGCTGGTTAAGTGGATGGTCATGCTAAATTACCCCTTTGTGTCTCAAGATATGTAGGTTAGAGGGAATGGGGTAAATATGAGGCATTACAGGGTAGGCCTAGATGGTATTGTTATCGATACAGACGCAATAGACCGAATGGCCTCCTTCTGCACTTTAGAGTTTCTTTAGTAATCCTACCTTGTCCATGGGGAAGATGATTGTTCAATGGTACTAGCTCTGGACTAATAATCTAGAGGTAAAGGCCAATGCCCTGGAGAGGTGGATTAAATTCCCACGCAGCAGGTGGTGGAATTTAAATTCAATTAATAAAATCTGGAGTTTAAAGCGAGTCTCAGTGACTATGAAGCTATCATCGATTTATATTTATTTATTAGTCACAAATAGACATACATTAACATTGCAATGAAGTTTCTGGGAAAATCCCTTCTGATTGTCATAAAAGCCCATCTAGTTGGCTAATGTCCTTTAGGGAATCAAATCTGCTGTTCTTATCTCGTCTGGCCTACGTTTGGTGCAGCACGGTGGTCAGCACTGCTACCTCACGGTGCCAGGGACCTGGGTTCAATTTTCGGCTTGGGTTGCTATCTGTGTGAAGTCTGCATGTTCTCCCCATGCCTACATGGTTTTCCTCCACGTGTTCTGGTTTCTTCCCACAATCTGGAAGATGTGCTGGTTAGGTACATTGGCCATGCTGAATTCTCCTCCTACGTTCCAAAAATGTGCAGGGTTGGGTGGATTGGTCTGCTAAATTGTCCCTATAGTGTTAGCGCGACTAGCTTGGGTAAATGGATGGGATTATGGGGATAGGGCCTGGGTGGGATTGTGATTATTGCAGACTGGATGGGCCAAATGGCCTTCTTCAGCATTATAGGATTCTACAATTCTATCATCTTTTGGCCTGTGGGAGGAAACCGGAATACCTGGAGAAAACCCATGCAGACACGGGAGAAAGTGCAGACTCTGAACAAACAGTGCTTCAAGCAGGGAATCGAACCTGGGTCCCTGGTGCTGTGAGGCGGTAGACTGTGCCACCATGCCGTCCAAATGTTTCAATCTAGGAGCAACTTAGGATCCATAGAAATCAATTATAGAAAAATATTTGGCACAAGAAAAAGAGGCTTTTGAAGGCAACTTCAGCAGTGAAAAAAATGGGTGTAGTTTTGGTTCAAGGGTTAAATATGGCAATATCAAAAGCGGAAGTAGTACCTCCTACAGTTTGGAGAAGCAACGTATCTCATCTTCAAGGCGATGAAAGCAACAAAACTTTATTTCGTTGAACGTATTTAGTCTCGTACATACACATGTGCACTCTTGTATTGCAGACAGAACCGCCTCTCAACACACCAGAAAATCGAGAGTACCTCGCCGAAATCATGTTCGAGTCCTTTAATGTTCCAGGTCTTTATATTGCAGTACAGGTAAGGCGATTGTAAATAGGGAGTTTCTTGTCATTAGCGAGAGAAGCAGTGGCAAACACGTGTTACTGTGACAGTATGGGTTCCAGCCTAGACTTCCTGTTCCCCACTCAGCCAACATTGATAGCACCGCTGGCAAGAGAGAGAATTGGGAGTTAACCCTTGTTCCAGTTTCACGTGTTTCTCGTAGTTTGGAAACTGTGCAGCATTGACACACTGGCAGCTTTCTTGCCAGCCATGGAGATGTGTGTACATGTTTTTAACTTGACAGTGTCTTGTCAACATTTTAAAATTTGTTTTGCCTAAGCAATCAAGTAATGAAACAAAGTAAAATTGAGAGGTACGTTGTATTCAAACATGTCCTTGCACTGTTCAGTCAAATCTCATGTGACAGATGGGGTGACAGTTTATTTCTCTCCAGTGCTTGTTACAGGTCAGAAGTTAAGGTTAATACATTTTTGGCAGACTAAATTGAATTCTTGGAACGCACAATCTCACAACATCAAACCAGTCTTCTTCAAATTTAGGGTTGTGACACTCGTTCATCAGTGTCACTGAAGCAAGCTTACAAAATTTCATCGTGAGATGTCGCACTGAAAAAGCTGCTGCTTTGTAAGTGGCAGACGACAAATTAATGTTGTTATGAGCCAGATTTATTTTGGATTAACAGAGGAGACTGTTTGCATGGACTTCTACAATTTGTGAGCATTCTGCTGAAGTGGGTGTATTGGACAAAGTAAAGAAGGAACCACTTGTGATTGTAGTTGAAAAATCCCATTTCCTCACCTACCTCCCTTCTCTCTTGTGCAGGAATTGCCTTATTTCTGACACTGGGATATTCTATTTTGAAAGATGATAACTACTAAACACCATGCCTACTAAAATGGAAGTAAATTCGAGATGCAAGTTTTTTATTTATTATTGACACAAGTAGGCTTGCATTAACATTGCAATGAAGTTACTATGAAAATCCCTTAGTCGCCACACTCTGACGCCTGTTTGGGTACAGAATCACAAAACACCACAGCACAGAAGAGGTCCTTTGGCCCATTGAGTCCGCATGACAGGCCCTGACCTGCTCACCTAACCCCACTTGCCAGCACTTGGCCCACAGCCTTGAATGTTATGGCATGCCAAGTACTCATCCAGATACTTTTAAAGGATGTGGAGGTATCCCACCTTCACCACCATCCCAGGCAATACATCATCACCCTCTGAGTAAAAAAGCTTTTTATCACATTCCTCCCCCAAACTCCCCACTCTTAACTGTGTCCCATCGTGGCTGACCAATCAATTGCTCCCTATCCACCATGTCCATGTCTCTCATAATCTTGAACACCTCAATCAAATTGTCCCTCAATCTTTTATGCTCCTGAGGAAACAACCCAAGCTTTAATCTGTCTTCCCTTCTTCAGAGATCTATGGATAAACATTCTAAGGTCCTTTTGTTCTTCAGAACTTTCCAATGTCAGACCTTTCATTGTATACTTCCTTATCAAATTACTCCTTTCAAAGTGTATCATTTTACACTGAGGGAGAACTTAGCATAGTCAACGCACCTAATTGGACTGTAGGAAGAAACTGGAGGAAACCCAAGGAGAAATGGGGAGAATGTGCAGACTCTGCATAGAGAGTGACCCAAACGCATGTCCCTGGTGTTGTGATACTGTAGTCTTTGACACAGCATAAATATATGGAAAATTTTTAGTTTCTTTGTTTAAAATAGAGATTTGAGTCAGGAACGTGGAAACTGGATTGGTTCGACTTGAACTCAGGAGAACTCTTGCTCAAGATTATGCACCAAACATTAATCTTCGGCTGAGATTAGTTTGAATTTCAAAGTAGGGATATTCATGATTTAGCTGCTGTTAAGTTTGTTGGGTGAGTGATTTGTATCTCTAGTAGAAATGTCTAATTTTTTTAATGCTCCATCTGAGCGTTTGGAATGAGGAGAGCAGATTGCGGAAATGTCCCTTTACCCAATTTAGTGATTCCATCTGTAGCCATGGAAACAAAAATGCAGCACTTTGGAGCAGTGACACATAAAATATACTCCCACATCTTTCTAATTTGGTAGCTTTTCCTTGCAGCATCTTTGTTTGAGAATACTTTTACCATTGTTTTTAATTTAAATTTTGAGATAGATCTTTGAATTGGCATTTGCCAACATCTTAGAGTTAACAAGGTTTTTTAAAAAAAATCAATCTTATGCTTACCCAGATGATAGATACTGCCACATGACTTACAACCATGGAATCCTACAATGCAGAAGACCATTTGGCCTGTCTAGTCTGCACCAACCACAATCCCACCCCAGGCCTTATCCTTATAACCATGTGCATTTATCCTGTTAGTCCTCCTGACACTAAGGGCTAATTTAGCATGGCCAATCCACCTAACCTGCATATCTTTTAACTGTGGGAGGAAACTGGAGCACCCGGAGAAAGCCCATGTAAACACTGGAAGAATGTGCAGACTCCGCACAGAACTGACCCAAGCTGGGAATCGAACCCAGGTCCCTGGCGCTGTAAGACAGCATTGGTAACCACTGTATTACCCCTCATTAGAGATAAATAGCTTGAATATACTTAAGAGGAAGCAATATAAGCAGGTGGAGGATGGTGGAAAGGGCAGGATGGAATGGAATAGAACAATACGCTGATGGGGTTAGATGAAGAGGAGAAGGAAGATGCATGTTTGGAATGTTACAATCCACATGGGAATCAATTCAGAAGGGTGGTAATCCCCAAATAATAGCAACAAAAGATCAATGAAGAAGATTGCACCATGTATTGTATTTTAATTTAACAATCTAATCAGATTCAGTATGAATTATACAATACATAGTGGATACACCGAAATTATCACTTAGTTTGTTGGTGCAGGCTTGATGGGCCGAAGGGCTTTTTCTGCACTGTATGATTCTATGATGACTGGAGGGGTAGCCTGCAATTAGCAGCTGTCCCTGAAGATTCACTATTGAAGAGTTTGTGGAAAATGTTCTTTCCGACGTTAATGAATGTCATTGTCATCCATAAGAAGAAAAATGCCATCCTGGGACTGAAGAAAATTCCATCCATCTGACCTTGTATGTCATGATGGTCAGCATATTGTTGGGTCTCTCGGCCTTTGTCTTTCTACCACATGCTCTTCATTTGCAGGGGAAATCCTGACAGGCATTCTCCTGAATTGTCTGCTTTCTATGGCTGAGGAAATCTTTCCAATGATTAGGTGTGGCTTTAGACCTTTTCTGAGGAATCTCTGACATGGTCTTTGACACCAGGGAAATCCAAGACAAATATTGAGAACAACGGTAATACTTCATTTTACTCATCAACCTGACTGAAGTGTTCGATTCAGTAAATCGTGAGGCTCTGTGGATTGTACTCAAAAGATTTGAATGCCTAGGAAATTTTATCCCAATCTCGCAGCTGCTTCATTGTTGATATGACTGCAACTTTCTTGTCACCACGCTCCTGTACTGCAGTGAGATCTTGGCTGCGTGTCAGTGACATTGGTGAAATTCCATCAGCAGTGCCTCCGCTGCATCCTCCAGATTCAATGGATAGACCATCAAACAAACACTCATAACTTCTTCAGGTACAACTTCCGCAAAATCAACTGTGATGGGTGCATACGATGGATGGGATTTTTTAGCCTTGCTCTCCCCGAAACCGGAAAATTCTGCCTGAGGTCGATGGACCTTCCCATAGTCCTCCCCTTGCCTGCTCTGATTCCCATCGTAGGTGGGATGGTAAAATTCGCCCCTATGTCTGGATAACTGAAAAGTATCTCCATCATTAGGCCCTGTTTCCTCAACTCTCAAATGGACAACCCTTCAGGGGAGGTCAAAGAATGACACTCTGAAACTTTCCCTGAAGTGAGATACCTTTATGTCTGTAACCCCCATGACTTGCCTGGGCTTGCAAAATCTTACTTACTGTCTTCTCTGGAGACAATACATATCTCTTTAATCTATGCTAATGCTATATCCACTCACATTGTCTGCATCTTTAAGACTTGAATAGCAGATTAGCTGTAAGAGTTGCATTCTAATCAGTATTCTGTAAACTGTGTGTGACTTTATATGCCCTTCTCTGATCAAAACCTTCCACACACTTGACAAAGGAACAGCGCTTCCAAAAGCTTGTGGGATTACTATCAAATAAATTGGTTGGACTTTAACTTGGTGTTGTGAGACTTCTTACTGTGTTTACCACAGTCCAATGCCAGCATCTCCACATCGTGAGACAGCATTAACATGAATGGCTGGAAGGAAATCGCAACCAACTGTCCAAAATGGCGATAACTTGTCTATCAAGCTCCATCATGTTTTGAGTCAATATCTTAATGATGAAGTAGAGCACGATGGAGAAGGAAAGAAAAGGAAGCGAAACCTGCTTTCTGGATCCCACTACCCCATAGGGCATCCTGCCCTCTGTGCCCAATGGTCTATTGGATTGAGAATCTGTCACGTGAAGAGCCAAGGGGCAGCATGGTGGATCAGTGATTAGCATTGCTGCCTCACAGTGCCAGTGACTCGGGTTTGATTCCAGCCTTGGGTGACTGTGTGGAGCTTGTACATTCCCACTGTGTCTGTGTGGGCTTCCTTCAGGTGCTCTTGTTTCCTCCCACACTCCAAAGTTGTGCAGATTAGGTGGATTAGCCATGGGAAATGTGTGGGGTCTTGAATTGAGGGACGGGTCACCATGTTAGATTTAGTGTTCATAGAGGTTTACAGCATGGAAATCGGCCCTTTGGTTCAACTTGTCCATGCTGCCCTTTTTTCTTAAACCCCTAGGTTTGTCCCAATTGCCTGCATTTGTCCCATATTCCTACCAAAATGCATCACCTCCCATTTATCTAAATTAAACTCCATTTGCCATTCATCAGCCCACTAGCCCAATTAAGAATGTAAGAACATAAGAATTGGGAGCAGGAGTAAGCCATCTGGTCCCTTGAGCCTGCTTCGCCATTCACTAAGATCATGGCTGATCTTTTTGTGGACTTAGCTCCACTTATCCACCTGCTCACCATAATCCTTAATTCCTTTACTGTTCAAAAATTTATCTATCCTTGCCTTAAAAACATTCAATGAGGTAGCCTCAACTGCTTTACTGGACAATCACGATCCTTTGTGTGAAGAAGTTCTTCCTCAACTTAGTCCTAAATTTGCTCACCCTTGTTTTGAGGCCATGTCTCTAGCTTTAGTTTCACCCACTGGTGGAAGCTACTTCTCTGCTTCTATTTTATCTATTCCCTTCATAATCTTATCTGTTTCTGTAAGATCTCTCCTTGTTCTTCTGAATTTCAATGAGTATAGCCCCAGTCTACTCAATCTTTCCTAATAAGCCAACCCTCTCAGCTCTAGAATTAACCTAATGAATCTCCTTTCCACCCCCTCTAGTGCCACTACATCTTTTCTCAAATAAGGAGACCAAAACTGCATACATCAAAATCATTAATATAAATAACAAATAATAGTAGACCCAGCACCGATCCCTGAGGCACACTATTGTTTGCAGGTCTCCAGTTTGAAAAACAATCCTCTACAATCACCTTCTGGCTTCTGCCATCAAGCCAATTTTGTATCCATTTGGCTACTCCACCCTGAATTCTGTGAGATTTAACCTTATCCAACAACTTACCAAACAACAGTTGGATTTTGTCTTCTTCCAAAGCTGCCTGCCAGAAATCGGTGGGAATGGCCCAGAAGTTGTCTGTGATCTCGCAGGTAGGCTGTCCAATATGTCCTAAAACCAGGAGATTTAATTTTCTCTGTCCAAAATTCCAAAGGCTCAAACTATTGAATGCCATCACAACATGTCCAAAGGACATCCTGGTTAGAATACATAAAACAGAATATATAAAGTACTTACAGTGCAGAACGAGGCTATTCAGCTTATCGAGTCTTCATTGACTCTATTCCCATAATTCCACATATGTACGCTGCTAATCTCCCCCGATACTAGGGTCAATTTAGCATGACCAATCAATCTACACATCTTTGGACTGTGGAAGAAAACCAGAGCACCCGGAGCAAACCCACACAGACCTGGAGAGAACGTGCAGACTCCACGCAGACGGTGACCCAAGGCATGAATTGAACTCGGGTCCCTGGTGCTGTGAGGCAGCAGTGCTAGCCACTGTGCCACCTCAGTACTTTGGCCAAGCTCAATTCTCCCTCAGTGTACTCAAACAGGCACCAGAGTTTGGCGACTAAGGGATTTTCACAGTAACTTCGTTGCAGTGTTAATGTAAGCCTGTGTCACTAATAAATAAACTTAAATTTAAAATGATTCCACAGGCAAATCTCCTCCAAAGAACTGCTGCTTGGTTTCAACCGAAACCATGTTTCCCAATCCAGCAGCATTAACAGAAGAATGTCAATATCCACACCTGAAAGATAGTACCCCAAACAAGCTGACATGCATTCCAATGACTACAGCTTTTCACTAAATATAACCGTAGCTTCTGCCACGACCTCAGTGCTGTAAGGATACTAACTGAATTGAGGGCTGTTCATCCTTTCATCTGCCTTTAATACTGCAATAAATGTTACAATTTTTTTAAAAGTTCTGGAGTTTCCAGATGTCACCGTTTTACAAGCATCTGATACAAGGCAACAAGGGAAAGATAGAATGACCTCTATTTGCTAGACGTTTCTCCTCTAATCTCTTGTTACACGTTTATTGAATATGTATTCTCAGTATATACATTCAGCGGTGGCATGGTGGCACAGCACCTCACAGCGTTAATATAGAACACTACAGCACAAACAGGCCCTTCGGCCCACAAGTTGCACCGATTGCATCTATATCTACCAAGCCATAGACCTATCCATAACCCCCAATCCCATTAGATCCCATATATTCATCCAGAAGTCTCTTAAAAGACCCTAGCGAGTTCACCTCTACCACCACCGACGGCAGTCGATTCCATTCACTCACCACCCTCTGAGTGAAAAACTTACCCCTAACATCTCCAATAAGGACCTGGACTCAATTTCTGCCTCGGATGACTGGCCAAACTTCATAGAAACATTCTCCCATGTCTGTGTGGGTTTCCTCTGGGTGCTCCGGTTTCCTTTCACAGTCCAGAGATGTGCAGTTAGAATCACTACAGTACTGAAAGAAGCCATTTGGCACATCAGGTCTGCACTGACAACAATCCCAGACCATCTCCTTATAACCCCCTGACAACAAAGGGAAATCCTACCCAGATCTGTTTCCTGTAACCCGAAGTATTTACCATACTAATCCCCCTAACAGACACATCTTGGGATAGTAAGGGGCAATTTAGCATGGCCAACCCACCTAACCTGTACATCTTTGGAGTGGGAAGAAACCAGAGCACTTGGAGGAAGCCCATGCAGTCACTGGGAGAATGTGCAAACTCCACACAGACAGTCACTTGAGGCTGGAATTGAACCCGGGTCCCTGGCATTGTGGGGCAGCAGTGCTAACCACTGTGCCGCCCCAAAGGTAGGTGCACGTGTCATGCTAAATTGCCTCTTAGTGGTTCAAGACCTGTGGGTTAGGGGGAATTAAATGGGTGGGGCTTAATTAAATAGGGACGGGATGGGGGACTGTGGGCCTAGGTAAGATGCTCTGTCGGAGAGTCAGTACAGACTTGATGAGCCAAGTAGCTACCTTTTGCATTGTAGGGATTCTGTGATTCATTTGGCATTGATTACATAGCTCTGTTCTATACTAAAAATGTGAACTTTCGTCAAAGGACCATAAACATCACATAGTTCAATCCAGTTGGCCTGAATGGCCCCTTCTGTGCTGTAATCTCTAAATGTGCCATAATTACTGAATTTAATATCTAATAGTGAACATAGCTGTAAATGGAAAGTCTGTACTAAAAGTCAAGATACTTTATTGTGCTGCTGCTGCTTTGTCAATGTCCCGTCTTGTGCATTGCTGCCAATTAATTTAATGTCGATCACTTAAAAATCATGAAATGTTTTAGCTGAAAATGGGTCTGTTATGAATCGATAAAAGATGCTGTAGAAAAAATAATTACTGTCATCTGGGGATGATTAAAAATGCTCAAGGAATGCGTTCTTAATAGATACTTAAATGAAAAGTTTTGAGATAGCCCAGTCACATTTCCTAGCCTAATGCTGCAGCATCCATTACTTAAACTAGAGAGATTAGCTCCAACTATGTGGAAGAAATTAATTACCAAATTCTGTCAGAATATCCATAATAAATGATATACAATCTCCTGCAAAATAGAAATATTTTCTTTGGTCTAGGATTGCAATGATTCCGGAGAGGAACCTGCATCGCTTCTCAGAGAAATTTATGCACTTCAGTTCATTTCATGGAGTCATTACGGTGAATTATGTTCTGCTGAGTTGTCCCATAATCCTAATTGTAATGAGGATTGACGGAGGGCTATTTGGTACCTCGGTTTCATGCTTCACTGCTGCTTATACATTGAGCTAGCAGGCAGTTGTTTTGCGTATAAATTTTCCTTCTCTGACAAGCAGAGAAAATCTATTGATCATCCTGGTGAAGGTGTAGTGGGCAAAACTTTGTGCTGTCATGGAAGGAAATGTTATATTCAAAGTGTCCCCTCCCAAGTTGCCGACAAGGTAGAAAGGTCTACCTTGTCCCTGATATGTCCCTGTCCTTTTTTGATGAGTTGTGAAACTAAGGTTCAGTCTGTCTGTTTAGATGATTACAAAAGACCCTGGGCAGAATTTTCTCCAAAAAAAATCTAAGTGTAAAACAGAAGGTTTTCTCACCCTTTTTTCTAGCGAGATAGAATCAAAGAATCCTTAATTCAAGGCCATTCAGTCCATCGAGCCTGCACCGACAACAATGCCACCTTGGCCCTATCCTCTTAACCCCACATATTTACCTTCTTAATCCTCTAACACGAAGGGGTAATTTATCATGGCCAATCAACCTAACCCTCGTACATTTGGAAGTCATGTAAGTATGGCACTGAACGGGGACGGCACGGTGGCACGGTGTTTAGTACTGCTACCTCACAGTGTCAGGAACGTGTTCGATTCCTGGCTTGGGTCACTATCTGTGTAGAGTCTACACATTCTCCCAATGTCTGCATGGGTTTCCTCCAAGTGATCCTGTTTCCTTGCACAAATTGAAAAATATGCTGGTTAGGTGCATTGACCCGAACAGGCACCAGAATTTGGTGACTAGGGGAATTTCACGTTAATCTCATTGCACTGTTAATGTAATGACAAGGAATTACTTGTGACTAATAAGTAAATGTAACTTCACAGCTTCTGCATTGCAAAAGTAATGTGAATTGTCAGTAGAGGGGAGGGTGGAGTTTCAGCTCACTTGTTTGGCCAGCAGCTAAGCTCTAGGAGAACCATTGTGCAGATATTCTGTTCTTCTAGTATACAATGTACATTGGGTGCAAAGTTTATCTCGCTGGCAGAATAGAGCTGGCAAAATCATGAGAGGTGGGAAATTGGACACAAACCAGAATTTCTGCCTTTTGCTGTATCTTGCCAGCTTGAAATGGTGAGCAGATACAATCTTATTCCTGATGGCATTTTATGAAAGATCAGCAAGAAATAGTTATTTTGCCCTGGACAATGTTCCTCCCTTAAACAATACCGCCATAAAACATCTGACTGGCCATTCACTTCATTGCTGTTGGATTTGCCTGTTGTATTTGCCCATTAAACAATGGCTATATTTTAAAAGCCAGCTTGCTCGTTGTGAGACACCTTTGGCCTTGTTGAGGAATGAAAGGAGCAATATAAATGCTAATCTTTCTTTGCAATATTGTTGGACAGTTTGGTGCAAAATATATCCTTTTTAATGCAGCACTTTTAGAATTAGGAAATGGACCGTGGCAGAATTATATTTTCTGGAATGATAAAGTGGAGCATGGCAGAATTACATCTCGTAAAGCTTCTAAATTGCTATTTGTAGAAATGGCATTGCATGTGTTACAACTGTGTAAATGATTGGGATATGTTTCCAATTGCAGGCTGTTCTAGCCTTAGCTGCTTCCTGGACCTCTCGACAGGTGGGAGAACGCACACTAACTGGCATAGTGATAGACAGTGGAGATGGAGTCACCCATTGTATCCCAGTGGTGAGTATTAAGTTTAAACAGAAACGATGATTATATTTACTCTAAAAGGAAAAAGAATGTGGTTCACTTTGAGATTGTGACAAGGGTTACAACTGGCGCTTAAAATGTTGAACAACTAAAGGTCAGGATTAAAATCCAATATCAGAGCAACCAATTTCAACTTTATTTATTAGTGTCACAAATAGGCTGACGTTAACACTGCAATGCAGTTACTGTGAAAATCCCCGAGTTGTCACATTCCAGCACCTGTTCGGGTACGTTGTGGGAGAATTTAGCATTGGCTGCTGCACCTAACCAGCATGTCTTTTAGACTATGGGAGGAAACTGGAGCATCCGGAGAAAACCCTCGCAGATACAGGGAGAACGTGCAGTCTCTGCACAGCAATGACCCAAGCCAGGAATCAAACCTGAGTTCTGGCACTGTGAGGCAGCCTTGCTAACCACTGTGTAATTTTAGATGATCCCATGTTTATGATGGAGGTGTTTGAAATGCCGGTTATTTGCTGACATTAATCAGAGGCAAATTGCCTTCATTGGGCAATGTGACTGACAGAGAGTGTTTTACTGCAACGATCAGAAAAAAAATTCAGGAAGTAAATAATTGGACACGGAATTGGATGTCATTGGAATGTGTAAGCCCATTCTCTGAGAAAGTGGTGTGCTCTCTGAAATAATACCCCCGAGGCCATTGTCCTTCACCAAATACAGATTTATTAATACCAGCTAGTAATACTTAGTCATGCACTTCCCAGGACAGAATATACACCCTGCGTGCTGGTAACCTTGACATTCCACGTTATATACTTCTGCAGGGCTCTGGATTGGAGAGCATTAACTGCCTCAATCAGGGAGTTCGTACTCAGGCCCACCTTGTGGACATTGTTAAAGTCATTATCATGTCTTGAATTGTTGAAATCCTAATTTTTTAAACTTTTTCTTTCTGTCCCATGCCTCTCTCAATCCCACCTTTTGCTCTATTTGGCTCTTTCTCAAAAGTTTTAGCGTTGTATTTAATATTATACGTACCACTTCCTTGTTTAGACTTTGTGGGTGATATTTTACCATTTTTTGTCAAAGTACTGAGCGGACTTGAAACTGGGAGAGTTTCAGATCCATCTCTTGGGCTTGTTTTCAGGTTCCCCCATATGCACTCTGTCTGCAAAACTCTGAGCAAGCCTGTTGCTTGCAGCAGAAGCCTGTGGGCTTGGCTTAAAGCACCCGAAAGTCCACATAGGGAGATAGTGTGCATGTGCAGGCCTCTGATGCTGCACATGTGCATTAGCAATAGCAGGAGTCTGACCGACAATAAAAGAGCTGTCAGGCTGCTCCTATTGCAGGTAGCCTGAAGCAGCAACCACCTACCTCCCCAATTGTGGGGGTCCACAGCCTGAGATGCTGCCTGAGATACAGCCCCCGCTATCTAGAGGGGCCCTGGCCCCTCCCTCATTAGCCCCAACCCTGGCACTGTCCAGTTTGGCACTGCATAAGTAGTACATCTCCTTGTCTCCGACCTGCCGGGGGAACCTCAGTGGTCTCCAGTTCCACCGGTGAGGCCAAGTCGACTGCTCCCAGTTCATGGGGAGTGTGTCTATTCCTCGCTGGCGAGAATCTTTCTCAGCGAGGTCATAAAGGCGGGCTGAGCCTGGACAATTGAGCACTGGGCTCACAAAGCAGATGTTAAACAGCGTTTTAATAAATTCCAGGACATTAAACCTCATATTGTCCATTGCTGGTGAGAGGCTGACTGTGCCAGAAATCCGGCGCTCATAAAGTGGCGCGTGTCCCAAAAACTGGCGTAATTGCTTTACACTCTAGGGGCGCAATATGATTGTAAAATTACCCCCTGTGTGTCTCAGCAAGTGTTCTGCAATCTGGTTAAAGAGGTATACTGTTGCTTGTCCTTTTATGGTGCACACTGCACTGAAATATCACCACAAATTAGAGCACAAAAGCCCATTCAAGAAATCTGTGCACGAGTGTAATAAATCATTGTTAGCTACTGATCACAGAATGAGGACTACTGCATCTGCAATGCACTGTAGATGGAGATGATGAAAATTGGGTCCTCAATAAATAAATTTGTCCATCTTGGATTGTGTGGAGCTTTTTAACTGTGCCTGTAGCCTTCCAAAAGAGTAAATATTCCATTCTCTTGAGGTATGCAAATGTTGGATGGACAGGAGGAGGCTTTACGAGATGCTTATAAAATTCAGATTTAATAAATGGTTATTAGGAGGGATATATCTTTGGTTGTGAGTGAAGAGAGTGTCGTTCTTTTTTCATTTAAGTTTATGACTTAAGATTTCTCGTGTATTGGTTACGGCAATTAGCAAATAATGTGAATCAAAGCAGCTTTCTGGGGAAAGATTCCAAGGCGATGTGTAGCGATTAGAAAACCCGAGTTCCAGTGAGACCAGTCGGCTCATGGAGCGACAAACATTTGGGCATTTTGGGGGAGTTGATGAGAAATCTGTAGAAGTTATTGTGGATGAAATTTGCCATTTGATTGCAGGGTGTGGGATGTTAGGAATGAGTACAGTTTATTTCGTGATTGCTATTGATTTGCATGGACTGTGTAATTACTATGTGTGTTGCAGTATAAGCTTGTCCTAACTTGAATTATCTATGCAAATCAGTATAGAATCATAGAATCCCTTCACTGCAGAAGGAAGCCATTCGATCCATTGAGTCTGCTGCGACCACAGTCCCACTCAGGCCCTCTCCCTACAACCTCATGCATTTACCTAGCTCGTCCCCCTGACACTAAGGAGCAATTTAGCATGATCAATCTGCCTAACCCACACACCTTTGGACTGTGGGAGGAAACTGGAGCATCCAGAGGAAACCCACGCAGACATGTGAACAATGTGCAAACTATGAGTCGAGCTGGGAATTGAACCTGGGTCCCTGGCTGTCTTATATGTGAACTCATCTGTAAACCTATAGTAGGGTGAAGGAGTCGTGTGTTATGGTTATGTTTTCTTTGTTAATAAATGTTTTCTTGTTTTGTTTAAATTCATCAACTGACCCCTGTAACTCTGTTCAGTAGCTCCTTCCGGGTGCCTAAAAAAAGTAGTGGTTAAAATCTCTCAAGCCAAGTTCCACTCTGGACGTGAATTGTCCTGTAGTAACATCAACTGTGATCATAACGTTGCATCCTTACCAAGGGTGTTGTAGTAAGGCTACAACACTAGCATGTACCCGACAATGTGGAAAATTGCCCAGGTTTGTGTTGTCCATAAAAAGCAGGATAATTTCACCCTGACCAATTAATACCCCATCAGTCTATACTCAATCATCAGCAAATTGATGGAGAGTCTCACTAATAGTGCTATCAGTAAGCTAACCTGCTTATTAATACTCGGTTTCTCCGAAGGTCACTCAGCTCCTGATCTAATTCTTGCCTTGTTTCAAACATAAGCAAAAGAATTGAAGTTGAGAGATCACTGCCCTTTATATCAAGATCAAGGCAATATTTGATGAGTGTGACATTAAGAAGCCCGAACAATTCAGTGAGAAGCAGGAAGACTCTTCACTGGTTGGAGTCGTATCAAAACAAAAGAAGATGGTTGTGCTTGTTGGCAGCCTCTGTTGTGGACACCACTGCAGGAGTTCGTCAAGATGGTGTCCTCAGCTCAACCATCTTCAGCTGCTTCATCAATGACCTTCCTCCATCATAAAGTCAAATGGGTATTTCACTGATGTTCAGCACCATTTATGACTCCTCAGACTTGGACTAATAAGTAACATTTCTGCTGTGTAAGTGCCAACAATGACCATTTCCACTTGATAATCAATGGCATTAACATTACTGAGTCCCTGACTATTAACATGCTGGGATTACCATTGATCAGAACCTGAACTGGACTAGTCATATTAATACTGGGGCTACAAGAACACAAGACTGAGAATTCTATTATGAATAACTCACTTCCTGCCAAAAGCCTGTTGACCATCTACAAGACAGACGTTAGGAGTATGGTGGAATACTGGATGAGTATTGGTTGAGTGCAGCTCCAACAATACTCACTCAGGAAAAAGTAGCCCACTTGATTGGCACCCCATCCACCACTTTTAGCATCCAGTTCCTCCACCACTGATGCACAGCGGCAGTATTGTGTACCATCTACAAAATGCACTGTGGTAAATCATCAAGACTCCTTTGAAAGCATTTTCGAGCAAACTCTACCGCCTGGAAGAACAAGGGCAGTAGATTCCTGGGAATACCACCACCTGTAATTCCCCTCCAAGCCACTCACCATCCTGACTTGGAAACATACCACCCTTTCTTCATTGTTGCTGGGTCAAAATCCTTGAACTGCCTCCCTGACAGCACTGTGGGTGTACCTTCATCACATAGACTGCAGCACTTCAAAAAGGCAGCTCGGCATCACCTTCTTGAGAGTAAATTCGGAATGGGCAACAAATATAGACTGAGCCAGCATTGCCCACATTTCTGTGAAAGAATGGAAGAAAATGTTAGGTCAGTCACAAGACTGTCAGGGGGAAGCAGTGGGCTAATGTGATCGTCATTGGATTAATAACCCAGAGACCGGGGTAATGCTTTGGGGACCTGGGTTCAAATCTCACCACAGCAGATGGTGAAATCAGGAATTAAAAATCTAATGATGACCAAAAAATGATTTTTTTTTTGTAAAAATCCATCTGGTTCACTAATGTCCTTTAAGAAAAGAAATCTGCCATCCTTACCTGGTCTGGCCTACATGTGACTCCAGAGCCACAGCAATGGGTCGACTCCTAAATGCACTTGAGAATGAGCAATAAATGCTGGCCCAGCCAAGGAAACCCACATCCCATGAACAAACGGAACAGAAAGATAATTTTGGATGACCAAGGCTCATTCTAGCATCTGGTTGCCTCTTATGCTGTTTATGTTTTTGGGCTGTTTCATTCCTGATATAAATTTCTTTATCCAGGAGTTTATTTTCCCTGGTAATCTGTCCTAAAATTTCACACCATTAAAATCAGATAGTCTTGTTGTTATCTTTTTGCTGTTTGTAGGACCTGGTTCTGACCAAATTAGCAGATGTCTTTCTTGTATTATGATATTGACTGTGGTCCAAAAAATGATATTTCACTTTTGAGATCATGAAAGGTGTTGGGTGAATACAAGTCTTTCTTCCTTCCTTCAATTTGAATTTGTCTCTCCATGTTTTAATTGCTCAGTTTAATTTAATGTCTTAAGGGATAGGAACTGATAAAAGGTATGCATAAAGTAGACGTGGAGTGGATGCATCCTCTTTCGTGGGCATTCTAGGATGAGAGGTTATAGTTTTAAGATAAAGGGAAGCAAATTTAAAACAGAGTTGAGAAGAAATTACCTCTCCTGAAAGGTTGCAAATCTTTGGAATTTGCTACCCCAAAGAGTGGTGGATGCTGGGACAGTGAGTAAGTTTAAGAAGGAATTAGATTTTTAATTGGTAATGGGTTGAAGGATTATGGGAAAAAGGCAGGAAAATAGAGATGAGCATATCAGCCGTGATCGAATGGCAGAGTGGACTCGATGGGCCAAAAGGCCTACTTCTGCCCCTCTATCTATGAACTAGGGAATCTGCTCCAGTAGGCTGATCTTTGGCTTCAACTCCACTTTCCCACTCACTCTGCACATCCTTAGTGTCCTGAGGGACCAAAGAATCCATTTCATATAATCTTTTCAGCCTCTGGGATTAGCTCTCAGGCTCCTTTTTCGGACTGTATATATCAAATTTGCTCAGTCCTGTTTCATAATTTGTATCACTTGATGGTATCTGCATTGCTGCCCGTTCCTGAATATGTTTCTCATTTCTTGACAGTCAGAATCAGATGGTGGGGTCAAGATGCAATCTGCCCAGAACACAATAAAGTTTGATTTTTTTTTACTGTTCTGGCCAAGTAGTTCCACTTCACGTTGCCTTTGTTAATTGCTTTTTTTCAACAAGTTTATTATTGAGCACACTTGCGAGAGTCACACAGGTTTGAAACATTAACTCCTGTTTCTCTCTACAGATGTTGCCAGAAATGCTGAGTTTATCCTGTATTTTCTGTAGTTTCAGATTTCCAGTTTCTGCAGTATTTTGCTTACATCATCTGTGCTGTTCCAAAATATTTTGACCTGTGCTTTTACAGTGTGGTCATTGCTGTAATAAAGGAAATGTGGCCAATTTTTACACAGCAAGGACTCACTTCACTCTTGGCTGTATTAACATAATTCATGGAATTGTGCACTATCTGCTTTCATTTCTTATGCATACCACTTTACCCTGTTACATTTTCTCTGAGACTGCTCTGCTTACTTGCATACCTTTCTTCTTGAAGGGGACACAGTGGTTAGCACTGCTGCCTGACAGGCCAGGGACCTGGGTTTGATTCCTGGCTTGGGTCACTGTCTGTGTGGAGTTTGCACATCCTTCCCGTATCTGCATGGGTTTTCTCCAGGTGGCCTGGTTAGATGCATTGGCCATGCTAAATTCTCCCTCAGTGTATCTGAACAGGCGCTGGCGTGTGGCAACTAGGGGATTTTCATAGTAATTTCATTGCAGTGTTAATGTAAGCCTACTCGTGGCACTGATAAATAAACTTTAAACTGGAACTCATTGCCCTTCCTGGTTTAAATCATAGAAACCCTAAAGTACAGAGAGAGGCCATTCAGCCCATCGCATCTGCTCAGACTACAATCTCACCCAGGCCCTAGCCCCATATCCCTACATATTTACCCACTTATCCCTCTAACTACACATCTCAGGACACTAAGGGCAATTTTAGCATGGCCAATCATCAACCTAACCCACATATCTTTGGACTGTGAGAGGGAACCAGAGCACCCGGAGGAAACGTACGCAAACACAAGGAGAATGTACAAGCTCCACTCAGACATTGACCAAGCCAGGAATTGAACCAAAGTCCCTGGCACTGAGAGACAGCAGTGCTAATCGCAGTGCCACCATGTTGTTCCTCAAGCAGGGTGATTTAAGGTGACTACTAAAGCAACATTTCTTATCACTGAAAACTGCAGTATTAGATATACCATACAGTTTGTGCAACGTATCTCTGTTATGACCGCTCTTTCTCCTCCAACTGCCTGAACACTGCAGTACCCGGCTGTCCTTCTCAATGTCTCCAGCCTTTTGACTTCTGTTTCTTTCCTCTTGCTGCAGTGGATTTATTCTGGTCCAACAGAGCTCTCCCCTGCCCTTTCTAATGATGAAAAAGGACATCTTATGCCTTTTAGCATTTTAGTGCCTGTTTTGGCATGGCCAATCAACCTAACCCACATATCTTTGGACTGTGAGAGGGAACTAGAGCACCCGGAGGAAACGTACGCAGACACAAGGAAAATGTACAAGCTCCACACAGACATTGACCAAGCCGGGAATTGAACCCAGGTCCCTGGAGCTGTGAAGCAGCACTGCTAACCACCGTGCCGCACACAATAGGTTTATTTGGCTTCATCAGGTGAGCAGTATTCCGAATGCTTGTGATACCAAATAAGCTTGTTAGACTTTAACCTGGAGTTTGGGACGTCTTACAATGTCCACTCCAGTCCAGCACCGGCATCTCCACATCATGGCTTCCTGGTTTGGTTTCATCTGCAGATTTGACTAGTTTTCATTGGGTTGCAGCGCACACTTGCGTAAATTGAAAACAAAAACACTGAGGTACTCTGACTCGGTCATGACCTTTTCAGTAAATGCTCTCCAGGCAGTTTTGCACCCAGTCTCATGATGGTTTCCTGAATTGTCGCAATGTTCCTGGTGCAGTTGTTCCTGGAAAATAGATAAAACTGTAAAAGGAAGAAGTATGGTAAGGATTCAAAGTGTGTTTCAAACTTCAAGTTTAGGGAGGTGTTATGTAAGTGGTAAGTGCTTGAGGATGATGGGAGGAGGTGTGAGATGATTACTAACTATGCACAAATGGAATGTAAATGTGCATAGGTCAGTGAATTGTAGAAGTTCACTCATCGGGCAGTGTGCTATAAAGATGTTTTTAAATTATCCGCCAATGTGCAGGGACTTTTGCTTGCCTAAATTCGTTTTTCACTTGAGAAAGCTCTTAGTTTAATTACAGGCACTAAAATGCTAAAAGGCATAAGATGTCCTTTTTCATCATTAGAAAGGGCAGGGGAGAGCTCTGTTGGACCAGAATAAATTCACTGCAGCAAGAGGAAAGAAACAGAAGTCAAAAGGCTGGAGACATTGAGAAGGACAGCCGGGTACTGCAGTGTTCAGGCAGTTGGAGGAGAAAGAGTGGTCATAACAGTGATATGTTGCACAAACTGTATGGTATATCTAATACTCCAGCTTTCAGTGATAAGAAATGTTGCTTTAGTAGTCACCTTAAATCACCCTGCTTGAGGAACAGCATGGTGGCACTGTGATGAACACTGCTGTCTCACAGTGCCAGGGACCTTGGTTCAATTCCTGGCTTGAGCCACTGTCTGTGTGGAGTTTGCGCGTTCTCCTTGTGTCTGTGGGTTTGCTCCATGCTCTGGTTTCCTCCCACACTCCAAAGACGTGCTGGTCAGTGGATTGGCTGTGATAAATTGACCCCCACCATACCTGAACAGGCGTCAGAGTGTGATGACTAGACGATTTTCACAGTAACTTCATTGCAGTGTGAATTAGGGTGCATAGATTGGACTAGGGAACTACAGGGACTGGGAACATCTGGAATGTGGTGCTTATTCAAGGAGCAGCTGCTGCGAGTCCTTGATAAGTATGTCCCTGGCAGGCAGGGAGGAAATGGACGAGTAAGAGAGCCTTGGTGTACGAAAGGAGTTGATTTGCTGGTTAAGAAGAAAAAGGAGGCTTATGTCAGGATGAGGCTTGAAGGCTCAGGTAGTGCAATGGATAGCTATAGATTAGCCCGGAAGGAGGTAAAAAGTGAATTGAGGAGAGCTAAGAGGGGACACGAGAAGATGTTGGCTGATAGGATTAAGGAGAATCCTAAAGCTTTCTTTCGATATTTTAAGAATAGAAGATTGGTTAGGGCAAGATTAGGGCCAGTCATAGACAGCAGTGGGAAGTTGTGCGTGGAGCCTGAAGAGATTGGTGAGGCACTGAATAAATATTTCTCTTCGGTAATCACGCAGAGTGCTGGAAATGTAGCTATGGAGAGCACTGAGATACAGGGTTGCAAATTGGGAAGTATTGTAGTAGATAGGGAGGATGTGTTAGAAATTCTCGAGGGTTTGAAGTTGGATAAGTCCCCTGGGCCGGAGGGGATTTACCCTAGAATTCTCTGGGAGGCAAGAGAGGAGATTGCAGAGCCTCTGGCTCTGATCTTCAGGTCCTCGTTGGTTACGGGTGTGGTTCCGGAGGACTGGAGGATAGCGAATGTGGTCCCATTGTTTAAGAAGGGGAAGAGAGACCGTCCTGGGAATTATAGGCCAGTGAGTCTTACTTCTGTTGTGGGCAAGGTATTGGAGAGAATTATTAGGGATAGGATTTATAGTTATTTAGAGAGAAATGAATTGATTGGGGATAGTCAGCATGGTTTTGTGAAGGGTAGGTCATGCCTTACTAACCTCATTGAGTTTTTTTGAGAAAGTGACCAGAGAGGTGGATGGGGGTAAGGCGGTTGATGTAGTATATATGGACTTTAGTAAGGCTTTTTATAAGGTGGCCCATGGAAGACTTCTACAGAAAATGCAGATGTGTGGAATAGAGGGTGATTTAGCTAATTGGATTAGAAATTGGCTGGCAGATAGAAGACAGAGGGTGGTGGTTGATGGGAGATATTCATCGTGGAGTTCGGTGAAGAGTGGTGTGCCTCAGGGGTCTGTTTTGGGGCCCCTGCTGTTTGTAATTTTTATAAATGATCTGGCTGAGGGTATTGAGGGATGGATCAGTAAATTTGCAGATGACACTAAAGTCGGTGGAGTGGTAGATAGTGAAGAGGGGTGTTATAGTTTGCAGAGGGACTTGGACAAGTTGCAGAGCTGGGCCGAGAGTGGCAAATGGAGTTTAATGTGGAAAAGTGTGAGGTAATGCACTATGGCAGAAATAATAAATGTGTAGAGTATAGGGCAAATGGTAGGATTCTTAGTAGTCTAGATGAACAGAGGGATCTTGGTGTGTATGTGCATAGATCCCTGAAAGTAGGCAGTAAGGTCGAGAAGGTTGTTAGGAAGGCATATGGAGTCTTGGCTTTTATTGGTAGAGGGATTGAATTTCGGAGCCGCAACGTCATGTTGCAACTGTACAAAAACTCTAGTGCGGCCGCACTTGGAGTATTGTGTGCAGTTCTGGTCCCCACATTATAAGAAAGAGGTGGAGGCATTGGAGAGGGTACAGAGGAGGTTTACCAGGATGTTGCCTGGTATGGAGGGCAGGTCTTATGAAGAGAGGCTGAGGGATTTGAGGTTGTTTTCGTTAGAAAGAAGGCGGCTAAGAGGAGACCTTATTGAAACATATAAGATGATTAGAGGTTTAGATAGGGTGGACAGTGATAGCCTTTTTTCCTAGGATGGAGAAAGCTAGCACGAGGGGACACAGCTTTAAATTAAGGGGTATGAGTTATAGGACGGATATCAGAGGTAGGTTCTTTACTCCAAGAGTGATTAGGGAGTGGAATGCCCTGCCTGCAGCTGTTGTAGATGCGCCAAGTTGGTGGCGTTTAAGAGGTTAGTTGATAAGTATATGGATGAGAAGGGAATGGTTTAGTTAGGAGGGGCATTGCTTTTTATTTTGGTCGGCACAACATCGAAGGCCGAAGGGCCTGTTCTGTGCTGTATTGTTCTATGTTCTATTGTTCTATGTTCTATGAATGTGAGCCTATTTGTGACAATGATAAATAAACTTCAAACTTTAAAACTGGTGCTGTCAAATCAAAGTGCATAAGGGGGAGAAACAAAGGAATGAATTTCAGTCACTTTGCCTTTGCAAATGCCGTAGAGGAGATTTCTTCCCAAAATTGTAGCCTCGTGTCCTCGTGTAACATGGGTAAGAAGAGGAGGAATTGCGAATCAACTGTGTCAACTTACAATTACAACTTGGTCACCTATCACTACCCTAGTAAACCCATAGAGGGTAATACAGTCAAAACAGAGGGGAATAACTGGGCTGTGACAAGAAAGAGAAAAGGACAAAAGGCCCCAGCTGTGGACAGTGCTTAGCTACGCTTTTGGGGAATTACTTAGCCTCAGATTTCAGGTATGCTGCCCATAGCATACCCTTCTCTCTTCCCATCACCCCTTCCCTCCCGCCTCCCAATCCTTTGTTAACTCCAACACAATATGGCCAATAAGGTCCTGACCTTAGTCCCCTCTTTCCCTGCCCCACTGGGACTATCAAGTAAAATTGCTGCAGGCTAGATGGTCATAGGCTGCTCTCCTTCTTAAGGGGGAGAACTGATGGGTGGTGATTTAACCTGAGGGTCACCACACCCCAGGCAAACAACAAGGCTAAGAAGGCGAGGTGTGGGAATTGAACTAGCTCTGCATCACGAACCAGCAATCCAGAGAACTGAGCCAAACCAACTGACTCAATACTGTACCTCTGCACTCGATAGTTTTTTGATGCAATGTGGTTTCTGGGAGAGTGAGCTCGACTGAAAGAAGTTGAAAACTGACCTTCACAACCTCAAGTTGCAACAGAGTGAGAAGCTCAACTTTCATCTAATATTGATGAGGAAATATTCACATGATCCTAGCAGATGTGTGATTTAAAATTACAGCCACAAAAGGTACATTCCTGAAACACATATTTCTGGTGTGTTCAGTTTTCCCTAATCAATGGGCCTGAAAGCCTCTGGAGCAATATCTGGTCAAGTTATGCTCAGGATCCATGTTTTAATTTTCTTTATTTGTTTGCAGGATGTGTGGGTGTCGGTGGGCAGTTAGCATTTATTGCCTGTCCATAATTGCCCCTGAGAGCCCTCTTGCAGGTCTTGCCTTTGGTAGCAAAGAATCGATGTGCCCCACAACAAACTTGCGAACACTGCTTGGTTTGGCAAATCTTATACACATGATGTACTCTGGAGTCACATGTAGGCCAGACCAGATTAGGACAGCAGATTTCCTTCCCTTAAGGACGTCGCTGCACCAGATGAGTAATGAGAGCATGCCTGGACCCTTGCAATGGACTAGTTTTCTACCCGTTTTGCTTGTCCCACTACTACTGGCACACTCTTGCTTCATCCAATGATACGATTTCACCCTACATTTTCTCCTCTCTTACTCCCTTTTGCCCTGCCTTCCCCGACAATTCCCAAGGTTATCTTTTGGCCCTGAATAAGATTGACCCAGCCCCCACCCTCACTCATCTCACCGAACTTATCAGTGGTGCACAGAACTATATGATTAATTATGAGTCACATTCTCTGTTCCGCTAAGAACCATGGAACTTAGAGCAAGCACTATGTATGCATATCTTGAGAATTTGTGAATTAGTGTAAAATAAAGATTAAAAATAAAACAAACTGAAGGAAGTGAAAGTTGAAAAATATTGGCTGAAATTCTCTGATCTCACTACTGTAGCAAGAATGGACAATTTGGCACTCAACCAAGACTCCATTCACTGCAGCGGGACCGGAGAATCCCAGGCGTGGGCGAGGCCTGAGAATTCTGGCCATTGGGTTAAAGGTGGTAGTAAGATGGGATTTGCTCAGGACAGCTATTTAATGTTATAGGGATGGTGGCTGTACATCTTTGATGTAAATCACTTGGCCTGCTGGGCTATTGTAAATTAACAAGAGTGATGGTCTGGGTCCAGTGGAGGCCATCTCTTCCAGTGCAGGGAATAACTAAATACAAGAAGAAATTCTGACCAAGCCTTGACGAACATCATTTACTAACTGAAAGACTTTTCTTTAAGGAAGAAATTAAAAGACTCTGCTTTATTGTTATTGTAATTGTGCATTCCAGCTGGGACTTCAAGCCGGTCGCTGTTTAACAAGCAGAGAAGTAGAATGTAGCAGCTGGAGGTTGTTCCTGATTTGGGAATACGGTGGAAGTGAGATGGGCCTTTAGAAACCAATTTGTAACTTGCTAGCATTTATTGCATCACCTGAACGCCCCACATATGTTCACCCTTCACCATGCTTGAGTCTCCAAGCCATGCTCCAGCTAATTTCTGTTTGTTTGTATCAGAGAGTACGCTCTCTTCTGAAAGGAAGAGACCTCCAACTAGCCAAAGTCCAAACCAAGACTTCAGGACTATAATGTGTGCAGAAGTGCTGGCAGTTCAACTACTGCAGTGCACTAAAATATTGCCCGCTCCTTCTAAAGCCAGAACTGCTGTCACTCCACTAGGCTTTTGGGTTGTTATCTGGAGCAAGCAAAAGATTGCTAGCAACAAACTCACCCTTTTGTTGCAGCTTGTGTACCAAATTGGCTGTTCAACAGTGTTCTGAAGAACTGAGGGTCAGTTTCGCAGATTATGGAAAATGCCACAGCAGGTGAACTTGGTTCAGAACTACCAAATCCAGAATGTCATCTTATAACTATTTAGGTCCATATCTTTGTAAATACAAAATAATTACGTTGGGTAAAGGGAGTCTCCAGTCTCAACAAGGTGAAGCTTGTTTGTTAACATGGTATGAATGCTATTCTAATCCTACTTTATATTTTTTGTGTATAAGTTTTATGACAAAAGTTTGGCAAAGCATAATGCAAGTAGCTGCCAAATTCTGTGTGCTTAATATGTACAAAACAATTTAGACAAGTTTCACTAATGTTCTTTAGGGAAAGAAATCTTAGGCAAAGAAATTTGCCTCCTTACCTGGTCTGGCATACATGTGACTCCAGATCTATAGCAATGTAGTTGACATTTAAATGCCCACTGAAATGGCTTAGCAAGATAGGGTGGCACAGTGGTTAACACTGTTGCCTCACAGTGCCAAGGTTCTTGATTAACAAGGGGATCAGGGGATATGAGGAAAAGGTAAGAGTGTGGAGATGAAAAAAAACATCAACCATAATTGAATGGCAGAGCAGGCTGGATGGGCTGAGTGGCCTAATTCTACCCCAGTGTCTTAAGTCTTATGCGTAATGGACCTGGGTTCGGTGGGTGGCTGTCTGTGTGGAGTTTCTCGACCTCTACATGGGTTTCCCCAGGTTTCCTCCCACACTCCAAAGATGTGAACATTAGATGGATTGGCCATGCTAAATTGAGCCTTGGTGTCCAAAGATATGTAGATTAAGTGGCTTAATCATGGTAAAAGCATGGGGATAGGGTGGGGAGGGTTAGGCTACTCTGTTCATAGCGACTTGGAGATGTCAACAAAGGACACGACTTGGATAAAAAGATCGAATTACTCGGTAAATATGACAGAGTACTGGAAGTCAGAAAAAAAAAGTAGGAAATTGTAGCAATGATAAACATCATTTGAGTGAAAAGGTAATGTATGATTTCATTTTTAGCTCCAATTGTAGTGAAAACATAAAACTTTATTTTTAAGGTAAAATTTGTGTTAGTTTCAAAGTTGGCAGATTGGAAGTTGATGAGGTTACGTTACCTATTGTTACATTACAACCACAATAAAATGTGTTTCTTCTGCTTTGCAATTGTGTACTGTTCAAAATGGTTCCTTTTAATGCTTATTGTCTCAGCTTTTGTAAAATCAAATCTGGTCTGGTGTTCTCCTGAGTGCACTTTCTTCAAATCAATCCACATTTGCGTTGTTAATACTGATTAGCTGTAAATTGTTCTGTGTTTGTACATCTCTACTGGATACCTTTTAAAATTAATTAAGTGGTAATTTGGAAGGAAAATTTCAATTCTAGTGCAGATAAGAATAGAGAGGTAGGATTTGAAAAAAGATAGGCAGGCAGAGAGTTCAATTTTTCATTCCATGATTCTATGAACTTAGCCATTGTTTCCAAATCCTAAAGCTAAAAAGTTTAAATGTTCCCTGCATTGCACTTAAGCAACAGGAATTACTCTGCGATATTTCTTGATGTTGAGTTATTACTAACTGAACAATGCAAACTTGTTGTACAATGAATCCTCTTATATAGTCTTAGCTGTGTGCTGTGCTGGTAAGATGTGTGGTTTTAACTGGTTAATCTCCAGCAGTATCCCAATATACATTTGGGGATTGTACTTGCCAACTTCCATTTGATTTGATGAGGGGATGGAGGTCTCTTGACTGAAGTTGTAATGGGAATTTGGGATTAGGGAGTAATGGAGGAAAGTAAGATAGTGCCTTGCATAATGTATGCAGAATTTCTACTCCTGTACATATCTCAGTTGGTTTAGCTCATTTTCAACAGAATGACTGCTTTCTGTGTCCACCATAATTTAATCAAGGATTTTCTTAAACTTCAGTATGCATTTGTATTCTGTTTGGAATAGAATTGTATTTTCCTATGTTACATAATTGACTACACATCAAAAGGACTTCATTGGTTGTAAAATGCGTTAAGTGTCTTATTATGAAAAGTGCTATATAAATGTGACTCTTCCTAATAAATAGTCACTATAGTAAAATAAGAATGTTGAAGACTCCCAGTTAATAATTTTTATAGGTCACCATAAATTTTACACTGACAATTGATTCCAACATGCAACTTTAATAATCAAATTAAACAAATTCAATGAGGAACAAAATACATTTTTTTGTACAGCCAGGCAATTAGCCGATGAAGTAGATAAAGAAGTAAAAAGGATACAAAGACATTAGAGAGATTGGTTTCAGAGATGAGGATCTTCAGTTGCGTAGATTGGAGAAACTTGACACTGTTCTTGTTAGTGGTGGCACAATGGCATAGTGGTTAGCACTGCTGTCTCACAGCACCAGCAACCCGGGTTTGATTCTTGGCTTGGATTTGTGTGGAGTTAGTGTGTTCTTCCTGTGTTTGTGTGGTTTCCTCTCGCAGTCTGAAAGACGCGCTGGTTAGGTGGTATTGGCTGTGCTAAATTTTCCCTTGGTGTACCCAAATAGGTGCTGGACTGTGGAGATTGGGGGATTTCACAGTAACTTCATTGCAGTTTTAATGTAAGCCTACTTGTGGCACTAAAGAATAAACTTAAAGTTAAATTTGAAGAGAAAAGAGCTGAGAGGAGATTTGATAGAGGTACTCAAAATCATGAGGGGACTGGTCAGAGTAAATGGGAAAAAATAATTTGCATTGATAGAGGGAGGGATCGAAAACCAGAGTATACCAATTGAAGGTAATTGGTAAAATAAGCAATGGTAACCTGAGGAGTAACTTTTCACAGAGTAGGTGGTTAAAATCTGGGATGCACTGCCCCAGAGTGTGGTGGAGGCAGATTCAGGAATTGGATCATTCATTGAAAAAGAAAATTTTTTGCAGGCCTATAGGGTCTAAAAGTTGGGAATGACACTGGGGGTGGCATGGTAGCAGAATGTTAGCACTGCTGCCTTGCCAGTGCTCTGGTTTCCTTCCACAGTCCAAGATGTACGGTTAGGTTGATTAACCATGCTAAATTGTCCATTAGTGTTGGGGGAAATTAGTAGTGTAAATATACGGGGTTACAGGGACAGACCTGAGTGGGATCATTGTCGGTGCAGGCTCGGTGGGCTAAATGGCCCCCTTTTACACTGGTGGGATTCTATGATTCCAATTGCTCTTGCAAAGAGCTGGCATGTACACGATGGGCTGAATGACCTCCTCAGTATTGTATGTGCTCATTCCAAGATTCAAGGATCTAATAGGATTAGGTGCAGCATTAAAGCAAACTTTGGTAGATAGCAACGGAGGCATTAGTATGTCTATTATTTCAAACTGCTGAGTTGCATTGAGTTTCCTGTTTCCTGAAGGTTACCCAGATTTGTCGCAAGTGGAATTTTTCAGTCTTGATTTTCAACTGCATTTCCAAAGGAACTTCATTTTTCACTTCATTGAAATCTGACTGGAAGTCCATCCCATTGGTTCTGTGAGCAAAGCATGACAATTTGTGGAAATGTTTACCAGAGTACCTTTTGTATTTTGATTAAGGCCAAAAATGATTTGATTTAATTTGATTTATTATTGTCACATGTATTATCATACAGTGAAAAGTATTGTTTTTTGTGTGCTATACTGACAAAATTGTTCATAGAGAAGGAAACAAGAGCATGCAGAATGTAGTGTTACAGTCGTAGCTAGGATGTAGAGAAAGATCAACTTTAATGCACGGTAATTCCATTCAGAAGTCTGACAGCATCAGAGAAGAAGCTATTTTTGAGTTGATTGTACATGACCTCAGATTTTTGTATCTTTTTTGCAAAGGAAGAAGGTGGAAGAGAGGATGTCCACGGTGCATGGAGTCCTTAATAATGCTTTGCTGAGGCAGAGAAAAGTATAGACAGAATCAATAGATGGGAGGCTGGTTTGCGTGATGGATGGATTGAAATGCTAATGATTTTAGTTCCTACCACCTTCACTGAAGTTTAAAATGATATCTCTTTCTGCCCTCACTCTACCCCTATTTCTATTTAAATCTTCATTAATTGCCTCAGACTTGATCTGACCATATCTGAGGTAGAGACCTCTCAGACCTCTGCTGCTGCTGCAGCCGACTTCGCCCCAGAAACTCCCACCCCCACCGAGCTTAGTGTGCGTCCCACACCACCTGGAAATATTGTCTGCTCCCCCTTGCTGCCCAGACCAATTGCGAACCAAGTCTTCCCCCCCAGCACTGCCATGATCACGTGCAAAGTGGCAGCAGGGACCTCTCCCTCTCCCTACCCAATTGCTTCACCTCCTGGCACTGCCCAGCTTCAACGGTCTCCCATTTTATCAGTGAGATCACCATGACTGGTCCCTGTTTGTGGATTTGATAATCACATGAAAATAAGCCTTTAAATATACTCAAATAATTTACTTAGCCTCTCGCCGGAAATGGATGGGAGGTTGAATGCGTCGGATATCCAAGAGGCGGGAAATTGGGTGCGCAGGTGATTTCTTGGCTCTTGCAGAATTTTCCTGGCTTGCCCTGCCCATCGCTGCTTGGGGAGAGGTGGTAAAGCTGCTCCCAAACAACTTGGAGCAGATTATGGCAAAATTGCAAGGAGCACGCTGAATATTCTGATGGAAAAGTAAATTGCAACATAAAGAGATCAATTGCATGGATTGGTGGTGTGAGGGTGCTGCTCTTATTGCCAATGTCTCTCTTTGAAATGCTGACTCACATTATTTGTTGTAAGCCAGTGTTATAATGTACATTTTGGTATATTGATTTATAGCCAGTGTTTTGCTCTCTGGTTTATTATATACCTGAGGTTCTAAATGAAACTTTTATCCGCTGGGATATAGTATTTCAAATGTACTTTATTAAAATCGTGACTGGACTTGGATTTTGTGAAGTAGTCTAGCTCTGATACTCAGTTTTTGCAGCAGGTGTCTTTTTTTCTCCCAATTGATTAAGTTGGGTTGCCTCACAAGGGACGCTTTATTTAATGGAAACTAAAACTCTGGAAGTCAATAAGCCTCTGATCTCTTCTTTTTACTTATGACTTTTTATCTGACTTCTAAATCGGTTTTGATCCAGATTAAACAAGAGTTGTAACCTTGTAATTGAATCATGTGACAGAGGCTAATCAACATTATAAATCAGCATGAATACCGCTGCGATATTTAATTTTCTGTCAATTGACGGCCCTGTCAACCTGAGAGGTGATCTTTCTGATCTTGAATTTTCAGTCTTCTGCTTTATCTCACCATTAATTAATCAGTATTTATTTATTTCTTTGCCTCGCTGCCTCTGCCTGCCTCCCCTTCCCTGCCCGTCTGCCCATCTCTGCCTCTGCCTGTCCATCTTGCGCACTTGTAACCGTGTCCATTTGATCTATTTTAATTTCTCGCCTGACTTCCTCGTGTCGCCATGTTTTAAGACTTATTTGGACGAAAAAGCTTTTCTGCCACCTGCAGGATTTAAGCGGCAGGTGTCGTGTACAAACTAAGGACAATGAAAGAAACTGGAAACGTTTTGTTTATTAAAACAAACGAGGCAAGTTGTAGTCAAATCGAAGGCTGGGCTGTTAGAAATGCTTCAAGGCAAGGCAGCAGATAAATGGGTTAGAAACTGTTTGTAATGTTGCTGACTCACCACTCTGTCCTATACTCAAATTCAGTCTTTGCGAAAACTCCTCAACCAAAGAGCCTTGTGCTGAATTTCCCTCAATCTCCCCAGCTCTTGCAGATATCAGTCTTAAAAACTCGTGCAAGACATCACATTTTTTAAAATCTTGACTCTGCGTTTTTCTGTGGGCACGGTGGTTTGTACTGCTGCCTTACAGCGCCAGGGTCCCGAGTTCAATTCCTGGCTTGGGTCACTGTCTGTGTGGAGTCTGCACATCTCTCCATGTCTGCGTGGGTTTCCTCCGGGTGCTCCGGTTTCCTCCCACATTCCAAAGATGTACGGGTTAGGCGGATTGGCCATGCTAAATTGCCCCTTAATGTCGGGGGACTAGCTAGGGTGAGTGACTGGGCTTAAGGGTATAGGACTTGGGTGGGATTGTGGTCGCTGCCGCCTTGATGGGCCGAGCGGCCTCATTCTGCACTGTAAGTTCTGTGATTCCTATTATTCTGTTTTAAATGTGATAGGCCTCCAGTTTCCCATTGGAAAAATAGGGAATGTCCTTTATCACATTATTGGCACATGCAGGTGAAAAGTTATGTCACTATTTCATTGGCATATGTTCGGAAACTGTTTATTTCCCTTTTTAAAGAAGGTTCACCGGGATGTTGACTGGTCTCGAGGGTGTTGGCTATGAGGAGAGGTTGAATCTATGAGGATTGTTTTCACTGAAATGACGGAGGCTGAGGGGAGACCTAGTAAGTAGTCTCACGACACCTTAAAGTCCAATAGGCTTATTTCTCAGCCTCACTCACCTGAGGAAGGAGCAGCGCTCCGAAAACGCATGCTACCAAATAAACCTGTTGGACTTTAACGTGGTGTCGTGAGACTTCTAATTGTTCCTACCCCAGTCTAACGCCAGGAACTCCACGTCGAGGGGAGACCTGATGGCAGTCTACAAAATTATGAGAAGCATAGCCATGGTGGAGAGTCAGAGGCTTTTTCCAAGGGTGGCAGTATAAATTACAAGGGCGCAGAGGTTCAAAATGAGAGGGAGATATTTTTCATGGAGATGGGCGCCTGGAACATGCTGCCAGAGGATGAGGTGGAAGCAGGCACTGTAGCAGCATTTTAGAGACATCTGGATGGGTACATGATTGAGAAGGAATAGGGGGATACAGACCAAGAAAGGGCAGAACATTTTCAGTTTAATTAGGGCATCATGATCACCATTGGTTTGAAGGGCCTATTTCTGTGCTGTACTTTTCTTTGCTCTTTATTGGAAGACATGCCCCTGTCTACATCAACGGAAAATTTTTTCCCATCGGAAAAAATTGCAAAGGTCTGAGATCACGTACCTACTGACTCAAGAATGGCCTTCTTCCTTGCTGCCTTTAGGCTTTTGAATGGACTAACCTTGCATTAAGTTGATTTTCCTCTGCATCCTAGCTAACATTACATTCTGCATTGTCTCCTTTCCTTCTCTATGAACTATTGTATATATTGAACACAAGAAACAATACTTTTCACTGTACTAATACAAGTGACAATAAATCAAATCAAAATCCTGTGTGTAAATTCTTTATGCAGCACAAATGCTGCACAGCATTCCCTGAAGCAGGACCATAGTTTGGGAAAGGGGAAAGCGTGCTAGTTTTGCTCTTTGCTATTATTTTCCGGATCTATGGCATCTCTTTAAACCTGGAGATTTTCTGTGGTATCGAGGTGGGGTGGGGAAGAAACAATAGTTTGAAAAGGAAGGCCAATGGAATGCGAGGAAGGCTGAATGTCTTGGAATTTTACTTGATTACTTGTGATGATGGAGTCTTTGTAAACACCACTCTTTCAGCAAATTAGACTAATGGATATTGAGTAGATGACAGGGTCCATTATACATAGCCTGCCTAAATGAAGCATTTAAATGGCCTTTCCACTTGCTTCCTTGTGTTCAGAAACTCCTGAGGGTCTCAAGGCAGTGATCATCACACTTTGGTATCAATTCCTTGATCACCGGATTAATCTCGAATTTCTGTAAAATCTAGTTATGTTTTGATCAGACCAAATAAGTAGCCCAGCCTATTAACCTTATGCTAAACCACACTGACACTTTTACTTTGAAGCTAATTTCTCTAATTCTCATCTTGCATTTTTCTCTCCTTTTGTTTTATCAAAACATCAAAGGCTGAAGGTTATGTGATTGGAAGCTGTATTAAACACATCCCAGTTGCAGGTCGGGATATTACCTTTTTCATTCAGCAGCTCTTGAGGGAGAGGGAAATTGGAATACCGCCTGAACAATCCTTGGAGACGGCCAAGGCCATCAAGGTAGGAATCCAGAATGAGTGCGTTTTATTTCCCTCTAACATCCCTGACCAGTCTTTTCTTGCCACCAATATCTGCTCCCTATCTCCTGACTCCACTTATAGAAGTATGGTGAACAGGAAATATGTCACGGTAGCACAGTGGTTAGCACTGCAGCTTAACAGCTCCAGGGACCTCAGTTTGATTCCTGGCTTGGGTCACTGTCTGTGTGGAGTTTGCACATTCTTCATGTATCCTCTGGATGCTCCGGTTTCCTCCCACAGCCCAAAGATGTGCAGGGTAGGTTGATTGGCCATGCTAAAAATTGCACTTTAGCATCCTGAGATGCATAGGTTAGAGGGATTAGTGGGAAAATATGTAGGCACATGGGGTAGGGCCTGGGTGGAATTGTGGTCGGTGCAGACTCGATGGACCGAATGGCCTCTTTTTATACTGTAGGATTTCTATAAGGAGGAGTCCATTCGGCCCTTCAAGCCTACTCCACCATGCATTATGGTCATGGGTGACCATCCAATTCAATAGTCTGCTTCCGCTTCCCCCCCATATCCTTTGATCCTCTTTGCCTCAAGTGCTATATCTAACTATATCTTGAAAGCATTCAATGTTTTGGCCTCAACTGCTTTCTGTGGTAATGAATTCTTCAGGCTGACCACTCTCTAGGTGAAGAAATTTCTTCTCATCTCATCCTAAACATTCTGCCCTGTCTCCTCAGACTGTAACCCCTGGTTTCGGACACCTCCACCATCAGGAACGTCCTTCTTGCATTTACCCTGTCTAGTTGTTAGAATTTTATAGGTTTCTATAAGATCCCTCCTCATTCTTGTGAACTCCAGTGGATGCAATCCTGATCGACTCAGCCTCTCCTAATGTGTCAGTCCCTCCATCCTAGGAATCAGTCTGGTAAACATTTGCTGCACTCCCTCCATAGCAAAAACATTCTTACTCAATTAACGAGATGAAAACTGTACACACTATCCCAGATCTGACTCGCCAAGGCCTGTATAGTTACATCAAAACATCCCTGTACCTGAATCCTCTTGCTGAGAAGGCTAACATACCATCTGCCTTTTTTACTGCCTGCTGCACCTGCACGGTTACTTTCAGTGACTGGTATTGTGACAGGTGGTGCAACACCTATCCTTTCATCTCTTCCCATGCAGGCTTCCAAACGTCCCTTCCAGGTGAAGTGGTCATGTAATGATTGCAAGTCACTTTTTAATAAACCATAATTGTTACTCATGATGTGCTCTGTATAATGGTGAGACCAAATGCAGATTGATTCAATGTCTGCTCTGCTAAATCTGTTTGGCCTTCAGACTAGACTTTAGTCTTCTGACCACTTGCTATATTAATATTCCACCTCACTCTGACTCCTCTGTCCTTGCCCTCCAATAGTTTTCCAATTATATGCAACCCAAACTCATGGAACCATACCTCACCTTTTCCATTTGGACAATTCTTGGCCTCAACATCGAGTTCAATAACTTCAGATCAAAGCTATTTTCTCAGACAGTAGGTGTTGGTACTGGTTCCACTGATACCATTTTCCATATTTTGTTTCTTTTGTTATCCCATGACCAATCCCTTTTGCCTTGCACTATCATCCCTTTCACCTTTTAATCACTCCCACTACAGATTTTACCTTTTACTGCTCATTCTTCACTCCCCTTTCCCCTGCCTCTGTACTTCTAAACTGTCACACCTCAAACTTCTTCCAGTTCTGATCCAAAGGTCATTAACTGTAAAGCTAACTTTGATCTTCTGCTCAGAAACTGCCTGTCCTGTTTCCACCATTTTCTGATCTTAGCCTCCTGTTTTTTAATTATGTGCCAACGGTGGCAATGGGGGTGGCACAGTGATTAACACAGCTACCTCACAGCAATGGAGACCCTGGTTCAGTTCCCAGCTTGGGTCACTATCTGTGTGGAGTCTGTACATTCTCCCAGTGTCTGTGTGGGTTTCCTCCAGATGCCACCAGTTTCCTCCCACAATCCGAAAGACGTTCCAGTTAAGTGCATTTGGCCATGCTAAATTCTCCCTCAGTGTATCCAAACAGGCACCAGAGTGTGGCGACTAAGAGATTTTCGTGATAATTTCATTGCAGTGTTAACGTAAGCTTACCCTTGACACTAGTAAATAACCCTGACCAAAAACACTGGCAGTGCAATGTGAAAAGAAAACAAAATTAAATTTAGTTTGTATTTGTTTAATAATGTCTGAAAATGAGAGGTTTCTTTTTTTTTCCAACAACACCAGTTATATAAGAGGAGACTCTCAGCTTCAGTATTCTGGTAAATGCTGTAAAGCTCCTATTAAGAGATTAATAGGGTGTGTAATTTCCTGGTATGCGTTTCCGATTCTCAAAGTGCAAACCCTACGCTGCAGTTCTGTTGGGGAGGGGTGCAGTGGAGGACTGGCTCCACTTTTCATGCGTGCCTCATTTAATTTTCTTTTCTTTCAGCGATTTATTATACATAATTACTTGCAGCAGGGAAAAAAAAACCTTTTATTCAAACTCCCAAGCATTTGGTCAGTCTTTGAGAATGAAAATTAACCTTGCTCTTTGTCATAAGGCCCTGTCAGTCTCAGAATATGATGTTTCCTCTGCGTGTTCCTTTTTCTTTATTTTGCTCTCACGTTCTGATGTCAACTTTCTTACTTTTCCCTTGCAGGAACGATATTGTTACATCTGCCCCGATATAGTTAAGGAATTCACTAAGTACGACACTGATCCGGGGAAGTGGATCAAGCCATATATCGGTACCAATGCCATCAGCAAGCGGCAATTTGCTGTGGATGTGGGCTACGAGAGATTTCTGGGACCTGAAATTTTCTTTCATCCAGAGGTGATTGAAAACTACCTACTCTAATTCTGCATTTGATTTTGGGTTCTGTGCATTGTTGGTGATTCTGTTCAAGCTTTTCTTTCGCAGGGTGAATGCACTCAGTCTTTTTTCCAGGGTTGGGGAATCGAGAACTAGAGGTTTAAGTTATCAAGAAAAGGAATTAATGGGAACCTGAGGAGCAATTTTTTTACACAGCAGGTGGTACATATGTGGAATGAGCTGGTAGAAGAAGTGTATGAGGCAGGGACAATGGCAAAATTTGGACAGATACATGGGTAGCAAAGGTTTAGCAGGGTATGGGCCAAATGCAAGCAAAGCTTAGATCGGCATTTTGGTCAGCATGGAGCAGTTTGGGCCGAAGGGCCTGTCACCATGCCATTGATTCTATGATACAGATGTAAACCTGATTTGTGTAAATTACTAAATGATTAATGATTAAGTTGGGGGTTGATTCCATCCATTGACTGGACGGCTGGTTCATGGTGCCCAGCGACGCCAGCAGTGCGAGTTCAATTCCTGGACTGGCTGAGGTTTCTCCACTTCTCAACATTGCCCCTCACCTGAGGTGTGTCCACATTTCATTTCACTTGCCACTGTGCATCAGGTATAATGACCTACTTAAATATAGCCCACCTTCCCTTTTCCTCATCTTTTGCTTGCTGTTTGAGCAAACAGATGAAATGGGGCGCGAAGTGGAAATAACATCGATTTGGCGCCTCTGCTGCCTCACAGTGTAAGGTATCTGGGTTCGATTCTTGGCTTCAGTCACTGCAGAGTTTGCACGTCCTACCCATGCTTATTTGGATTTCTTCCAGATATTCTGATTTCCTCCCACAGTCCAAAGGTGTGCAGGTTAGGTTGATTGGCTAAGCTAAATTGCCCTGTAGTGTTAGGGAGATTAGAAGGGTAAATACATGGGGTTACGGGGATATAATGCTGGTGGGATTGTTGTTAGTGCAGGCTTGATGGGATGAATGGCCTGCTCCTGCACTGTAGGGATTCCATAACGAAATGGTTTTATAATCTGGAATGACAAAGCTTTCTTGCATTGTGCAAAGATGCCTCTGAATGGCCTGATCTGTTGAATCTCTTCACATTGTTGAATGACTCCCACCACAGTGTCTGACTTGAAGTTAGAATTTAGCATTTCACAATGGTGGGACTTCAGCACTGCATTACCTCATGATGCTTGGAATGTCTGTTCCTACAACCACTATGCCAATAACTATGGTCTATCTTTCTGTCTCAGACTGGTTTCTTTGGTACTGCTAGAAGATCTTTGCAAGAGGAGAAGGAAAGAATCTTTAAGGGGATTAAATTTGACAGCGCTCAGGGGGTTGAGTGTGGAAATGGGACTGATTGGGTTACTCTACTGAGAGCTGATATGGACTTAATGGGGCTGACTGGCCTCCATCAAACTGTCTCATAATGATTCTACTTCACTATAACATGCATTTATAATAGGCACACCCATTAGAGCATCTGAAAACATTTCATGTTCAGTCATTTACTATTGAGAGGAGCAATTAGTCACTTTGTGCTCAACAAGATCCCACAAATGGTAATGGGATATATGATGGAGAGTTATTCTTGGGACATGTGTGTTGTTAGAAAGACTCAGCATTTATTCATTTATAGTGTCTATACCCCTCAAAATGTTGTATGTTTCAATAAACCCGCCTCTCATTCTTCTAAATTCCAACAAGTGTTAGACCAATATATTCAACGTTTCCTGAGAAGACAACTTCATCCCAGGAATCAAACTAATGAACCTTCTGTGAACTATTTCCAAAGCAATTATGTTCCTTCAAAAATGAGAAGACCAAACCTCTACACGCTACTCCAGGTGCCGTCTCACCTATGTTCTGTGCATCTGTAGCAAGATTTCTCTACTCCTTTATACAATTTTCCACTTGCAGTAAAGGAATATATTCCAATGCCTTGCTAATTACATACTGTAACTGTATGCTAACTTTTCATGATCCTGAAAATGCACATTTATCCCAATCCTCTCTTTTTTATGAGTTACCCTCTGAACTGCAGCAGTCTGCAGCCTCTGGCTTTCAATAATAATCTGCTTTCCTGAACTTCTTGCCAAAGTGGATAAGTTCACATTTTCCTACAATATGCGCCATGTGCCAAATTTTAATGCACTAATTTGACCTATTTATATCTCTTTACAGCCTCTTTGTATCTTCCTTATATTGGCTTTCCAATCTGTCTGTGTATCATCAGAAAATTTGGCACAATATGTTCTGTCCCTTCATCCAAGTCGCTAACATAGATTGTAAGTAGGAGAGGCCCAGCACTGATTCCTATGGCACTCCCAGTTACGGTTTGTCAACTGAAAAATTACCTATTTATTCCAGTCCTCTGTAACCTGTTAACTGGCCAGTCCTCTGTCTGTGCTAATATATTGCCCCCTACACTGTACGGTGGCACAGTGGTTAGCAGTACTGCCGCACAGCACCAGGGACCCGGGTTCAGTTCCCAGTTTGGGTCACTGTCTGTATGGAATTGGCACATTCTCCCTGTGTCAGAGCAGATTTCCTCCAGGTGCTCCTCCCACAGTCTGAAAGACGTGCTGGTTAGGTGCACTGGCCATGCTAAATTCTCCCTCAGTGTACTCAAACAGTTGGTGAAGTGTGACAACTAGAGGATTTTCACATTAACTTCATTGCTGTGTCAACATAAGCCTACTAATAGATGATACTAATAAATCAACTTTAAACTCCTCCGTGAATTCTTAACTTTGATGTGCTACTGTATCAAATGTTATTTTGAAATCTAAATATACCACATTAGAGAGAAATGAATTGATTGGGGATAGTCAGCATGGTTTCGTGAAGGGTAGGTCATGCCTTACTAACCTCATTGAGTTTTTTGAGAAAGTGACCAAAGAGGTGGATGGGGGTAAGGCGGTTGATGTAGTATATATGGACTTTAGTAAGGCGTTTGATAAGGTGTCCCATGGAAGACTTCTACAGAAAATGCAGATGTGTGGAATAGAGGGTGATTTAGCTAAGTGGATTAGGAATTGGCTGGCAGATAGAAGACAGAGGGTGGTGGTTGATGGGAGATATTCATCGTGGAGTTCGGTGACAAGTGGTGTGCCCAGGGGTCTGTTTTGGGGCCCCTGCTGTTTGTAATTTTTATAAATGATCTGGATGAGGTTATTGAGGGATGGATTAGTAAATTTGCAGATGACACTAAAGTCGGTGGAGTGGTAGATAGTGAAGAGGGGTGTTATAGTTTACAGAGTGACTTGGACAAGTTGCAGAGCTGGGCCGAGAGGTGGCAAATGGAGTTAATGTGGAAAAGTGTGAGGTAATGCACTTTGGCAGGAACAATAAATGTGTAGAGTAGAGGGCTAATGGTAGGGCTCTTAATAGTGTTGAGGAACAGAAGGATCTTGGTGTATGTGTCAATAGATCCCTGAAAGTAGGCAGTCAAGTGGCTAAAGTTGTTAAGAAGGCTTATGGAGTCTTAGCTTTTATTGGTAGGGGGATTGAATTTAGGAGCCGCAGCATCATGTTGCAGCTGTACAAAACTCTAGTGCGGACGCACTTGGAGTATTGTGTGCAGTTCTGGTCCCCACATTATAAGAAAGATGTGGAGGCATTGGAGAGGGTACAGAGGAGGTTTACCAGGATGTTGCCTGGTATGGAGGGCAGGTCCTATGACGAGAGGTTGAAGGATTTGAGGTTGTTTTCGTTAGAAAGGAGGCGGCTAAGAGGGATCTTATTGAAGCATATAAGATGATTAGAGGTTTAGATAGGGTGGACAGTGATAGCCTTTTTCCTAGGATGGAGAAAGCTAGCACGAGGGGACACAGTTTTAAATTAAGGGGTATGAGTTATAGGACGGATATCAGAGGTAGGCTCTTTACTCAAAGAGTGATTAGGGAGTGGAATGCCCTGCCTGCAGCTGTTGTAGATGCGCCAAGTTTGGTGGCGTTTAAGAGGTTAATTGATAAGTATATGGAGGAGAAGGGAATGGTTTAGTTTGGAGGGGCGTTGCTTTTTATTTTGGTCGGCACAACATCGAAGGCCGAAGGGCCTGTTCTGTGCTGTAATGTTCTATGTTCTATGTTCTATGTACATCTACTGATACCCCCTTCATCCATCCTGCTTGTTATATCCTTAAAGCACCACAATAAAATTGTCAAACACACTTACCCTTTCACCACGTTAATGCTGTCTGAGTGTACTATGATTTTGTAAATGTTCTGCTGCTACTTTTTTTAATCGTAGATTCTAACATTTTACCAATGGCACATGTTAGATTAACTGGCCTGCAAGTTACTGCCTTCTGTCTGTGTTCAGCACATTCCAGAGTGTCTCTCTCAACCTCTATGGAAGGTAGTATATTTGGTGATATGGGTCGACATGAGTTTTATTTTCATGGACATTGAAAGATAGGTGGAGTTTCTTGTGTGCAGAATTGAAGAGCAGCTTGCAAATCTTGTGCTGAGAGGGCAACAACATTGCAGTGATCCACAAACTGCAGAATTTGTTTGTGGTTTGCTTTAGTTTTGGCGTGGAGGTGACTGCGGTGAAAGTTTTCCAAACGGGCACTACTCAGTTCTGATGCTAGAGGGTAGTTGATCTGTGATGAGCTGATCAGTCACTGTCAGGTAGATTGTGAATCATTGGGGTGCTGTCACACAGCTTTATCTGACTCCAGTTAGGATTTTGAAGGTATTTTGTGTCTGATCTCCCACTCGAGATGGTTGCAGCCACGTCGTCATGAAAGCATCACAATCAGTCACGTGTTATTGAGGAGAATAGTTAGCCATTTCGTGCACAGCAAGATCTCACAAACAGTATTGCGATGAAGGGGCATTTTACTTTTGGAACATAGTTGTACCAAGAATGTAAAGGTCAGCATTTATTATCCTTCCCTCATTGTGCTGAGAGGTGGATGGTGAGCTCTTGCTGCTGTCTGGAGCTATTACAACTGACGGGCTTGCTTGGTCACTTCAGAGGCCTGTTATAAATCAGCTACGTTGATGTGAGGCTGGAATCATATATCGGCCAGATTGGGGAATGGCGGCAAAATGAGGAAGAACTGCTGTCCAGAGCGCTGGGAGAAGTCCTTTCTCTTTGAATTGTGCTGCAGGTTCTTTTAGCACTCACACCAACATGCAATTTGGGCTTTGATTTAAAATTTAATTTGTGAATATGTGTCCTGATGATACAGCACTTCCTCAAGTCTTGTGCTGAAGTTTCAACCTCAAAATCAATGGCACAGTGGTTAGTACCGATGCCTCACTGCGCTAGGGACTCGGGTTCAATTCCAGCCTTGAGTGACTGTCTAGAGTTTGCAAGTTCTCCCTGTGTCTGCGTAGGCTTCCTCCCAAGCTCCAAAAATGTGCAAGGATTGGCCTTGCTAAATTGTCCTTTAGTGTCCCAAGATGTGTAGGCTAGGGGGATTACTGGGATAAATACAGGGGGCTGCATGGATAATGTTTGAGTGGGATGTGTCGTTGGAGATTTGGCGCAGATTCGATGGGCTGAATGGCTGCTTCCTGCAGCGGAGGGATTCTACGATTCTAAGGTCTGAGGCAAGAGTGGTGTCAACTGAGAGTAAGTTGCACCATGATTGGTATTTATACTTTCTGAGGCACCGTTGTTTTGTTTGTTTTCAAGTTTTATGATTTTACAGTGAAATAAAACCTCAATTATTTGAAACTACTGCCGCTCCAATGAAATAGTGAACTTGTCTCCCAGTTGGTGAAAGAAGTTCAGCTCCTAGGTTTCAGGAGGTACTCAATACCTGTGAGGAGTTTGAGTGTTCAAAAATCAGGCTACGGTGGTTTAATTCAGAAGCTACACTCATCACCCACAACTTCAGCTATGATTGAAGCTTTGGGACTGAGGCATAACTCTGAAGGGTTACTCATTTCAGTTTATCACCAGCTCCCAGTGACGGTTTCTTTGGGGAGCAGTTTAAGTAATAATCCTTCTGCTCCAAAATTTTATTCTTATTTGTTGTACTTCCCGTATTCATATAAAGTTAATTTCAAATAGTAAATTCTTCTGACGTTTTTTGGCATGGAGAATTAAGCCATTTCACTTTTGTGAATTGGGATTTCTTGCAGCTAAAAAGAAGGCCATGGTTTCACCTCCCAGAAGTTAATGAAATCCGATCAGTTGTCGGGAAATGGGATTAAAATGAGCAGCTGGTTTCTTTTCCTGTATTCTTTGGCCAGCACAGACATGATGGGTTGAATGGTCTCTTACTGCACTATAACTTTTCTATGGTTTCAGCAACTGTGGTATTTGATCTGTCCTGAGGATTAGTTTTCTTTTTAAACCTCACTTTAAATTTTATCCAGACTAAACCGTGAATTTAATCCTCAACAACGTTTCCGGTCTGCATTTTGAGGTCTTGGACGTGAAATGCAAATTCCGTCGCAAGAACGGGAAAAGAACTTGAGTCTTAATAAAATGACAGAATGAGGTCATTCCTGAAATCCAAGCAGTTTTCATAAGGGACACAAACAATGGGGTGTTGCCAAGTGGAAATTGGAAGGATATCCAAGCTGCTCCTACATAGCCCTTGGTGTCTGCGTGATGTTCACCTGGGCCATAATGACTTGGCAAGAAGCAATACTTAGAAAACTGGGCAATGTTTCTGGCCTCTGAGAGAGCACAGTTGGTGCCAAAGAAAAGAGAGCCTTTTAAAAGTGAAAATAAACTCTTTCAAACTTGATTGCACCACAATTTGTGCGTGGGAGCAACTAAGTAGCTTGATAGTCTTTAAAAATATTACCGCCTGATAAGTGGCGCGGTGACACAATGGTTAGCACTGCTGCTTCACAGTGCCAGGGACCCGGGTTTGATTCCCAGCTTGTGGAGTCTGCATATTCTCCCCGTGTCTGCATGGGTTTCCTCTGGGTGCTCTGGTTTCCTCCTACAGTTCAAAGATGTCCCAGTTAGGTGGATTGGCCATGCTGAATTATCCCTTAGTGCAATCTTGGGGGTGTTAGCTAGGGTAAATGCATGGGGTCATGGGGATAGCACTTGGGTGGTATTGTGGTTGGAGCAGACTTGATGTTCCAAGTGGCCTCTATCTGCACCGTAGGATTGTATTATTCTAAAAATATTACTGCTTTTAAAGTAAAGTTTATTTATTTGTCACAAGTAGGCTAACTGCAATGAAATGAAATCTCTTTAGCAGCCATTAAAAATATTACTGGAGTTTGGAGGTAGTAAACTGCACTGTGCCTGGGCTTTTCAGTGTACGTGCCAAACTTTGTCTCCTTTCCATCATTCCAGTGAATGTGGAGAGGTAGAATGGATAAATAGAAAAGGGACACTGAATGTATTCATCACATTTCTGTGGAATGTTTGTCATTTCCTCTGTGGCTGCTTATAAAAGGCTGCTGTTGGCAAACACTGTGTAGATTCTTCCATAATTTTATCTCCTATTACTTGGTTGCCAGAGAGAGATGGACTGCAGTTTGATAAGTCTGTTCCAAACGGAAGTCTCAGCCTGAGCAGGGATGTGTTGGGTTGTAATATGTGAGAAGTGCTTTGAATTTGAAGCACAAGAGGTGTAGCGAGAGCGCTTTGTTTTCTTGATTTGGGGTGAATTGATTGAATAAACAGTGGTGGAGAGGATCGCTTTTTGAAATTGCTGGTGACTGTCCCTCGGTTCGCGAAGGATGTCTACTCCGGGTTGCGGGTTTCTGCCATGGGTTTTCACGTAACTGACAGGCTTTTTTTTTTAAGCACTTGAGGTAGGCTGTCCCATGAGATAGTGGACCTGGAGTTTATTTTCTTCTTTCTTGAAGTGTGACATTGCTGGCTAGCATTTATTGCTCATCCTTAAATTCAATGAGAAGGTCGTAGTGAGCCTCTGCCTTGAACCACTGTTGTCCATGTGGTGTAGGTACATCCACAACGTTGTTAGGGAGGAAATTCCAGGGTCCTGATCCAGTGACTGTGAAGGAACGATGATGTATTCCCAACTCAGGTTGGTGGTTGACTTGGAGGGGAACTTCCATGTGGTGGCATTCCCATGTAACTGTTGCCCTTGTCCTTCTAGATGTCGGTGCTCTTAGGTTTGGAAGGTTCAGGATTTGTTTCTTTTACAGTTGCTGTCCATTGCTACTTTGCCTCATCATTAAGGCAATGAAACTTGAACAGTGAAGCAGCCTGATTGACAGGTTATCACCGTTATTGCCAGCAAGCTCCTCTGTCAATTTGGTAAATGTTGCCACCTTTCAAGGGGGCTTTTGGAGAGCTTTTGAAATTTTTCTTTGTCCTCGCATGGAACGTTGATCATTTGAGAGTTGAAAGAAGAGCACCTGGCAGGGAAGATCATTTTCAGACATGCATATGGAGTGGCCAGTCCGTTAAATTTGATTTTTGAGGAGAATTGTCGGGCCGCTTGTAGATCTGTGTTGTTTGTTTGGTGCTTCTCCATTGAATCTAGAGGATGTGGCAGAGGCATTGCTAATGGAATTACTCCAGTATTCAGGTATCACTGATACAATGTCCAGGTCTCACTACAGTACAAGAGTGTGTGATGACAGCTACTCTGACCATGATACAATCAATAGAGTGCATAATGTAGATTTGAGTGGACAAACCGTGGAGTTGCCTGTCCATATAGAACATAGAACATAGAACATAGAACAATACAGCACAGAACAGGCCCTTCGGCCTTCGATGTTGTGCCGACCAAAATAAAAAGCAATGCCCCTCCTAACTAAACCATTCCCTTCTCATCCATAGACTTATCAACTAACCTCTTAAACGCCACCAAACTTGGCGCATCTACAACAGCTGCAGGCAGGGCATTCCACTCCCTAATCACGCTTTGAGGAAAGAACCTACCTCTGATATCCGTCCTATAACTCATACCCCTTAATTTAAAGCTGTGTCCCTCGTGCTAGCTTTCTCCATCCTAGGAAAAAGGCTATCACTGTCCACCCTATCTAAACCTCTAATCATCTTATATGCTTCAATAAGATCCCCTCTTATCCGCCTCCTTTCTAACGAAAACAACCTCAAATCCTTCAACCTCTCTTCAGAGGACCTGCCCTCCATACCAGGCAACATCCTGGTAAACCTCCTCTGTACCCTCTCCAATGCCTCCACATCTTTCTTATAATGTGGGGACCAGAACTGCACACAATACTCCAAGTGCGGCGCACTAGAGTTTTGTACAGTTGCAACATGATGCTGCGGCTCCTAAATTCAATCCCCTACCAATAAAAGCTAAGACTCCATATGCCTTCTTAACAACTTTATCCACTTGACTGCCTACTTTCAGGGATCTATTGACACATACACCAAGATCCTTCTGTTCCTCAACACTATTAGTCTGTGATAAATTTCCAGCTCAGTTTGGAAGATCATGGTTAGAGAAGATGAAGCTTGACTGGAATGCTGTCAACAGATTGGTTGATGTCAAAACAGATCTACAGCACCTTTTTTTTTAAGCAACACAGCACGGGAAACAGGCCCTTCGGCCCAACGAGCCCACGCCGCCGTCATACTATATAGTAGCAAATACATTATCCTATTTTAATATTCCTATATAATAATATATATATTATTCCTAATATGGAAAATTTTCACCATAGGGACAATTTGTTTCCCCATCAGCCTAAGAGCGAATTTTTGGGTTGTGGGAGGAAACCGGAGTGCCCGGAGAAAACCCACGCAACCACGGGGAGAACGCGCAAACTCCCGCATACACCGGCCCAATTCCAAGTGTCTGCACAGCCACATCGATAGTCTCTGAGCTGTCATGGTGCCCTTCAGATGGTCCACATAAAGCACTCATTTACGACATGAGGTACCAAGCAACCCATGAATCAACATCCAAGAGCTGTACCCGCACCACCTGCCGAATGCATGCTCAAATTATGGACCGAATTACCTGTGGAAAAAAGCCGTAGTTAAACAGTCCTAATATATCCCTCTATCTGCATACCGCTCATGTGGCTGTCCAAGAGACCCTTAAACAGCCCCCGCGTGCCTGCTCCCACCACCTTACTCGGCAGTGCATTCCACACCCCCACTACCCTTTGTGTGAAAAACTGCCCTCTCATATTCGTCCTATACATAGCCCCCCTCACCCTATGGCCATGACCTCTCGTCCTATCCATTTCTAAAGGTGGAAAAAGTTTACCTCCTTTTACTCTATCTATACCCCTTATAATCTTATACACCTCTATGAGATCCCCTCTAAGCCGACGTCTTTCAAGGGAAAACAACCCCAGTCTATCTAATCGTTCCTCATAAGACAGTCTGCCTCATAAGACCTTCTGGATTAATAGAGTGTATTTGAAAAGACACTTGGATCAGTGAAAGGAGTTCAAGTTAAACTCAAGGTAAAGCCTAATAGGCAACTAAAAAATACCACGGCAAGGATGGTACCATAAGCAATTTATTCCAAGGTTGAAGAAAAATTAGTATGACTTACTGATACTGTTGTGATAGAACATAGAACACTACAGCACAAACAGGCCCTTCGGCCCATAAGTTGTTCTGATCATATCTATTGTGCCGATCACATGTATGATGTGTGTTAGAGATAGCCCAGTCACCCATTGTGACTACTCTCATTGTACCTGTCATAAAATCAGATGGTTCAGTTCATATTTATGGTGATTATAAGATAACCATAAATCCAGTGTTAGGTGCTGAAAAATATTTGCTCTCCTTAATTGAAAATCTGTTGTTGGTTATCAGGTTGACAGAAATTCTTTGATCTCTCACAAGCATATTTACAGATGAATGTAGCTGGATTTCATCTGTCCCTTACCATCATTACTCATAAGAGTCTTTTTCACTTCTAAGATTGTTTTTGGATGAAGATCTGCACCAGCCTTATTCCAAGATTGATGGATCAGATTTTAAGTGGTCTGTCTGGTGTACAATGTTACCTGGATGATATTCTAATTAAAGCGTCCAAAGAACAGGAGTACTTGAACATTTTAGAAGCAACATTGGGCTGTCTTCAAGCACATGGTCTGCAAATCAAGAAAATGAAGTGTAACTTTTTCCAGACATCAGTCCAATATTTGGGTCACTTTAATGATGGTATAAATTTACGTATAGAGCACCTAAAATGATGGATGCTATTTTAGAAGCATCACGCTTCTGACGGAAATGACACAGTTGAGATCCTTTTGAGGATTAGTAAATTATTATTTTGTCTTTAATTTAGCTTCATTATTGATGCCAAAGTGTAATTTACTATATATGAAATGATCATAGGACTGGACAACAAAACGTGAGAAGGCATATAAGCATGTCAAAGATTCTTTGTAGAAGCCTGAAGTATTGGTTGATTTTAATCTGAAGCTACCATTACTGCTTACTTCCGATGTTTTACCATGTGGAGCAGGAGCAATAGATTTACTTATTATACCTTCGGAAGAAGAACGACCAATAGCTTTTGTTTTGTATACTCCAACTGGTGCTGAATCTAACTATGCTGAGGTTAGAAGACGGAGCATTGAGTATAATTTTTGGCATACCTAAGGTTTTATAATAATTTATATGGTCGTTATTTCACCTTATTGACTGATTATTAACTAAGAACAAAAAGAATTACAGCGCAGGAAATGGCCCTTTGGCCCTCCAAGCCTGCACGACCATGCTTCCCGATTGAATTAAAACCACCTACCCTTCCAGGGACCATACCCCTCTGTTTCCATCCTATTCATGTATTTGTCCAGATATCCCTTAAAACTCATTATCGTATCATAGAACATAGAACATTACAGTGCAGTACAGGCCCTTCGGCCCTCTGTTGCCCCGACCAATGGAGCCAATTTTATGACCCTCTATCCTAAACTATTCCAATGCTATCCATATGCCTATCCACTGACCATTTAAACGCCCTTAAACTTGAGTCCACAACTGCTGCAGGCAGGGCATTTCACGCCCTAACTACCCTCCTGAGCAAAGAACCCACCTCTAGCATCTGTCCTACAACTACCACCCCTTAATTTAAAGCTATGTCCCCTTGTGTTATCCATCTCCATCCGAGGAAAAAAGCTCTCACTATCCACCCTATCTAATAACCCTCCGACCATCTTATATGTCTCAATTAAGTCACCTCTTAGCCTTCTTCTCTCTAATGAAAATAACTTCAAGTCCCTTAGCCTTTCCTATCTGCTTCCATTTCCTACCCTGACTCTACAGGGGCATTTTTGGGCTATATAGAGACATATAATCATTAGCTGGTAGCTAATTGCAAAACATGGTTACTGATCTTTTCTGCACACTCCTACGATATAAAAGTACAATTTTAATGTTGATGCATTATCACCCTTTACCTTTCGAACAGATGCCACCAAATAGTTTTGCTAATAGTCTTTATTTTTCAAGAGAAGATGATGCAGGCAAATTATCTACTAAATGCAGAGACATACCAGAAATTATCCCATGACAGAGAAAGTGATGGGTATGATAATGAAATGCATCAGGAATACACGTCTTGATTTGCAATCATATCTGTCAAGAAAGCTTGAGTTGACTTTCCAAGGTGGGTGTCTTCTGTGGGGAATCAGAATGATCATTCCTACTAGTCTGCATGGAAGAGTTCTTGAACAACTAAATAAAAGACATCCTGGTACAGCCCAGATGAAAGAATTAGCACATAGATATTTTTGGTGACCTGGTCTGGATGCTCAGAGTGAAGAAAAAGTGGGACAATGTCAGTCCTCTGCACGAATAAGAAATGCAAATACCCTTGAGAGAGGCCTAAAATGCTATGGCAATACTTGCATGTAGATTTTGTTAGTCTGCTTGAGGGTAACGTCATCTTAGTCATAATTGATGCACATTTCAAAGCAGCTGGAAATTATTTTCATGAGACCCACTACAATTGAAGAAATTATTGATAAGCTTGGTGAAATGTTTGCAAGATTTGATAAATCGGAACAAATTATTCACAATAATGGTCCATAGTGGACTTTACAAGTTTGAGGGTTATCTCAAAGTAAATGGTAATCAGCATGTTAGCTGAAAGATTCATACAATCCTGGAAACGTTCTTTAAAAATTTCACGACAGCCAGGTTTGTTTTCATGTCACGTGATAGAAACACTACTTATAGAAGCACCTTATGGCACCTTATAGAAACACTACTTGTGCAATTACTTAAAGTTCACCAACATTAAGAGAAAGTTGAGAACTGTGACAAAAGTGAAATACTGCAGGTGCTGGAATCTGAAACAGAAACAAAAAGTGCTGGAAAATCTCAGCAGGTCTGACAGCATTTATGGAGAGAGAATAGAGCCCATGTTTTAAGTCTGGATCATTATGACTTGGCATTGTGAGATTTATGCCTAAATGTTTCTTGCGCACCCTCCAACTTGATTCTTTCTGCAGCATGATTTACTGGATGTGATATGGTGAGAGCAACAGGGTATCTTGGACCAACAGTGTCAAGGATTGGTTAGTAAGTTTATAATTAAATTTATTTATTAGTATCACAAGTAGGCTTACGTTAACATTGCAATGAAGTTAGTGTGAAAATCCCCTTGTTTCCACATTCCAGCTCCTGTTCAGGTACACTGAGGGAGAATTTAGCATGGCCAATGCACCTAATCAGCACATCTTTCAGAAATTTGATTGTGGAACATTCCAAGTAACAATAGATAAGGATGGTGAATTAAAGTTCAATCTGGAGAGAGAGAAATAAAGATGGATTGAGAGAAAGCAGATGATAGGAAAAAAAGTTCTGAAATCTCCTAAGAATTTATTATGCACAAGAATGCGAGTGCTCATTTAAAATTTTGGTCTCCTTGCCTAAGGCAAGATATACATGTGAGAACCTTGTCAAGTCCCCCACAAGGAGAATCGGGAAATGAAATCTCACTGGAAAGATACTCATTTTCCATCCATCATGGAATTTTGGTTCCATGTTGCAGTTTACATTGATGGCTAATGTGGGACTCCAAATTCTTCCCTGTGAGTTCCAAACAGCTGCCTTTGTCCATAGCTGTCAGGGGCAAACATGGCAAGTTTGGTAGCTGAAACTCTACTATGGAAATGTAAAAGAGACTTCTTGCAGTTCCAAGAGAGGGCATCAGTGCCTTCTCTTTTCGAGATAATGAGATTCTGCTGTTTATAGAGCATGAACATAGAACAGTACAGCATAGTACAAGCCTTTTGGCCCTCGATGTTGTGCTGAGTTTTGTTCGAAACCAAGATCTAGCTATCTCACTCGCTATCATTCTGGTGTGCTCCACATGCCTATCCAATAACTGCTTGAAAGTTCCTAAAGTATCCAACTCTGCTATCACAGCATGCAGTCCATTCCACACCCCAACCACTCTTTGAGTAAAGAATCAACCTCAAGCATCCTTCCTATGTCTCCCACCATGAACCTTATAGTTATGCCTCCTAGTAACAGCTACATCCATCTGAGGAAATAATCTCTGAACATCCACTCTATCTATCCTCCTCATCATCTTATCAACCCCTATTATGTTGTCTCTCATCCTCCTTAGCTCTAAAGAGAAAAGTCCCAGCTCCCTCAACCTTTCCTCATAAGACCTACCCTCCAAACCAGGCAGCATCCTGGTAAATCTCCTCTGCACACTCTCCAATGCTTCTTATAGTGAGGTGACGAGAACTGCACACAGTATTCCAAATGAAGTCTCAACAAGATCCTGTACAGTTGCAACATAACCCCACAGATTTTAAACTCAAACCCCCTGTTAATAAATGCTAACACACGATAGGTTTTTTTCATGGCTCTATCCACTTGAGTGGCAATCTTCAGAGATCTGTGGATATGATCCCCAAGATCTCTTTGTTCCTGAAGGTTAGAAATTCCTTTGAGTTATGGTTTGTCAGGTTTGGTAAAGCCTTGTCCATGTTCAATATTAAAAATAATAATTTTAGAATAGCCAGGTTGACAGAAATATTTATAAATATTAGTATTTTCTTCCTGTCTCTCTGACCAAACAATGAGAAGCTCTATTGACAGTAGTAAGACCAGAAAAACCTGCCATGACCAATGGCGGGGTGCCTTAGTCGGTACGAAACACATTGCAGGAGTAAGCGGCGGGGCGGGGGGGGAGCAGCAAATGTTCAAATTGTTGCCTGAATGTTTATACATTTGATATAGTTTGATATATTGATGTGTTATTAAACCTTATATCCCATACACTTGTCCTTTTAGCAGAGAGGGAGAGATGCTGTATTTTGTTTGAGGATAATTGTGAATGTTTTACACATTACTTTTGTTGAAATAAAACTAAACTAAAATTGTGTTTTGTTTTTGCAGTTTGCAAATCCGGACTTTATGCAGCCTATTTCCGAGGTAGTTGATGAAGTAATACAAAACTGCCCCATAGATGTTAGACGTCCATTGTATAAGGTAATGCTATTAATATTTCATTTTAAAAAAAAGTACTGTTCATGCTGTGAAGTGCTTCACAGATCAAGCGCAAAGCTTAGACAATATGTTGTCTGACAAATGTGTTCAAACTGTAATCTTTAAAAAAAAAATCAAGCAAAATAGGAGCCTGTTCCAATAGAGAATTCGACATGAAACTCCTTTTCTTGCAAGAAATGAACATTGCATTCCTTGATTCCGCTGCCAGTTTTCATCTCTCCTGCAGGGCATGACAACTTCCAGTTATCATCCAATACCTCTTTCATTGTTGGAGTGTGAGCTTTGATGTGTATTAATTAATACTTGGCTGGAGGGGACCCTAACATTTGTGCCTGATGGCCATTGTAGGGTCTGTTCTCTTCTTTAGAATGGACGTAGACATAATTGGTTTGAAGTAGAATTTCTTTATTGATTTTATCATTTAAAATTAGCATTTACAGAAAGTGAAATAAAGATTATTTGAGAGAGAGGGGGAGAGAGAAAAATAGAGAAAGCAGCAAAAGCCAATTTTGTGCTTGCCAAAAAACTCAAAACAGAGTCTGGATCGAACTGACTAAACATCGATCTGTGTCTACATTATAACCACATCTGTGTTATGAAATTACCAGGTACAAACTGTGTGTAGCTCTATAAACAATTGGCAGCTGTGGTCATGAAACATTGCTGTTTATTTTGTATTGTACAAATTTCCCCGACATAATACATTTCGGAATGTCTAATACAGATACGAAATATATAGTAAATGGCAGGATCCTTAAGAGTATTGATAGGTGGAGAGATCTGGGTGTATAGATACACAGGTCACTGAAAGTGGCAATGCAGGTGGAGAAGATAGTCAAGAAGGCATACGGCATACTTGCCTTCATTGGCCAGGGCATTGAGTTTAAAAATTGGCAAGTCATGTTGTCCTTTATTGTACTTTCAAAGAACGTAGTCAATTTTCTAGGCTCAACTCAGAATTCCAAGCTGACTTTTAAAATGTGGTCAAAAAACAAAAAAAATTACAGCACAGGAACAGGCCCTTTGGCCTTCCATGCCTGCACCGGCCAGACTGCCTGACTAAACTAAAGCCCCTACCCTTCTGGGGACCATATCCCTCCATTGCCATCCCATTCATGTATTCGTCAAGACGTCCCTTAAACTCATTATCGTATTTGCTTCTACTATCTCCCCTGGCAGTGAGTTCCAGGCACCTTGTATGTAAAAAAAAAAAAATCTGCCTCATACTTAGTGCGAGGTTAAGTTGCTCCTCACACCTTAAACCTTTGCCCCCTAGTAATTGACTCTTTCACCCTGGGAAAAAGCTTCTGACTATCCACTCAGTCCATGCACCTCATGATCTTGTAGACTTCTTTCAGGCCACCCCTCAACCTCCATCATTCCTCATAGCTAATGCCTTCCATACCAGGCAACATCCTGGTAAATCTTTCCTGTACCCTTTCAAAATCTCCTCATCCTTCTGGTGGTGCGGCAACCAGAATTGAACACTATATTCCAAGTGCGGCCTAACTAAGCTTCAAGCTGCAATGTGACTTGCCAATTTGTAAACTCAGTGCTCCTGCTGATGAAGGTAAACACGTCGTATGCCTTCTTGACTATCTTCTTCACCTGTCAAGTTAGTTTTAAAACATGGCATGATTAGTTTCAAAGGCAAAATACCTTAAAATGAAACCTTTTAACTCGAGCAGACCATACAGAAGATCCCATGGCCCACACACATTTCTTCCAGTGTGGCTCAAAAGTTAAACACAAAGGTGGAAAGAGTCAACGTCCTGACAGTTCCTCCCTAACAGCACAATAGGTGGACCTGCACTACGTGGACCACAGCAGTTCAAGAAGGTGGCTCACCTTCTTCAGGATAATTAGGGGTGGGTAATATATGCTGGTCCAGTCAACAACATCCATGTCCCATGAATGAATACATAACTGAAAATATAGGTAGAATTTCCACTCCATTAGCTCAGGCATACTAAAGTCAGCACACTTCATACAGACAGATAAACCATGATTTACATCACAGTTATTCACCAGATGAACCTGCCAGAGGGAGTCAGCATTTTGTACAGCTGTTGAAGTTTGCAACACAGAAGTAGACCAAATGACACATACTGGGACGCATGATGGTACACTGGTTAGCATTGTTGCCTCACCGCACCAGGTACCCAGGTTCAATTCCCAGTTTGGACCACTGAGTGAAGACTGCATGTTCTCCCTGTGTCTTCATGGATTTCCTCTGGATGGCTCTGGTTTCCTCCAACAATCTGAAAGACTCGCTGGTTAGGTGCATTGGCAGTGCTAAATTCTCCCTCAGTGTACCTGAACAGGCACTGGAGTGTGGCGACTAGGGGATTTTCACAATAACCTCATTGCGGTGTTAATGTGAGCCTACTTGTGACAATAAGGAATAAATAAACTTTGAACTACGTGTCAACTCTTCAGTAAAGCTGTCCAAAACTAATCCTACTGGAGTGCACGCTCTCCATAGCCCTGTATCTTCCTTTGCTTCGAATGTTCACCCTACTGCCCCTTAAAAGTTGCAAAAGTCTTTTTCTCAACTGCTCCCATACGTCCATAACCCACTGCAAAAATAAATGTTCCCTCTGAATTGCCATTCTAAATTGATCATTCCTCACCACAGATTCCTTAACCAGAGGAAAAATACTCTTAGCCTATTCACAAGATCATAATTTTAAAAACCTCTTCAGTTTCCTTTGGTCTGACAAATAGTTACAATAAACTCCTATTCTTTCTAATTAGTTTCTCATATCTGGCATTCTTCAGGTGAATTCTGTGCTGTAGTTGAGCATAGTTTTTTTTTATTCATTTGTACTGGCTGGCCAGCATTTATTACCCATCTCTCATGGCCCAAAGCAGTTGAGAGTCAATCACATTGAGTAAGGATGGCAAATTTCCTTCCTTAAAGGACATTAGTGAATCAGATGGATTTTTGAGACAATTGACAATGGTCAGCAGTAGATTATTAATTCCAGACATTTTTAAATTCAAATTCATTGCAAGTGACTAATAAATAAACTTTAACTTTTTCTGTCATTTGCCATGGTGGGATTTGAATTTGGGTCCCCAGAACGTGAGCTGAGTTTCTGGATTAATAGTCGAGTGATAATACCACCAGGCTGTCACCTACCTTATAATGTTCATTTACTAAGTGTCTCCAGGAGTGCAGAGCACCATAACTGTGCCCTACCCATTGCTCTACGACAATTTATCACGACTCCTTTACTGTTGTATTCCACACCCCTATTTCGAGAGATTAATCCATAATTTATAAATCGGGTTACTATGTAATCCCAGTTGTTTCTAGTTGTTCACATCCTTCACAATCGTTCTGCTGAATATATGTTCTTTTTTTGCTTGTTTTTCATGTGAAAACCTCTACCCTTGTGCTTACCCACGTTAGATTTCATTTCGAGCCCATTCTGCTAATGTATTAGCCGATTTTGTCTTCTTGAACCAGCTGAATGCTGTGGAGCACTATAACTATGCTCTACCCATTGCTCTAAAGATGATTTGTTATGGCTTATTTACTGTTGTACTCCACAGCCCTATTTAGAGAGATTAAAACCATAAATTATAGACTTGCACCTCCCGGGTATTATGTAATCCCAGCTGTCTCTGGAATTCTGCCCACTGCCAGTACGTGACCCCTGCTGGGTGGAATGAATTTTCATTTAGTTTTGTTTACAAAGTGACCTTTCCTTTTTCATATTTGAGTACACGTTGGCTGTGCCATTTAAGATTATATTCCTGAGATAGATCAGCATTCTGCACATCTTGTAAAGTTACTTGATCAAAGTTAATACTGCAGAAACAGACCATTACACTCAACTGATTTATGCTGATTTTTAAAGTAAAGTTTGGTTATTAGTGTCACAAGTAGGCTAACCTTTACACTGCAATGAAGTTACTATGAAAACCAAGTTACTGTGAAAAGAATGGCACAGTGGTTAGCACTGCTGTCTCTCAGTTCCAGGGACCTGGATTCAATTCCTGGCTTGGGTCACAGTTTGTGTGGAGTCTGCATGTTCTTCCCATGTCTGTGTGGGTTTCCTCCAGGTGCTGTGGTTTCTTCCCACAGTCCAGAGATGTGCTGGCTAGGTTGATTGGTCATGTTAAATTACCCCTTAGTATCCTGCGATGTATAAGTTAGAGGAATTAGTGGGGTAAATTATGTGGATTACGGGAATAGGGCCTGAGTGGGATTGTGGTTGGTGCAGACTTGCTGGGCGGAATGGCCTCCATCTGCATTGTAGGAATTCTCTGAAAACCCCCTAGTCGCCTCGCTCTGGCATTTGTTTGAGTACATATAGAACAACATAGAACATAGAACAATACAGCACAGAACAGGCCCTTCGGCCTTCGATGTTGTGCCGACCAAAATAAAAAGCAATGCCCCTCCTAACTAAACCATTCCCTTCTCATCCATATACTTATCAACTAACCTCTTAAACGCCACCAAACTTGGCGCATCTACAACAGCTGCAGGCAGGGCATTCCACTCCCTAATCACTCTTTGAGTAAAGAACCTACCTCTGATATCCGTCCTATAACTCATACCCCTTAATTTAAAGTTGTGTCCCCTCGTGCTAGCTTTTTCCATCCTAGGAAAAAGGCTATCACTGTCCAAAGAACACTGAGGGAGAATTTAGCATGGCCAACGTATCTAACCAGCATGTCTTTCGGACTATAGGAAGAAACTGGGGCCACCCAGAGGAAACCCATGCAGATATAGGGAGGATGTGCAGACTCCACACAGACAGCGATCCAAGCCAGGATTTAAACCAGGTCCCCGGTGCTGTGAAGCAGCAATGCTAACCACTCTGCCATCGTGCCTCCACTACTCTACTACTAATCCTATCTGCATATCTTTCTATTGCTTTCTCCTCTCTATGTACTTGTCTAGCTTTTCTGTATGTACATCTGTGCTGTTCATCTCAGTTGCACCTTATGGTATTGAGTTCCATATTCTCTGGATAAAGAGTTTCTCCTAAATTTCATTACTAGCTATCTAGTCGATCTCGAGCTTTGAAAATTTTTCTCTGTCTATCAATCGCTTTGATATTTTTAAATCATCAGCTCAGCCTTCTGCTTTCTAGAGAGGAGAGCTTATCCAGGAATTGGATAAGCACCCTGATTTGAGAAGAGCAGTAGCAGGATACAGTAGCAAGACACACAGCTTGTCCTTCAGCAAAGACTTTACACGGATTGTTTTCCTTTGCTATCCTTTCAGGTTTGTGCTATAAGAGCTAGGTGGCACTGCTGTACTGTTGGTAAACTCCTCAGTTGCATATCGCAAGTGTTTCTTTTCATCATTTGCAGTTTCGATTTTCCCTTTTTTTTTCACTAATACTGTTTAAACTAAAAATGAAAATCCAGTTGTGTTCTCTTTGTGTCCATGGACATCTCTGGAGACTCATAATGAGCCATGTGGACAAATAAATCTCAACTTGTTGAAATTCTGCCTTTCCCTGTAGAACATAGTTCTTTCTGGAGGTTCAACAATGTTCAGGGACTTTGGACGCCGTCTGCAACGAGATCTAAAAAGAGTGGTAGATGCAAGATTGAAAATCAGTGAACAGCTCAGTTCTGGTCGAATAAAGGTGAGTAACCATACTGTTTTTCAGCTAATAAGTTTGATGATTTAAAAAATTCAACTATCAATATAATTCTTCCCTTTTAGCAATTAATTTATCCCCTTCCCTTTTTTTAAGGCCAATTTTTTTCTTTGGTTGGGGAAGCAGTTCTGGTTTGTTGAGGTGAATAATATAATACAGTGCAGAAGAGGCCCCTCGGCCCATCGAGTCTGCACCTACCCTCCTGCTAATCCCATTTACCAGCACTTTGATGCCAAAACATTGAATGTGTTCAAGAAGCGGCTTCAATACAGCACTTGGATGGAATGGGATCAGAGGTTAAAAGGAGAAAGCAAGATTAGGCTATGAATTGGACGATCAGCCACGATCATGACGAATGGCGGAGCAGGATCAAAGGGTCAAATGGCCTTCTTCACCTCTTATCTTCTATGTTTCTATACAACTCACAACATGATGCCCCTGCTTTTGTAATCTGTGCCTTGATTGACAAAGTGAAGTGTCTATATGCCATTTTCACCACCTTTACTAACATGTTTAACACGACTAACACTACTAACATAGTGTCAATGTTTGCGATGCTACCAGGAATGGATCTCTCAGGGCAGAGGTTCAGTATGGGTGATGATCTGTTTTTGGGGTGGGGCAGCAAGGGGGGTGCATTCTCATTTTGAAATGTTTCTCACGTTCCACTTGTGTGGAGCAAGTGACTTGCATCTTCCCAGGTCTGTCCTCAAGTAGTTTCTCGAAGGTTAGAACGTAGAGAAAAAAAACACTACAGCACAAACAGGCCCTTCAGCCCACAAGTTGCGCCGAACATATCTCTACCTACTAGGTTACCTATGACCCTCAATCCTACTAAGCCCAAAGAACTCATCCAGAAATCTTTTAAAAGACCCTATTGAATCCGCCTCCACTACCATTGCTGGCAGCCGATTCCACGTACCCACCACCCTCTGAGTGAAAAACTTACCCCTGACTCCTCTGTACTTTCTCCCCAACACCCTAAACCTGTCTCCTCTTGTGGCAGCCATTTCAGTCCTGGGAAAAAGCCTCTGAGAATCCACCCAATCAAAACCTTTCAAATTCTTATACATCTTTATCAGGTCACCTCTCATCCTTTGTCTCTCCAAGGAGAAAAGACCGAGCTCTCTCAACCTATCCTCATAAGGCGTGCCACCCAATCCAGGCAACATCCTTGTAAATTTCCTCTGCACCCTTTCAATGGCCTCCATGTACTGAGGCAACCAGAATTGAGCACAATACTTCAAGTGGGGTCTGACCAGGGTCTTGTACAACTGCAGCATTATCTCCCAACTTCTAAACTCAATTCCTCTATTGATGAAGGTCAATACACCATACGCCTTCTTAATCACATCCTCTGCCTACGAAGCGATTTGAGAGTCCAATGAACCCGGACCTCAAGATCCTTCTGATCTTCCACGTGCTAAGAGTCTTACCTTTAATATTATATTCCTTTATCCCATTTGACCTGCCAGAATGAACGACCACACACTTATCTGGGTTGAAGTCCATCTGTCACTCCTCTGCCCAATCTTGCATCCTATCTATGTCTCACTGCAACTTTTGACATTCCTCCAAACTATCCATAACACCTCCAACTTTTGTGTCATCGGCAAACTTACCAACCTATCCCTCCACTTCCTCATCCAGGTCATTTATAAAAATCACAAACAGCAAGGGTCCCAGAACATATCCCTGGGCACTCCACGGGTGACCGACCTCTATGCAGAAAAAGACCCATCTACAATCACTCTTTGCTCTCTGCGGGCAAGCCAGTTCTGGATCCACAAAGGAATGTCCTCTTGGATTCCAGGCCCCTCAATTTCTCAATAAGCCTTACATGGGACACCTTATTGAACGCCTTGCGGAAGTCCAATAAACCGTTCTTCCTTCGTCAATGTGTTTAGTCACACTTTCAAAAAACTCAACCACACTCATAAGGCATGATCTGCCTTTGACAAAGCCGTGCTGACTATTTTTGATCATACTATACGTCTCTAAATGTTCATAAATCCTGTCTCTCAGGATTTATCTGTTTGCCTTTTCTATGAAACTTGGGGCATTAACACTCAGTTTAATTAACTGGGTTAGAGTGGCTAGTGGTTTACAGTTAACCAGGTTAGAGTGAGGCTAGCGGTTTACAATTAACCGGGTTAGAGTGGCTAGTGGTTTACAATCTAACAGTAAGTGTGCCATTGAGAGTTGGAGTTGTTGTCAGGATTGTAGGATGTTCCAGTAGCAACTGCAGGATCTCAGATGAGTGTGTGGGCTTTGGTTTTTGTCAATGGGAGTGCTTTGATAGCAGGCAGCTGGAGATGTTCCATGAGGAGATCAGAATGTTCAGTATTACACAGAACACAGAACCCTACAGTGCAGAAAGAGGCCCTTCAGCCCATCGAGTCTGCACTGAACACAATCCACCCAGACCCTAGCCCCATATCCCTATATATTACACCCACTAATCCTTCTAACCTACACATCCCTAGATACTAAGGGGCAATTTCTTAGCATGGCCAGTCAACTTAACCTGCACATCTTTGGTCTGTGGGAGGAAACACGCAGACATGAGGAGAATATGCAAACTCCACACAGACAGTGACTCAAGCCAGGAATTGAACCCAGGACCATGGAGCTGTGAATAGCAGTGCTAACCACTGTGCTATCGTGCCGCCCCAGTATATGGTTTACTGTGCAATATTTCCCAGCACAGCAAACCACACAAGCTGAGTTGATCTTGACATCCCAGAAATAATTTTCATGACTTCCCAGAGGTGGATATCTGCCTCATTGTGTGATGGCTATTGAGCCCAGGTTGAGTGTGGGCAGACCAGGTTGATTCGAGCAGTATGTGGTGTTTTGGCTCTGCTGCCCCAAGTGGTAGCCTGGTAGGAGATTCACTCTTGTCTTGACCTTGGCTCAGCTGTTGTTGAGCTGTTGTCAATAGGGGCCTATGCAATCAAAAATAATGTGCATGTATTCTGGTTTCAGGCCTTACTAAACAGATTAAGGCTTGATTTATAAACTGCCTATCACTAGACAAACAGAAAGCAGATCTTAAAATAAGCACAAATGATCGATGATGTGTGAGAGTTACTCCAGGAGAATGTGTTACATCACTCCTGTTTATTTATGTCATTTAAACTAATATTTTTGACTTTGAGGTATTAAATGGGAGCTATTGTCATATTTATCTTAAAACCCATATCACTGGTTTGTAAAAGCCTTAAGATCAAGAGGTTATTTTTTAAGCAGAAACTAAATGGCCTCATTGAGAGGTTCGTGAGGTTATTTATTCTTTTTGTACGTTCCATGTTGAGATGATGATCAAATATGTTGTGGCAAACTGGCTATGGTGGGATTTCCAGCCCCGCAGCTCCACACTGGGTTTTCCTGCAGCAGACACAGTGGGCCATTGGCTGCGGGCAGAATCTTCCAGACCCACCAAAGGTTATGGCTTTTTCATGGCTCATTTACCCTGCTGTTGGGAATCCGTCATGTTGGGTTGGGGATTGACTTCGACAGGACTGGAAGATCCCGCCAACAGGAAGGGCTGGAAAATTCCAACCACTGATAAAAAGTGTCCAATTTGATTAGTGTTTACAGTTTCCTTTCACCCCAGGTATGTACAAACACACACGAGGTACAGCGTAGCAACATGCCACTCGATCCAATTAGCCTGTGTTAGCATTTGGCCTCTGCTGAACAGATGATGCTAATTGCAGTCACCCAGCTTGTTCCCAAATCCCTTTATTCTATGTTCTTCAACCGTTTATTTCCAGTTTGGGTTACTGTCTGTGCAGAGTTTGCACATTCTCCCCGTGTCTGTGTGGGTTTCCTCCCACAGCCTGAAAGAAAGATATGTGGGTTAGGTGCATTGGCCATACCAAATTCTCCCTCAGTGTACCTGAACAGGAGTGTGACGATTTGGGAATCTTCACTGTAACTTCATTGCAACATTAATGTTAGCCTACTCGTGACACTAATAAATAAACTTTCAACTTAATGTGGGCTGAGTTTCTCCAGTGACCATAAATCTGGGAAATGAATTCCGCAGACCACCAACTGTACAGGAGAATTTATCTTTCTGCTCTAAAATCCAACTTTCTATCTGTGGCTTCATCGAAACATGGGAGACAGGAAGTGGAGGAGGCCATTCAGCCCTTTGAGCCTGCTGCGCCATTCAAAGTGATCTTGATGATCGTCCAACTCAATAGCCTAATCCTGTTTTCTCCTCATAACCTTTGATCCCATTCATCCCCAGTGCTATATCCAGCCGCCTTTTGAATATGTTTTGGCATCAACTACTTCCTGTGGTCTTGAATTCCACAGGCCCATCATTCTGGGTGAAGAAATGTTTCTTCATCTACGTACTAAATGGTCCACCCTGTATCCTCAGACTGGGACCCCTGGTTCTGATATCCTCCACCATCAGGAACATCCTTCCTGCATCCACTCTGCCTAGTCCTGTTAGAATTTTATCAGTCTGTCTGATTTCCCCACACGCTCATCTGAATCCCAATGATAACAATCCTAACCCAGTCAATCTCTCCTTGTACATCAGTCCCGCCATCCCCGGAATCAGCCTGGTAAACCTTTGCTGTATTCCCTCCTCATTTCTAACACCTTAAGTACTGGAAACCCTATATGTTTCTTATCCTAACCATTCATTTGTTTAAATAATTCTATCACATGTAGAAATCTGTGTTGATATAATGGTGAAGTATCGTGAGAATTCTACAAAATAAATAGCCCCAATTTTTTAAATGTTGAAAATTTACTTGCATTGAGCTGGATGAAAGCAACATTACCTAGAAGGAAGTTTGAAAGATATGATTGAACAAGTTTCTATTCCTGTACATTAATAACTGTGATTCCGAATGCTTCTAAACGCTGATTTTTCAAATTTTATTCATTAAGCCTAAGCCAATCGAGGTCCAGGCGATAACCCACCACATGCAGCGGTACGCAGTTTGGTTCGGTGGCTCCATGCTTGCATCAACAGTAAGTTGGCAAATTAATTCTTACCAAAGCCACGTTTTATGTAACTAGTGTAAAAACAGTGGATGGAAGAAGTAGAAGGTCAGGCAGCATTTGTGGATTAATGTTTCAAATCAAATCAGTGGTGCGCACTGCTGCCTGTCAGCCCCAAGGACCCAGTTTCGATTCTCAGCCTGGGTCACTCTCTGTGCAGAATCTGCACGCTCTCCCCGTACCTGCGTGGGTTTCCTCCCACAGTCCGAAAGATATGCATTGGCCACGCTGAATTCTCCCTCAGTGTACCTGGACAGTCACCGGAAAGTATCGACTAAGGGATTTTCACAATAACTTCATTGCAGTGTTAATGGAAGCTTACGTGTGACACTAATAAATAAGCTTCAAAATTCTTCTTTGGAACTGAAGAGAGGTAGAAAGCAGATGGGTTTTCTGCTGTTGAAAACATGAGGTCAGGTCGAACGAAAATAAAGGTCCAGGATAGGTTAGAGAGCAGGACGGGTTAAGTGAAACAAAAACAAAGGGAGTGGCAATGATCATAAAATCATAAAACCCCTACAGTGCAGAAGGAGGCCATTCAGCCTATCGAGTGCACCAACAACAATCCCACCCAGGTTTTCCCCAAAATCCCACATATATACTCTGCTAACCCCTCTAATATACACATCCCATGGCACAAAGGGACGGTTTAGCATCGCCAATCAAGCCATCCTGCACAGCTTTTGACTGTGGGAGGAAACCCACGCAGACATGGGGAGAATGTGCAAATTGTGCATGAACATTGACCCAATCCAGGAATCGAACCCAGGTCTCTGGCACTGTGAGGCAGCTCTGCTAACCACTGTGCTACCGTGCTGCCTGTCCAGTGTCACTGTTAATAGCAGAATGAAAGACAACTTTGTGTGAAAGCAAAAACATGAAAACAAAGTGAAGATTGAAACTTGATGAAGAATCAAAACGGGGAAGAGAGTTCATGTTCTGAAGTTGTTGAACTCAATGTTGAGTCCAAAAGGTTGGAAAATGAGGTGCTTGTTCCCAAGCTTGCATTGGACGTTAGTGGATCATTGTAGCAAGCCGAGGACAGAAATGTTAGTGTTTGAGGAAGGTGGTGAATTCAAATGGCAAGTGACCAGAAAATCAGCGTTATATTTGTGTACTAGGCAGAGGTGATCTACAAAACGATGTCTCTCTCTCCCTATGCTGTCCCCCATGTAAAGGAGACTGCATTGTGAGCAGCGAATGCAGTGGACTAAGCTGAAAGTGCAAATGAAGCACTATTTCACCTGGAAGGAGTGTTTGGGGCCTTGGACAGTGAGGACAGAGGAGATAGAAGGGTTGGTAATATCCCTTCCATGATTGCATGGGACGGTACCTTGGGACAGGTGCAAGGTGTTGGGATGATGGAGAATCACAGAATACTGCAGTGCAGAAGAGGCCATTCAGCCCTTTGAGTCTGGCTGATGCATAAAAGGCCCTGACCTGCCCATCTAATTCCATCTGCCAGCACTTGGCCCATAGCGTTGAGTGCTATGATGTGTTAACTGCTCATCCAGATACTTTTTAAAGGATGTGAGACATCCCATCTTCTCTTCCCTCCCAGGCAGTGCATTCCACACTCTCACCAACCTCTGGGTAAAAAAGTTTTTCCTCAAATTCCCCCGATAGATATCCCACTCCTTGCTTTTAACTTGTGTCCCCTCTTAACTGACCTTTCAACTAAGGGGAACAACTGCTCCCTATCCACCCTGTCTGTGCCCCTCATAATCTTGAACACCTCAATCAGATTGCCCCTCAGTCTTTTCTGCTCCAGAGAAGACAACCCAAGGCTATCCATAATTCTTCATAACTTAAATGTCCTTCCCAGGCAGCATCCCGGTGAATCTCCTCTGCATCCCCTCCGGTGCAATCACATCTTTCTGACAATGTGATAACCAGAACTGCACATAGTGCTCCAACTATGGCCTCACCAAAGTTCTACATAACTCCATAATAACCCTTCTGCTTTTATAATCTATATCCTAATTGATAAAGGCAAGTGTGCCATGTGCCTTTTTCACCATCCTATCAATCTGCCTTTCCACCTTCAGAGATCTGTGGACAAACACATGCCAAGGTCCTTTTGTTCTTCAGAACTTCCCATTATCAGACCTGTCAAATTACTCCTTCCAAAATGGACTAGGGTGTTGCAGAGGGAATGATCCCTTTTGAATGCTGACAGGTTTAAAGTTTATTTATTAGTTTCACAGGTAGGCTTACACTGCAATGAAGTTACTGTGAAAATCTCTTTGTTGCCACATTCTGCCTCCTGTTTGGTTACATGAAGGAGAATTTAGCATGGTTCAATGCACCTAACCAGCACATCTTTTGGACTGTGGGAGGAAATCAGAGCACCAGGAGGAAACCCATGCAGACACAGGGAGAATGTGCAAACTCCATACAAACAATGACCCAAACAGGGCATTGAATCCAGGTCCCCTGGTGCTGTGAGGCAGCAGTGCTAACCACTAGGCCATCATGCTGCCCTATAGGGGAGGGGAGGGAAAGATATGTTTGGTGGTGGCATCACACTGGAGTTGGAGAAAATGGTGGACGATAATCCTCTGAATGTGAAGGCTGGTGGAGTGGAAAAGGAGGACAGGGTAAACCTACTGTGTTTGTGGAAGGAGTGGGAAAGGGGGTGGGCAGAAGCACAGGAAAAGTTTCATATCAGCTTGATATGAGAATTCATTTTTGTTTTACATGCTGCTGAAGTCTTACCTATCTCTTAGCCAATGTACAGGATAAATGAAAGGTAGGGTAGAAAGAAACAAGATTCATGGAATCATTGTTGGATTTATTTTTCCTTTCAACAGCCTGAGTTTTACCAAGTGTGTCACACAAAGAAAGATTATGAAGAGTTTGGCCCAAGCATTTGTCGGCACAACCCAGTTTTTGGCGTCATGTCATAATGGCAGCTATGAGTAACTGCAGCAGAAGGAATTGGAGATCCTGCAACAAGACAGGAATGGGTGCAAGAACTGGCAAGTTTGTACCACTGCTGAATTGAAGTCTGGACAGTGGTAGCTGCGATGCTTATCCGGCAAGGTTTGGACACTGGCTAGAATCATTTCTACTAAGCTGAACATGTGCCAGATATTTATGTTCCTGCAATGTCCCCTTCTTCCCTTATTTAAGCTTACTGCGCCAAGTGATTTGGATTTAAGGTATTGTACCCTCTTCTGAGTAGGTTTTGATAAGTAATGCTAGCAGCCCTAATCCCCCCTCCCCCATGAAATGGTTTGATTAGAGGGATTTGTTTCCTATTGTAAATATGGAAAGATATATTGCAGATTCATTCGACTGGTTTATATTTCATAATTGTTTTGTAGTTTAAGACGGAAATGTTATCAGCACAATATAGATGAGTGTGATGTGTATTTATGTACATAGTTGAATATCTTGAACTTGGAAATATGGAGCTCCTTAGCAGCCGCTGTTTGTTTACTTAAAAGGACAGGAAGTTTTCTCTTGGGGAAAGTATTTTTTTTGTCAAAGTAAGACTATCTTGAAGTTTATTTATTTATTTTTTGGGTTACAGTATTGGTTGTATTATCATGTCTTAGAAATGTTGGTGCTTCTTAAATAGTTATTTATTATCAGTGTTTCAGGTCACTTTTTTTGAGCCAGGATATGGAGAGCAATGTTAAATATTTTGAGATTCTAATAGATGGATGAAATGCTACCATGCACCATTTTAATAAAGGCACTTCACAATGCATATGCTCCAGGATTTGATTATTTTCTCTTCTGTAAGGTTTTGCCTTTAGTTGGTAGCTTTTTCTATTTTAATCTGTTTTTCTGTGATTTGAATGAAGGAACTTTAACTATGGGCCAAGGCCTCTTTTTTTGTGCTGTACAGTTCAAAATGAACCAGTACTGGAGGATTTATTATGGTGCTTAAATTGAATTACTTCAATAATTGCATTAATTGAAACTTATAATTAAATTTTCAGAGCAGATCATAAACCATTTCAATGTCATATTACTCATTGCTTAAATATCCTGAAATAATATACTTCAGTATTTACTTCATAGCATGGTTATAATGTAGGAGGAAACTATGTGACTCTCTGCTTTACACTTTCCAGCCTTTTCCCTGTAGTCCTGCAAATGTTTTTTTAAATCTTCAGCTCTTATCTAAATTCTCTTTGAAAGCCACATTTGAATCTGCCTCTCACTCTCTCTTGGGCAGGTCCTAACTACTTGATGTGAAAAATCTTTTTTCTCTCCGTGCCTCTGTTGGTTGTTCTTGCCTTATATTGGTATCCACTTGGTACTTAGCCCTTCTGCCTGTGGGAGCAGTTTCTATCTACGTTCTTTAAAATATATGATTTTTAAATTCATTTGTGGGACATGGACGTTGCTGGCTGGCTAGCGGTTGAAGCAGAAGCACTCTTTGTTACAATGGATGTCTCAGCACTCCCATGATCATGGCATTGATGCAAGTACCTCAGTACTCAACTGCCAGTTTCCAGATGCAATTTTACAACTCATCCGCTTCATCCTGAACCACAATGTCTTCACTTTCAACACCCAGTTCTTCATACAGACACACAAAAAGCCATGGGGACCAAATTTGCAGCTCAGTACTCCATCCTCTTCATTTACAGGTTTGAACAAGACCTCTTCACTGCATAGGACCTTCAACTGATGCTATACAGTAGATACATCGATGATATTTTCTTCCTTTGGACTCATGGTGAACAATCACTAAAACAACTATATGTTGATGTCGTATGATGACAGAATTGGTTGCATTCTTGGACACACATGCACATCTCCATTAAGGATAGTCACTCAGTATTTCACAGATAACCTCACAACGTTCCTGTTCGCCAGCTTCCACCCTAACACGTTAAAGAAGCCATCCCGTATGGACAAGCTGTCCGTATACACAGGATCTGCTCAGATGAGGAGGATTGTAACAGGCATCTCCTGATGCTAAAAGATGTCCTGATAAGAACAGGATATGGCGCTTGACTCATCGATCGACAATTCCGACGTGTCAGAACAATAAACTGCACCGATCTCCTTAGACGACAAACACGATGGGCAGAGTACCCTTTCTCGTTCAGTACTTCCCCAGAACGGAGAAGCTACGACATCTTCTCTGGAGCCTTCAATGTGTCATTGATGAAAAGAAACATCTCGCCAAAGCCATCCCCACACTCCAATTTTTTGCCTTCAAACAATCATACACCCTCAAACAGACCATTGTCCGCAGCAAACTACTCAGCCTTCAGGAGAACAACGACCACGACACACACAATCCTGCCACAGCAACCTCTGCAAGATATTCCGGATCATTGACGTGAATGCCATCATTTCATGTGAGAACACAATTCACCAGGTACGTGGTACATACTCTTGCAACTCGGCCAATGTTGTCTACCAAATACGTTGCAAGAAAGGATATCCCAAGGCATGGTATACTGAGGGGACCATGCAGAAGCTACAATAACAGATAAATTAACACAGCTCGACAATCACTAGGCAAGAGTATTCTCTTCCTGTTGGGGAACAGTTCAGCGGTCACAGGCATTTGGCCTCCTGATCTTTGCGTAAACCTTCCCCAAGGCGGCCTTCACAACACACGACAACGCAGACTCACAGCAGAGACTGATAGCCAAGTTCCGCACACATGAGGATGGTCTCTTAACCTCCATAACTTGGCTGGTTTGCAAAATCTGACTAACTGTCCTAACTGTAGACAATGCACATTGCTTAACCTGTGTTTAACCCTCTTTCCACTCACAATGTCAGTATCTTTGAGATTTAGTTACCTGTAAAGACTCTCATTCCAATCGTTATTTTGTAAATTGAGTTTGTGTCTTTATGTACCCTGTTGTGAATAGAATTCCCACTCACTTAACGAAGAGGCAGCGCTCCGAAAGCTAGTGGCTTTTGCTACCAAATAAACTTGTTGGACTTTAACCTGGTGTTGAGAGATCTGTTACAGCATTTATTGCCCATCACTAATTCCTGAAGGTAGTTGAGAGTCAATCACTTGTGGGTCTGAAGTCACATGTAGGCCAGACTAGGGGTAAAGATGGCAGATTTCATAAAATTCCCAACAGTTCGGAAGGAGACCATTTGGCCCATCGGGTCTGCGCTGACCACAATCCCACCCACATACTTACTTTACGAATCCCCTGACAGGGTCAATTTAGCATGGCCAGTCCATCTAATCTGCACTACTTTGGACAGTGGGGGGAAAAAAACTGGAGGAAACCCCATGTAGCCATGGGTGGAAAGTGTAAACTTCACATGGACAGCAACCTGAGGCTGGAATTGAACCTGGGTCCATGGTGCTGAAAGACAGCAGTGCTAACCAGTAAAGGACATTAGTGAACCAGATGGGATTTCCCGAAAATTGGGTACATTGAAGGAGGATGTAGCATAGTCAGTGCCCTAACCTATCACATCTTTTGGATTGTGGAGGGAAACCAAAACACCCGGAGGAAATCCATGTGACACAGGGAGAATATGCAAACGCCACACAGATAGTGACCCAAGCTGGGAATCGAACTTGGATCCCTGGTGCTGTGAATCAGCAACCACTGTGCTGTCTATTTATAAGTCTTAGAATGTCGTATGTCTTTTTAATCACAGAATTGCTACAGTACAGAAAGAGGCCATTCTACCCATCGAGCATGCACTGTTGACAATCCCGCCCAGGCCCTATCTCTGTAACCCCACTATTTACCCTGATAATCCCTCTGACACTTAGGGGTAATTTAGCATGGCCAATCCACCTAACCTGCATATCTTTTGAATGTGGGAGAAAACTGAAGCACTCAGAAGAAACCCACACAGATCTGGGGAGAATGTGCAGACTCTACACAGACAGTGACCCAAGCTGGGAATTGAGCCCTGGTCGCTGGTGCTGTGAGACACTAGTGCTAACCACTGTGCCAACGTACTACCAGATATAATCATCATTCTTGTCCTGCATTCTCACCACAGTACACATGGGATCAACTCGGGATCAACTCTGGTTCAAGGAAGAGTTCAGGAGGACATGCCGGGAGCAACACCATCCAAACCTAAAAAAGAAGTTCAACATGGTGAAGCTACGTTCCAGGATAACTTGCATGTCAAACTGCACACAATTTCACAACTAACAGATCAAATCTAAGCTCCTGCCGCATCCAGACATGAATGGTTGTGAGCAGTTAAATAGCTCAGTGGAGGAGGAGGAGGCTCCACAAGTACCCCCATTCTCAATGGTGGAAAGGCTCAACAGTGCAAGCTTCAACTAGAAGTACCGGACGGATGATCCATCACTATTTCCTTCAAAGGTCCCAAGTATCTCAGGAGTCAGTCCTCAGCCAATTCGATTCACTCCATATGATGTCAAGAAATGGCTGAATGTCTTGGATCCTGCAAAAGCCATGGGTCCTGACGATATTCCGGTAATAGTACTGAAGATTTGCCATGCCCCTAGCAAAGCTGTTCCAGTAAAATTGCAATACTGACACTTACGCAGCAATGTGGAAAACTGCCTAGGTATGCTCCATACACAAGGAACAGGACAAATCCAACCCAGCCAATTACTATCCCATCAGTCTTCTCTCGATCTTCAGTAAAATGATAGATGGGGTCATCAACAGTGCTATTGAGTAGCACTTGGCAAGCAATCTGTTCATGGCTGCTCAGTTTGGATTTCTCCAGGGACACTCAGTTCCTGACCTCATTACAGCCTTGTTTCAAACATGGACAAAAGAGACCAACTCCAGGTGTGAGGTAGGAGCGACTGCCTTTGACAGTCAAAGGCAGCATTTGACTGAAGGTTGCATCAAAGAGCCCTAGCAAAATTGGAATCAAGGGAAAAACCTTCCACTGGTTGGAGTCGTACTGGGCAGAAAGGAACATTGTTGTGGTGGTTGGAGGTCAATTTTTTCAGTTTCAGGACACCGCAGCAGGAGACCCTCAAAGTAGTGTCCTCAGCTCAACCATCTTCAGCTGTTTCATCAATGACCTTCCTGTCATCATAAAATCAGAAGTGGAGATGTGCAGTCATCAGTGAACAATGTTCAGCATCATTCACCACTCCTCAGGCAATGAAGCAGTCCATATCCAAAAACAAATGCATGTAACATTTATGCCATGCAAGTGCCAGGCAATGACCATCTCCTACAAGAGAGAATGTAAGTATCTCTCCTTGACATTCAATGGAGCTAGCATCATTAAATTCCCCATTCTGAGATTGACTGAAACTGAACTGAGATAGCCATACAAATACTGTAGCTACAACAGCAGATCAGAGACTAAGAATACTCCTATGTGTAACTCACCTCCTGACTTCCCGAAGCCAGCCCACCATCTACAAGTCACAAGTCAGGAGTGTGATAGGATATTCCTCACTTGCCTGGATGAGTGCAGCTCCAACATCACTCAAGAAGCTTGACACCATCAAGGACAAAGCAGCCCCCTTGACTGCCAACCCTTCCACATGGCAACCATCCACAAGAAGCAGCGCAGGAACTGACCAAGACTTCTTAGGCAAAACCTTCCAAACTCGTCTAGCTGCACAAGGGCAGCAAATGCATGAGAATACCACCACTTGAAAATTCCCTCCAAGCCATTCACCATCCTGATTTTCTCTCTTTTTCTCCCCACCACTCTGCGTCTGTATGCATTGGAGTTTGGAAGGATGAGGGGAGAGGGATCTTACTGAAACTTGAGAGGCCTGGATAGAGTAAACGTGGAGAGAATGTTTCCACTCGTAGGGAAAACTAGAACCAGAGGGCACAACCTCAGACTGAAGGGATGATCATTTAAAACAGAGATAAAGAGGAATTTCTTCAGTCAAAGAGTGGTGAATCAGTGAAATTCTTTTGCTGGAGATGGCTGTGGACGCCAGGTCACTGAGTGTCTTTAAGACAGAGATGGATAAGTTCTTGATTACTAAGGCAATCAAGGATGCTGAAGAAAAGGCAGAATGGAGATGAGAAAAATATCAACCATGATTGAATGGCAGAGCAGACTTGATGGGCCAAATGGCCTAATTCTGTTCTTTTAGCTTTCCTAAGCCTATAAGTCTAATCAAGTTTATTTATTTATTAGTCACAAATAAGGCTTATATTAACACAGCAATAACGTTAGTGTGAAATTCCCTTAGTTGCCACATTCTGGTGCCTGTTCAGGTCAATGTACCTAACCAGTGCCTCTTTCAGACTGAGAGAGGTGAACGGAACACCCGGAGGAAACCCACACAGACACAGGGAGAATGTGCAGACTCTGCACAGACAGTGACTCAAGCCGGGAGCTGAACCTGCTTCTCTGGCTCTGTGAGGCAGCAGTACTAACCACTGTGCCATCATGCCTTCTGACTGCCAATGACAAGCAAGTGTAATTTAGACTTGTAAAACAGGCTTTCCTGGCGTGACTATTTGCAGTTGATGCCCTTTAATTGGATCTTATATCACTGAATCATAGAATCTATAACACAGGGACAAGTCCTTTGGCCCAAATTGGTCCATGCCAACCTAAATATCCATCTAAGCTCACCCCATTTGCCTGCATTTAGCCCAATCCCTCTAAACCTTTCCTATCCATGTATTTGTCCAAATGCCTTTTAAATGTAGTCAATGTCCCTGCCTCAACCACTTCCTCTGGCAGCTCATTCCACATATGTATCTCCCTCTGTGTAAAATAGTTGCTCTTCAGCTTCCCATTACTTCTTTCTCCTCTTAACTTAAACCTATGCCCTTTAGTTCCTGATCCTCAAAGCCCGGGAAAAAGACTGAGTGCGTTCACCGTTTCCATGCTTCTCATGATCTTATACATCTCTATAAGATTATCTCTCAGTTTCCCCAAGCTCCAAAGAAAAATGTCTCAGCCTGTCTAATTTCTCCCTAAACTCAGTCCCTCGAGTCCTGGCAACATCCATCTTCTGCACTCTCTCCAGTTTAATAACCATGTACACAGACGTCCTTTAAATTGGAACATAGTTCAGTCAATGAGAACCTTAGCGATCGGCAAATCCCTTTGCAACAATGATGTGCTTCCTGATCCCAATGTAGTTTAGGAAGGCCAGTTCTCTGATCAGTACATGGGTTATTTGGTCCATTCTTACAAGGGAAGTGGAATAGGAGGGAGCTGAGATTTGGGTTTCCTCTGAAGTATGTTCCAATTTAGAGAACTTTTGTATGCATAATTATTCAACTGGAGAGAGTGCAGGGGAGATTTACAAGGATGTTGCCAGGACTTAAGGAGCTAAGTTATAGGGAGAGATTGGACAGGCTGGGACTTTATTTCGTGGGGCTGATCCACTTGGTGCTTGCTGACTTCCCTGAAAAGCCCTGGAAGAATCTAGTTCTTGGTGTGGGTGTGTAACAGAGATGTGGAGGCTGCGGGGAGCGCAAGTGGACAAATTAAGAAATGGAAAGGGTAAAGACGAAGGAGTGTGAAACTTGTTTCTGAAGTTAGAAAAAGCAGGGCTGAGTTTCGTTATGAAACAGAGAAATGTGCCAAGAATTAGTTGGCAGCTTTCTAAACTAAGATGCAGAGATGTTGCTGCCATCTAAGTGCCTCCTATCAGTTAATCTTCAACAACTATGCAAATGTCCCTGGACTACCAGGAGACCATGTTCAAATATTACAGAATGCTGAGTGTCAGAATTGCCAAAGGAATAACATTTCAAGCAGATTTACTGTCCTTTTTTTTTCCCCCTGTGCCGTTTTTCTTTTGCTGACTTATTCTCCCTTTGACGGCGCTGAATTATCTGGCTTAGCAGATGGACCTGTTTTTGTTTCACATTCCGCAGGGACTGCTGACAAGGTATCTTCTATATATTAAGGATAGGAAACATGACAGTGCCGATGATGAATAATTTAGGCTCCCTTCCTTGTAACTCTCGCTTTCTGTTCTCGTTTTTTATGTGAAACATTTGCAATGTTCAGTGATTGATTTTTCGCCCCCTCAGAGAGAGAGAAAAGAAATACCACTTGCGCAGTCTGGATCTTCTTGCAGTTTGTGCCAATTCCTTTAAGAACGTCTTGGAGCAGCGGTGAACTGCAGCAAATGATCCACGGGAGGTGTTAATGAACTGGAACCCGAAAGGCTTCCAAGATTGATGACTGAGCCCTTTATAAAACTATTAATAAAGAACACTGTCCAACAATTCATAACAGCTCCAACGTTCATTTCTGCTAAAATCATTATAAGTAAATGGTCCCTTTTAACCCTATTCTAGTGCACATGGAGTAAAAACCATATTCATTTCCAGAAGTAATGTATCTACTGGACAGTGAAAAATATGACTTTAACTTCCACTTGACATCCCAAGCAGCCAAGTCAGAAGCAGAACTAGATTTTGTAGTCATACGCAGGGAGAAAATCTAACGTATAGTGGTGAACATTGTGCCCATTCTCAAGCAAGGGTTCTACAGCAATACAGCAAATTGTGTGTTGGCAATAGTAAGAAGCTAGATTAAGGAATTGATTTCTATATTGCTACTTTAGAACAATGTAAGTAGCATGATTCTACTTGGATTACTTGTTCATCATTACCTGGGAAGATGGTGGAAGCAGGATGCCTCACATCCTTTAAGAAGTACCTGGATGAGTCCTTGACATGCCATAACATTCAAGGCTATGGGCCAAGTGCTGGCAAGTGGGATTAGGTAGGCAGGCCAGGATATTTCATGCCTCGGTGCAGACTTGATGGGCTGAAGTGCCTCCTCTTCATTTCTTCAGCCAAAGAGTGGTGAATCTATGGAACTCTTTGCCGCAGAAGGCTGTGGAGGCCAGGTCATCGAATGTCTTTAAGACAGAGATAGATAGGTTCTTGATGAATAAGGGGATCAGGGATTATGGGAAAAGGTAGGAGAATGGGGATGAAAATAATATCAGCCATCATTGAATGATGGAGCATACTCGATGGGCTGAATGGCCTAATTCTGCTCCTATGTGTGATGGTCTCTGCACTCTAGTATTCTATGATCCTGTGATTTTGTTTCTCCTTTTCATTTGAAGGAAATTAGCCACTTGAATACTGTGCGCTGTTTAATGCTATCTCTTTCTTCACGGAGGTGAGTAATGATTGAGGTTTTTCTTTCACTCATGGATTGTAGATGTCACTAGCTAGGCCAGCATTTTTATTACCAATCCCTCATTGCCCTTGAAAGTAATGGTGAGCCACCTTCTTGAACCGCTGCAATCCACGTGGTTTAGTTACACCCGCAGTGCCATTAGGGAGGGTGTTCCAGGATTTTGAGCCAGCAATGATGAAGCTGAGTGATGTATTTCCAAGTCAGGATGGTGAGTGCCTTTGGTGGGAGCTTGCAGGTGGTGGTGTTCCCCATGTACCTGCTGCCTTTGTGCTTCTAGGTTGTGGAGATTCGGACGAGGAAGGTGCTGTCGATGGAGCTTCGGTGAGTTGCTTTGGTGCACCTTGTAGATAGTGCACATTGCTATAACTTTGTGTCTGTTGTGAAGGGATTGAATATTTAAGGTAGTGGAAGAGGTGCCAATCAAGTGGGCTGCTTGTCCTGGTTGGTGTTGAGATTCTTGGAACCCAAGATTCCCAGTCTCTGACCTGCTCTTGTAGCCATAGTATTTACATGGCTGGTTCAGTTCAGTTTCTGTCAATGGTAACCCCCACAGGCTGTTGATAGTGGGAGTTTCAGTAATTCAGTAATCAAGGGAAAATGCCTGGATCCTCTCTTGTTGGTGATGGTCATTGCCTGTTAATTATGTTCCTGCCACTTAGCAGCCCAAGCCTGATAGTTTCCAAATCTTGTTGTTTTTGAACATGGACTGCTTCAGCATCTGAGGAATTGGAAATTGTGCTGTACATTGTACAATCATGAACAAAAATCCCTATTTCTGACCTTCAGATGGAAGAAGGTCATTAATAAAACAGCTGGAGATATTTGGGCTTAGGACACTACCCTGAGAAACTCCTGCAGTGATGTTCTGGAGCTGAGATGACTGATCTCGCATGGTGGCACAGTGGGTTAGCACTGTTGTCTCACAGTGCCAGGGACCCCAGTTCGATTCCCAGCTTGGGTCAGTGTCTGTGTGGGTCTGTACATTCTCCCTGTATTTGTGTAGGTTTCCTCCCGATGCTCCGGTTTCCTCCCACAGCCAAAGATGTGCAGGTTAGGGTGTATTGGCCATACCAAATTGACTCCTAATGTCAGGGGGGACAGGCCAGGGAAAATGCATGCAGTCATGGGGATAGGGCCTGGGTGAGATTGTGGTTGGTGCAGACCCAATGGCCTCCTTCTGCACTGTAGGATTCCATGATTCTATGACCACCAACAACCATAACAATCTTCCTTTGTACCGGCTATGACTCCAACCAAGAGAATGGTTTTCCTCGGATTCATGTTTTCTCCAGTTTTTCTGGGGCTCCTTCATTCCGTGCTTTGTCTTATGCTGCCTTGATAAGTTCAGCTCTTCTGCGTCGGACTCTGGCAGCTTGGTCAGTAGTGATGCTACTGAGTTACTTTTGGTGATGGAGATTGAAGTTTTCCCCCCAGAATACATTTTGCTCCCTTCTCATCCTCAGTGCTTCCACCAAGTACTGTTCAACATGGAGGAATGCTGATTCTTCAGCTGAAAGGGGGATGCTGGGCAGCAGGACGTTTCCTTGCCCATGTTTGACCTGATGCAATGAGACTTCATGGGATCCAGAACCAAGTTTCAATAGTAGAGGTGGGTACAATTATGCCTTTTAAAAGCATTTAGAAAGTTACTTTGATAAGATTGGTATAGAGGGATATGAGCCAAACAAGGGCAAAGGAGACTAGCTTAATGGTAAAAACTGAGTGGCATGGACTAGTTGACCCATAGAATCATAGAATCCCGATAGTGCAGAAAGAGGCCATTTGGCTCATCAGATCCCACCCAGGCTCTATTCTCAAAGCCTCGTGTATTTACCTGAGTGAGTTCCCATAACACTAAGGGGCAATGTAGATGGCCAATCCACGTAACCCACACGTCTTTGGACTGTGGGAGAAAATTCATGCAGACATGGGGAAAATCTGCAGACTCCACACAGACAGTGATCCAAGCCAGGAATTGTACCCAGGTCCCTGACGCTGTGAGGCAGGAGTGCTAACCAGTGTGCCACCATACCTACTTCCATGTTGTGAACCACTGTAACTCTATGACTTCCTCTAGTCTGCCACCTCTGGTGTCTCTGTTCTGCCGGTGAGACAGGACATATTCAGGGATGGTAATGATGTTGGTTGGGGCATTATCTGTAAGTTATGACTAGTTGTGAGTGTTGTCAGGCTGTTGCTTGCCTAGTCTATGAGACAGCTCTCCCAATTTTGGCACAAGCCCCAAAATGTTAGTAAGGAGGACTTCGCAGGTTGATGGGACTGGGTTTGCTGTTATCAATGCTGAGTGATCTATCCAGTTTTTTAATTCCTTTTAGACCTCATAGCAGTTTGATATGAATGATTTATTGGGCCATTTGAGAGCATTTAAGAATCAACCACATTACTGTGGGTCTGGAGTCACATGTAGATCAGATCGGGTAAGGATGGCAGATTTCCTTCCCTAAAGCCTCAAGCCTGCCCTGCCATTCAATAAGATCATGGTTGATCTGCAATGGTTCAGTACCACTTTCCCACTTTCTCCCTGTAACCCTTAATTCCCTTGTCAATCAAAAACCTATCCACTCTTGACTTGAACATATTCAGCGAGAATGCCAAAGATTCACCACCCTCTGCGTGAAGAAATTCCTCCTCAACTCTGATCTGAACCCCACCCCCCACCAATCTTGAGGCTGTGCCCTCTAGTCCTGCTATCTTTGTTCAGTAGGAAGAGTCTCTCGACCTCTACCCTATCCATCCCCTTCATTATCTTATACGTCTCTATAAGATCCCCTCTCAGCCTTCTAAACTCCAAAGGGTACAAACCTAGCCTATTTATTCTCTCCTCATAATCCAACGCCCTCATCTCCTGTATTAGCCGAGTGAACCTTCTCTGCACCCCCCTCCAAGGCCAATATATCCTTCCTCGAATGTGGTGACCAAAACTGCACACAATACTCCAGCTGCGGCCTCACCAGTACCCTATACAGCTGCAAAAGTACCTCCCTACTTTTATATTCTACCAAGTGGGTTTTTCTGTACCAAATGGGTTTTTCTGTCAATTGACAAAGTCAACTGTTAGACTAACTTTTTAACTGAATATAATTTCAAGCAGTTGCCAAAGTGGGATTTGAACCCCTGTAGCCAGAGGGTTAGGCTGGGCCTCTGGATTACTAACCTAGTCAGATCAGTATATAGAATCATAGAATTCCTACAGTGCAGAAGGACACCGTTCGGCCCATCGAGTCTGCATCAATAACAATCCCACCCAGCTCTATTCCCCCTAATCCCATGCATTTACCTGACACTAAGGGGAAATTTAGTATAGCCAATCCACCTAATCTACATATCTTTGGACTGTAGGAGGAAACTGGGCCACCTGGAGGAAACCCATGCAGACACGGGGAGAATGTGCAAACTCCACACTGACGGTGATCCAAGCCGGCAATCGAACCAGGTCCCTAATGCTGTGAGGCAACAGTGCTGACCACTGTGCCACTGTGCTGCTCTCCACCCGCATCCCTCAGGGAGAGGCTCTTATTGCCGTTTTGATTGCTTTTCAGCTCTGTTTCTTGGCCATCTATTGCCCACCCATACAGTTGAATGGGTATTCAGACCAAAATCACAACTGCAACAGTAATGGAAACTAATCAGTAATGGACAAAACTATTGGAGTTATAAAAATACAGGTGTAACCTATGATGGGTTTAAATATCACACCCCAAAAGTTATCAAGGACATTGTAGCAATCTCCAGCAATTTGTTGTCTGCACATTATTTGCACCTTGCCTTGAATAAAGAACAATTTGAAGAACAATTGGTATATTAACTGTAGTGGAGATGCAGAATCTTGATTGTATTTATATACTTACTATGGTCAATAATAATAGCTGTCAGAATTGTTTGCCCCTTGAAATTGGAATTTCAAATAAAGACATTTTGGAGGCTATCCATGGCAGGAATGTTGATAGGATATCAAACAATCTCCACTGTGTGACAAAGTGCTTAACCATCAACCCATTGTATGGACAATGCAAAACATTGAAACTGACTTGTGATAGGAAATACCTTAATAGTCTACAAGAATGGACAAAGGAGTTTGACTCCAACGCTACATAGGAAGCGATCTTGCCCAGCAGAAAGAATGAATCATGCCTTGATAACGTCACCTCAGAAAAATAAGTGGTGCTTTCAGGATGGCAATTTTCATGGCAGCAGTTTGAGCACAATTTTAACAGGAAAAAAACCAGAAACATCCAACCTCCATTATTGGAAGTAGTTTGTAGAAGTGACCTGATTCTTTTCACCCTTTTGTGAATTAAAGTGCATGCTACATCTTCAGAAATCATCTCTTCTTGATGACTGATGAGAGAAGTCAAGGACAGCATAAAAGCAAAAGAAAAAACATACAAAGTGACAAGGATCAGTGGGAAGCCAGAGGACTGGGAAGTCTTTAAAAGCGAGCAGAGGGCAACTAAAAAAGCAATAAGGGGAGAAAAGATGAAATATCTATATAAGCTAGCCAGTAATATAAAAGAAGATAAGATTTTTTTCTATATATAAAAGATAAGAGAGAGACAAAACTAGCCAATCGACCACTGGAAATTGAGGCTGGATAAGTAATAATAGGAAATAAAGCAATGGCAGAGGAACTGAATAGTTAATTTGCCTCAGTGTTCACAGTGGAAGACACCAGTGGGATGCCAGAGCTCCAGGAGAATCAAGGTGCACGGGTGAGTATAGTGGCCATCACTAAGGAGAAGGTTCTGGGGAAACTGAAATGTCTGAAGTTGGATAAATCCCTTGGACCAGATGGACTACACCCCATGGTTCTAAAAGAGATAGCTGATGAAATTGTGGACACATTGGTGGTGATCTTGCAGCAATCACTGGAGGCAGGGAGGGTCCCAGAGGACTGGAAAGCAGTGAATGTTTATGAAGGGAGGGAGGCAGCAGAAGGGAAATTATAGTCCAGTTAGCCTGACTTTGGTCATTGGCAAATTTTAGAATCCATTATTAAAGATAAGATCACAGAATGCTTGGAAGTGCATGATAAAGTAGGACTGAGTCAGCACGACTTCTTTGAGGGGAGGTCATGATTGACAAATCTATTAGAGTTTTTTGAGGAGGTAACAAGGAAGTTAGATAAAGGAGAACCAGACAATGTGATTTATTTAGATTTGCAGAAGGTCATCGACGAGGTACCACATAGTGTCTGTTAAATAAGTCCCCTGGTATTACGGATAAGATCCTGGCATGGATAAAGAATTGGTTGACTGCAGAAGTCAGAGATGGGGATAAAGGAATCTTCTTCAGGATGGTAGCCAATGATTAGAGGGTTATAGGTCAGCCTAGTAATCTCTAAGGTAGGGACATGTTCGTCATAACTTTGTGGGCCAAAGGGCCTGTATTGTGTTGTCATTTTTCTATGTTTCTATTAGTGGTGTGCCTCGGGTCAGTGCTGAGATCACAAATTTTCACAATATACGCTAACAATTTGGAACTGAAGACACTGTTGCTAAGTTTGCAGATGATACAAAGACATGTAGAGGGACAGATAGCATTGAGGAAGCAAGGGGGCTACAGAAGGACTAGGACAGGTTAGGAGAGTGAGCAAAGAAGTGGTAGGTAGAATACAATGTGGAAAAGTGTGAAGTTATGCACTTTGGAAGGAGGATATATAAAAATAGACTATTTTCTAATTGGAAAAATGCTTAGGAAGTCAGAAACACAAAGGGACTTAGGAGTCCTTGTTCAAGATTCTGTTAAAGTTAACATGCAGGTTCAGTCAGCAATTAGGAAGGCGAATGCAATGTTGCCATTCATGTCAAGTGGGCTAGAATACAAGAGGAGGGATGTACTTCTAAGCTGTATAAGACTCCGATCAGATCCTATTTGGAGTATTGTAAGCAGTTTTGGACCCCATAACTAAGAAGGATGTGCTTGCCTTGGAAAGGGTCCAAAGGAGGTTCATAAGAATGATTCCTGGAATGAAGAGCTTATCTTATGAGGAATGGTTGAGGACTCTGGGTCTGCACTTGCTGGAGCTTAGAAGGATGAGGGGGGAATCTTATTGAAACTTGCAGGAGACTGTGAGGCCTCGATAGAGTGGGTGTGGAGAGGATCTTTCCACTAGTAGAAAAATCTGGAACCAGAGGGCAAGACCTCAGGCTAAATGGATGATCCTTGAAAGGAGAGATAAGGAGGAACTTTTTCAGCCAGAGTTGTGAATCTGGGGATCTCTTTGCCGCAGAAGGCTGTGGAGGCTAGGCCATTGAATGTCTTTAAGACAGAGATAGATAGGTTCTTGATTAGAACATAGAACATAGAACATTACAGCACAGAACAGGCCCTTCGGCTTTCGATGTTGCGCCGACCAATATAAAAAGCAATGCCCCTCCAAACTAAACCATTCCCTTCTCTTCCATATACTTATCAACTAACCTCTTAAACGCCACCAAACTTGGCGCATCTACAACTGCTGCAGGCAGGGCATTCCACTCCCGAACCACCCTTTGGGTAAAGAACCTACTCTGATATCCGTCCTATAACTATCACCCCTTAATTTAAAGCTGTGTCCCCTCGTGCTAGCTTTCTCCATCCTAGGAAAAAGGCTATCACTGTCCACCCTATCTAAACCTCTAATCATCTTATATGTTTCGATAAGTTCCCCTCTTAGCCGCCTCCTTTCTAACGAAAACAACCTCAAATCCCTCAGCCTCTCTTCATAAGACCTGCCCTCCATACCAGGCAACATCCTGGTAAACCTCCTCTGTAACCTCTCCAATGCCTCCACATCTTTCTTATAATGTGGGGACCAGAACTGCACACAATACTCCAAGTGCGGCCACACTAGAATTTTGTACAGTTGCAACATGACGTTGCAGCTCCGAAATTCAATCCCCCTACAATAAAAGCTAAGACTCCGTATGCCTTCTTAACAACCTTATCGACTTGACTGCCAACTTTCAGGGATCTATGCACATATACACCAAGACCCCTCTGTTCATCAACACTATTAAGAGTCCTACCATTAGCCCTATACTCTACACATTTATTATTCCTGCCAAAGTGAATTACCTCACACTTTTCACATTAAACTCCATTTGCCACCTCTCGGCCCAGCTCTGCAACTTGTCCAAGTCTCTCTGCAAACTATAACACCCCTCTTCACTATCTACCACTCCACCGACTTTAGTGTCATCTGCAAATTTACTAATCCATCCTTCCATACCCGCATCCAGATCATTTATAAAAATTACAAACAGCAGGGGCCCCAAAACAGACCCCTGAGGTACACCACTTGTCACCGAACTCCAAGATGAATATCTCCCATCACCCACCACCCTCTGTCTTCTATCTGCTAGCCAATTCCTAACCCAATTAGCTAAATCACCCTGTATCCCATACATCTGCATTTTCTGCAGAAGTCTTCCATGGGCCACCTTATCAAACGCCTTACTAAAGTCCATATATACCACATCAACCGCCTTACCCCCATCCACCTCTTTGGTCACTTTCAAAAAACTCAATAAGGTTAGTAAGGCACGACCTACCCTTCACAAAACCATGCTGACTATCCCCAATCAATTCCTTTCTCTCTAAATAACTATAAATCCTATCCCTAATAATTCTCTCCAATACCTTGCCCACAACAGAAGTAAGACTCACTGGCCTATAATTCCCTGGAAGTTCTCTCTTCCCCTTCTTAAACAATGGGACCACATTCACTATCCTCCAGTCCTCCGGAACCACACCCGTAACCAACGAGGACCTGAAGATCAGAGCCAGAGGCTCTGCAATCTCCTCTCTTGCCTCCCAGAGAATCCTAGGGTCAATCCCGTCCGGCCCAGGGGACTTATCTAACTTCAAACCCTCAAGAATATCTGGCACATCCTCCCTATCTACTTCAATACTTTCCAGTTTGCAACCCTGTATCCCAGTGTTCTCCACAACTACATTTACATCTCCCTGCGTGAATACCGAAGAGAAATATTTCTTCAGTGCCTCTCCAATCTCTTCAGGCTCCACGCACAACTTCCCACTGCTGTCTATGACTGGCCCTAATCTTGCCCTAACCAATCTTCTATTCTTAACATATCTAAAGAAAGCTTTAGGATTCTCCTTGATCCTATCAGCCAAGGTCGAGTAAGAGAGCCTTGGTTTACTAAAAAAGTTGATTTGCTGGTTAGAAGAAAAAGGAGGCTTATGTCAGGATGAGGCTTGAAGGCTCAGTTAGTGCAATGGATAGCTATAGATTAGCCAGGAAGGAGCTAAAAAGTGAATTGAGGAGAGCTAAGAGGGGACACGAGAAGATGTTGGCTGATAGGATTAAGGAGAATCCTAAAGCTTTCTTTCGATATGTTAAGAATAGAAGATTGGTTAGGGCAAGATTAGGGCCAGTCATAGACAGCAGTGGGAAGTTGTGCGTGGAGCCTGAAGAGATTGGTGAGGCACTGAATAAATATTTCTCTTCGGTATTCACGCAGAGGTGCTGAAATGTAGCTGTGGAGAACACTGAGGTACAGGGTTGCAAATTGGGAAGTATTGTAGTAGATAGGGAGGATGTGCTAGATATTCTCGAGGGTTTGAAGTTGGATAAGTCCCCTGGGCCGGACGGGATTTACCCTAGGATTCTCTGGGAGGCAAGAGAGGAGATTGCAGAGCCTCTGGCTCTGATCTTCAGGTCGTCGTTGGTTACGGGTGTGGTTCCGGAGGACTGGAGGATAGCGAATGTGGTCCCATTGTTCAAGAAGGGGAAGAGAGACCTTCCAGGGAATTATAGGCCAGTGAGTCTTACTTCTGTGGTGGGCAAGGTATTGGAGAGAATTATTAGGGATAGGATTTATAGTTATTTAGAGAGAAATGAATTGATTGGGGATAGTCAGCATGGTTTCGTGAAGGGTAGGTCATGCCTTACTAACCTCATTGAGTTTTTTTCGAGAAAGTGACCAAAGAGGTGGAATGGGTAAGGCGGTTGATGTATTAAATATGGACTTTAGTAAGGCGTTTGACAAGGTGGCCCATGGAAGACTTCTACAGAAAATGCAGAGTATTGAATAGAGGTGATTTAGCTATTGGATTAGGAATTGCTAGCAGATAGAAGACAGAAGGTTGTGGTTGATGGGAGATATTCATCTTGAGTTCGGTGACAAGTGGTGTACCCCGGGGTCTGTTTTGGGCCTGCTGTTTGTAATTTTTATAAATGATCTGGATGAGGTATTGAAGGATGATCAGTAAATTTGCAGATGACACTAAGTCCAGTGGAGTGGTAGATAGTGAAGAGGGGTGTTATAGTTTACAGAGTGCTTGGACAAGTGCAGAGCTGGCCGAGAGGTGCAATGAGTTTATTAATGTGGAAAAGTGTGAGGTAATGCACTTTGGCAGGAACACTAAATGTGTAGAGTATATAGGGTTATGGTAGGGCTCTTAATAGTGTTGAGGAACAGAAGGATCTTGGTGTATGTGTCAATAGATCCCTGAAAGTAGGCAGTCAAGGTGATAAAGTTGTTAAGAAGGCTTATGGAGTCTTAGCTTTTATTGGTAGGGGGATTGAATTTAGGAGCCCCAGCATCATGTTGCAGCTGTACAAAACTCTAGTGCGGCCGCACTTGGAGTATTGTGTGCAGTTCTGGTCGCCACATTATAAGAAAGATGTGGAGGCATTGGAGAGGGTACAGAGGAGGTTTACCAGGATGTTGCCTGGTATGGAGGCAGGTCCTATGAAGAGAGGTTGAAGGTTTGAGTTGTTTCGTTGGAAGGAGGCGGCTAAGAGGGATCCTATTGAACCATATAGATTATTAGAGGTTTAGATAGCGTGGAACATGATAGCCCTTTTCCTAGGATGGGAAAGCTAGCACGAGGGGACACAGCTTTAATTAAAGGGTATGATTATAGGACGAAATCAGAGTAGGTTCTTTACTCAAAGAGTGATTAGGGATGGAATGCCCTCCTGCAGCTGTTGTAGATGTGCCAAGTTGGTGGCGTTTAGGAGGTAATTGTAGTATATGGAAGAGAAGGGAATGGTTTAGTTTGGAGGGGCATTGCTTTTTATTTTGGTTGGCACAACATCGAAGGCCGAAGGGCCTGTTCTGTGCTGTAATGTTCTATGTTCTAAGTCTTCTCGTGTCCCCTCTTAGCTCTCCTCAATTCACTCTTTAGCTCCCTCCTGACTAATCTATAGCTATCCATTGCTCTAACTGAGCCTTCAAGCCTCATCCTGACATAAGCCTCCTTTTTCCTTTTAACCAGCAAATCAACTTTTTTCGTACACCAAGGTTCCCTTACTCGACCATTTCCTCCTTGCCTGACAGGGACATACTTATCAAGGACTCGCAGCAGCTGCTCCTTGAATAGCTCCACATTCCAGATGTTCCCAGTCCCTGTAGTTTCCTAGTCCAATCTATGCACCCTAATTCTCTCCTGATGGCCTCATAATTACCCTTCCCCCAGCTATAACTACTGCCCCCAGCTTCATGCCTATCCCTATCCATCACTAAGGTGAACGTAACCGAATTGTGGTCACTATCACCAAAATGTTCACTAACTTCCAAGCCTAACACCTGGTCTGGCTCATTGCCCAGCACCAAATCCAATGTAGCCTCACCTCTAGTTGGCCTATCTACATACTGAGTCAAAAAACCTTCCTGCACACTTTGTACGAAAACTGACCCCTCTAACGAGCTAGAGCTATAGCTATTCCAATCAATATTAGTAAAGTTAAAGTCCCCCATAACAATTACCCTATTACTTTCACTCCTGACCAGAATTGACTTTGCAATCCTTTCCTCAACCTCTCTAGAACTTTTAGGAGGTCTATAAAAGACTCCCAACAGGGTGACCTCTCCTCTCCTGTTTATAATCTCAGCCCATACTACCTCAACAGACAAGTCCTCATCAAACTTCTTCTCTGTCACTGTGATACAGTCTTTGACTAATAATGCCACTCCTCCCCTCCTTCTACCTCCTTCTCTACTCCGACTAAAGCATTTGAACCCCGGAACCTGCAACATCCATTCTTGTCCATTCTTGTCCTTGATTAATAAGGGGATCAGGGATTATGGGGAAAAGTTCAGGAGAATGGGAATGAGAAAAGTATCAGCCATGACTGAATGGTGGAGCAGACTTAATGGGTCGAGTGCCCTGGTTCTGCTCCTATGTCTTATAGACCATAGAACATAGGACATAGAACACTACAGCACAAACAGGCCCTTTGGCCCACAAGTTGTGCCGAACACATCAAAACCTACCCAGCCATAGACCTATCTATAACCCCCAATCCCATTGGATCCCATATACTCATCCAGAAGTCTTTTAAAAGACCCCAGCGAGTTCGCCTCGACCATCACCGACGGCAGCCGATTCCATTCACTCACCACCCTCTGAGTGAAAAACTTTCCCCTAGCATCCCCTCTGTACTTGCTTCCCTGCACCTTAAATCTGTGCCCTCTCGTCGCGACCATTTCAGCCCTGGGAAATAGTCTCTGAGAGTCCACCCTATCTATTCCTCTCAACATCTTGTAAACCTCTATCAGGTCGCCTCTCAACCTTCGTCTCTCCAGGGAGAACAGTCCCAGCTCCCTCAACCTGTCTTCATAAGGCATGCCTCTCAATCCTTGTAAATCTCCTCTGCACCCTTTCAATAGCTTCCACGTCCTTCCTGTAGTGAGGCGACCAGAACTGCGCACAGTACTCCAAGTGTGGTCTGACAAGGGTTCTATAAAGCTGCAGCATTACCTCCTGACTCCTGAACTCAATCCCTCGATGAATGAAGGCCAGTACACCGTAAGCTTTCTTAACCACATCCTCCACCTGGGAGGCCGATTTGAGAGTCTTATGGACCCGGACCCCAAGATCCCTCTGCTCTTCCACACAGCTAAGACTCCTACCTTTGATAGTGTACTCATTCATCCCGTTGGATCTGCCAAAATGGACCACAACACATTTATCCGCGTTGAAGTCCATCTGCCACTTCTCCGCCCAGTCTTGCATCCTGTCAATGTCATGCTGCAACTTCTGACATCCCTCCAGACCATCCACAACACCACCGACCTTCGTGTCATCGGCGAACTTACTCACCCATCCCTCCACTTCCTCATCCAGGTCATTTATGAAAATGACAAACAGCAAGGGTCCTAGAACAGATCCCTGGGGCACTCCACTGGTGACCGACCTCCATGCAGAAAAAGAGCCATCCACAACCACCCTCTGCCTTCTGCAGGCAAGCCAGTTCTGGATCCACAAGGCCAAAGCCCCTTGGATCCCATGGCCTCTCACCTTCTCAAGAAGTCTTGCATGGGGGACCTTGTCAAATGCCTTGCTGAAGTCCATGTACACCACGTCCACTGCTCTTCCTTCGTCAATGTGTTCAGTCACATTTTCGAAGAACTCAATTAAGCTTGTAAGGCACGACCTGCCTTTTACAAAACCATGCTGACTATTTCTAATCAACCTAAACTTCTCCAAATGCTCATAAATCTTGTCCCTCAGAAGCCTCTCCATCAGCTTACCAACCACTGAGGTCAGACTTATGGTCTTATAGTCTTCCTTGTGCGGGGGCCTCTATGGATGAGGAATGGGTGTTTGTTGCATTTACATTTCAGGTGTTGTGGAAAATATGTTATTGATTACAACTTATCAGAAAGCCTGATTTGTATATGTTCTGGAAAGCCACAGCACTCTAAAGCCAGTTGAGAAGAAGGAAAAAGGGAGAAATTAACCTATCTCTTCTCTCCAACTGTAACACCTCTTGGTGCATGCGAGAGATAATATCATTGGACTAGACCCAAGACCCAGGTTATTGTAGTGGGTGGGGATTATGATCAAATTCCATTGTTGCAGTTGATAAATTTTTAATTCAATTTTTCTGTAACGATGACTATAAAATTGCCATTATGGAAAAAACTCATCTGATTCACTCATGTTGCTTAGGGAAAGAAATCTGCTGTCCTTACCTGGTCTGGCCTACATGTGACTCCAGAGCCACAGCAATGTGGTTGGTTCTCAACTGCTCTCGAGCAACAAGGCATGGGCAATAAATGCTGGCCCAGCCAGTGACACCCATGTCCCATGGATAAATAAAACAAGATACTTAAATCCTCTCGCTATGAAGGCCAACATACTATTTGCCTTCTTTACTACCTGCTGTACCTGCACACTTACTTTCTGCAACTGATGCATGAGGACATCAAGGTCTCACTGAGTTTTCACCTCTCTCAATTTACATCCATTTATGTAATAACCTGTCTTCCTATTATTGTTACTAAAATGGATAACCTCACATTTATGCACGTTATAATGCACGCACCCTGTTCAAATCACACTGAAACATCTCTGCATTCTCCTCACAGCTCACCCTCCCACCCAACTTTGTATCGTCTGCAGATTTGAAAATATGCACTTCCCTTCCAATTTCTCCATTACGTTCACTGTACTGCCATCAGAATCCTTTACAATGTAAAAAGCACACAGGCATTTTGAAGTGAGAAACATGGGATGAGAGTGTCTCTGGCACTTATCACTCATCCCTTGAGAACAATCAACTGTATTGCTGCATGTCACAAGTGCATATTTTGGCACCAAAACAGGCATAGTAAAATGTTCATCTGTCGCAGAGATGCAGAGGCATTTAGCAGAGCACGTGTAGCCTCAGAGTTAAGTACTCGATAGTGTGAGGGTGGTCTCTCCTTTATATTTCAGTAATGGCTGAGCAATACAAACAGGTAGAGTCCTATCTGCAGGAATGCAGTATTGAAACTCCATGCACAAAGTGAAAAACTACTGCAACGCTCTCCCCTCTTTCCCAGAGCACGCACGCACTGCAGGGGAAAGTTAATGGGATGGTGTAAGTCATATCTCAAAGCACAGTGGCCACCATCAGAAAGATTTTGACTATGCCAGTGTATTCCTTGTTTGTTTCATACAGGAGATAAATATACCGTCTCCCTCTGAAGTTTAAATCTACTGCAGAGAGTTAGATTTGGATGAAAGCTCAATGTTAATCTCTCCACAGTGACAGAATGTAGAATATAATGAGGCCGTTGTTTTACATTTTTACAGATCTTTTTAATGAGAACATTGATCCTTATAGATCATGCTTCAATGGTTGGTTTATGCTTTTAATAGGTTTTAAAACACTTCTAAGGAAAAATGTTTCACACCCAATTTTTCAAAAAGGAAATTGATTTCTTCAAAACAAGAATCGAGGTGAATGTGAGCGTACTAGTCAAGGTTTATCCTTGCCTTGGCTTGTTCTTTATCTGCTAGTACTTTGACTTTGTAACTGAATTTATCCTGGTTGTCAAATGATTTTTTTCAGCTGTGTCTCTTGCTTCTGAGTCATAAGGTTTTTGGTTTGAATCCCACTCTGGAATTTGTGCTCTAAAATTGAGGGTGATACTCCAGTCCAGTACTGAGGGAATGCTGCACTGTAGACTGTGTCATCTTTTCCAGTGAGGTCTTAATGACAAACTTAGTTAACAAAGGAAATGTGATAAGTTTTTTATTCTGATTGATAGCAGTGAAGATGTATGCTCATGGGCGATTGCACACTCCCTTCCTGATTGTTGTGTTTCGTTTCTAAAGAAAATCTTCCCATTATTGGATAGTGAGAGCCTTTTTCCTCGGATGGAGATGGCTAGCACGAGGGGACATAGATTTAAATTAAGGGACGGATGTCAGAGGTGGGTTCTTTACTCAGAGGGTAGTAAGGGCGTGGAATGCCCTGCCTTCAGCAGTTGTGGACTCACCAAGTTTAAGGGTGTTCAAATGGTCAGTGGATAGACGTATGGATAGCATTGGAATAGTTTAGTATAGAGGGTCATTAGGTTGGTTCCATTGGTCGGCGCAACATCAAGGGCTGAAAGGCCTGTTCTGCGCTGTAATGGTCTGTGTTCTATTATTGGGCTTTGTCTGGTCTCTCAGGCTCTAGATAAAGTATTGCCACCATTTCAGAGAGCAGAGGAACAAAGAACAGTACAGTACAGGAACAGGCCCTTTTACCCTCCAAGCCTCTGCCCATCATGGTGTCCTAACTAAACTAAACAAAAACCTTCCGCCCTTACTCTGACTGTACACTCTCCCAATTCCTGTACCCATCCAGATGCCTCTTAAATGTTGCTAGTGTGCCTGCTTCCATCATCTCCTCTGGCAGCGCATTCCAGGCACCCATCACTCTCTGCTTGAAAAACTCCTCCCCACACATCTCCCTTAAACATTCCCCCTCTCACCCTGAACCTGTGCTCCTTTATAATTGACACTTCCATTCTGAGAAAAAGCCTCTGACTATTCACTCTGTCTGTGCCTCTCATTATTTTGTAGACCTCTATCAGGTCTCCCCTCAGCTTCCGCCTTTCCAGTGAAAACAATCCTAGTTTATTTAACATCTCCTTATAGCCAATGCCCTCAAGACCAGGGAATATCCTGGTGAACCTTCTTTGCACTCTCTCCAAAGCTTCCACGTCCTTCTGGTTGTGTGGTGACCACAACTGCATGCAATACTTTAAATGCGGCCGAAGTAAGGTTTTATGTAGCTGCAATATGATTTCCCAACTCTTGTACTCGATGCTCTGACAAGCGTGCCATATGCTTTCTTAATCACCTTGGTCATCTGTGTGGCCACTTTCAGCGAACTGTAGACCTGCACACCCAGATCCCTCTGTATGTTGGGAGTTATCCCTCAAGTCTAAGCCAATATTTGTAACTCAATTGGCATTGATTCTATCTAGTCCCTATCACATTACTGTTTATGTGTAATGACTTCAATAAGGCCATTAAGGTTGGCCACTTAGAACAGTTCAAGTTCAAAGTTTTTAAGATTACTTATTAGTGTTATAAGTAGCCTTATATTAACACTGCAATGAAGTTACTGTGAAAATCATCTTGTGGCCACACTCCACTGCCTGTTTGGATAAACTGAGGGAGAATTTAACATGGCCAATGCATCTTACCAGCCTGTTTTTTGGAGGAAACCGGAGCACTCGGAGGAAATATCATGCAGACATCGGGAGAATGTGCAAACTCCGCATAGACAGTGATCCAAACTGGGAATTGAACCCGAGTCCCTGGCGCTATGAGGCAGCAGTGCCACCATTGCTGCCCTTCATATGAACTCCCTGATTTATTGTGTACCTAAGTGGGAGTGTCCAACCTCCTGACACTGCAGACGCTGACTCAGAACTTGTAGCATTCTATAAACCATAATAGAATTTGTAAATAAAGGGGAGTCCGGTGAAGGATTCCTGGCCTCTGCTGATTTATTTCATTATGGGAGTTTGCTGTGTGCAAAATTAACTACTGCCTAACCTACATTACACCGTACTTCCAAAACAGTGCATTGATTGTAAAGTGCCGAGGGACATTGGGTGATCTGAAAGGCTTCCATTTGGATCAACAATAATCAGTGGCTAGTGTGTTTATAATTAACTGCAGCACTGCTTTTTTTAAAAAGAAAATGCAAAATAGGAGTGGGTCTCCTGCCGTGTGGCTTGTGATGTGAGGAAGGTGCTGTGGGTGGGATTTTATGGCCTCCCTCGTCCCGAAACTGTAAAGTCCCGCCCAAGGTCAATGGACCTTTCCATTGTCCTGCTCCTCGCCCGCTCCGGTTCCTGTGGGTGGTAAAATTCCGACCTACGTATCTAATGAGTTCTGTAGGAGGACTGTACTAAAGTCTGAATGATGGAACAGAGTCTGCCTAATGTCACTGACGTGGAGCAGTAAGGGAGTAGAGCCAAACTAGAGCATATGGGGCTCACAAGAAGGCAAATCCCTTGAGAACCCTATAGGTCTATAAGGTAGCACAGTGGTTAGCACTGCTGCTTCAAGCACCAGGGATATGGGTTCAGTTCCAGCCTTGGGTCACTGTCTATGTGAAATTTGCACGTTCTCTATCTATGTCTGCGTGGGTTTCCTCTGGGTGCTCCGATTTCCTCCCACATTCCAAAAGTGTGCAGATTATTTTGATTGGCCATGCTAAATTGCCTTAATGTCAGGGGGATTAACAGGGTGAATATGTGGGGTTATGGGGATAGAATCTGGGTGGGATTGTTGTCGATACACACTTGATGGGCCCAAATGGCCTCCTTCTGAATACTTAGGGTTCTATGAAGTTTCAATAAGACTATCTCTCATTCTTCTGAACTCCAAAGAGTACAGGCCCAACCTACTCAACCTCTGATCATAAGAAAAACCCCTCCATAGCTGAGATCAACTGAGTGAATCTTCTCTGCACTGCCTCCAAGGCTAGTGTATCTTTCCTTTGGCAAAACTGTTCACAGTATTTTCTGAAAATGCTTTTAAAATGACATTTACACAGTGATTTGTCAGTGTGTTTGTTGTGCAATGGTCAATTTCTTAGTAAATAAAAAAAATCTTGATATTCTTGAAAAGAACTTACAATTGTCAGTGAGAAGAAAGGAGTAATGTTCATCCAGACTGAGGCATGGGGTTGGATTTTACAGCATTCCCTGCTAGCTAAACTATCAGTGACAAACCTGCCCTTGATGTTCCACGCTGCTCTGTAGTAACTGAGTGCTGGGAATAGTGTCAATTGCTTTGAAATGAGGATTCAGCCCATACCTTGGGAAGGAATGCCATCTCAAAGATCTGCCAACTAACCAGGTAGTCATGATGTAGTGATGCTGGCATTGGACAGGGGTAAACACAGTAAGAAGTCTCAAACACCAGGTTAAAGTCCAACAGGTTTATTTGCTAGTAAACACCCCTAGCTTTTGGAATACTGTTCCTTTGTCAGGTGAGGAACAATGTTCCGAAAGCTAGTGGTATTTATTACCAAATAAACCTGTTGGTCTTTAACCTGGTATTGTGAGACTTCTTACTGTGACTAACTAGGTGGCCAGAGATTCTGTAGACTCAGCAGCACCAGTGACTACAGTGGCCACTGTTAGAATTACGCACAGTCTTGACAAAGTGGAAGCTGACATAAGGAAAATCTGGGCTCTTGCTGGTGCCAGGGCCCAATGAGGGGATCAAGAAATGCGTGAGTTTAAGAGTAAGAAGTCTCACAACACCAGGTTAAAGTCCAACAGGTTTATTTGATAGCACAAGCCACTTGCTTTTGGAGCACTGCTCCTTCATCAGGCGAGTGGGAGTTCAGTTCACAAACAGGGCATACAAACACACAAACTCAATTTACAAAATAATGATTGGAATGCGAGTCTTTACAGGTAATCAAGTCTCAAAGGTACAGACAACGTGAATGGAGAGATGGTTAAGCGCAGATTAAAGACTTGTGTATTGTCTCCAATCAGGACAGTCAATGAGATTTTGCACCCTAGGCAAGTCGTGTGGGTTACAGATAGTGTGACATGAACCCGAGATCCTGGTTGAAGCCGTTCTCATGTGTGTGAAACTTGGCTATCAGTTTCTGCTCAGCGACTCTGCACTGTCGTGTGTTGTGAAGGCTACCTTGGATAATGCCTAGCTGAAGCTGAGAGGCCAAATGCCCGTGACCGCTGACATGTTCGCCAACAAGAAGAGAACACTTCTGCCTGGTGATTGTCGAGCTGTATTCATTCATCTGTTGTTGTAGTATTTGTATGGTCTCCCCAATATACCATGCCTTGGATCATCATTTCCTCCAATGTATCAGGTAGACAATATTGGCCGAGTTGCAGTATACGTCCAATGTAACAGGTGGATGGTGTTCCCACATGAAATGATGGCATCCATATCGATGATCTGGCATGTCTGCAGAGGCTGCTGTGACAGGGTTGCGTGTATCGTGGTCACTGTTCTCCTGAAGGCTAGTAGTTTGCTGTGGACAATGGTCTGCTTGAGGCTGAGTGGCTGTTTGAAGGCAAGGCGGGTGGGGGGGGGGGCTGCGAATGGCCCTGGCGAGATGTTCATCTTTTTCAATGACATGATGAAGGCTCGGAGAAGATGTCGTAGCTTCTCTGCTCTGGTGAAGTACTGGATGGCAAAGGGTACTCTGTCCGCCATGTCCTGCATTTGTCTTCTGAGGAGGTAGGTTTGGTTTTTCACTGTGGTACGTTGGAACTGTCGATCGATGAGTCGAATGCCACATCCTGTTCCCACGAGGGTGACAACGCAGAGTCGCTGAGCAGAGACTGATGGCTAAGTTCTGCACACATAAGGACAGCCTCAACTGGGATCTTGGGTTCATATCATACTATTGCAACTCCCACAACTTGTCTGGTCTTGCAAAATCTCACTGACTGTCCTGGCTGGAGACAGTACACATCTCTTTAACCAGTGCTTAACCCTCTCTCCACTCACATTGTCTGTACCTTTTAAGACTTGATTACCTGTAAAGACTCGCAATACAACCATTATTTTGTAAATTGAGTTTGTGTCTTTATATGCCCTGTTTATGAACTGAAATCCCACTCACCTGATAAAGGAGCAGTGCTCCACAAGCTAGTGGCTTGTGCTACCAAATAAACCTGTTGGACTTAAACCTGGTGTTGTGAGACTTCTTACCTTGTTTATCCCAGTCCAACGCCAACATTTCCACATCATGAGTTTAAGAGGCCAGAGGGAAGGATAAAGGAGAATGTATAATCTTGGAGTAGGGAGTGCAGAAGGCTGTTTCTGATGAATCCACGTGACCTGGAAAGGAAATTTAAAGTTTATTTATTAGTATCACAAGTAGGTTTACATTAACACTGCAATGAAGTCACTGTGAAAATCTCTAAATCACCACACTCCAACGCCTGTTTGGCTGCACTGAGGGAGAATTTAGTATGACATGCACGTAACCAGCACGTCTTTGGACTTGTGGGATTTAATTTATGTAAACTCCACACAGACAGTGACCCAAGCCAGGAATTGAACCTAGATCCTGGCGCTATAAAGCATCAGTGCTAACCACTGTGCCATCGTGCTACCTTGTTGAAATCTCTTCCATTTCCTGATTTCAGAACCTTTCCTCATAATATACAAATTACAAACAAACTTGTTTTGGCAGCTGTTTCAAGTTTCCCTTTGGGATTTGGACAGCTCAGTATTTATTGTTAGCAGTGCCTTCGTAGTATTTTGAAAGCTTTGCCGAATTGCCATTCTTTAATATGTCACAGAATAGTTTAATACAAACTGTTTAAAAAGCAAGATTAGATTTCTATTACGGAAAAATTGCATTCTTTTTGAAGAAAGATTAGCTTGGGCATAAATTGTGACCTATTATCCTCGGTCATGGAAGATTTCAATTTCAATGTGCAAATTATTTGAGCAGGCACTTAGACAAAAAACTCAATTGGGAAAACAAGTGTAATTTACATTGGGGTTTCTGATAATGCCCAGGATGGAAACACTGCCCACATATTGTCTTTTCCTTGTAGAATCAACCAACATTTTAATGGATGTATCTCTTAACCAGAATATTAATTTTTGTTTGTAAATCTGCAGTGTCGCGACTTCTGCCCCCGTTTGAACTCTGTTATATGCCTGTCAAGCTTCTTGTGAAATGAATATTAATGAGGCTGCATCATGTTTGTATTTCTCTTGTGAACCTTTATGGAAATATTTTCATGTGTTCACCCATTCAAAACTTGATCCCAGTTCCCTAAACAGCTGAAAAACAAATGAATTTTAATGTTCAAACATCCATTTCACTCAAAAATTAATCTTTAAAGCAAAGATGAAATGGCAGCCTACCGTAACATTGATTGGTCTGCAGCTTGAATGGTACATGTTGTCTACGCTCCAGATTGGCAAGGCTATTCTGACTTTTCTGAATAGCAAGGCTATTCTGGAGAGAATATTTTTTCAAGAGGTATGGTTGTCACAAGCCAGGTCTATTCCTAAATCATAGGATACCTGCTTTCTCAGCCCCCTACTACACTTATGATTGTGTAGCCAAATTCCCCTCCAATTCGATTTTCAAGCTTGCTGATAACACCACCATAATAGGTCAGATCTCAAACAATAACAAGACTGAGTACAGGAATGAGATAAAGAATCAGATGAACTGGTGCGGCAACAATAATTTCTCCCTCAATGTCAACAAAATGATGGAGATTTTCATCGACTTCAGGAAGCGTAAAGGAGAACATGCCCCTGTCTACATCAATGGGGACGAATCTTCAAGTTTTTAGGTGGCCAGGTCACCAACAACCTCTCCTGGAAACCCCCCCCCCCCCCCCCCCCCCCCCCGCCCCTGCAAAACTATAGTAGGAAAGCCCACCAACGCCTCTACGTTCTCAGAAGAGTAAGGAAATTTGATATGTCAGCTACAACCCTCACCAACTTTTACAGACGCACAATAGGAAGCATTCTTTCTGATTGTATCACAGCTTTCTATGGCTTCTGCTTTACCCAAGACTGCAAGGAATTACAAAAGGTCATGAATGTAGCCCAATCTATCACACAAACCAGCCTCCCATCCATTGATTCTGTTTACGCTCTCTGCTGTCTCAGCAAAGCAGCCAGCATAATTAAGGACCTCATGCTCCCTGGACATTCTCTCTTCCTCCATCTTCCTTCTGGAAAAAGATACAAAAACCTGAAGTCACGTACCGACCAACTCAAAAACAGCTTCTTCTCTGTTGCTGTCAGACTTTTGAAAGGACTTACCTTGCATTAAGTTGATCTTTGCAACTTAGCTGTGACTGTAACACTACATTCTGCACACTCGTTTCCTTCTCTATGCTTTGTCTGTACAGTATGCAAGAAACAATACTTTTCACTGTATGTTAATACATGCGATAACAATAAATCAAAATAAATCAAATCAAATACCTATAATGCAGCAGCAGGCCATTCAACCCATCATGTCTGCACCATCTCTTTGAAAGAGCATCTTATCCAGCCCACCCCGCCCCGCCCTATTCCACTTAACTCATGCATTTACCCCACTAATCTTTCTAACCTGCACATCTTGGGATACTAAGGGGCAATTTACCAAGGTCAATCCACCAACAGTGGGAGGACACTGGAATACACACAGGAAACCCTCGTAGACGTAGGGAGAATGTGCAATCTCCACACAGACAGTGACCCAAGGTGGTGGGGGTGATGTGAGGGGGGTGTGGTCGACAGTGTAGCTATCATCTACCAGTGGCTGCAATGACACAGTCCTATTGCTCTGCGCTGGAGTCAATAAGTTATTCAAGTAGGGAGTGGTGGTTGAGGAGTCTTATTCTGCTACCTTTAGGTTGAGGGAGCTGGGACTCTTCTCACTGGAGAGACATAGGTTGAGAGGCGACCTGATAGAGGTTTATAAAATGTCGAGAGGTATAGATAGGGTGGACGCTCAGAGACTATTTCCTCGAGCTGAAATGGTCACTATGAGAGGACACAGATTTAAGGTGCAGGGAAGCAAATACAGGGGTAGGTTTTTCACTCAGAGGGTGGTGAGTGAATGGAACCGACTGCCATCAGAGGTTGTTGAGGCAAACTCAAAGGGGTCTTTTAAGAGACTTCTGGATGAGTATATGTAAAAGAATAGGATAGGGGGTTATAGATAAGTCTGTGGATTGATAGATGTGATCGGCGGAATTCGTGGGCCGAAGGGCCTGTTTGTGCTGTATTGTTCTATGTTCTACCTTCCAGTAGCTTCAGGTTGCTGGACAGCCATACTTGTTGAAGTGACAGTGAGCAGCAGATGAGCAGGGGCTAAGTGTGAGCAGCACTGCAGACTTAGGACAGAACACTACTGAGAGATTCCAATGGCTGTTAGCGAGTGACACCCGAGTCAACAGAAGTCCTATTGCCTCTTGGCAGGAGAGGGAAAAGAGGCTGAATGTCTCACTCCTGTTTCTCTCATTCATATTCTGTTCACTTGAGGCAAAGCACTGATGCAAAGCAGAGGGATCTGGGTGTCTTGGCGCATGAATCACAAAATGTTAATACGCAGTTGCGGCAGATGATTCGGAAAGCAAATGGAATATTGGTGTTTATTGCAAGAAGAGTCAGCAAAAAAGTGTTGGGAAGTGTTGCCACAGTTGTACATGGGTTTGTGACTGATTCCAGGGATGAAGGTGTTATCCTATCAGGAAAGGTTGGATAGTTTGGGCCTATATCTGTTGGAGTTTAGAAGAATGAGAGGTGAAGCACGGTGACACAGCAATCAGCACTCTGCATCACAGCACCAGGGATCTGGGTTCACTCCTAGCCTTGGGCGATTGTTTGAGGATAAAGGATAGAACTTTATAAAACTGAAATGAGGAGAAATTTCTTCAACCAGAGGGTGGTGATTGTAGTTGAGGCCCAAACGTTGTGTGATTTCAGGAAGAAATTAGGTACAACTCTTGGGGCTAAAGGGGTCAAGGGATATGAGGGGAAAGGCGGGGGGGGTCATGATATTGAATTTGATGATCAGTCAAGATTAAAATGAACGATGGAGCACACTTGAAGGCTGAATAGCATACTCCTGCTTCTAGTTTTTATGAAAGACAAGATCCTGACAATGTTTGAGAGCATAGAAACTCCCCAGGGAATCAAGGAATCAGGAAGTGAGGTTGAAGAACAGCCATGATCATATTGAACAGGCTTGATGGGCCAAATGGTCCACTCCTGCTCCTTTTTAATTTGTTGTTGCGTTTTAACAAAAGTGAACTCGATTTTTTTTCTGGTGAATGGGTCGTGGAAGGAGAAGTTCCAAGACTTTAAAATTCAGAGAGGTGCTGAAACGCTGATATAATTAGCTTGTGTAACTTTGACTAATTACAAACCTCAGAGACAGAGGCACAGAATTCAGTTGCCTGAAGACCTACTGGAGATTAGAATTAAAAAAAAATTCTGCTCGAGAGTTGTGAAGAGATCTGAAACAGACTTCCAGCAAAACCAATTATGTTCTGTTCGCTCCTTTTTAAAAGGAGGAAGATAAATATCTACTTAATAATTGCTTTCAAAGATGCTAAATGGTAATTAAGGACACAAATAATCAAATATCCTGCAGAACCTGATTTCTCTGTGACTGCAAATGAGGAAATAGTAGGGGTGTAGTGTCACTGGCCAGGGTCAAATAAAGTTGGTTGGCACGGTGGCACAGTGGTTAGCACTGCTGCTTCACAGTGCTAGGGATTCGTGTTCGATTCCCAGCTTGGGGACACCGTCTGTGCGGAGATCGCATATTCTCCCCATGTCTATGTGTATTTCCTCCAGATGCCCCAGTTTCCTCCCACATTCTGAAGACATGATGGTTAGGTGCATTGACCCAAACAGGTACCAGACTGTGGCAACGAGGAGAATTTCACAGTAACTTCATTGCAGCGTTAATATAAGCCTTACTTGTGACTAATAAATTACTTTGGTCATGACGTTATGCACTCTGCTACCTAAAGGACATTTTGCAGCTATATAAAACCTTGGTTAGGCTGCATCTGGAGTATTGAGTGCAGTTCTAATCTGAAGGGAGAATGCAAAGAAGGTTCACCAGGATGTTGCCTGGTCTCGGGGGTGTTGGCTGTGAGGAGAGGTTGAATAAACTAGGATTATTTTCACTCGAATAAGATGGAGGCTGAGGGAGACCTGATAGAGGTCAACAAAATGATGAGAGACATGGACAGGGTGGATAATCAGAGGCTTTTTCCTAGGGTGGAAGTGTCAATTACAAGGGGCACAGGTTCAAGGTGAGAGGGGGAAAGTTTAAGAGAGATGTGTGAGGAAGGTGTTTCATACAGAATGGTGGGTGCTGGAACATTTAAAGCATCTAGATGGGTACACGAATAGGGAGGGAATAGAGAGATTATGGACCGAGTAAGGGCAGAAGGTTTTTGTTTTAACTTTAGTTAGGGCATCATGGTTGGCACAGACTTGGAGGGCCAAAGCTCCTGTTCCTGTGCTGTACTGGTCTTTGTTCTTTGACATCTGTGTGGTGAACTGGCCACTTGGCTACCAACTTCTGATATCCAAACCTTTGCTACAAGGGCACTTACAAGCGAGCTGCAAAGATAGTGGATGCTGGTACTGGCAATTGGAAGATAGTTGCTGACGGCTGCGACTCCTGAAGGTCGACTGTTTGGAAGAACATTAGAAGAGGCAAGCAGAAATGAAAAGCTCGCCAGGCTGAGAAGAGAACACAGAGAAGATGGCGGCCAGTGGATTATGCCCCTTCTCAGGCCAGCGACTTCTTTGTAGCAATTATGGCAGAGACTACCATTACAGCATGTTGGCAGAGCTGTTAGCACTACTGCCTCACAACGCCATGGACCTGGGTTTGATTCCTGGCTTGGGTCACTGTCTGTGTGGAGTTCTCCCTGTGTTTGCATCAGATTCCTCCGGGTGCTCTCGTTTCCTCCCACAGTCTGAAAGACGTGCTGATTGGATGTATTGGCTGTGCTAAATTCTCCCTCAGTGTATTCGAACAAGTGCCAGAGTGTGGCGACTAGGGGATTTTCACAGTAACTTCATTGCTGTGTTCATAGAATCCTACAGTACAGAAGGAAGCCATTCACCCCATCAAGTCTGCACCGACTACAATCCCACCCAGGCCCTATTCTCATAACCTCACCCATAATCTTGTTAATTGCCTAAACACAAGTGTCAATTTAGCACGGCCAATCAACCTAGCACACATATCTTTGGACAGTGAGAGGAAACTGAAACATGTGGAGAAACCCAAGCAGACATGGGGAGAATGTGCAAACCCCACACAGGAGGTAACCTGAGACTGGAATTGAACCTGCATCCCTGTGGCTGTGAAGCAGCAGTGCTAATTACTGTGCCATCTTTACATGTTAATGTAAGCCTACTTGTGGTAAATAAACTTAAACCTAAAGCTCCTAAACCACACCAGACGATGCCTAATTCACCACCATGGCACAAAGCATCATTTTCAGAGATGGGGAGCTGCTGCCACCTCCAGGGAGTGGAGAAATTTGACAGATAACCGCTGGTTATCTCCATGAAGAGGGAAGTTGTAGTTGGAGGTAAAATGGAGGGATTTAGAAAACCCTGGTAAGGGGAACCTAAAAGGGGGGTGAAATCACAGTGATAGTAAAGGCTGAGCTGATCAGTCCCTCCATTAAATTTCACCGTTCTTGCTGTCCTGGAACTGGGTAAACCAATGAGCTGGTGCTAGTGAGGCTAATGACAGTGATTCTGGCATTTTGCATAATAACCTTTGGAAGTCAAAGAGACATTTTTTACTCTGGACAATTACATTTTGCTGCTTTATTCTGTCACAGCGTGTCTCTGGCTGAGCCGACATTTATTACCCATCCCGAATTGTCCTTGAGTTGTCAGTGGAGTTACCTTCTCCAACCTCTGCAGGCAGGAACCTAACCTTGATAAGTGCTTGATAATGCAGATAGCGCCTGATACAGAGAAGGAATGTGCTGATGAGCTGGGTCACTTTTCTTTTGTCCATTAAACAAAGAAACATGAACCATGTCCTATGAAAAGTTTATAAAGAGAATTGTATTTATGTAGCACCTTTCACAATAGCTTCACTTTACAAGTATCTTTAAGTGCTGTATCATAAGGGAAACATAACTATCAAATATAACCAAGCTTGGTTTTATCTTCAGTGCTAAAATATACAAATGGAATCTGGAATAATGATTGAGGTGGTGGGTTGGGTGCTATTGATGGAGCTTGATATTCGAAACTTCAGCTTGGTATAGCCCCTGCTCTGCCCAAGACTGTAAGAAACTAAGCCCAGTCCATTACGCAAACCAACCTCCCAACCACTGACACTGTCTACACTTCCCACTGTCTCAGAAAAGCAGCCAGCATAATTAAGGACCCAACACATTCTCTCTTCCATCTTCTTCCTTTGGGAAAAGGATACAAAAGTCTGAGGTCACATACCAACCAACTCAAGAACAGCTTCTTCCCTGCTGCTGTCAGACTTTTGACTAGACCTACCTTGCACTAAGTTGATCTTTCGCTACACCCTAGCTAGGGCACTTCATTCTGCACTGTTTCCTTTCCTTCTCAAATGAATGAGAAGGTTTGTTTGTACAGCATACAAGAAACAATACTTTTCACTGTATGAAGAACATTCCAATACCTGGGAAGATAATAAATCAAATCAAACATTCAATACTACCTCCAGCAGTTACAGTTTTCCTATTTGCACTCAGTAGCCCAATTCCAAATTCCATGATAGAATTGAAAGGATTTGTTGAATGCATGAAAAAAGTGAACTTCCACCCAGTGATAAAGTGGATGGTTGCACTTCTCTGCAGTGGAGAGTGTAGCGGGCTCACAGAATCCCCACAATGCAGAAGAGATCATTTGGCCCATCGAGTCTGCACCAACTCTCTAACAATGTATCTTAGCCAGGCTCACCAGCTCCCTCAGCCTGATCCCCACAACTCCACATATTTACTACACTGATGCTCCCAACCTACACATCTTGGGACACTAATCCAGCTAATCTGCACATCTCTGAACTGTGGGAGGAGATCTGAGCACCCAGAGGAAGCCTGTGCAGTCACAGGGAGAATATGCAAACTCCACACAGACACAGTGACCTGAGATGGGAATTGAACCTGGGTCCCTAGCGCTGTGAGGTAGCAGTGCTAATCACGGTGCCATCGTGTCAATACCATAGGTCAACAGGGAATGACATGTCAACAAGTTCCTCCAAGAGTAATGAATGTGGATACTCTGTCTCATGTGTAGCAATTTCTTGCTATGTGATATTCTGTAATTATGCACTGTTGGCCCTCCTGAACTTTTATAACAGAAAACACTTATTCTGAGTTATTGCAACTATAGAATTTCAATTCTCCTGCCATCATGATCCTATAAAGGTACATTTGTTCTCCAGAAGTATGCTTAGTGCCAAATTTCAATTAAATCTAGGTTTTTTTTGGTAGGATTTAACCAACCTGCACTGGTGTTTAAATTAACCCTTGCAGCACTGCAGCCTCTGAGGAATTGTGCTCCTTGCTCTGGCCTTCCAGCTTTCACACTGAAATAGTAAAGGATGGACCAGGATTTTATAACACTTTACCAGATCATCAAAACCTAGACCTTGTTTCAGCAAAGGAGGAAACTATTTGACCCTATGCCCATAACCCCACCTATTTACCCTGCTAGCCCCCCTGTCACTGGGTCAATTTAGCATGCTGAGTTAACCTAACCCACACATCTTTGGACTGAGAAGAAATGGAGCAGCCAGAGGAAACCCACAGACATGGAGAAAACATGCAAAACTCCATTTAGTCAGTGACTGAAGGCCAAAATTGAATCAGAGTTCCTTATTTCCAAAGAAGCATAGAAAATTACAGCTCAAACAGGCCTGTTGGCCATTCTTGTCTGTGCAAACTTTTTTTTGCCTAGTCCTACTGACCTGCATTTGAACCATATCCCTCCACACCTCTCATGAACTAGTTCAAGATTTTTTTTTTAAGATGTTAAGTAACCCCACGTTTATCACTTTATCCAGCAGCTCATTCCATACTCCCACCATTCTCTGCATGAAGAAGCCCCCCCTAATATTCCCACTAAACATTTCTCCTTTCACCCTTAACCCATGCTCTGGTTTTTTTCTCCCCCTAGCCTCTGTGGAAAAAGCCTGCTTGCATTCATTTTATCTATACCCATCAAAATCTTATACACCTATCAAATCTCTCCTCATTCTCCTACACTCCAGGGAATAAAGCCCTAACCTATTCAATCTCTAACTCAGCCGCTCAAGGTAACATCCTTGTGAACCTTCTCTGCACTCTTCCAACCTTATTTACATCCTTCCTGTAACTAGGTGATCAGAACTGTACACAATACTCTAAATTCAGCCTCACCAATGCCTTATACAACCTAACATAACATTCCAATTTTTATACTCAGATTTATAAAGGCCATGTATCAAAAGCACTCCATGACCTTATGACATTTTTAGGGAATTCTGTACTTGTATTCCAGATCCTTCTGTTCAACTGCACTGAGTCCTACCATTTAGGTTGTGCATTCCACTTTGGTTTGTCCTTCCAAAGTGCAATACCTCACTTGTTGGTGTTAAATTTTATTTGCCATTTTTCAGCCCATTTTTCTAGTTGATCCAAGTCCCTCTGCAAGTACCTTAAGTGCTGTATCATAAGGGAAATGTAACTATCAAATATAACCAAGCTTAATTTTATCTTCAGTGCTAAAATATACAAATGGAATCTGGAATAATGATCAAGGTGGTGGGTTGAGTGCTAATTAATAGAGCTTGATATTCAAAACTTCAGCTTGGTATAGCCCCTACTCTGCCCAAAACTGCAAGAAACTAAGCCCAGTCCATCACACAAACCAGCCTCCTAACCACTGACACTGCCTACACTTCTCACTGTCTCAAAAGCAGCCAGCATAATTAAGGACCCCACACACCCAGAACATTCTCTTCCACCTTCAGGAAAAGAAAAAAAAAATCAAAAGTCTGAGGTCACATACCAACCAACTCAAGAACAGCTTCTTCCCTGCTACTGTTGGACTTTTGAATGGACCTACCTTGCATTGAGTTGATCTTTCTCTACACCCTAGCTATAATACTTCATTCTGCATTGTTTTCTTTCCTTCTCTATGAACAGTAAGCTTTGTTTGTACAGCATGCAAGAAACAATACTTTTCACTGTATGAAAATCATTCCAATACATATGAAAGTAATAAATCAAACATTCAATGCTATCTTCAGAAATTACAGCATACAAGAAAACCTTCCTCACTGTCTACTACACTCTAATCTTGGTCTCATCAGCAAATTTGCTGATGCAATTGGCCACAAGAGAAGGAACTCTTCAGAATGCAGCTAATGAAAATACAACAAAACTTACTCCAATTTATAAATCAAAGAAAGGATTTAATAAAGAAACATCATTATACCAAACTTGGGGCCTCATCATGAGCCATTCTAAGCTCTCTAGAGTACTACATAGTTCCTTATTTATAGTGAATCAGCTGGTCAGGTGACTATTACATCATTCTATAATTGGTATCATGGTTAACTGGGTCAGCTGACCCTTTCATCTTGTTCCCATTGGTCACATTACATCCAATACAAAGTTGTCATCGGTTACATCCCAACTTCCCTGGTGCTGTGAGGTGAGTAGTGCTAACCATTTGAGCCACCATGCTGTCCATGGTGGCATAAGTTGGCATGAAGGTGACATGGTGGATTTGTAAGTGTGTGAAGAGTGAGGGTTAGGGGACCTAACATCTTCTAAAACAACCGGAATAAAGTTCCAGTGAATTGACGCTGGCCTTCCAAACAACTGGTCTCAGCATTTATCCACTCGCCCCAGGCTGTCTACCATCTGTACCCAGGGTCAGTGGGCTTGACTCAACGCCATCCCCTTGCCGGAGTGAATCCAATGCCTGTAAACTGAGGCAGTTCTGCCGAATTGGAAAATCCCTCCAACCTGAGCTGCCCACCTCTGTAGCGAATATCATAGAATTCCTACAGTGCAGAAGCAGCCATTCGGCCCACAAACAGTCCCTATCTCTACAACTCCATACAGTTACCCTGCCAGTCCCCTTGACACTGAGGGGCAATTTATCATGGCCAATCAACCTACCCTGCACTTCCTTGGAGTGTGGGAGGAAACCAGAGCACCCGGAGGAAACCCATGCAGACACAGAAAGAACGTGCAGACTCCACACAGACAATGACCCAAGGCCAGTATTGAACTTGGATTCTTGGCACTGTGAGGCAGCAGTGCTAAACACTGTGCCACTGTGCTGCCCCAATATCCTGGCCACATGTTTCCATTGGTAAGGTGTCAAAGTTCAGGAGAAACCTCTTCCCCCAGAGTGGTAGAATGTGTAACTTGAGAGATGCATGGCAGAGAGGGCGAGGCAGAGAGGGCGAGGCAGAAAGGGTGAGACAGAGTGTGAGGTAGAGAGAATAGCTGCCACTGTAGACAAGCCGGATAAATACATGATGGAGGGAGATATGAAATGTTGATGAAGTGAGGTGAAGTAAAGTGGGACGAAACTTACGTGGAGCATAAGCACTGGAAATGAATGGTCAGTCTATGTGCTGTCAAATCTATGATGACTAGAAAATAAGACTGCCGACACACGGTGTTTGTGTTTGCGCAAGAATAATACCCAGAGGTGCTGGTTAGAAGTTTTTTTAAAAGTTTCTTTATGTCATGAGTAGGTTTACATTAACACTGCAATGAATTTACCGCAAAAATGGCCATGCTAAATTCCCTCTCAGTCTATCCGAACAAGCACTGGATTGTGGCAACTAGTGGATTTTCACACCAACTTCATTGCAGTGTTAATGTGGGCCTTGTGACAATAATAAATAAATAGTTGCTTGAGGTGTCTTATGCTGGTTCAGACTCCCGAGGCAAAGTGCTTTGTGCTAAAGACCAGATCCGGTGAAAGTTCCACCTGGAATTTCAACCTTTTTCTCTCTCTGATTTGATGGACGTGCCTTGCAATTCCCCCAGTTTATTTGTTTATTACTATTTTAATATCTCCTGGATTGTGATGGGTGCAGTGATAAATGGTGTCATTAGGTGGTGCTGTCCCATCTTTTCTTGGCTGTCTAAATGGTAAAAGATGTGGAGATGCCGGTGTTGGACTGTGTAAGTTGGAGTATTATCCCACTTGGAGTATTGTGCGCGGTTCTGGTCGCCTCATTTTAGGAAGGATGTAGAGGCTATTGAGAGAGTGCAGAGGAGATTTACAAGGATGCTGCCTGGATTGGGAGGCAGGCCTTATGAAGATAGGTTGAGGGAGCTGGGACTCTTCTCACTGGAGAGACGTAGGTTGAGAGGCGACCTGATAGAGGTTTATAAAATGTTGAGAGGAATAGATAGGGTGGACTCTCAGAGACTATTTCCCCAAGCTGAAATGGTCACTACGAGAGGACACAGATTTAAGGTGCAGGGAAGCAAATACACAGGGGATGTCAGGGGTAGGTTTTTCACTCAGAGGGTGGTGAGTGAATGGAACCGACTGCCGTCAGAGTTGTTGAGGTGAACTCACTGGGGTCTTTTAAGGGGGTTATAGATAGGTCTGTGGATTGATAGATAAAGATGTGATCGGCGCAACTCGTGGGCTGAAGGGCCTGTTTGTGCTGTAGTGTTCTATGTTCTATGTTAAGTTTCTGTGACCAGGATTTTCACGCAAACAGCCAGAATCCAGAATTCCTGTCTCCAAATCTGGCCTCCACTATTTTCACACTTCTGTGGGTGCAGGGATGGGAGGGGTGTTTTGGGGGCGAGAATGTGCATGGGGGGCAAAACAGGGGTTCCCAGAGATATCTGAGTCAGCCGCTATCTTCATGCGATGTAGGAGCAGAAGTAGGCCATTTGGCCCATCGAGTCTGCTTCACCGTTCGATAGAGTTTACACGTTCTCCCTCTGCGTGCGTTTCCTCCGGGTGCTCCAGTTTCCTTCCACTGTCTAAAAGATGTGTAGGTTAGATTGATTGGCCATGCTGATTTGCCCCTTTGGGTCAGTGGGATTACTGGGGTAAATACTTGGGGTTACAGGGTTAGGACTTGGGTAGGATTACTGTCAGTGTAGGCTTGGTGGGCTGAATGGCCTCTTACTGCGTTATTGGGGTTGTATGTAAAGATTGATCTGATATAACTTCACCTTCCTGCCTTATCCCCATAACCCTTGATTCCCTATCTGACTGAAAATCTGTCTATCTCAGCCTCGAATATGCTCAATAACCCAGCCTCTAAAGCCTTCTGTGGTAAATAATTCCATAAATTTTTTATCCCCTGAGAGAAGAAATTTCTCCTCATCTCTGTCTTAAATGGGTGACTTACTCTGAGGCTCTGCCCTCAGGTCCTGGACTCTCCCACAAGGGGAAACATCTTCTCAGCATTGACCTTGTCAAACCCCCTGAGAATCTGATAGGTCTCAATAAGATTGCTTATATTTCTTCTAAACTCCAACGAGTAAAGGCCCAACCTACTCAACCCTCCTCATAAGAAAATCCCTCCATGCTAGTGAACCTTCCCTGGACTGTCTCTAATGTCAGTATATCTGTCTTTAGGTCAGGGAATCAAAACTATTCACAGTTATTCCAGGAGTGGTCTAATTAGTGTGTTGTGAAGTTTTAGCAAGATTTCCCTAGTTTTAAACTCCATTTCCTTTGAAATAAAGACCAACATTCCACTGTGGCTTTGGTGAGATGGGTGTCTGAAACCCAAAGTGTGCAGACTAAACCAGATCAGAGTAGGTTTGAACTTGATATATTCAATATAAAGGTAGAATACGCTTTTGGTGAGGTAAAGTATCCATTTCTATGTGGTTCCAGCACATTTTTGGGAGAGTCCAGGTTTCTTTTGGGAATGATAATGCAGTTTTGGGAGAGATAGGGTACAATTTGGGGCAGGTCAGTTATTCTTTGGAATTGTTAAAAGAAGACATGATTGTACATAAAAATTGCACACGCATTAGAACCATCAATCTGTCAAAGAACTGTCAACCTTCAAAGAACTACAACCTGTCAAAGAACTATCAAAACACAGTGGAATGGTCAAAGCTCTCAAGGGATTTAATTCTTCTGGGTTTTAAATTAAAAAATAAATGTAGAGGTAAAAAATACCAGTACTTGATATTTTACTGTGTCAGTTGAGAGCTACACTGTATGATTGATTTTATAACCTACCATTATCACAGAGGGGTGACTGTTAAGTGAGCTGTCAGTGATCGTATAAGACAAATACATGGATTGGTATTGGGGGTATGAGGAGCCATGGGGGTGGTTTCAAGCATGAGATGGTGGGGTGACATGGATGGTGCACGAGGGCAGAGGGAGTGTGAGGAGTGAGGCCTGAAGGGCTATACCCTCCTTAGTTCTTTTCAAAATAACTCTAACAAAGTGCTGGAACACAGAGGCAAGCCTTCCCGCCAGTCTCCCTCTGCACCCCACAGCCTCCACACTCGTTTCAGGAGGGAGGGGTGTGGGGGTGTGGTGGAGGCAGTGGGGGGAGCTGGCTGGTAGGTGTGTTGGGAGGAGTCGGGGGCGGGGGCGGTGCCGACCTCTCATCCAACCTGTCTTCTGAAATGAATCTCTGACTTTCCTCCTGGTTGGGTTGACGGAAATTTCTTGTCTGCTTGGAAGAAGTCATATAGACTCGGAAGTCCATATGAGAGTGTGGGTGGGCCTGGGTAAGATGCTCTTTCAGAGAGTTAGTACAGACTTGATGGGTTGAATGGCCTCTATTTGCATGGTGGAATTCTATAGATTTCTAAAGAGCAAACTTCAGTGGTGCCTGAAGTTAACTTGGTGCCTAAGAGGAAACAATGCGTACACTAGAAATTAACTCTGTTTTTCTCTCCATGGGCACTGCTGGACTTGCTTAATTCGATCTAGCTGTTTTCACTTCAGATTTCCAGCATCCATAGTATTTTGCTTTTATTTTATGCATATTCGTATATATTTTGAAATCTTAAACTGATTAAAATAACCAAACCTCTCTCCCAATGACTTGTACTTTGTTTGTTCTCCGTATTATTAATATTTCTACTCACATATTTGACTCACAATCCTTCCTTTCCTTTTGTACTCAATATCCTGTATGATTCATTCTTTTAAAGTATAAATCACGATCAGGGTTTGAAAGTGGGCGATGAAATTATCGTGCGTGTTTGATTTTTAAACTAATTCTTGCGCCCTGCTACCAATTGTGATTGAATCTTTTGTTTTAGAAAAAATTGCCACCGTGCTTTATTTCTTCAGAGTTTGCCCATTCTCCCCGTGTCTATGTGGCTTTCTTCCAGGTGCTCTACTTTCTTACCACAGTTCAAAGATGTGCGGGTTAGGTGGATTGGCCCTACTAAATTGACCCTTAGTGTTCAAAAAATGTGTAGATTAAATGAGTTGACATGGTAATGTGTTATGGAAATAGAATGTGGCTGGGGTGCAGGCAGGGGAGGGAAGAGTATGGGTGGGCCTGGGTAAGATGCTCTTTCAGAGAGTCAGTGCAGAATCAGTGGGCTGAATGGCCCCTATCTGCATGGTGGGATTCTATAGACTTCTAAAGAGCAAAATTCAATGGTGCTTGGAGTTGGCTTGGTGCCTAGGAGGAAGCAACGAGGACACTGGAAATGAAGCAGATGAGTGATAGGCTCATATTGCATTCGGGGAGTGGGAATGGAGTCTGTGAATTGGGACAGTGACTTTGAAAGTAGATAATGATTAGCTGGAAGTTAAGGGTAGATGCAATGGTGAACTTCAGCGCATCCCATCCAGGTCTGTCCTGGATAGGTGGATGTGTGTTCATATATATGGCCTCCAAGTAATGCCTCCTTCACCCCAAACCCTGCTGATACTGTTAATCTAGACCAGTGGCCTGCATGTCATTCAGTGAGGTTTTGTTTGCCACCATTTTGATGGTAATTGAGTAGCTTGTTTCTTCTTTGCAACTTGTATTAATGAATTAACAGCTCAAATTTTCTTTGCCAAAAGCCTTTGCAGTATTGTTCAAATGTATTTCTGTCCAGTTCTATTGATATTTGGCCAACAGCATCGAGGCCCTTAAGAGTTTTGACTGAATTCTATAACTTGGCTTTTTTTCTCCATCGTTTCCTCCCACAATCCAAAGATGAGCTGGTTAGCTATCGTATGTTGTCCCTTAGTGTCTCAAAATGTACAGATTAGATGGATTAGCCATGGTAAATATGTGGGGTTACAGGCATAGAGAGTAGGTAAGAGCTTGAATAAGGTACTCTGTCAGAGAGTTGGTGCAGACTTGATAGGCCGAATAGTCTTTCCTGCACTGTATGGATTTTATTGTTAAGGATGATGACCTCTGTTCTAGGTGGTAGAGGTTGCAGGTTTGGAAGGAGCTGTTTATGAGACTGCTACGAAGAGAGCTGTCTCTCCCTGGTAGTTATTGTCACAAACTGATGCCCTCCTGTAACCCCAGATTGACACCCAGCCAGCTCACAAATCCCTGGCATGGGCTGGTGAAAACCCCTGTGAGAATCGCTGTGGACCCCTGAGCTATTGAGGAGAGCCACTTGGGCCCTAACCCAAACATCACAAGCTTCGCCTGGCTCAAGCTTTTGTGGTTCTTCAAGGAAAGAAAGACTAATCAAACCCTTGGTCTTCTGTGTCCTTTCTGGATTGTTACTTTTGGGATAGAGCATTCACTGTTGGGGACATCAGGTGCTAAGGTGCTGAGAAGAATCAGGGACAGACAATGGTGTTTCTTGTTATATAGACAGCAGCATAGTGGCACAATGGTTATCACGCTTCCCTTACAGTGCCAGGGACCTGAGTTCAATTCTGGCCTTTGGTCACTGTCTGTGAGGAATTTGCACATTCTCCCCATGTCTTCTTGGGTTTCCTCTGGGTGCTCTGGTTCCCTCCACAGTCCGAAAGCTGTGCTGGTTAGGTGCATTGGCCATGCTAAGTTGCCCCTTAATGTCCAAAGATATGTAGGTTAGGTGGATTGATAAATGTGCAGAATTGGAAGGCGAGTGTGGGGGGTTGGGTTGGGGGGGGGGGGGCGCGGGGGTTGGTATGATAGAGGGGTGGGCCTGGGTAAAATGCTCAGAGAGCTGGTGCAGGCTTGCTGGGCCGAATGGCCTCCTTCTGCTTCATAGGGATTTTGTGGATTCTACAGATTGGTCATCCTACTGTTTGAGAAGATGAGTTGACTTCAGTTGATGTAGATTCTTCATATAGACAACAGAGGGCGCTGTGGGTCAACATCTTCCAAAAAGTGATTGGCAATGAATAAATTTTAAGACAGAATTTAGTTCAGATGGAGTTTTTGAGTACGCCATCAACCTGTCCTTCCTACCTCACTCTGCCAGTTTGAGCTCAAGATTTCACCTGAGGTATCTCCACCCTTGCTGTCATTTAACACAGGATACCACTGGATTTCTATCTAGCCTACCTTTGCCCTGAGTTTGCCCATTGGCTCTCCCTCTGAATTTAATGTGACTGTGTTAAATGTGTGTTCAAATGCCCACTTCATCAAGTTAGCATCCTGAAATCAATTCAGTATTGGCATCAGTCACAGTAAACATGAAGCTGCTGTGTTGCCAGAGAGAAGGAAAGAACCCCGTGGTTCATCAGCGCCCAGTAACAGTCTTTTTCCAAGGATAGAACAATTGAAAACTGGAGGGCATAAGGTTAAAGTGAGAGGGGAAAGATTTGTAAAGAACCTGAGGGGCAACTTCTTCATGCAGAGGGTGGTGCTTGTATGGAAAGAGCTGCTAGAGAAAGGGGTTGAAGCAGGATCCACAGCACCATTTAAAAAACATTTGAATAAGCACCTGGATGGGAAAGGATTAGAGGCATATGGGCCAAATATGGCCAACTGGGACTAGCTAGGAGGACACCATGGCCAGTATGGACTGGTTGGGCTGAAGGGCTGTTTCTGTGCTCTATGGCTCCAATCTATGACTCTATCCTTTCCAGGGAAAGACACCTGCCACCCTTACACTCTCTTGTCCAGATAGGACACTAATCCCTCATTGTTGTGGTTAAACATTTGACTCCTTAAAATTCCTTTATGGGGCATGGGCATTGCTAGCTGGCCAGCATTTAATGCCTTAGTTATCCTTCAGAAGGTGGTGATAAGCTGCCTTCTTTATCCATTGCAGTTCCTGAGGTGTAAGTAGACTCAGAGTGCTGTTAGGGAGAAATTCCAGGGTTTTGACCCAGTGACAGTGAGGAAAAAATGATATACTTCACGTCAGAATAGTGAGGGACTTGGAGGGGAACCTCATAGTGTTCCCAGGTATCTGCTGCTCTCATCCTGCCAGATGGTAGTGGTTATGAGTTTGGAAGGTGCTATCTAAGGAACCTTAACGTGTTCCTGCAGTGCATCTTGTAGATAGTGCATGTATCTGCCACTATGCGTAAGTGGTTAAGGGAGTGGATGTTTATAGATGTGGTGCCAATCAAGCTAGCTGTTTTCTCCTGGATGGTGTCAGACTTTTTGAGTGTTGTTGGAGTTGCACCCATCCAGGCCATTGCACACTTGACTTGTGGCTTGTAGATGGTGGACAGTGTTGGGGGAGTTAGAGAGTGAGTTACTCGCCGCATCATTCCGAGTCATTGAACTGCTCTTTAGCCACAGTATTTAAATGACTAGTCCAGCTCAGTTTCTGGTCACTGATAACCTCTCTTATAACAGGAATATAGGGGCATGAATAGATCATTCAGACCCTCCAGCCTGTCCGTCATTCAATAGAACACATAGAACATAGAACAATACAGCACAAACAGGCCCTTCAGCCCACGAGTTGCGCCGATCACATCTACCAATCTACAGACCTATCTATAACCCCCTATCCTATTCTTTTACATACACTCATCCAGAAGTCTCTTAAAAGACCCCAGTGAGTTTGCCTCAACAACCTCCGACGGCAGTCGGTTCCATTCACTCACCACCCTCTGAGTGAAAAACCTACCCCTTACATCTCCTTTATATTTGCTTCCCTGCTCCTTAAATGGTCCTCTCGTAGTGACCATTTCAGCTCAGGGAAATAGTCTCTGAAAGTCCACCCTATCTATTCCTCTCAACATTTTATAAACCTCTACCAGGTCGCCTCTCAACCTATGTCTCTCCAGTGAGAAGAGTCCCAGCTCCCTCAACCTATCTTCATTAGGTCTGCCTCCCAATCCAGGCAGCATCCTTGTAAATCTCCTCTGAACCCTCTCAATAGCCTCTACATCCTTCCTATAATGAGGCGACCAGAACTGCGCACAATACTCCAACTGGGGTCTGACAAGAGTCTTATAGAGCTGCATCATTACCTCCTGACTCCTAAACTCTATTCCTCGATTAATGAAGGCCAGTACACCGTACGCCTTCTTGACCACTTCCTCCACCTGCGAGGCCGATTTAAGAGTCCTATGGACCCGGACCCCGAGATCCTTCTGCTCTACAACACAGCTAAGACTCCTACCCGTTATATTGTACTCCTTCATCCCATTATTCCTGCCAAAATGGACCACTACACATTTATCTGCGTTGAAGTCCATCTGTCACTTCTCCGCCCAGTCTTGCATCCTGTCTATGTCCTGCTGCAACTTTTGGCATCCCTCCAGACCATCCACAACACTACCGATCTTTGTATAGTCGGCGAACTTGCTAACCCATCCCTCCGCTTCCTCATCCAGGTCATTTATAAAAATGACAAACAGCAAGGGTCCCAGAACAGATCCCTGGGGCACTCCACTAGTTACCGAACTCCATGCAGAACAAGACCCATCCACAACCACTCTCTGCCTTCTGCCGGCAAGCCAGGTTCTGGATCCACGAGGCCAAAGCCCCTTGGATCCCATGCCCTCTCACCTTCTCCAGAAGCCTTGCATGTGGGATCTTATCAAATGCCTTACTAAAGTCCATGTACACTACGTCCACTGTCCTTCCTTCGTCAATGTGTTCAGTCACATTTTCGAAGAACTCAACTAGTGGGTGGTAGTAGTGGGAGATTTCAATTTTCCTGGAGTAGATTGGAGTGTGCCCAGGGCTGTAGGAGTGGATGGGGAGGAATTTGTACAGTGTGTTTTGGAAGGGTCCTTGGAGCAGTATGTGGATGGCCCGACTAGAGATGGGGCTATACTGGATTTGGTTCTGGGGAATGAGCCAGGCCAGGTGGTTGATGTCGAGGTAGGAGAGCAGGTGTCAAATAGTGATCACAACTCTGTCTGCTTTAGGATATTAATGGAAAAGGACGAGACTGGCCCAAAAGGGAGGGTATTTAACTGGGGGAGGGCTAGATACGGCCAGATTAGGCAAGATCTTAAAGATACCGACTGGGATAAGCTTTTTGAGGGCAGGTCGACGAGGTACATGTGGGAGTCTTTCAAGGGAAAACTAAACTCTCTGCAGGAAAGATACGTGCCGGCAAGGAGGAAGGATGGGAAAGGTAGGATTAGAGAACCTTGGCTTACCAGGGAGATTGAGGACTTGATCAAGAAAAAGCGAGAGGCTTACATTAGATCTAGGCAACTAGGGACTGAGACAGCGCTGGAAGCTTATAGAGAGTGTAGACGGGATCTTAAAAGGGGTATTAGAAAGGCAAAAAGGGGCCACGAGGTGGCTCTGGCAGGTAGGATAAAGGAAAATCCAAAGGCATTTTACACCTATGTAAGGAGCAAAAGGATGGTTAGAGGCAAGATTGGACCTCTTAGGGACAGAGGAGGGGATCTATGCTTAGAGCCTGAGGGAATGGGGGAGATCCTGAATGAATACTTTGCGTCGGTATTCACGCAGGAGACTGGACAGATGTCTGTGCCTGATGTTGACAAAGTTGAGGATCGGTTGAGGGAAATAAGGATTACGAGGAAAGAGGTGTTGGGGCTGTTAGGCAGCTTAAAGACATATAAAGCTCCGGGGCCTGATGGCATTTACCCCAGGCTGCTAAGGGAGTTGAGGGAAGACTTGGCTGGGCCTCTGACGCAAATCTTTGTCTCTTCCTTGGACACAGGTGAGGTCCCAGAGGACTGGAGGATAGCAAACGTAGTACCGTTGTTTAAAAAAGGTCAGAGGGATCACCCAGGGAACTATAGGCCGGTGAGCTTGACTTCAGTTATAGGTAAGCTAATGGAGAGGATCCTTAGGGACAGGATGTATGAGCATCTGGAGCGCTGCGATCTGATCAGGGATACGCAGCATGGCTTCGTCAAGGGGAAGTCTTGTCTTACAAATCTAGTGGAATTTTTTGAAGAAGTGACAAAAACAGTTGATGAAGGACAGGCTGTTGATGTCGTCTACATGGATTTCAGTAAGGCGTTTGACAAGGTTCCTCATGGTAGACTGATAGAGAAGGTGAAGGCGCATGGGATACAGGGTCGGGTATGTAGATGGGTCGAGAACTGGCTCGGGAGGAGGAGACAGAGGGTAGTAGTGGAAGGCTCTTTTTCCGGCTGGAAGCCTGTCACTAGTGGAGTGCCACAAGGCTCAGTACTAGGTCCTCTTCTATTTGTGGTCTACATAAACGACTTGGAAGTAGGGGTAGGTGGTGAGATCAGCAAATTTGCTGATGACACCAAGATGCTTGGATTGGCGGGTACAGAAGAGCAGTGTCAGGCAATACAACAGGACATAGACAGGTTGGTAGACTGGGCAGATAGATGGCAAATGGAATTTAATCCGGATAAATGCGAGGTGATGCATTTTGGCCGGAAAAATGTAGAAGAGAGTTATAGGATAAAAGGTAAAACTATACGGAGCATAGAGACGCAGAGAGACTTGGGGGTGCAGGTTCACAAGTCTCTGAAGGTGTCCTCACAGGTGGAGAAGGTGATAAAGAAGGCGTATAGTATGTTAGCTTTCATAGAAAAGGGTATAGAATACAAGAGTAGGAGTTTGATGTTGCAGTTGTATAGAACTTTGGTTAGGCCTCACTTGGAATACTGCGCCCAGTTCTGGTCTCCGTACTATCGGAAGGATGTGGAGTCCTTGGAGAGAGTGCAGAGGAGGTTTACCAGGATGCTGCCTGGTATGGAAGGACTGTCTTATGAGGAACGATTAGATAGACTGGGGTTGTTTTCCCTTGAAAGACGTCGGCTTAGAGGGGATCTCATAGAGGTGTATAAGATTATAAGGGGTATAGATAGAGTAAATGGAGGTAAACTTTTTCCGCCTTTAGAAATGGATAGGACGAGGGGTCATGGCCATAGGGTGAGGGGGGCTATGTATAGGACGAATATTAGAGGGCAGTTTTTCACACAAAGGGTAGTGGGGGTGTGGAATGCACTGCCGAGTAAGGTGGTGGGAGCAGGCACGCTGGGGCTGTTTAAGGGTCTCTTGGACAGCCACATGAGCGGTATGCAGATAGAGGGATATATTAGGACTGTTTAACTACGGCTTTTTTCCACAGGTAATTCGGTCCATACTTTGAGCATGCATTCGGCAGGTGGTGCGGGTACAGCTCTTGGATGTTGATTCATGGGTTGCCTGGTACCTCATGTCGTAAATGAGTGCTTTATGTGGACCATCTGAAGGGCACCATGACAGCTCAGAGACTATCGATGTGGCTGTGCAGACACTTGGAATTGGGCCGGTGTCTGCGGGAGTTTGCGCGTTCTCCCCGTGGTTGCGTGGGTTTTCTCCGGGCACTCCGGTTTCCTCCCACAACCCAAAAATTCGCTCTTAGGCTGATTGGGAAACAAATTGTCCCTATGGTGAAAATTTTCCATATTAGGAATAATATATAATTAGGAATATTAAAATAGGATAATGTATTTGCTACTATATAGTATGACGGCGGCGCGGGCTCGTTGGGCCGAAGGGCCTGTTTCCCGTGCTGTGTTGCTTAAAAAAAAACTAGGCTCGTAAGGTATGACCTGCCCTTGACAAAACCATGCTGACTATTTCTAATCAGTCCAAACTTCTCCAAATGTTCATATATCTTATCCCTCAGAAGCCTCTCCATCAGCTTACCAACCACTGAAGTCAAACTCACCGGTCGGTAATTTCCTGGACTATCCGTGTTCCCTTTCTTAAAGATAGGAACCACATCCGCAATCCTCCAATCCTCCGGAACCTCTCCCGTTTCCCATGGATGACACAAAGATCATCGCCAGGGGCTCTGCAACCACTTCCCTCACCTCCCACAATAATCTGGGGTACATCCCATCTGGTCCTGGCGACTAGTCTATCTTGATAGCATTTAACAGGTCTAACGCATCCTCTTTCCTAATGTCCACATACTCAATCTTTTCCGTATGCCGCAAACCTGCAATGCAATCTCCCAGTTCACTTTCCATGGTGAATACCGAGGCAAAGTACTCGTTAAGCACCTCTGCCATTTCTTCCGGATTCACACAGACTTCTCTCCCTTCACCTTTTATAGGTCCTATCCCTTCTCTTCTCATCCTTTTACTTTTCACATATTTGTAGAAGGCCTTGGGATTTTCCTTAATCTTACCTGCCAAGGCAATAAGATCACATCTGATCTGGTAGTGGCCTCACTTTCCAGCAACATTTGACTTCCTTATCTATCAAAAACCTACCTGACTCTTAATTTCAATGACACAGCCTCCACTGTTTTCCAAAGAAGAGAGTTTCACATATCAATGGCCCTTATGACATAGTCGCACAGTGGTTAGCACTGCTGCCCCACAGCACCACTGACCCGGATTCGATTCCTGGTTTAGGTCATTGACTGTATGGAGTTTGCACATTCTCCCTGTGTGGGTTTCCTCCAAGGTGCTCTGGTCTCCTCCCACAGTTCAAAGAAGTGCGGATTAGGTGGATTGACCATGCAAAATTGCTCCTTAGTGACAGGGAGATTGTCTAGGATAAACGCATACAGTTATGGAGATATGGCCTGGGTGGGATTGTGTTTGGTGCAGGCTCGATGAGCTGAATGGTCTCTTTCTGCACTGTATGGATTCTATGAGAGAAAAATATTTCTATACATCTCAGTCTTAAAAAGGAGACCTCTTATACTTGAAATGTGTCCCCTAGCTCTGGCTCCCCGACAAGTGGGAACATCCTCCTGGTAGCTATCTTCTCAAGACCCTTCAGGATCTTACATATTCCATGTTTTATGTAACCTAACAAGCTGCTCACTTATAGGAGAAAAATTAGAGACAAGTAATTAATGTCGGCCTTGCTAATGATGGCCACATCACAATTAATCTTTAAAAAAGCAAAAGGATTGAAGACATTAATTCAGGGCTCAGTACTAAGTTTTATTACATTGAACATTGTACACACATTGTTCAGAAAACAAATGTAGTTTTAAAAGATTTATGTTTGAATGGGTAAACATTAGAAATAAGGTATCGTTTTATTGGGTTTAATTTAATGTTTCTGTGTAAGGAAGGGTAAAACCTATAGTAGATTAATGCTGGATAAACGTGTTTGTATGTATAGAATCATAGGACTCTACAGTGCAGAAAGAGGCCTTTCGTCCCCCCGAGTCTGCACCTAATACAATCCCATCCAGGCCCTATCCCCATATCCCTACGTATATTATACCCACTAATTGCTCTAATCTATGCTTCCCTGGACATTAAGGGGCAGTTTCTTAGCATGGCCAATCAACCTAACCTGCACATCTTTGGACTGTGGGAAGAAACCAGAGATCCTGGAGGAAACCCATGCAGACATGAGGAGAATGTGTAGGGTTGGTTCAATTCAGGGGACAGCATGGTGGCAATGTGGTTAACACTGCTCCTTCAGAGCACCAGGGACCTGTGTTCAGCTCTAGCCTCAGGTCACTGTCTGTGTGCAGTCTGCCCGTGTCTGCGTGGGTTTCCTCTGGCTGCTACAGTTTCCTTCCACAGTTCTGAAAGATGTGTTGCTTAGATACGTCTGCCATGCTAAATTCTCCCTCAACGTATCCAAAGAGAGGCCGGACTATAGTGACTTAGGGGATTTTCACAGTAGCTTCACTGCAGTGTTAATGTAATTTAATCTAATTGTGACACTCATAAATAAACTTTAAAACTTCAACTGTATTTCTAAGAGAGGCTGAAACAAGAAAAGTAAATCAAATAGCAGAAGCATTTGATTATTGCTTAGCAACTGAAAGCCTTAAAAAGGTTGAAAAATGTAGTTTTAAACTGAATTCGTTGGCAGTTGAAAAAGGATGCCAGGGAGTGAATATCTCTCGACTCTGCCAGAAGAAGTTGGGCAGGATAAGGGAGGTGCAAAGTGGCAGACATTGCAAAGAATTAGATACAGTCCAGATAACCAGGGAATTGGTACAAAAAGAATGTCCTGGGAAGGCTGCAGTTAAGAGAGTACACCAAGGTATTGTCTAGGAGAATTCAAGGAGGAAGCAGGCAAAGTGTTATCAGTGAAACAGAGAGCTGCAGTAACCAGAACTAAAGTGGGAAAGCAGACATCAGGGGTAAATCAAAACTTTGATTCCATCTTACTAGAGCCTGGGAATTTATAATTGAAGCAAATGTGAACAGTTTATATAAGAGTAAAGACAAAGAAAACCTGAAGGTAAAGCCTGAATGCTGGATTCTTTGTTGAAGGTGAAGTGGAAGTTTTGTTTGAAAGAATAATTTGGAAAATTTGGACTGAATTTCAGAATATAACCCAATGATGGAACACATTGATGTGATAGAAGGTTTGAAAGTGTGGAAGTTTGGAAACTTTCATGTGACAACCATGTGGGGGAGGTTTTGAAGAGAAATCCACAGGCATTTCACAGCAAAAACTAAAAAAGCTAGAAAAACTCAGCAGGTCTGACAGCATCTGTGGAGAGAGAATAGAGCCAGCCAGCGACACCCATGTCCCATGAACGAATAAAAAAAATCAGTTGCTGTACCTGCATACTAATTTATCCTGATACATTTACTAGGACACCCAGATCCCTCTGTACCACAGCATGCTGCTATCTCTCTCCATTTAACAATATGCTGCCTTGGCACCAAAAGAGAAAATGCTGGAAAATCTCAGCAGGTCTGGCAGCAATCTGTAAGGAGAGAAAAGAGCTGACGTTTCGAGTCCAGATGACCTTTTGCCAAAGAGACGTTGAGGATTTGATTGTCGGAAACATCGAAGCAAGCCTTTTCTCTCCTTATTTTCACGTTCATGTTCTAAGTGCTGAAACTTTCCAGTGTTTTCTCTTTTGGTTTCAGATTCCAGCATCCACAGTAATTTGCTTTCATCCAGAGCTGCCTTGGTAATGTTCCTGCCAAAGTGAACAAGTTCACCTTTGTACATCAGGTGGGAAAATTTGTTTTATTTTCACTGGCCCCTGAAGACTCTGGCTCCCCCGCTCCCCACCCCTGGTGGGATTGGTGAACCATGCAAAAAAACCATACACAGGCAGGATAGGAAAATCTCACCAGTGACCTATAGCCAGATACTTTCCACTGGCAGAAAACACGCCATGGGAAAGACAGAAAATTCCACCTATTATCTTTCAAGTACTTTTTGACCTGGTGTGAAGTTGGGAAGAAATTCTTGTTACTTCACTGATTCGTGACAATACTCTAACACCAGAGGATTCTCATTCATAACCTCTGAGGAGTAATCCTCTCATTAATTACCCAAGTTGAGAAATGATTGTGGATCATTAACTAAAGCTCCTCTAATTTATTTCATCATTAGAAGCCATCAACTTCAAATAAATTCATTTTTTGTTCATCTTTCCTCCCAGGTTTAAATAAAATTTAGCTGCGCGATCAAGCGCTGACAGAATTCATACAAAGGAGATTGACAAATGGATGTTTCACTGCCTGAAGGAATCTATAACCAGGGACCATCATTTCAGAGTAAGGGGTCACCCATTTAAGAAGGAGATGATGAGGAATTTCTTGGTCTCAAGAGTTTCATTCTTTGGAATTCACTCCCCAGAAGTTTGTGGGGGTTGAGGCATTGAATGTATGTTCCACAGAGTCCCTACAGTGCAGAAGGAGGCCATTTGGCCCATCAAGTCTGCACCAGCTTTCCCAAAGAGCTTCTTACCCAGGCTCAGCACACCTCCCCCACCCTATTCCTGCCATACCCTCTATTTATCATGGCTAGTCCCCCTAACCTTGGAGACACATCTTGGAGACACTGAGGGAGAATTTAGCATGGCTAATCCATCTAATCTGCACTTCTTTGGACTGTGGGAGGAAACCGGAGCATTAGAAGAAGCCCACGCAGACACGGGGAGAATGTGCAGTGAGTCATCCGAAGCTGGAATTGAACTTTGGGTTCCCACTGCTGTGAGGCGGCAATGCTAACCACTGTGTCTCCGTGCCATCCATGGCATCCAGGCTGAGGTGGACAGTTCCTTGAACTGCAGAGGAGACAATGGCCTAGTGGCATTGTGCTAGACTATTAGTACAGGAACTTGGCTAACATCCTTGGGACCTGGGTTCAAATCCCACCAATGCAGATGGTGGAATTTGAATCCAATAAAAAATATCTGGAACTAAGAAGCTACTGATGGCCATGAAACCATTGTTCATCATTGGAAAAACCCATTAGGTTCACTGATGCCCTTCAGGGAAGGAAATTTTCAGCCTTTAGCTGGCCTGGCCCACATGTGACTCCAGATTCACAGCAATATTATTGACTCTCAACTGTTCTTGGACATCTAGGAATGGACAATAAATGTTGACCAGTCAATCTCCCAAGAATGAATTAAAAAACGAAGAATCAAAGCTTATGCGGAATAAACAGAGAGCAGGCTTGAGGTTGAGGGGAGGCAGTGGTGTAATGGCATTGCTGCTGGACAAGTAATCCAAAGACCCAGGCTGATGCCTTGGGGACTGCGTTCACATCCCAACCTTGGTGAAATTTGAATTTAATAAAATTCTGGAGTTCTAAGTCCAACCATGGAACATTTGTTGATAGTTATAAAGTGTTTTAGGGAAGAAAATCTGCTATATTGCCCTACACTTACTCCAGACCCATAGGTTCAAACCAGGAAATTATAGGCCAGTGAGCATGATATCAGTGGTGGGGAAGCTTGAGGGACAGATACATGCACATCTGAAAGAAATTGGACTAGTTAGTGATAGGTAGCATGGTTTTGTACAAAGAAAGTCATGTTTGACCAACTTGATTGGGTTTTGGTGAGGTGACAAAGATAATTGACAAGGGAAGGGCTGGGGATGCAGTTTATTTGGATTTTAGTAAGGTACTTTAGTAAAGTACCACGTGACAGATTGGTTCAAAAACTAAAATCACAAGGGATCAGGGTGGGCTGGCTAGATAGACACAGAACTAGCTTGGTTATAAAATACAGACAGTAGCAGTGGAAGGGTATTTTTCAGAATGGAGATCTGTAGCTAGTGGTGTTTCACAGGGATCAGTGCTGGGATCTCAGTTGTTTGTAGTATTTATAAATGATCTGGAGGAAAGTGTGATAGTAAGTTTGCAGATGACATGAAGATTGGTGGCATTGCTGATAGTGCCGGGGATTGTCAGAAAATACCATGGGATATAGACAGATTGGAGACTTGGGCACACAAATGGCAGATGGAGCTTAATCCAGGCAAATGCAAGGTAATGCATTTTGGAGGATCAAATTTAGGTGTGAGTTATACAGTAAATGACAGAACATTATTGTATAGAAAGATCTGAGATCTTTTGTTTTGCTTTTGTTTGCACAGAAAGATCTGTGCAGGTCCACAGTCCTTAAAGTGGCAACATGAGGTGGCCAAGGTGATGAAGAAGGCAAATGGCATGCTTACCTTCATCAGCCGGGGCACTGAGTACAGGGGTTGGGAAATCATATTGCAGCTATATAAAACCTTGGTTAGGTCACATTTGGAGAATTGCGTGCAGTTCTGGTCACCACAATACCAGAAGAACGTGGAAACTTTGGTGAGATTGGAAAGAAAGTTCACCAGGATGTTACCTGGTCTCGAGGGCGTTGGCAATGAAGAGAGATTGAATAAACTAGAATTGTTTTCGGTGGGTGAGGGGAGACCTGATACATATCTACAAAATTTATGAGAGGCACAGGCAGAGTGGATAGTCAGAGGCTTTTACCCAAGGTGGAAGTGTCAATTACAAGAGGAAAGTTTAAGGGAGATGTGCGGAGTGAAGTTTTTCACGCAGAGAGTGGCGGGTGCCTGGAATACACTGCCAGAGGAAGTGATGGAAATAGGCACATTAGCAACATTTAGAGGCATTTGGATGGGTACATGAATAGAGAAGGAATAGAGGGATATGGAGCAAGTAAGGGCAAAAGGTTTATTTTAGTGTAGTTCACGATGGGCACATTTTTGGAGAGTGGAAGGGCTTGTTCCTATACTATTCTTTGTTCATTGTTCATTTTGTTTGACTGTTACACGTCCTCTGAAATGGCTCAACAAGCCACTCAGTTCAAGGGCAATTAGAGATAGGCAATAAGTGCTGCCCCAGTCGGTGACACCCCTATCCTATGAATGAATAAAACAAAAGCAGCATTATGAATTTTCCTGATTGTTGCAATTTCTCACTCTCTACCCAAGACTGTCATGAAGAATAAAAAAGCAGCTTGTTGATGTACCACAGAGAAAAATCTGCTTGCGTACATTTGAATTCTCTGATGTTGATGCCCAATATTTTTCACTATGGTAAAGGGAGTAAGAACTCACTGTATTTTTACTGAGACTGAACTACATAGGGGTGGCATAGTGGTTAGCACTGCTGCCTCACAGCATCCGGGATCCGGGTGTGATTCTCGGCTTGGGTCAATGTCTGTGTGGAATCTGCACGTTCTCCCATGTCTGTATGGGGTTCCTCCGAGTGCTCCAGTTTCCTCCCACAGTCCAAAAGATGTGCTAAATTCCCCTTCAGTGTACCCAAACAGGTGCCAGAATATGGCCACGAGGGGATTTTAACAGTAGCTTGATTGCTATGTTAATGTATGTCTAGTTGTGACACTAATAAATAAACTTAAAACTTGTAATGACTTCAATCAGGCCATTGAGGTTGGTCTATTGAAGTATGAACCCCCTGATTAAGGATCCAATTGATGGGCCAATCAGGCAATCTTTGCCTTGTATTTAACTAGGAGTGTCAGTTCATCTGGCACTCCTGGAGGTAGACTGTTAACTGATAACACTCTGTGTATTACTGTTAGAGTTTGTAAAGAGAGGGATTTTGATGAATGGACTCCTAGGGGTGTCTGAAGACATATTGCAAAACTTAAACTTTTAACTAATGCTCATTTGCAGAGATTTTAATCGTAGAATAAATCACAGGATAATTTGGTACAGAAAGAGGCCATTCAGCCTGTTACATATTCTTGGTGTCTTTTAGTTTCAGGTGTTTTTCATAATCATATTTTAAGCTGGGAAAGGTCACTCTATCCTTAACTTGCCGGGATGTCTTATACAAAAGCAGGGTTGGACTAAACTTGTTCTGTCCTACTTCACATCAGTCTCCAGTGCATCTGTGAAATATGGCCCCCCGCCCCCAGAACACACACACATAACATTCAGTTCCCAGCTCCTTACAGATATTTACAGATAATGCAACAATATGGAACACAGTCCATTGAGTCGACACACCACTTCTTGACAAATCAATTGCAAGTAGTTTTATGCCATGGAATCATCCCCAGAGCTCTCTTCACTTTAGGCTCACTGTGTGACTCATTAAGCTTTGCAACCATCCCAACAATATTATTGAAATCATTTTCCGAGGTGAAAATGGCCTCGTTGGATTTATTTAAGCATTTTTAATAACATTTATTGAGTCCTGGTTCTGCTAATTAGTAATTTAAACAGTTTTTAAAAAGTAATCAACTATCCTGTAATGGAAACCATAATTTCACACTGCTGTGATCACTGGTCACTTTGGAAAATATTACATTGATCATTGCAATGCAATAACATTTTTGGAAAGGAAGATAAATGAGAAGAGGTCCCTGAGGAATTCTATATCTTTTACTCTTTTGCAGTCAAACGTCACCAATTTACCACCATGGCGAACTTGAATAATCTAATTAACAGTGGCACAATGACAGTGGTTAGCACTGCTACCTCACAATGCCAGAGGCCTGGGTTCAATTCCAGCCTTGGGTGATTGTCTGTGTGGAGTTTGCACATCCTTCCCATGTCTGTGTGGGTTTCCTCCGAGTGTTCCAGTTTCCTCCCACAGTCCCAAGATACGCAGGTTAGGTGGATTGGCCATGCTAAATGCTCTTAGTGTCCAAAGAGGTGTAGGTTAGGGGGGGATTAACATGATTACGAGGATAAGGCAGAGTGTGGACCTGGCTGAGATCTCCATTGGAGAGTCGGTGCAGGCTTGACGGGCCGAATGGCCTACTTACCTAATGTAGGGATTCTATTGATGGAATATTCCTGTCCTGCCCACCATGGAAATTGTAACAGGCAGGACTTGGGCAGGATTTTCCGGCACTGGGGAGAAAGTGGCCAGAAAATCCCGCCCTCTGTATCCCAACCAAGAGACTCTCTGTAGCATCAGTCGTTCCCCTCTTCCTAATCCAGTCTCTGCCATTTCCTCAGAGCAGCATCTATATTTTCTCAGTTGTTTGACTGAGTTCTAGATCCGGTGTTTATACCGGAATAGGAGGTTACTGACCATCGATCATGTTTTGGATCCCAGTTTAGCTGCCCTGTCTGCCAGGGTTAGAAATGATTGGCTTTCTCACCCTTTGTTTTCCATTATTCACGGTCTGACTCTGGACAGATGTGTGTTAGGACACCAAGTTTTAATCTATGCTGATGAATGTTAATGGTGATTGTGAGGAATTACTGTTCTGCCAGGGAAAATATGTTGGCATTGCAACCAATGAGCAGAACTTTGTGCAAAATCAGAATGACTTACCTGCATGGGAAAGTGACATAAATCTTGCAGCAGCAATGTACTGTTGCTGTTGTCAAATGCATCCTCGAGCTCAGCAAGTATATTGTACTCAACATTTCCACATTAAATATAAATTCCCCGAGTGAATATGTTCATTGTTAATTATAACATTGCTTGTGACAAAAGGGAAGGTTTGGTTTAGTTTATTCATTCGTGTCACAGATAAGGCTTATATTAAGACTGCAATGAAGTCACTGTGAAAATCCCCTAGTCTGGTGCCTGTTTGGGTACACTGGGGGAAAATTTAGCATGGCCAATGCACCTAACCAGCCAAGAGCATTGGCGTGATATTAGCATATCACTCCAATATTTAGGTCATGTGAAAACAGGGAATTATAGACCAGTAAGCTTAACATTGTTAGTGGGGAAAATTCTCAGATCCATTATCAAAGACTTTACAGTGGAGAATTTAGAAAGCAATGGCATGGATCTATGAAGGGGAAACCATGCTTGACAGATCTGTTGGAATTCTCTGAAGATGTTATTAGTAGAGTTGACAAGAGGAAGTCAGTAGATGTAGAGATTTGGATTTTCAGAAAGCGCTTAACAAAGCGATTATTGTAAGAGATTATTGTGCAAGATTAAAGCGTATGGGATTAGGAGAAGTGTATTGAGATGGATAGAAAACTGATTGGCAGAGAGGAAACAGAGAGTGGGAATTAAACAAACAACAAAGAACAAAGAAAATTACAGCACAGGAACAGGCCCTTCAGCCCTCCAAGCCTGCACCAACCATGCTGCCCTATTGAACTAAAACCCTTACTCTTCCGGGGACCATATCCCTCTATTCCTATCCAATTCATATATTTGTCAAGATTCCTCTTAGAAGTCTCCACAGTATATGCTCCCATTACCTCCCCCGGCAGTGAGTTCCAGGCACCCACCATCCTCTGTGTAAAAAATCTGCCTCGTACATCTCCTTTAAACCTTGCCCCTCTCATCTTAAACCAATGCCTCCTAGTAATTGACTCTTCCACCCTGGGAAAAAAACTTCTGACTATCCACTCTGTTCGTGCCTCCCATAATCTTATGGACTTCTATCAGGTCACCCCTCAACCTCTGTCATTCTAGTGAGAACAAACCAAGTTTCTCCAACCTCTCCTCATAGCTAATGCTCTCCATACCAGGCAACATCCTGATAAATCTTTTCTGTACTCTCTCCAAAGCCTCCACATCCTTCTGGTAATGTGACAACCAGAATTTCTAAATTTCAAGCGCAGCCTAGGGTTCTATAAAATTACAACATGACTTGCCAATTTTTAAAATCAGTGCCCTTGCCGATGAAGGCAAGCATGTTGTATGCCTTCTTGACTACCTTCTCCACCTGCATTGTACTGTACTTGTACTTGTACACCGAGATTCCTCTGCCTATCAATACTCTTAAGGGGTTCTGCTATTTACTGTATATTTCCGATCTGTATCAGACCTTCCAAAATGCATTACCTCACATTTGTGTGAATTAATGATGCTTTTCAATTTGGCAGGCAGCAACTAGTGGGGCATCACAGATATCAGTGCTGGGACCCCAGCTATTCACAATATATATTAACGATTTGAACAAAGGAACAAAAAGTAACATCTCAAATTTTGTAAATGGTACCAAGTTGGATGGGAAGGTGAACTGTGACAAAGATGCAGAGATCATAGAACATAGAACATAGAACATTACAGCACAGAACAGGCCCTTCGGCCTTCGATGTTGTGCCGACCAAAATAAAAAGCAATGCCCCTCCAAACTAAACCATTCCCTTCTCTTCCATATACTTATCAACTAACCTCTTAAACGCCACCAAACTTGGCGCATCTACAACAGCTGCAGGCAGGGCATTCCACTCCCTAATCACTCTTTGAGTAAAGAACCTACCTCTGATATCCGTCCTATAACTCATACCCCTTAATTTAAAGCTGTGTCCCCTCGTGCTAGCTTTCTCCATCCTAGGAAAAAGGCTATCACTGTCCACCCTATCTAAACCTCTAATCATCTTATATGCTTCAATAAGATCCCCTCTTAGCCGCCTCCTTTCTAACGAAAACAACCTCAAATCCTTCAACCTCTCTTCATAAGACCTGCCCTCCATACCAGGCAACATCCTGGTAAACCTCCTCTGTACCCTCTCCAATGCCTCCACATCTTTCTTATAATGTGGGGACCAGAACTGCACACAATACTCCAAGTGCGGCCGCACTAGAGTTTTGTACAGTTGCAACATGACGTTGCGGCTCCGAAATTCAATCCCCCTACCAATAAAAGCTAAGACTCCATATGCCTTCTTAACAACTTTATCCACTTGACTGCCTACTTTCAGGGATCTATTGACACATACACCAAGATCCTTCTGTTCCTCAACACTATTAAGAGCCCTACCATTAGCCCTATACTCTACACATTTATTGTTCCTGCCAAAGTGCATTACCTCACACTTTTCCACATTAAACTCCATTTGCCACCTCTCGGCCCAGCTCTGCAACTTGTCCAAGTCTCTCTGCAAACTATAACACCCCTCTTCACTATCTACCACTCCACCGACTTTAGTGTCATCTGCAAATTTACTAATCCATCCTTCAATACCCTCATCCAGATCATTTATAAAAATTACAAACAGCAGGGGCCCCAAAACAGACCCCTGAGGCACACCACTTGTCACCGAACTCCACGATGAATATCTCCCATCAACCACCACCCTCTGTCTTCTATCTGCCAGCCAATTCCTAATCCAATTAGCTAAATCACCCTCTATTCCACACATCTGCATTTTCTGTAGAATCCTTAAGAATGATCTGGACAGGTTGGGCGAGTGGGCCAATCAATGGCAGATGCAGTATAATTTGGATAAGTGTGAGGTTATTCAATTTGGAAGCAAAAACACAAAGGCAGATTACTACCTGAATGGCTGTAAATTGGGAGAGGGGGGTGTGCAGCAGGACCTAGGTGTCCTTGTGCACCAGTCACTGAAGGTAAGCATGCAGGTGCAGCAGACGGTAAAGAAGGTAAATGGCATATTGGCCTTCATTGCGAGAGGTTTTGAGTATAGCAGCAGGGATGTGTTGTTACAATTATGCAGGGCCTTGGTGAGGCCACACCTAGAATATTGTGTGCAGTTTTGGTTTCCATTTCTGAGGAAGGATGCTGTTGCTCTCGAGGGAGTGCAGCGCAGGTTTACCAGACTGATAGGTTAGGATTATTTTCACTGGAGTTCAGAAGAATGAAGTGGGAACTCAGAGAGACATAAAATTCTAAGAGGGCTACAGGATAGATGAAAGGAGGATGTTCCCTATGATGGGGAGTCCAGAATCACAGATTACGGTCTGAGAATTTGGGATGGACCATGTGGACAGAGATGAGGAGACATTTCTTCATCCAAAGAGTGGTGAGTCTGTGGAAGTCATTATCACTGGAAGTAGTTGATGCCAAAACATTGAATATATTCAAGAGGTGGCTAATATAGCACTGGGGGCAAATGGGATCAAAGGTTAATGGGGAAAAAGCAGGATTAGACTATTGAGTTGGACGATCAGCCCCATGATTGTAATGAATGGCAGAGCAGGCTTTAAGGGCCAAGTGGCCTCCTCCTGCTCCTATCTTCTATGTCTTTCAGATCGTGAGGCGAAACTGGAGCAGCTGGAGGAAACCCATGCAGACACGGGGAGAATGTGCAAACTCCACACAGTCAGTGATCCAAGATGGGAATTGAACCTGGTCCCTGGTGCTATGAGGCAGCAATACCAATCACTGTGCCATCGTGCCACCCTAATAAATGGTTCTGATAAAATGTCTCACACATGTTGTCAATATGCAACACTCCTTTTATCAAAGACAGGTTTAGATGAAGATCCTTCAACCAATCCGACCTCCTCCTCCCTGAACATTAATCACATGACTCCTACACTGTGGCATCCAGCTGTTTCTGAATTGAGCCCAGTGCTGTGGCCTCAGACACCTTTCCAGGCATATCCACTCCCGGTTGCTAATGACCCTTTTGATAATGACATTACTGTGCATTCTGATCTTAATGCTGAGACATCAGTTTTCAAGGGTGTGGCACCTCCGTCCCTCCCAGCTTCGAATTATTCCTTCTATCGCCTTCCTTTCACAACGAGAGGATCCGCTTGCTTTGACAATCTCTCACAAGTTAAGCTAATCGCTGGACTCTAGCACAGCACTTGATTAGACAAGGTGTGGAGGGAAGGAGTTACAACTTCTTGCACATTGAAACCGTGAGTACATCAAGTCCTGTGAGCTGCTGTCTTGTGGTGTCCAATTAGGCAGATCTCAGTGCTAGCAGATGATATTTAAATTCAGGGCCATTATTAATATTAGATCGTTCCTTATAAATGTGATAAGATAGTCTCCCGTAAATACAATAAAGAACTTAGGTGATGGTCTTGTATTGTCATCGCTAGATTCTTCATCCAGGAAGCTAATGTTCTGGGGACCCCAGGTTCGAATCCTGCCACCGCAGATTCAATGGAATTTGAACTCAATAAAAAAAATCTGGAATTAAGAAGCTAATGATGACCATGAAACCATTGTCAATTGTCAGAAAAACCTATCTGATTCACTAATGTCCTTTAGGGAAGGAAATCTGCTGTCCTTATCCAGCCTGGCCTACTGTGACTCCAGAACCGCAGCAACGTGGTTGATTCTCAACTGTCCCCTGAAATAGCCTAACAAATCATTCAGGTTCAAGAGCAACAAGGAGAAGGGCAACAAATACTGGCCTTCCCCTGACCCCGCCATGTCCTGTGAATGAGTAAAAGGAGGAGAAACTTCTTGACTGAGAGAATGTGCCAAATAGCATAGATACACTTAAGGGAAAACCAGATAGGGGAGAATGGAATGAAAAGAATAAGTCAGATAGGTTAGATGAAATAGGACAGGAATATCTTGTATACATCATAAATGGACCGGTCCAAATTGTCTGTTTCTCTACTGCAAGCTCAATGTAATTTTTGTAGAACTGTCTAATCATCTATCTGAAATCTCACGCTGAATATTTTGACTGCATTAATCTGGTTAAATGCCTATTTTTACTCTCACGCTGTTGCTTATAAGTGATATATGATTTAATGTTGTTTCATTGCAATGCTTGTAATAGATTTTCCTCAAGTCTTTAATGCCATCTGTCTGCCATTAATCTGACAAACCTCAGCACGTTAAAGTCTAATGTGCCTTTTTGAATAGAGTTTCAAAGACTAGAAACTGTATACCCAGGGCATACACCTTGCAAACCTCGTATTTTGTTGAAAATACATCTTGTATTTTCGAAGCACATTTTAAAAACCACATGGATGTACATATTGTCACAGAATCATAGGTCAAAATTTCACCTGCCATGGGAATCGGAGAAGGTGGGGGAAAAGTCCATTAACCGTGGGTGGGATTTTATGATTTTGGGAAGAGTGAGACTGTAAAATCTGTCGCCCATAGAGTCATGAAGCAATACAGTACAGTCTTCCTACATTTCTTTTTTCTTATTATTTCTTTGAATAATAGAATAACTGTGGCACAGATGAAGACCATTCAGCCCATCTTCCTTTTGCCAGCTGTTTTGAAAGAGCTATTCAATTCACCTTACCGCACTACTCTACTGGCACAATCCCACCAGCCTTTCCTTCCAAACATATATCCAATTCCCTTTCAAATCTGACTCCAACATCCTGTTCAATTCAGACCACAAAAAGATGGCTGTGGCAAAATGATTTTCCTCATCTTTCTCACAGAATCATAGAATCGTACAGTGCAGAAGGAAGCCATTCAGCCTATAGGGTCTGCACTGACAAACAATGCTGCCCAGGCCTGTCCCCATAACCCTCATTTACCCTGCCTGACACTAAGGCGCAATTTTTAGCATGGCCAATCAACCTAAACAGCATGCCTTTGGACTGTGGAAGGAAACCGGAGCACCCGGAGGAAACCCACATAGACATGGAGAGAATGTGCAAACTCCACACAGACGGTAATCCAAGGCCAGAATTGAACCTGGGTCCCTGATGCTGTGAGGCAGCAGTGCTAACCACTGAGCTACCATGCTGTCCTTTGTAATCCTTCATGAACTTTTTGTCGCCAGTTGCTTTCGGCCAGTGTTTTGTCGATTTCCTACCTGTAGAAACAGTTTCTCCCTCTGTTATATCAAAGCGCTTCATCTTTATAGGAGTTAAACATCTGAAAATCTTATCGAGAGATCTTGACCTGTAGATCACTTATTGATCAGGCTCACAAAATCCAATCCACCTCGAGTTCTTAAAGGGCTGCAGATTGCTATAGAAGAGGAAAGTGTGCGATGGCGGAACAATGATGTTCATAATGGCAACTCTTTGAATGTGGAAGAGTTGGGGATCCTCCAGGAAGCGCACTGAAGGGAGAGTCCTACTAGAAGCACCCTTCATGAAACATAGAAACACAGAAAGTAGAGGGCGCTCAGCCCTTCGAACCTGTTCTTCCATTCATTATGATTATGGCTGCTCATTGAATTCAACATCCTGATTCCCTCCCCTTCCTCCCATATTCCTTGATCCCTTTAGCCACAAGAGCTATACCTAATTTCTTCTTGAGGTTTTCTCCTCAGCCACATTTCTGTGGTAATGAATTCCACACATTCACTACCCTCTAGATGAAGAAATTTCTCCTCACGTCAACCCTAAAATGTTTACCCCTTATCCTCAAACTATGACTCTTGGTTCTGGACTCTCCCACCATGGAGTTGGGGGGTTGGGTGGAGTGATGCCAGCATTGATTGTGAGGTGGGGTGGGGAGCACTCTGTGGTGGAGTGAGTGGGCAGTTCATAGTTCCCTCTGATTTGGATGCTCTTTACAAAAGGTGCCTCAATCTCACTGTTTAGGACCCTCAACACACATTTCTGCTTTTTAATGACAAAATGCTGTATGATCTGGAGAGAAAACTGGCCTCTTTCTCTGAAAACACACCAGTTTTCTGTCAGGCCCTGACAATTAGCCATTCTTTGGTAAGATTCCGCGACATCTGTAAACTGCTTAAAGTTTTAAAGTTTATTTATCAATGTCATAAGGAGGCTGACATTAACACTACAATGAAGTTACTGTGAAAATCCCCTAGTCGCCACACACTCCAGCGCCTGTTCAGGTACACTGAGGGGAAATTTATCATGGCCAATACACCAAAGTAGCATGTGGGAGGAAACTAGACCACCTGGAGGAAGCCCATGCAGACACAGGGAGAATGTGCAAACTCCATACAGACAGTAGTGACTCAGGAATCGGACGCTGGTGGGGTTTTGGGTTCCTAGCACTGTGAGCACAGGCATGCTCTGTGTCTGTGGGAGTTTGCGCATTCTTCCCGTGCTTGCGTGGGTTTTCTCCGGGTGCTCCGGTTTCCTCCCACATCCCAAAGATGTGCTCTTAGGCTAATTGGCAAAACAAATTCTCCCAAAATTGTCTCAAATTTGGTTTCAATGCATAGAACTATAAACATAGACAGGGATCATGGGTAGAAGTGGGAACATTGAGGTGGTGGCGCGGGCTTGTTGGGCCAAAGGGCCTGTTTCCCGTGCTGTTTTGTTCTTTGTTCTTTGTCTCACATTGTTGGTAGCTTTGAGACTAGATTACCTGTAAAGAATCACATTCCAATCATTATTTTGTAAATTGAGTTTGTATCTTTATATGTCCTGTTTATGAATAGAACTCCCACTCACTGATGAAGGGGCAGCACTCCGAAAGCTAGTGACTTGTGCTACTAGGTAAACATGTTGGACTTTAACCTAGTGTTGTGAGACTTCTTACTAACTCAATGCCAGCCATTAACTGTCCTTTAAACATGCCGGATTCTGCTGTGAATACAGCCCCTTGCTCAGATGTGGACTCTCTTAGATGCCACGCATCAGTTACAAGCGTTGGATGCAGAGGAGGACAACATGGATGGTGCTTTGTAAAACTTTGATTGATATGCAGGAGGATAACTCAGCGCTGCCAGTTATACTGTTGTTAGGGAAGTTAATGCAAAGTCTTCAGGAAGATTTAGTGCAGTGGGGTGTTAATGAATACTCGAGGCAGTAATAACGTTAAGGGCTGGCTAAAGGAATGTTTCCAACTGGCTGAATACCACTGTAAAACCCATTCCAGAAGCCAAGGTTCTCCCGCGATCACAATCTATTTATCATTACCTTTCAGAGCTTCTGCTTTAGAAGGAATCAGCGCAAAGATATTATTACCGTTGTAAATTTGCACAAATGTGATAAACAATTTAATGTTTCTGGTGAGGTGTTTCCCAAGAGGCATGTGTCTATAGGGCGAAAATGATACAGCATTGATGGAGACCATTCAGTCCATTATACCTATACTATCTCTTTAGCACCGATGTCCACTTAGTCCTGCACTTTTCAAATTCCCCTGCAAATCTTCCTTTTAAAGCATTCAATCTTTGTTGTGGGGGTAAACAATCAAGCTTAGTATTCCCGTAATATGTGATTTAGTATCAATGCCAATAGGATGGTATTAGATAACAAGGCAAGGTTTATTATGTTGATGTGGGTGGGCAAATCTCACTCTAAAGGACATTAGTGAATGGCATAGTAGTGCAGTGGTTAACACTACTGTTTACGACTATCAACATTGGTCTTAGGATCAATGTTAGTTGTTTAATTCCATATTTTTAGATGTGTTCCAACAAAAACACTAGTTCATATCCCACTGCAGATTTGTTAAGCACTATAGTCATAAATGTACTGGAAAATAAAGGTGGAGGAGGGAACCTAGAGAATGTTCAACATTCCCAACAGAATGGTGGGCATGATAGGACACATACTGGGGAGGAATTGAGAGGAAGCAAAGGAGAAATTGTTCAATCAAAGTGAAGGAGGATGGTGGAGGATAGAGACTGTTCATCTCTCCATTCAATGAGAAAACAGAGAGCTCTCAGGCCACCCTGAGGTCATGTTGGGTGGAGGGGGTAGGGAATGAAGTGTGGAGAGATTGGACACTATGTAAAGAGGAGGCAATTTGGGCTGTGAAACAGCTTTGATAACTGTGGCGAGTAACTCACCTTCTGATTCCCTGATAGATTCCATCATCTATAAGTGTTATGATCCCAGGAAGACCCCAGAATGGAACCCTGGCTCAAAAGACCGTAACTTGTAAGAAAACCTGGAGGAACATAGTCACAGGACAGTTATGCACAAATTTTAAGATTAACATAGATTACAAAGTACATCTTAAGCTACGATATTCTCAGCAACACAAAGTCCTTTTAAGCACCCATTTGACTGTGTCAAATATTCTCCAATCTGAAATAAAATGAATATTTATGGATTTCTCCTCAGGATAGCCCAGATGTCTGTCACAGAATTTCTAAGTTCTACTCCCAAAAGCATGTTTAAAATCTTCTTTCACAACAATCAAAGGTATGCATTTCAAAATCCAGCTCAGGTTTTCTAAATGACTCTTTTTTACAAAGTTCCCATTCTACTTTTAACAAGAAGTCCAGTTTCCAGGATTTTCAATCTCTCATTAGGATTTATTTGTTTTAACTGCTGTACAAACTGTTCATAATTGCTTTAACTGTAGAATCCCAGACTCTATTAAAAATGGCATCAAATGTTTGATTTACCTCTGAAATCTGCTTTTACACTTTAGCTGTCTCTTTCACTCACAACATTCTGTCTGTTTTTTGTTTTTAAATTCTCCCCTGAACAATTCCTTGTCTCTTCACTTCAGACTTCTTAAGACATTCTTTCTTTCTTAATTCCCTAGTTATCTTGACTGTTTAGGAAGCCTGTCTCTTTGCCTCTCTCTTGTCTTGTCCAGCTTCTCCTAGCAGAGTTGAGAGACATTCACTCCCCAGTGTCCTGTCTTTAACTACAATATATCTAGCTAAAACTAAATACAACAAAATCTTTAAAAGGCTAAGCAACCACTGCTACTTCAGCTAGCCTACTTACTCTTCATGCCACAATCCTCTCTAAGAACAAGAATTGCAACTAACTCCCACACTTACAAACACCTTTGTCCAGCATTAATCTATTTATAGATTTTACTCTTCCAAGCACAGAGACCTTAAATTAAACCCACTTGGATGTGTACCTTATTTCTAATATTTACCAATACAAATATAAATCCCTTAAAACTACCTTGGGTTTCCTAATACAAGGCACATTACAGGATTGCCTAGATGGGTACACCTTCAACAACACTCAAGAAGCTCAAAATCATCCAGGACAAAGTTTTACTGGCACCACATCCACAAATGTCCCCTCCCTCTAGCCCACTGCACAGTAACAGCTGTGTGTATCATTTACAAGATGTACTGCAGGAACTTACCAGGACTCTGTGGACAATGCCTTCCAAAACCTCAGTTGCTACCATAAGGAAGGACAAGGGCAACAGATATTTGGGAACATCAGCACCTGGAAGTTTCCCTCCAAGCCACTCCATATCCTGACTTGGAAATACATCGCCATTCCTTCACCGTTGCTGGGCCAAAATCCTGGAATTCCTACCTGACAACACCTTGGGTATATTACACCATATGGATTACAATGATTCAAGAAGGCAGCTTACCACCACCTTTTCAAGGGCAATTAGGTGTAGGCAATAAATTATAGTCTGGCCAGCAACACCCACATCCTTCCCATAAATGAATCGTAAAGAAAACTGGGAATTGTTGAAATGATGAAAGGCATCAGAAGAGTCACAGATATAAATAGGAAGGGATTGGACAAGGGGAGAAGAAATAGACTCAAGTTAGGAAGAAATAAGTACGGTGGGACAGGAAAAGGCTGAAAAAATGGGTCTACCCGTATAGTCTTGCATAATGATTTTGAGGAGGAAGTAGAGATGAGCTTTCGGGGACAATGAGGTTGGAAGCTATAGTGGGAAGATCTTCAGAGGAGATGGTGTCAGTCACAGTCCTGGAAATAATAGCTCGATATTTGTAGGTGAGGCAATGATTCAGTGGGAGGTGTCTTAGAGTTAGCACCCAATCTCTGCAAAGTTTGTTAACAGTATCAGGACTTGAACTTAGAGAATGGATTTCAGCAAAGTTCAGAGACAGATAAGTTAAAGTGAGTGAGAGGCACAAAGAAATTAAAAGAACAAAGTTCAAAGAAAATTACAGCATAGGAACAGGCCCTTCGGCCCTCCAAGCCTGCACCAATCATACTGCCTGACATAATTAAAACTGCCTATCCTTCCAGGGACCATCTCCCTCTATTCCTATCCAATTCATGTATTTGTCCAGACAACCCTTAAAAGTTGCTATCGTATTTGCTTCCACTACCTACCCTGGCAGCAAGTTTCAAGCACCCATCACTCTCTGTGTAAAAAACTTGCCTTGTACGTCGCCTTTAAACCTATGCCCCCTAGTAATTGACTCTTTGACCTTGGGAAAAAGCTTCTGATTATACACTCTGTCCTTGTCCCTCATAAACTTATAGACTTCCATCAGGTTGCCCCTCAACCTCTGTCATTCCAATGAGAACAAAGTTTCTCCAACCTCTCCTCGGAGCTAATGCTCTCCATACCAGGCAACACCCTGATAAATCTTTTCTGTACCCTCTACAAAGCCTCCACATCCTTTTGATAGGGTGGTGACCAGAATTGAACACCATTCCAAGTGAGGCCTAACTAAGGTTCTATAAAGCTGCAACACGACTTGCCAATTTTTAAATGCAGTGCCCCAGCTGATGAAGGCAAGCATGGTGTATGCTTTCCTGACTACCTTCTCCACCTGCATTGCCATTTTTAGTGACCTGTATATCTGTACACCCAGATCCCTCTGCCTGGTGATGTCATGGCAATAGTTTTTAATGAAAGATGAAGAGTGAGTAAGAAGTTAGAAGGAGGGATCCAAGTAGAGGGAAAATACCTGAGACAGGTAAGAGGTTCACTGCTAGGACGCCTTCTCAGAGAAGTGAACACAGAGATAAAGGTGTCAGACAGAAGAAAACACCAATGTCTTTTTTTAAAGTTTAAAATTTATTTATTAGTGTCGCAAGTAGGCTTGTATCAACAATGAAGTTACTCTGAAAACCCCCTAGTTGCCACATTCCGGCGCCTGTTTGGGTACACTGAGGGAGAATTTGGCATAGTCAATGCATCTAATCAGCATGTCCTTCAAACTGCGGGAAGAAATCGGAGCTCCTGGAGGAAACTCATGCAACAAAACATGCAGACTCTGTGACCCTGACCCCCACAAACAGTGACCCAAGTAGAGAATTGAACCCAGGCTCCTGGCACTGTGAGGCAGCAGTGCTAACCATCGTGCCATTGTACCCCCATCAAATTGCCTCTTAGTGTCAGAGGGATTAGTAGAGTGCATACATAGGGTTTTTAGGATAGGATCTGAATGGGATTGTTGTCAGTGCAGGCTCAATTGGCAAGATGGCCTTTTTCTGCACTGTAGGGATTCTATGATTCTGTGATTCTGTTTGGAATGAGTTTCGATATGCAAGGGCTAACCACTGTGCCACTATACCGTCAAACCTGAAATTCACTGAGGTGGGAAAAAAGCAGATAAAAGCTTGCTAAGTGTAGATTGTTCAACATCAGACATAACATAGAACATAGAACACTACAGCACAAACAGGCCCTTTGACCTACAAGTTGCACTGATCATATCCATACCTATCAGGCCATGTAACTATCTATAACTCTCAATCCCATTAAATCCCACCTTCTCATCATGACGTAGTCAGACATTTGATTTGGTGTATTATTGTCTCATTTATTGGGATACAGTGAAAGGTATTGTTTCTTGTGTGCTATACAAACAAAGCATATCGTATATCGAATATATAGGGGAGAAGGAAAGGAGAGTGTTACTCTACAGTGCTACGGTCATACCTAGAGTGTAGAGAAAGATCGACTTAATATAAGATAGGTCCATTCAAAAGTCTGATGGCCAGCAGGGAAGAAGCTGTTCTTAGAATCATGGAGTCCCTACAGTGCAGAAGGAGATCATTTGGCCCATTGAGTCTGCACTAACCATAATCCCACCCGGGCTTTAATTCCGTAACCCCTCATATTTAATCCTCTTGACGCTAGGCTTAATTTATCATAGCCAATCAATCTAACCCACACATCTTGTGGAGGAAACTATCATACAGCAAGTGACCCAAGGCCGGAATTAAACTTGGATCCCTGGCGCTGTGAGGCAGCAGTGCTAACCACAGTGCCACCCGTACCGCCCCTGAGTTGGCTGGTATATGATAGACTTTTGTATCTTTCCTTGACAGAAGAAGGTGGAAGAGAGAATGTCCGGGGTGTGTGGGGTTCTTTATTATGCTGGCTGTTTTCCCCGCAGCAGGAAGTGTAGATGGAGTTAATGGATGGCAGGCTGGTTTGAGGAGTTATTGCCACTATAAGCCTTATTGCTTTCCTTTCTATCCCTCCTAATCTTTTCTAATCTTTTTGCCTGCGCTTTTATTCAATTCTCTAAATCACTCTTTAATACTTGTCGCATTCTCCTGTGTCAAGCATCTTGGGACGTTTTATTGTGTGATGGTCGCGTATATATGGCTGCTGTAATAAAGATGGAGGTTGTAATGTGATGTTCAGTTGTTTGCAAGGCATCGAAAGATTAAATTTATGTCATAACCACTGGGAGATTATAGAAATGCTCTGTAACGTTTTAACTTTCTCTCTATTCATCATTTTATGTTACCTGATAACGTACAAATGGTTATAAAACAGCTGCCAAAAAGACCAGTTTTGTGTTGTCAGGTTCTTCCTGAAGCGTTTTGTGATCAGTGCTCACATCCCCTTGAAATGAGGTATTATCAACATTTAAATTGCCCCAGATAATGCTGAATAAGCCGATGTGAGAGACTCGGCAGAATTCCGTGTTATCAGCGTTGATGCTCACTGTTCCATCACGTAAATTTATTTCAACAAATAATACAAGATTATCGAATGAATCAGCTCAGGAGCTACGGAGAAGGCATAGGTTAAAGTTGAGAGAGGAGAGATGTAAAAGTGTCCTGGGGGGCAGCTTTTTCACACAGAGGACGGTGAGTGTCTGGAGCAAGCTGCCAGAGATAATAGTAGAGGCAGATACAATTTTGTCTTTTGAAAAGCATTTAAATAGATATATGGGTACAATGGATATAGAAGTATATGGGCTAAATGTGGGCAATTAGGACTAGTTTAGGGGTTTTAAAAAAAAGGTGGCAAGTTGGGCCAAAGGGCCTGTTTCCATGCTGAAAACCTTTATTGCGGTTAATGTCTTCTTCCCAGCTTGGCTAAACAACTAGCTCAATTTACCACCTGTTATTTTCTCATGGCCTGGTAAAGTTTTCTCTTTCAAGTGTCGATCAAATTCCCAATTGAGAGTTTTCTATTGAATCAGCTTCCAGCAGTGCCTTCCAGATCGTAACTGCGAAAGAAAAATATTCTCATCTTCCCCTGTGATCTTGAATCCACGTTCTTTGTTTATCGACCCTTCTGTCGCCGGAAGGAATGTCCTTATTTACTCTTCCAAAAATCCTTGGGCTTTTTGAAAACTGCTATTAATTCTGTCCTTAAATTTCTCTACGAAGCTGCTCCAACCTCTCTGTGTAACTGAAGTCCTGTATTCCAGTCTAATAAACCTCCACTGCAGTTCACCTAAACTCTGAAGCCCAGAACCGGACACAATTCTCTTGCTAGGACCTAAGCAGTATTATCACAGTGTTAGCCTATCTTGACCTTGCTTTTGTACTCTCTCCTCGATCTTTGATCTCCTCGGGTAGACATAAGGCTGCAACAATGTTCCTCTGTCAGGTTCTGTGGTTTTTGCTTCAGCCATTCAAATGCCACCAGACCCAGGTCAGTCACCACAGCCCTACCTTTGCGTCTCTCTGGTAATTGGTGCTGTTTTTGATGTTTCGCAAACGTCCCGTGCTCCAAGACAGGTTGCTGTTTTAGGCTCGGGAAAATCCTCGTCCAGTTCCTGATTTCCCTGGCTGGCCTTTCACCTGGAGCTGTCACATCGCTGACGTGACGGCTGGAGTTCTCTGGTTGGATCCTCAGAGGTTGTTGTGGGATTTGCTGCGGTTTCCGTAAGGTGATTTTCAGTTCAGTATAGTTATCATGTCATTAGAAAGCTTACTGCAATGAAGTTACAGTGAAAATTCCCCAGTCGCCACACTCCGGTGATTGTTCGGGTACACCGAGGGAGAATTTAACATGGCCAATGCACCTAACTAGCACGTCCTTTGGAGTGTGGAAGGCAACCCACGCAGACACGGAGAGAATGTGCAGACCCCACAGTGAACCAAGCCGGGAATCGAACCCTCATCCCCGGCACTGTGAGGCAGCAGTGTTAACCAATGTGACACCGTGCTGCCCTTGCTTTATGGGGTGGGTTTGTTGGCACCATGCCCAACTCCCAACCCAGGTGTGTTAGTCTGGCCCCTCACCAGACACCAACCTGACATAGTTAAACGTACAGGAATTGAAGGTCCCACCAGTACAGCTCCTAGCCAATGTTTTTTGCATATTATGCATTAACCAAAATGTACAAGCCTAATCAGCCGATGTCTTACGTTTATTTTTTGTTCACATTTAGGCAGTTCAATCCCAGCAGCCTGATTAGATAATGGCTGATCTGCACTTCAACCCCATTCACTCACCTTGACTCCCTCATACTTGGTGACACCTCAAGCATTTAATCAAAAATAAATAAAATAATACAAGCCGGGTTTAGGCAACTCGTCATAATTTCACATTTTTAATTATGTTCTTACTGGTGAATGTAAACCTTTCCAAAAAGCATGGTGACACAGTTGTTAGCACTGCTGCTCCCAGCACCAGGGATCCAAGTTTGATTCCTTGGGTCACTGTCTGTATGGAGTTCGCATGTTCTCCATGTGTCTACATTGGTTTCCTCCAGGTGCTCCGGTTTCTTCCCACAGTCCAAAGATGTGCAGTTAGATGGACTGGCCATGCTAAATTGCCCCCCAGTGTCAGACCTGGTGACCAGCTAGGGCAAATACGTGCGGTTATGGGGATAGGGCCTGGGTGGGTTTGTGGTTCGTGCAGACTCGATGGGTCGAACAGCCTCCTTTCTGCACTGTAGGATTCTATGAACAACATCAGCATATCCTTGCTGAGGTGCAAAGCTAAAAGAACCTGATTCCATGCTCCTAGAGGGTTTCATCAGAAGCAATGAACCCTCACCCTAGTTATACAAGATTTAATATTGGTAAAGGTCACCATGATCTCAGATGACAATAGGCTGCTCTCCTGTCTGAGGAGGTTGCTGGGGGATGGATGGTAGCTGACTGGTGGTGCCTTGACCTGAGGATCACCGCATTTCAGGAGCGATGGTAACAGCAATGATTATAAATGGTCAATCCCTTGCCAGAAATAGAGTCAGGGGAGGCCAAGGAAGAGAAGGGAGGTGGAGGTGAGAGAAGAGTAGCACTGATGCAGTTAGGAATGTAACAGAAAAGGAATTCTGTGACAAAGCCTGAATAGAACTGGAATAAGGAATAGTCCAAGTACCCCACAGAAAGACAGCAATAATGTGCCCTACACAATCTCTCTTAGCTCTCACTTTTCACTGATCTTCAACTTTGCTCCACTTGCTTGGCCCCCTGTTTCCTGTATAAAATCCACATTTTTCCCTCCCTTCAACTCATAGAATCACAGAATCCCGACAGTGCAAAAGGAGGCCATTTGGTCCATGGAGTATGCACTGACCACAATCCCACCAAGGGTCTGTCCCTATAAGACCACATTTTTACCCTAGGTAGTTCCCCTGACACTAAGAAGCAATTTTGCACAGCTAATCCACCTAACCCACACATCTTTGGAATGTGGGAGGAAACAGGACCACCCTGAGGAAACCCATGAAGACATGGGGAGAACGTGCACACACAGACAGTGACTTAGGTGTGGAATTGAACCCGGGTCCCCGGCACTGTGAGACAGCAGTGTTAGCCACTGTGCCACCATGTTGCCCTGAAGTAATGCTGTACAGACTCAAAACATTAACTCTGTTTCTCTCTCCACTGATGTTGCCAGCCCTGCTGAACTTTTCTGTTTGTGTTTCAGATTTCTGGATTTGGCAATGGTTGGCTTTTTTTTCTAGCCGTCTCCTGATTACCCCCACTCTTAGTCACGTGGCTTCTTTGTGTGGGCGGTCCTACATTAACCCTGTATGTACCGGACACTTATACCACAGATGGCACTAACATGAATTTCTGGGTTATGAGAGGAGGTCCTTAGGTGAATCTGGAGTAGGGGGAAGGGAGGAATTGGAAAAGGGGTGAAGAGTGGCTTGCAAGTCGCCCATGGTTTCAAGGTGGAGCCATGACTGAGAAGTAGTGTCTCTCGTGGCTACACATTCAGGTTGGTACAAAAGAAAAACTTGGACATGAATCTCTATCAGTTTGAGTGCTTTAGCTGCCATAGGACTGAAGGAGAAACAGCAGTCAGATGCAAAATAATTTTACACATCATCAAGAAGCAGAAGCTAGGCCTCTGAATGACATAAGGAATGTAATAGTGATCTCACATAGAACAAAGAACAAACAATAGTACAACACACGAACAGGCCTTTTGGCTCTCCAAGCCTGCACCGATCATATATCCCTAACTAGATCATCCATTTCTTTCCCTCTATTCCCAGTCTGTTGATCTGGATAAGTTTTAAATGATCCTAGCGTGCCTGCCTCAGCCATCTTGCTTGGTAGTGCATTCCATGCACCCACCACCCTCTGTATAAAATACTTACCCTGCACATCTCCACTGAACCTTGCCCCCTCTTACATTGAATTTGTGACTCCTTGTGTTTGCTATTTCCCACTTGGGAAAAACTTCCAACTGTTTGCCTTATCTATGCTCTTTGTAATTTTATAAACTTTTATTAGGTTGCACCTCAACCTCCATCTTTCCAGGGAGAACAAGTTTACTCAATCTCACCTCATAGCTAATACCCTCCATACTGGGTAACATTCTGGTAAATCTGTTCTGCACTCTCTCCAAAGCTCCAAAGCGTGTTGCCAAGTTGGGTGGAATCATTGTAGATTGGGAAGTAGGAAGTTAGAATTTGGTGCTTATAAAATTGTAACATTGTAAAATGCTAGGAGCATTATTTGGTCCCATTAAAAGGTAGTGCTTTATCTGTGCTTGGAAATTGAAAAATGCAAGTACACAGAGAGTCCAAACTGAAACATTTATATCAAAAGGCCAAGCAGCAGTTTTACCAAGACAACAGGCATTTGAATTTAGCCAATCAATTTGACTCAGGTGCTTTGATACCAAAGCATTACATTTAAATGTAATACAAAGTATTACATTTAAACTTGGTTTCGACAACATTAGATCAATCCTATTGTGGGATCTCGAAAGAGAGAGCGAGAGAGAGAAAATCGCTAGCTCTCATCACTTCATCTATGTCTTGGAGAAAGCACCATCTAGATAGAAAAGATACAAAAGGAGAAAGAAGTTCCAGGCAGAAGAATCAACAGAAAAGGCCCAGAATATTCTGAAAGACACAAAACTTGGTTGTAATTTAGAGAGTGACAAAATTCTATTCTATTACTGAATGGGAATTATATTTATTTGAACATCATATCATTAGAATTCTGTTTTATTTAGGAATAGTTAGAAGGGATTTATTCAGTTTATTAATAGTTCAGTTAATTTGCTCACTGCTAGTTCAATAAATAGAACCATAGAAACATAGAAAATAGGAGCAGGAGGAGACCATTTGGCCCTTTGAGCCTGCTCTGCCATTCATTAAGATCATGGCTGATGATCTAACTCAATAGCCTAATCCTGCTTTCTCCCCGTAACCTTTGATCCCTTTCGATACAAGTGCTATATCCAGCTGCCTCTTGAATACGTTCAATGTTTTGTGCATTAGCTACTTCTTTGCTGATGAAGTAATTGATGCTAAAACATTGTTATGATAAATAAATTGTTAATAATAAATAAATTGTTATGTGTTGATTTTAGTGGGTGTTAGGGATTTATTTTTTATTTAACCACTAGGCGTTGCTGAAGAGCAGGTCGCACCACTTCACACACTTCTTACAGATTATGGGGTGAGGTATTCCTCTTTGGGTGTTTTGGTTAGTTTTCAGAAGAGGGAGCCACCTCTGCTTTATAACACACTAAATTAGTTATCTAGAGGCCCAGACTAACACTTGAGCAATTTTCTCTTTCTCTCTCTCTCTCTCAAGATCGCACAATAGGATTAGTCCAATGTTGTCGAAACCAGGTTTAAATGTAATAGGTTTTCGGTATCTAAGCGCCTGATTCAAATTGATTGGCTAAATTCAAAAGCCTGTTGTCTTGGTAAAATTGCTGCTTGGCCTTTTGATATAAGTGTTTCAGTTTGGGCTCTCTGTGTACTTGCATTTTTCAATCTCCAAGTGCAGGAAAAACACCACCTTTTAATGAGACCATATAATGCCCCTGGCATTTTATGTTGTTACAATTTTATAAGCACCAAATTCTAACTTCCTATCTCCCAATCTACAATGATTCTACCCAGCTTGGCTACATGCTTCAGATGGGTTCAAATCCTACCACGGCAGCTAGTAGAATTTAAATCAAATGAATAAATATAGAATATGAAGATAGTTCAAGAGTTGTGACCGTATTAAACTATTGCCAATTATTCTAAAAGTCCATCTGGTTCACTACTGTTTCTCAGAGAAGGCTCTGACCTACATGGGGCTCCATACCACAACAAAGTGGTCAACTTTTAATTGTCATCAAAATGGCCACTCAGTTCAAGGGCAATTAGGGATGGGCAATGAATGCTGCCCTTGCCAATGGTGCTTACATCACATGAATGAGAAAAGGAGGAAAAAGAATTGGGAAAAAGCCAATTTTACGCATTAGCATTGGATGACTTTCACAGAAAATGTCCTGCCATTGATGAAGGAATGAAGCATCACAAATTCAGGCCTCATTTTAATCCTAAAACCATTAAATGAATGTGCAAAATTAAAAAAAACCCCAGCAATTTATATAAGCTTCTTACTCATCGAGTGATAGACAATAAAGAAATTGCAACTCTAATAACCTTTTCCAAATGACATTAAAATTATGCAGTGCTTACTGCTCCTGGAACTTGTTCTAGTCTTGAGTTCTCTGAAGTTTCCAATTTATTTTCTCCATCACTGGTGCTTCTAACTAATTGGTCCTCCCACTCAGAGATTTTCAAATTGTCTGTTAGCCATTGCATATATTCCAGACGGAATCATAGATTCCCTACAGTGCAGAAGAGGCCAATCGGCCCATCGAGTCTATACTGAGTCTCTAACAGAGTGTCTTACCCAGACTGTTTCCCCTACCCTATCCCCATAACTCCACACATTTCCCATGACCAATCCACCTAATCTGCACACTTTTGGACTGTGGGAGGAAACCGGAGCACCCGGAGAAAACTCACTCAGGCATGGGGAGAACATGCAAGCTCCACACAGATAGTGGCCCAAGCCAGGAATTGAACTTGGGTGCCTGGCTCTGTGAGGCAGCAGTGCTAACCACTGTGCCACCATAGCTGGTCCAAGTTGCAAAGATTTCGTAAACTGATGTGTTGGATCTTAAAAAGCAGCCAGCAGTTTGGGTACGAACTCAGTGAATTTCTGGGCATGGTTTAAATTTGATTCATTCTTTGTTCAATCCTGTGACTGGTAAATGTTGGACTGGTAAATGGAGAAAAGCACCAGAATTCTACCATCCCGCTCACTACGGGAATCGGAGCTAGGGAAGGGGCAGACAATGGGAAGGCCCATTAACCTCGGGCAGGTCAAATGAGGTTGTAAGATTCCACGTAAAAACAAAGAACAATGAACAAAGAAAATTACAACACAGGAACAGGCCCTTCTCCAAGCCTGCACCGCTATGCTGCCTGACTTAACTAAAACCCTGAGCCTTCCAGGGATCATATCCTTCTACTCCCATTCTACTCATGTATTTGTCAAAATGCCCCTTAAAAGTTGCTACTATACCTGCTTCCGCTACCACCCTAGGCAGTGAGTTCCAGGCACCCACCACTTTCTGAGTAAAAAATCTGTCTCTTACATCTCCTTTAAACCTTGCTCCTTGCACCTTAAACCTATGCCTCCTAGTAATTGACTCTTTGACCCTGGGAGAAAGTTTCTGATTACACACTCTGTCTTTGCCCCTCAAACTTGTAGACTTCTATCAGGTCGTCCCTCAACCCCTGTCATTCCAGTGAGAAAAAAGTTTCTCCAATCTCTCCTCAGAGCTAATGCTCTCTATACCATGCAACATCCTGGTAAATCTTTTTGTACCCTCTCCAAATGCTCCACATCCTTCTGGTAGTGTGGCAACCAGAATTGAATACTACATTCTAAATGCGACCTAACTAAGATTCTATAAAGCTGCAACATCACCTGCCAATTTTTAAACACAATACCCTGGCCGATGAAGGCAAGCATGCTGTGTGCCTTCTTGACTACCTTCTTCATCTGCATTGCCACTTTCAGTGACCTGTGTACCTGTACACACAGATCCCTCTGTCTATCAATATTCTTAAGGGTTCTGCCATTTACTATATATTTCCTATTTGTATTAGAACTTCCAAAATGCATTACCTCACATTTATTTGGATTAAACTCCATCTGCTATCTTTCTGCTCAAGTCTCCAACTGATCTATATCCTGCTGCATCCTCTGATGGTCCTCATCGTTATCCGCAAATCCATCAACCTTTTTGCCGTTCGCAAACTTACTAATCAAGTCAGTTACATTTTTCTCCAAATCATTTACATGTATCACAAACAGCAAAGGTCCCAATACTGATTGCTGAGGAACGCCACTTGTCACAGCCCTCCATTCAGAAATTCACCCTTCCACTCCTACCCTCTATCCTCTGTGATCGAGCCAGTTCTGTACCCATCTTGCTGGCTCATCTCGGATCATGTGTAATTTCACATTCTGTACCAGTCTGCTATGAAGTTCCTTGTCAAAGGCCTTACTGAAGTCCATATAGACAACATCCACTGCCCTACCCTCATCAATCATCTTCGTCACCTCCTCAAAAAACTTGATTAAGTTAGCGAGATACAACCTCCCCTTCACAAAACCATATTGCCTCTTGATAACATGTCCACTTATTTCCAAGTGGGAGTAAATCCTGTCTTGAAGAATCCTCTCCCATAACTTCCTAACCACTGATGTAATTATCTGGATTATCCTTACTCCCTAACCTAAACAAAGGAACAACATTGGCAATTCTCCAATTCTCTGGGATCTCACCTGTAGCCAGTGAAGATACAAAGATTTCTTGCAAGGCCTCAGCAATTTCCTTGCTTGCCCATCTCAGTATTCTGGGGTATATCCCATCAGGCCATGGGGACCTGTCCATTTTGAATGTTTCTCAAGAACTCCAATACCTCCTCCATTTGATCTCAACATGGCCCAAACTATCTACACACACACACACACAAGCTGGATGCAAATTGTAAATATCATCTTGTTTTCAAAATAAGGTGGCACAGTGGCTAGCACTGCGGTCTTACAGCACCAGGAATCCAGGTTCAATTCTGGCCTTGGGTCACTGTCTGTGTGGAGTTTGCATGTTCTTCCCATCTCTGCATGAGTTTCCTTTGAATGCTCTGGTTTCCTTCCACAGGGGATTGGCCATATTAAGATAGCCCTACTGTCAGGGTAAATATGTGGGGTTGCAGGGATAGGGCTTGGGGGGATTGTCCTCAGTGCAGATTTGACAGGCCAAGTGGACTCCTTGTGCACTGTAGGATTCTATAATTGTTCTATTATTGACTGATTGAATTTACAGGGACAGTCACTAACTCAAAACCTGAAGCAGACTAGAAACGAATTGCTACGTGACAATGATCTGTTCCTCAAAAGAATAAGCTTGTTCTCTTCCTTCAGATTAATTTTCCTTGTAGTTTCCTATTGAGTAATTCCAATGAAGGATTTGTCCTACTGCACCGGGGAGGCTTTATCACTAGACTATTAATCCAGAAGCTCAGCTAATGTTCTGGGGTTCGAGTCTGGCAGATGATGGAATTTGAAATCAATAAAAGAATCTGGAATTAAGAATCTATTGATGACCATGAAACCGTTGTCAATTGTTGGAAAAACCCATCTGGTTCACTAATGTCTTTTAAGGAGGGAAATCTGCCATCCTTACCTGGTCTGACCTACATGTGACTCCAGAAACATGGCAATGTGGTTGATTCTCAACTGTCCTTAGGAATGGACAATAAATTCTGACCATGCAATGACCATGAATTAATAAAAAAACTCCCTGAGGAACCATACTGTGGTTGTCATACTCTAATTACCTGGTGGAAAGCATTGTTTTCCAACATGCTAAAGTAAAACATTTATTTATTAGTCACAACTAAGGCTTACACTAACACCACAATGAAGTTATTTTGAAATTCCCCTAGCTGCCACACTCTGATGTCTGTTCGGGTCAATGCACTTAACCAGTATGTCTTTCAGACTGTGGGAGGAAACCAGAGCACCCAGAGAAAACCCACGCAGACATGGGGAGAATGTGCAAACTCCACACAGACAGTTACCCCCAAGTCAAGAATCGAACCTGAGTCTCTGCTAACCACTGTGCCACCATGTCATGTACTCACAGGCGGCCATTTGACTGCTGACCCAAGGACAGATAAGGATCCCACTGCATTCAGAATGGCCTGGTTCTTGACAGACTGGGCAGCGCTGATGGGCAGAATTTAACAACAAATATTGATGGAGAATTCTGTGGTTGACAGAAATAGAATACAAAAGTACAAAACTTCAATAATTTGGTGCTGCAGGCCTCAGGCCTATGTATCCAACAGCCAGTTAACATGCTGGAAGAAGGCCAATTGCCACCCTCCACGGCCATCCAGGGCGTAAGCCCCGCCCCTGATATCTGTCAGTTGTCTGATTGGCTGGTGATTATCTGGTCACGGCAGTGTCACTGGGATTAATGGCTGCCACTGGGGCCACAACCCATCCTAGCAAGAGAGAGCCAGGAGCTGCAATGTAAGCATTGGCAGGGTCAGGACAGGAGGCCACATGAGGGAATCGATGGTGGTGGGGGTGGAAGTGAAGGAGGAGGCGTTGTAGTGCAAAGACCGAGAGGAAAGGGTCCCTGGAGAAAGGGGGAGCCAATGATGAAGATGGCCCTCTTTCTCCCACATTCCCATCTGATACCCGAGCAGACTGGAGAACCTCCCTTCACCCATCCTCAACCTTCTCCTGCCAGTCGGAAAAGCCTGGTCCATGTGGGAAGGACCCTAAACAGTCCATTAATTGGCCACTTCAAGGCCATGTTGGGGCTAGGGTAGGCAGGATGCCCTGCATGGGCCTCATGCATTGCCCTGAAAAATTGTGGCAATGTTCAGGGGCTGCTGGGTAGGTGACAGGAAGGTCATCCATAGGATATTATAGATCCTCTTTCCAAACCTGTCTATGGGGGTCCACAAAATTCCTCCCCATGTTTTCTATCACTGACTCTTTATTAGAACTGGAAAACAGAGAGGAGTCAAAAGTTTCTGAAAGGCATTATAGTTGGATGCATTGACCATGTTAAATTCTCCTTCAGTGTACCCAAACAGGCGCTGGAATGTGGTGATGAGGGGATTTTCACAATAACTTCATTACAATACGAATGTTTTGATTTGATTTTGATTTGATCGATTTGATTTATTATTGCCACATGTATTAACATGCAGCGAAAAGTGTTGTTTCTTCTGCACTTCACAGATAAAACACACCGTCCATAGAGAAGGAAACAAGACAGTGCAGAATGTAATATTACAGTCATACCTCGAGTGTAGAGAAAGATTAACCTAATGCAAGGTAAGCCTATTCAAAAGTCTAACAGCAGCAGGGAAGAAGCTGTTCTTGAGTTGGTTGGTATGTGACGGCAGATTTTTATATCTGTTTCCTGAAGGAAAAAGGTGGAAGGGAGAACGTGCGGGCGGTGTGCTGGCCTTAATTATACTGGCTACTTTACTAAGGCAGTGGGAAATGTAAACAGAGTCAATGGATGGGAGCTTGGTTTGCATACGGATTGGGCTACATTCACAATCTTTTGCAATTCCCTGTGGTCTTGGGCAGAGCGGGGGCCATACCAAGTTGTGATACAGCTGGAAAGGATGCTTTCTAATGTAAGCCTACTTGTGACCAATAAATAAACTTCAACTTAATAAACTTTAACTGTGCTTCCCTCTGTTACAGCAAGTTTTTACAATGCTTTGCTTGTGAAATGATTTGGGATACCAATGGGCTGTGAAGAGTCTTTGTCAATGTGTACCCTCACAAATTAGGGAGTGGAATGCCCTGCCTGCAGCTGTTGTAGATGCGCCAAGTTTGGTGGCGTTTAAGAGGTTAATTGATAAGTATATGGAAGAGAAGGGAATGGTTTAGTTTGGAGGGGCATTGCTTTTTATTTTGGTCGGCACAACATCGAAGGCCGAAGGGCCTGTTCTGTGCTGTATTGTTCTATGTTCTATGTTCTAAATATATAGAATTTGATATATCTTCAGGATCAAAGATGGGGCTGCTTCCACTGCAGTTTGATGGGTTAGGAGATGACTGGGAGTCCCATGTGTGATCTCTGGACTCTGTCAGTCAGAAGGATTGAGTTGTTGTGTCATTAAAATAAAGTTAAAATTTATTTATTACTCACAGGTAGACTTATATTAATATTGCAATGAAGTTACTGTGAAAATCCCTTAGCCACCACACTCCGGCGCCTATCGGGTAAACTGAGGGAGAATAGCATGGCCAATGCACCTAACCAGCACATCTTTAGACTGTAGGAGGAAACCAGAGCATCCAAAGGAAATCCAAGCAGACACGGGGAGAATGTGCAAACTCCACACAGGCAGTGACCCAAGCTAGGAATCGAACCCGGGTCCCTAACTCTGTGAAGCAGCAGTGCTAATCTAAAGGTTTTTGCCTTTTCTCCAACTTCTGCCTCTTCATCCCTGCAATGTTTGTGACAGATTCTCTCGATCTGTTCAACATCTATCCAAAGGCGCCTCCTCCGATTTATTTGGTCACAGACCGGGGTCTCCTATGAGTAGTACAAATGTTTGATCTCTTCAATGATGCTTTGAACTCATCCCTAAAGTGTTTCCACTGCACTCCTGCGTGTCTCCTGGTGGGACTGAGTTCTGAGCAAAGCAATTACTTCAACAGTCTAGTGTCAGGCAGATGAACACCATGATTTATATGTAATATAATTGAGCCTCTGGAGGCAATAGGTTGAAAAGTGTATCGCAGCATCACTGTTGAAGTATTCAACGTACATTTCTGTTCGTTCTGGATGAAAACCTGTTTTCCATTATGCAACAACGGTGCCAGTTGGTTGAAAGTGTTTAATGTGTACTTAAGTTCATTTGCTGAAAGCCCTGCAAGGTCAACGCATTGTGGGCTCTGAGAATGAGAAACATTTAACATAAAAGCACTCAATGGCAAAACAATACATAAATGTCAGCTGGGGAAATTGCATTACACTTCTCTTAACAGCTGGCTGCCCGTTTGTACAGCTGTAGTAATTATGATGAAAAATGTTTTCTCCCAGCAATTGATTCTGACCTTTTAACCAGTGTAATTTCTATGTGCTGTACACTGCTATCTGTCTGTGTCGCACATGCACAAGATCATTAAAAACAATGCAAGTTGTGAAAGGAAATGGCAAAGTCTTTCTGAAGCCACGCAACTTCAAGATTTGTGAGCACAGGTAATATGATGCTCAAAACCGACTTCAGTGAGCCACCTATCCTAATATCAACTTCTGTAGTTTAGGATCAATTTATTTGCCTCCTTAGACTTCTGTGAAGTGACCTGGGAGATTTTCATTAAAGGTACAATAAGGTACAACGGGGCGGCACGGTGGGTTAGCATTGCTGCCTCACAGCACCAGGGATCCGGTTTCATTCCTGGTTTGGGTCACTGTCTCTATGAAATTTCCTCCGGGTGCTCCGGTTTCCTCTCACATTCTGAAAGACATGTAGATTAGGTGCATTGACCCAAACAGGAATGTGGCAACTAGGGGAATTTCACAGTAATTTCATTGCAACGTGAATGTAAAACCTTATATGTGGCTAGTAAGTAAACTTTAAAAAAATACGAATGGAGGTTTTTGTATTTAAAGGCAAGCTTTGTTGAAGAGTCAGCCAGACTTCAAATGTTAGCTCTCTTCTCCCCCCATAGATGCGACATGATGGGACAATGGTTGTCATTAGTGATTAACTGAAACAATGGACCGAATTCTCCAGCCCTTCCCCCATCCCCCAACTCCCAACTCCCGGCAGCATCTTCCAGTCCTACTGAAGTCAACTCCAGCCACGGGTTCCTCAATGGTGGCACAGGGGAGGAAAGTAAATCGCCTTCGACTTGGCTGGAGTGGAAGATCCAGTTGATCGTGAGTCATCTGTGGTGAGGAGGTGGTGTGGGAAGGGCCAAAGGAGGGCGGTTGCAGGAAAATTCCGCACGTTAACTCTGTTTCACTCTGATGCAGATTATTTCCAGCATTTTCCAGCTCTTCATGTATTAGAATCCTTTCATCATTTGCCTTTATGTAATGTGACGGTAGCCCAGTATAGTTCAGTTCTGAAAGTACCAGTTAGGCAACATTGGTGCAATTCAATTAGCTTTATGCAAAGACACAACAAAAGCTGAAGATATTGACCTATTAACATTCTCCAGTGGTGTAAGAGAAGGAAATATGTTGGGAGATTGTTCACATCTACCCTTGAAGCAGGTGGGAACCGTGAGAGCCGAGGCAGTGTGTGTTTCTTTAAGTTTATTTATTAGTGTCACAAGTCGGCTTATATTAACACTCCTGACTTCCTTGGCTGGACTTTCACCTGAAACTGTCACATTGCTGATGTGTCGGCTGGAGTTCCCTGTTGGATATTTAGATGTTGTTGTGGGATTGGCCTAGCAAGCCACACACTCCAAGAGCAATTAGGGATCGTTGCATGTCTGAACACAAATTTTATCCTGACACTGCAGTGCAGTGGTGAGGGACTGCTGTCCTGAGATAGTGCCACCTCACAGATGCAATGTTAAGGTGAGGTTTCATCTTAGATGCATTTGTATTGGTCAATAATTAGAATCCATAGCATCCCTCCAGAAGGAGGCCAATCGGCCCATTGAATCTGTACTGGCTCTCCAGAAGAGCATCTTGTCCAAACCCTCTCCCCTGCCCTACCCCTGTAACCCTGCCCATTTACTACAGCCAATCCGCTGAGTCCACACATTTTTAGACACTGAAGGACAATTTAGCATGGCCAATCAAGCGCAAAAATTTGGTACAGTCGGGCGTGAGGTGATTAGCTCTGAGACTGCGCAGATGCCCACTTTAACAAGGCCCGAAAATGGCGGTGATCCAAATCGCACCTGAAACGGGCGCAATGTCAATTTAAATGCATTGCATGCACTTAATGAGCTGGACGCCCAACTTTACTAGCATTTTCCCCTTTACCATCACATTCGCCCGTTCAGATTAGGCATGAAATAGACAAAGATCTGTTTCGGGCACTCCAGCTTCTGAAGAGGTAAGTTCACGGTTTCCAACAGCTCTCTGACTCAGATCGGTGGTGGGGAGGGGAGGGTGCAGGGGAGGAAGGAGGTCCGACCATTCTCTGGTGGGGGAGAGGAGGCGAGAGGCCTGATCATTCTCTGTCTTGGTGGGGGTGGCGGGGTGGGAGAGGAGAGAGGCCAGATTATTCTTTGTTGTGGTGGGGATGGAGGGTGGGAGAGGAGGGAGGCCCGATTATTCTCTGTCTTAGTGGGGATGGGGGGTTGGGAGAGGAGGGAGGCCAGATTATTCTTTGTCGTGGTGGGGATGGAGGGTGGGAGAGGAGGGGGCCAGATTATTCTCGTCATGGTGGGGATGGAGGGTGGGAGAGGAGGGAGGCCAGATTATTCTTGTCGTGGTGGGGATGGGGGGTGGAGAGAGGGAGCCCGATTATTCTCTGTCGTGGTGGGGATGGGGTTGGGGCAGGAGGGAGGCCCGATTATTCTCTGTCGTGGTGGGGATGGGGGGTGGAAGAGAGAGGCCTGTTCATTCTCTGGCTTGGTGGAGATGGGGGGTGGGAGAGGAGGGAGGCCCGATTATTCTCTGTCTTAGTGGGATGGGGGGTTGGGAGAGGAGGGAGGCCAGATTATTCTTTGTCGTGGTGGGATGGGGGGTGGGAAGAAGGGAGGCCCGATTATTCTCTGTCGTGGTGGGGATGGGGGTTGGGGGAGGAGGGAGGCCCGATTATTCTCTGTCGTGGTGGGGATGGGGGTTGGGGGAGAGAAGGCCCGATTATTCTCTGACGTGGTGGGGATGGGGGGCGGGAGAGGAGGGAGGCCGATTATTCTCTGTCTTGGTGGAGATGGGGGGTGGGAGAGGAGGGAGGCCCAATTATTCTCTGTCGTGTGGGGATGGAGGGTGGGAGAGGAGGGAGGCCCGATTATTCTCTGTCGTGGTGGGGATGGGGGGTGGGAGAGGAGAGAGCCTGTTCATTCTCTGGCTTGGTGGAGATGGGGGGTGGGAGAGGAGGCAGGCCCGATTGTTCTCTGGTAGGGGGAGGATGGAGGATGGAGGCCAGATGGATCTCTGGTAGGGGAGCAGGAGGCATGGACAGGGGATCTGCCACCACTTTGTGGGCAATTGGTAAGGGGGGGAGAGGGGGTCAGTCTGGCTAGTGGGAGGGTGGGTGGATAAGGGGAACAGTTATGCTGTGGGGATGGGGTGATATCTGTGGGGGCCATCACTCCCGCTTTTCACTCCCGGGCCACTTTATCCGCTTTTTGTGGCCCGTAAGCAATTTGACAGGGCCGCAATTACCAATATTTTTTCACTATGCGTGCGCAGTTCAAAGCTCTGACCATTTCAGGTGCGCTGAGCCCCACTCACAGTGTGATTCAGACCCATGATTTTTTTTTAAAGACTGAGTGTCTCAGGGAATACCTGAGAACAGATTTACACGTTGGATCTGAATTGCATCCAGATTCAGCACTTAAAATCAAAATTTTAAAGAGACAACTTAGTGTGGCCAATCCAACTAACATACAATCTTTGGAGTGTGGGAGAAAACCAGAGCCCCCGGAGGAAACTCATGCAGAGAGAATGCATGGGGAGAATGTGCATTGAACTCAGGTCTCTGGCGCTGTGAGGCAGCAGTGCTAACCACTGAGCCTCCATGCTGCCCATCTTTCCCTCCCTTTTCATCCTGCATTGACAGTAGATGCTGCAGCTGCTCCGACTTCCCTTCTCAGTAACCTTCCCCCTGATTATTTACTGTTCCTCACATCCTTTTATAAACCATCCTTAACCACATCTCTTGGACTGACCTCTTGGTCGCCGCGCTCATTTTCACACTCTCCTCTTTAGCTTGACCTTTTCTTCTGCAAAGTGCCCTACATTGTCTTTCAACCCAAATCGAATCAGATCTATCTATTAAAGAGCCAGCAGGGGTGTGATGGGCAGAATGGCCTCTGATTATAGAATCATAAACCATAGACTCCGATAGTGCAGAAGGAGGCCATTTGACCCATCGAATCTGCACTGACCATAATCCCACCCAGACTCTGTCTGTTATGCATTTACCCTATCTAGTCCCCCTGACACTACGTTGCAATTTAGCATGGTCAATCCACCTAACCTGCACGTCTTTGGAGGAAACCAGAGCACCTAGAGGAAACCCACGCAGACATGGGGAGGACGTGCAAACTCCGCACTGACAGTGACCCAAAGCAGGAATCGAACCCAGGTCCCTGTGAGACAGCAGTGCTAACCAGTGTGCCACCATGTTGCCTGCCTTTGGGTGATTCTTTACTGAAGGTGTGTGCAGGAGCTGCAAGCTGTCATTGCTAGGGTGGGAATATTCCGACAGGTTCAGTGTTCCTCTGCCACCGCACCTGAGTTGTTGGTGACCTACTTGCCCTGGGACTTCCTCTTTAAAGGACTGCTGTCAATGCCCAAACTCTCGGCTCCAAAAGAACGAAGCTAATGGTCAGAAACTCCAGGTTGATTTGTTGTCCATTGAGCCCAGTGATGAGCAGAAAGCCCAGTGCGAGCATTACAATTACAGCCACTTTCCAGCAGTCTGGCAGAGTGTGGATGCTGTGATTGTGAAAGCGTACCATTATGTGCAATTTAGGAATCTTTCATCATGCAAGGTCCTTACCTAAAAGCTCAGTCATCTGCAATATTGCAGCTTTGTATCAGTGACAGGTGAAAAACTGTTCCCAACAAACAGACAGAGCTGTGGTTCCACACACACCAACTCCGAGAGACATCCAGAAAAAGCAAGAATTCCGTTCACAGCTTTCGATACTTGGAGCAGGATTTACCGCGCAATTCGCCGTGAGATTTGTGGTGGCGGGAGGCAGCTCACCATTGGTCAGCGGCAAGATAGAATCATAGAATCGGCATGGCATGGTATATAGTAGTGGGCAGCACGGTGGCACTGCTGCTTCACAGTTCAATTCCCGGCTTGGGTCACCGTCTGTGTGGAGTTTGCACATTCTCCACGTGTCTGCGTGGGTTTCCTTTGTGTGCTCCAGTTTTCTTCCACAGTCTGAAGATGTGTGAGTTAGGTTGATTGGCCATGCTAAAATTGACCGTAGATAGGTTAGAGAGGATTAATGGGTAAAATATGTAGGAATATGGGGGTAGGGCTTGGGTGGGATAGTGGTTGGTGCAGACTCGATGCGTCAAAGGGCCTCTTTCTGTACTGTAGGGTTTCTATGATTTTCTATGAATCCTACAGTGCTGAAAGAGGCCATTTGGCCCATTGAGTCTGCACCGACCACAATCCCAGACAGGCCCTATCCCCAGAGCCCCATGCATTTACCCTGACACTAGGGGGCAATTTAACATGGTCAATCCACCTAACCCACACATCTTTGAACTGTGGGAGGAAACTGGAGCACCCGGAGGAACCCCACGCAGAACAGTGACCCAAGACAGGAATTGAACCCGTGTTCCTGGCTCTGTGAGTCAGTAGTGCTAATCATTGTCCCATTTCAGGTTCCATTGTCAATGGGATTTCCTGTTCAACGCACTCCTTGTTGCTGGGAAATTTGCAGCGGGGTTTGCTGGTGGCAGGACCAAAAGATCCAGCCAGTCATCAGAAGACAGGGTCCTTGCAGACTGATTTGCAATAATTGGTAATCAAACAAATGAAGCTACTTCAAATTTATAAAGCACCCTGAATGCTGGAAAATTTCAATACCTCTGACAGTCCTATTGTAGTCCTAGCATCACCTAACCATTACCTTAGGGAGCTATAACTTTGATTTCATTTGATTTATTATTGTCACATGTATTAATATGCAGTGAAAAGTATCATTTCTTGTGCACGATACAGACAAAGCATACCGTTCATCGAGAAGGAAAGGAGAGGGTGCAGAATCTATTGTTGCAGCTACAGATAGGGTAAAGAGAAATGATTAGCTTAATATTTGGTTGGTCTATTCAAAAGACTGAAGGCAGCAAGGAAGAAGCTGCTTTTAAATGGGTGGGTTATATGCACTCAGACTTTTGTATCTTTTTCCTAAAGGAAGAAGATGGAAGAGAGAATGTCCAGGGTGCATGGGATCCTTAATTATGCTAGCTGTTTACGAGGGGCAGTGGGAAACATAGAGAGAGTCAATGGATGGGAGGATGGCGTGATTAACTGGGCTACGTTCACAACCTTTTGTAGTTCCTGTGGTCTTGGTCAGGGCAAGAGCCATAGCAAGTTGTCAGCATCTGGGAAAAGGATGCTTTCCATGGTGCATCTGTAAAAAATGGTGAGAGTCATTGTGGAAATGCCGAATTTCATCAGCTTCCTGAGAAAATAGAGCGTTTGTGGGCTTTCTTAGCAATAGCATCGGTATGACATGTTAGTGATCTGGGCATCTCGAAACTTGAAGCTCTCGACCGTTTCCACTTCACCGGCATTGATATAGACAGGATCATATTCTCCACTATGCTTCCTGAAGCCAATGATTATCTCCTTCTCAGTATCACCATGTTTTATTTTTTAAAATTAAGTTTTGCTCAAGGAGATTTTCACTGTAACTTCATTGTTGTGTTAATGTAAACCTACTTGTGACAATAATAAAACTTAGATGTAAATACTTTTCCATTGAGTGAACCAGAAAGACGATTGTTATGGTGAAGCTGTGAGATTGCTATGGAAACGCAAATGGATCATAAATGTCCAATGGGAATGCCCAATGGCAAAGGAAAGCTTTGTTGGTCTGCCTGTGATTCCACTCCCACACCATTGGCTCTTGACTGCTCTCTGAGCTGGTCCAGTGAGCTACTCTGCGGCGATTAGACTAATGCCAGGGGATAGCTACAAAAACATGCATTTTGTGATTTTCAATATGCAATTAAGGCAGCCTCTTTGAAATCTAAATGACAATCATTAGCAATCATAGAAGTGTAACTACTTTAGACTTCAAAAGGGTTGTGGGGGTTATGAGTGTTGGAAAATTCATGCATATTTTTCCAGCACTCCTCCTATCCCAAGATGAATCTGTATGTGAAGACAGTTTGCGGATGTTCTCTACTTATAACCAGAGAAGCATCCTTATTGATTTCTTCTGCTGCAATTTTTTTACAAAATCTTTCATGGGATGTAGGCATTGCTGGTTGGCCAGCATTTATTGCCCATTCCTAATTGCCCTTGAAAAGACGGTGGTGAGCTGCCTTCTTGAACTGCTGTAGTTTATGTGGTGTAGGCACTAGGATTTTGATCCAGTGATAGCAACGATGATATATTTCCAAGTCAAATTGCTGTGTAACTTGGAGAGGTACTTGCAGGTGGTAATCTTACTATGAGATTGAGATGCCTGTGTTAGACTGGGCACAGTAAGAACTCTTGTAACACCAGATTAAAGTCCAACAGGTTTATTTGGAATCATGAGTTTAAAGTTTATTTATTAGTGTCAGAGGTAAGCTTACATTAACACTGCAATGAAGTTACTGTGAAATTCCGCTGGTGGCCACACTCCGGTGCTGTTTGCGTCAATGCACCTCACCAGATGTCTTTCAGAATGTGGGAGGAAACCAGAGCTCCCAGAGGAAACCCACGCAGATATGCGAAGAACATGCAGATTCCATACAGAAAGTGACCTAAGCAGAGAATCAAACCCAGGTCCCTAGCACTCTGAGGCAGCAGTGCTAACCACTGTGCCACTATGCTGCCACGAGCTTTTGGAGCACTTCTCCTTCATCACGTGAGTGGAGAGGTAAGTTCACAAACTTGGTATGTATAGATAGAGCCACAATAGAACATAGAACATAGAACATTACAGCACAGAACAGGCCCTTCGGCCTTCGATGTTGCGCCGACCAATATAAAAAGCAATGCCCCTCCAAACTAAACCATTCCCTTCTCTTCCATATACTTATCAACTAACCTCTTAAACGCCACCAAACTTGGCGCATCTACAACTGCTGCAGGCAGGGCATTCCACTCCCGAACCACCCTTTGGGTAAAGAACCTACCTCTGATATCCGTCCTATAACTATCACCCCTTAATTTAAAGCTGTGTCCCCTCGTGCTAGCTTTTTCCATCCTAGGAAAAAGGCTATCACTGTCCACCCTATCTAAACCTCTAATCATCTTATATGTTTCGATTAGGTCCCCTCTTAGCCGCCTCCTTTCTAACGAAAACAACCTCAAATCCCTCAGCCTCTCTTCATAAGACCTGCCCTCCATACCAGGCAACATCCTGGTAAACCTCCTCTGTACCCTCTCCAATGCCTCCACATCTTTCTTATAATGTGGGGACCAGAACTGCACACAATACTCCAAGTGCGGCCGCACTAGAGTTTTGTACAGTTGCAACATGACGTTGCGGCTCCGAAATTCAATCCCCCTACCAATAAAAGCTAAGACTCCATATGCCTTCTTAACAACCTTCTCGACTTGACTGCCTACTTTCAGGGATCTATGCACATACACACCAAGATCCCTCTGTTCATCAACAACAATGGCAAGATAATTACAGATTGGAATGTGAGGAATGGGTGGAATGCAAGTCTTTACAGATAATCAAGATCAATTCTTTACAGGTACGAACAGTGTGCGTAGAGACAGAGGGATAAACACAGGTTAAAGAAGTGCAAATTGTCTCAAGCCAGGACAGTTAATAAGATTTTGCAAACACAGGCAATATGGTGGGAGACTCCAACTAGTGTGTCTTTTTATGTTGAGATTGTGTGTCTGGAAGCATCGTGGAAATAAGATTCTGCAGAACATCCTACATGTGGCTGCCATTGTGCTTTGGTAGCAGAGAGAATGAATATTTAATGTGGTGGATGGGGCAACAATCAAGCAGGCCATTTTGGCCTGGATGGTGCTGAGATCCTTGAATGTTGTTGAACTGTAGTCAACCAGGCAACTGGAGAATATTCCTTCACACTCCTGACTTGTGCCTTGCAGATAGTGGACAGACTTTGGACAGGCAGTAGATGGGTTACTCGCCATAAGTGGAATGAAGATTTGAGCCAAGATCTTATTAAATGGCAGAGCAGACTTGAGGGGCCAAATGGCTCTCTCCTGCTCCTTGTTTTTATGGTCCTATTGCTGCCCTGCAGTGAACTGAACAATTTTCCCAAAGGTTTGCCATGAGCTTAGGAGGTATTTTTGAATGCCCAGCCTGCATGCTTACCCGGCATGGGTGAACATTAATTTTAGCTGCCTGTTGAATGTGATATTTATGGCAATTATCAGCCACCTCTAACAAATAAGCATGAACAAACGTAACATCCGAACTAAACTGAAACAAGGCAATCAATAATGTTTGTTAAAAATAATAACAAAGAACAAAGAATGGTACAGCACAGAAACAGGTCCTTTGGCCCTCCATGCCTGTACTGATCATGATGTCTGTCTAAACTAAAACCATATGAACTTATGGACTCCATATCCTTCCATTCCTGTCCTGTTTACGTATTTATCTAGATGCTCCTTAAATGCTGCTTTTGTATCTCCTCCACACGCAGCATGTTCCAGACACTCACCACCCTCTGTGTAAAAACCTTGCCTCTCACATCTCCGTTAAATTTTCCTCACGCACCTTAAACTTACGTCCCCTTGACTTTTCTACCCTAGGAAAGAGTATCTGACTATCCACTCTGTACATGCCTCTCATAATCTTGTAGACCTCTATCAGGTCACCCCTCAGCCTCTATCGTTCCAGTAAGAACAAGCTGAGTTTATCCGTCCTCTCCTTATAGCTAACATCCTCCAGACCAGGAAACCTAGTAAACTTCTTCAGTACCCTTTCCAAAGAGGGGATGCTTTGGAGAGGGTACAGAAGAGGGGATTAATATGATAACTGGGATTAATATGACACATTTAATGAAATAAAATGCTCCAAAGAAGCACGTAAGCTGAAAAGTTCCTATGTGTGCCATGTAAAAATGTTTGAGTTTTTTCTAATCATTGCGCAGATAAAATGTTCTTCCAAATGCATTCAAACTTGCTGAAACTATGTAGCGGTCTCCAAATAGTAAGGGCAAAACTGAGAACAATGTGGCACCATGTGCCTTTAAGAAGTGCATTTTATAGTAATTTTCTCTGCGGTTATATGCAGTCCTGCTTTTATTTTTGTATTATTGCCGTGATATCTGTTGAAGGCATATAAAAGGCCATTTTAGTTATTTTTTAATCTAGCCAAATGCACTTTACTGAAAATTTACAGCCTTTTATACTGTTGTGGGGGTGGGAGATGATTGATAGGTCAGATGGGACAGTTCTTTTTCCCACCCAAGAGTTCAGACTTCCAGTTTTAGTTGATGGCTATTTGAAGGTGTGTGGACTCTTGGCTGAAGGCACTATGCTTGGCTCTCTCCCTGGAATTAGAAATTCTGCTGGCTTTTGGGAAGCAGCTTTTTTTTGCCTTTCTGGAGTGAAAATTCTGCTGTAAATGATTTGTTGGCTAAAAGCTAGAGGCTGGCAGTGGCACTAAGTCTATCTCAAGGTGCTGAGATTTCCAAAATGCAGAAGCCAGAGTTTCAATTTTCTATCTAAAACACTAATTCACAATAGGTACTGCAGAACCACATGTGCATCCTTGTTTTCTGGGCTAAACCTGTGACAGATGTATGTTTAAATGAAGGTTTGTATATTGGAACAGTGCATTTAGTTGTTAAAGCTTATATAATATCATGATTGTTTCTTTCTTGTTTTTACTGGTAAAAACGATTGCTAATTTTCTTTCAATGTATTAGCTGTATCCTTAAATAAACTTTTTTTTGATTAAAGCTCCCTAGGGAATCATTTGAATCATACTTGAAGTGAAACATCTTATGCTTACCTGTGCCATATCAAAAGTGCAAAACTTATGATTTAGGCTGACTTCGTAAAACACCTTGGAGTTTCTGACCTGGATTATAACAAACACATACCCTTGGACATATAGAATCCCTAACAATGCAGAAGTAGGCCATTCAGCCCCTTGAGTCTGCACTGATAATCCCATCCAGACCCTCTCCCTGGAACCTCATGTGTTTACCCTGCCAGTCCCCCTAACACTAAGGGACAATTTAGCATGGCCAGTCCACCTAACCAGCATATCTTTGGAGTGTGGGAAGAAACCAGAGCACCCAGAGGAAACCCACATAAACACAAGGAAAATGTACAAATTCCTCACTAGATAGTGACCCAAAGCTGGAATTGAACTCGGCTCCCTGGCAGTGTGAGGCAGCAGTGTAACCACTGAGCCACTGTGCCATCTCTCTAAAACAAAATCTTATTGTAGCTTGGTTAAGGTTATATAAGAACAGTAATGTCCTTATATAAGGTTAAGGTTATATGAGAAGCATACTCCCCATTGAGTTAGGACGGTGTACTCAGCCTCTAACACTGTCACGCAGAATTTCTTTTAATGATTTCTTTGCAGAACGTACATGCGTTAAATTTGTAAGAATTCTATTCAGACAAACCATTACTTACATTAGTGTTTGGCTGAGGAGACATTATTCAATAAAGTGAACTAAATTAGTGTTTAATCAACCACTGAATTTAACGCAGCGGAAGCTGTTCATCATGTTTGTCTTCACAAAATACTTACTTTTGGATGTCAGTGGTTGCCAATCCGTAGATATGGAATTGAAATATATATTGCAGGTTTCAACAACATCTTCATTTACGTGGTGCCTTTAATGTTGTAAAACTTTCCAAGGCTTTAAAAATGAGCATTATCAAATAAAAGAAACATTCACACAGCACAAATGCCCAACAATGGCAATCCCTAACAAGACAGACTCTAATCATCGCCCCTTAACATTCAAAGGCATTGCTTAATCCCCCACTGTGGTGGCACGGTGGCACAGTGGTTAGCACTGCTGCCTCACAGCTCCATTGACCCTGTAGTGGGGATTCTTCTTTCATAATGGTGACCAATCTTTAAAATTCAGATTCTTTTTTAAAAAACTCGCAAAAGGCAAAATCTCTGTTCAAAAGATGTGAATAAAATTTATTTTAAAACCTAAAAATCATACAACAGGAAAAAAATATTAAGCTAGTGCTATAGGAAACCTTTAGATTGTCAAATATCTCTGATTCAGTACTGCAAGACCCCTCTAAAGAGCTGAGCACTCAGCCAAATTACAGAACAATTATATTCTTCTTTATCTAAGAACACCTTCTTATTTGCTTAGATTCAATTTCATTCAATATTAACAAATCAGTCCAATACAAGCCAAATTTCCTCAGCCAATTGTAACATGCTAATTATCAAAATGATATTTATTTGTCCCTTGAATACCAGTATCTTCCTACTGGCAAAGCTCACTTCCCGATTGCTATGTAGTCAGGGATGCCAATGCTGCTTTACCTTTCCCATAGGTGCATTGTCAAGACAGTGAGATAAGCATCTCTGTGGGCCCATTAGAAAGCTACTTTCTCATGTCTGGACAATGTGTTCCTCTATAATATTACATCATGTTTCAATAATTGTCCCAGGACTGAAATTATTAAAGCTCATTCTGCTGCTAACGGACTTCTAACTTCTGACCTTATCATCATATTCCTGCTGCATTTGCATTTTTGACTGCGATGAACAGTACATTCATATTAAAAAATACATTTAAAATGCATCTAATATTTCAATATATACTTTAAAATCATAGTTCATTTCATTTTATTGCTGTTATTGCACTCACATATGAGCAAACCACTAGCTTGTTAGGTTTAATCATTTAACCCCTTCTAACTATTCTGTCATTATGGATCCCCTCCGACAGACCTGGGTTTGACATCCTGGGATCACATTTGACCAGAAAATAAATAGGACTAACCGTATAAATACTATGACTACAAGAACAGGTCAGAGGCCAGGAATTCTGTGGTGAGTAACTCGCCTCCAAAGCCTGTCCATCATCTACAAGGCACAAGTCAGGAATATGTTGGAATACTCTCCACTTGCCTGAATGGGTGCAGTTCCAACAACATTCAAGAAACTTGACAGCACCCAGGACAAAGCAGCCTGCTTGTTTGGCACCACATCTACAAACATTCACTCCTTTCACTAATAACTTACTGTGACAACAATGTGTACCATCTACAGGACCATACCAGATCAGTCATGATCTCACTGACTGGCAGAGCAGACTCAATGGGCCGAATCACCAATTTCTGCTCCTTTGTTTTATGATCTAAGATGCAGTGCAGGAATGCATGAATGCAGGAATCAACAACACCTTCCAAACCCATAAGCTCTACTCTCTAGAGGTTTTTTCCGGGCTTGGCTCACAGTCTGTACGGAGTTTGCACGTTCTCCCTGTGCCTGCACGGATTTCCTCCAGATGCTCTAGTTTCCTCCCACAATCTGCAAGATGCGCTGGTTAGGTTGATGGGCCATGCTAAATTGACCTAGTATCAGAGGGGATTTTAGCAGGGCAAATAGGTGAGATTGCAGGGAAAGGGCCTGGGTGGGATTGTTGTCAGTGCAGGCTGGTTGGGCCGAATGGCCTCCTTCAGCACTCTTAGGATTTTATGTATATTTTGGTATTTCAGTTCTTTTAATAGAGGAAAAAAATAAAGTCTCCAATTCTCTCCTGGTATCTTCTAACTTCTAATTGTCTTAACAATAATTAGCATTTAATTGAGTTCAGGAAGTTACAACAATCAGAATGTCTGCTCTTGAAGTAAACACATTACTTTTCACACAGCAGTTACAACAATAGCATCAAGGTTAATTTTTGCCTCGGCTGAGCTGCCAGAGTGGGTGGCATGTTCAGTGAGGGTGAGAATTTCCCCAGTTCTGACTTATAAGATGTTTTGAATGACACACAATTGAGCAAGGTCGTGTAAGGATTTCAGAGCTGGTGTGACGTCCAGGTCGGTTGGCCCTACGTACCAGGTTGAATCAAACAGCTTGTTTCTTTAATTGCTTGTGAGAGGCAGAGTACAGATCATACTCAACCAACCCGCACTTGCAGGCACCGACTCAAAACATCGACTATTAGGTGTGGTTCTGTGACTGGGCAGCACTTCCTAAGCAACCCTGAGTGCGTCAACCGCAACACTAACAAATATTTTAAGGTAAGCCTGTGACATGGCTCACTGACACATCTTTAAAATTCTTAAAAATTTGGTTAGGCCAGCATTTATTGCCCCTCTCTAATTATCGTCAGGAAGGCGGTAATGAGCTGCTGCAGAGCACGTGCTGCAGGTATACCGCAGTGTCACTGGGGAAGGACTTCCAGGATTTTGACCTGATGAAGGAACGGTGATATACATGTAATATAGATATATATGTAATAATATTCATTTATGGGACGTGACTGTCAGCATTTATTGCCCATCCCTAGTTACCCTTGCGAAGGTGATGGTGAACCGCCTTCTTAAATCGCTGCAGGCCTTGTTCTATGGGTTGACCCAATTCCAGGATTTCGACCCAGTGACTGTGAAGGAATGGTGATATATTTCTGAGTCAGGGTCATGTGTGACTTGGGAGGGGAACTTGCAGGGAGTGGCGTTCCTATCATCTGTTAGTCTTGTCTTTGGTAGTGGAAGGCACGGGTTTGGAAGATGCTGTGAGTTGTTGCAGTGCATCTTGTAGATGGTACACACGGCTGCTACTGTGCATCGAAGGTGGAGGGAGTGGATGTTGAAAGTAGTTGATGGGGTACTAATCAAGTGGGCTGCTTTGTGCTGTACGGTGTCGAGCTTCTTGAGTGCTGTTGGAGTTGCACCCATCCAGAAGTATTTCATTACATCCTAACTCGTGCTTTGTAGATGATGGACAGGCTTTGGGGAATCAGGAGAGGAGCTGCTTCCCCACAGGATTCCCAGCCTCTATCTTGCTCTGGTTCCCACAGTATCTATATGGTGGGTCCAGCTCAGTTTCTAGTCAATGGTAACCCCAAAATGTTGATAGCAGGGACTCGGTGATGGCAATGCTATTGATTACCTGGCACTTATGTGGTATGAATGTTACTTGCCACGAGCTCAATGTAGTCTGTGTCTTGTTGTACTGCTTGGCAGATGTGACAGGAACCGGGCAACAAGACTGGTGCAGGCTTGGAGGGCCTGTTCCTGGGCTGTAATTCTCTTTGTTCTAACCTCGTTTTCGGCAAACAGTGGGAGTATCTTCAGCCCAGCCCCTTTTTAGCAATATGTGATAGATTCATGAGATAGATTTATAACCTTCCCATCCTTGGTGGAAATGTGGAATTAGCATTCTGAGGAAGGACTTTTTCTTTATTCATTCATGGGATGTGGCTGGATGGGGGAGTCCAGATCCAGGGATCATAACCTAAGGATACGGGGTAAATCTTTTAGGATTGGGATGGAGAAAATTTCTTGGTAAGCACTGAGCTTTCAAATTCATTACCCCAGGAAGCAGCTCAGGCTAAAAGAGTGAATGTTTTCAAGGGACAGTTAGATATGGATCTTGGGGGGGAAGGTGTCCAAAGGATATGGGAGATATAGGCAGGATTGAATTGGATGATTAGCCATGATCATAATGAATGCTGGAGCAGACTTGAAGGGCCGAATGGCACCTGCCTGCTCTGATTTTCTATGTTTCTAGCACTTAAGAGTCAACCACATTGCTGTGGATCATTGAGTCGCATGTAAGCCAGACAAGGTAAGGCTGACAGATTTCATTCCCTTAAGAACATTCGGGTGACACACTGGTTAGCAATGCTGCCTCACAGCGCCAAGGTCTCAGGCCTTGGTCACTGTCCGTGTGGAGTTTGTATGTTCTCCCTGTGTCTGCATGGGCTTCTGCCGGGTGCTCCAATTTGCTCCCACATTCCAAAGATGTGCAGGTTAGGTTGATTGGCCTTGCTAAAATTGACCCTTGTTGTCAGGGGATAAGTAGGATAAATGAATGGGGTTACGGGAATAGGGCTTGGGTTAGACTGTGGTCAGTGCAGACTCGATGAGCTGAATGGCCTCCTTCTGTACAGTAAGCATTCTATGATTCTGTGAACCAGATGGGTTTTTTTTGACAATGGTTTCATTATTAGACTTCTAATTTCACATCTTTACTGGATTCAGCTTTCAACATCTGCCATGGTGAAATTTGAACTGATGTCCCCTGGGATTACTAGTCTAGTGACAATAACACTATGCCACTGACTTCCCTAATGTCCCACTTCTGATGTGAGTGTGTCCACAATGATCTTACCATTGGCAAGGTTGGCGAGAGGTTGGATGACAACAGGAGATAGAAGAAGACGGGAAGCTCGATATATTGTGAAGCAGAGAGATCTTTAACAATGACAATGGTGCTGAGAGATGGACCTGTGTTTTTAACCAAAGTCACTTCACCATTGATAAAACAAAAACGGGCTTGATCTTTCCGTCGTCACTTTGGCTTCACCAGTCCGCTTTGATGCAATGAAATTCTTTTAAAAGCCATTCAAGTCTCTTTCCCTGGTTCCTTACTGTCACTGTCAAAAAATACTGACTGCTGATTCTTGTCAGGTTGTCTCTGACTATCATTCTGAGCTGAAGATGATTTATCTCCTCCGGCTGAAATCTGTCTGCTGCTGAGAGGTATTAAAAGGTTTCAGGTCTCCAATTGACGGGGGATAAGTATAACTTTCACCTCAGATAACACAATATGACCACCTGATTGGGCTCCATATTTACAAGGCACCAAATTCAGGCCGGGAATTCTGCATTACTCCTACAGAGCCATAGAAACTAGAAGCAAGAGTAGGTCATTTGGCCTTTTGAGCCCTCTCTGCCATTCATTATGATCATGGCTGATTGTCAAATTCAATATTCTGATCCCCCCTTCACCCCATATCCCTTGATCCTTTTAGCCTCTAGAGCTATATCTAATTTCTTCTCGAAATCAGACAATCTTTTGGCCTCAACTATTTTCTATGATAGTGAATTACACATATTCAAGAAGAATATGAAGAAATTTCTCCTCCCCTCAGTTCTAAAAGGTTTATCCCTTATCATAGAACTATTCTAGAACCCTTAGTTATAGATTCCCCCAATTATTGGGAACTATCTTTCTGAATCTACCCTGTCTAACCTCATTAGAATTTTATACATTTCTATGAGATTGACTCTCACTCCTCTAAATTCCAGTAAACATAATCCTAGATGAATTAATCTCTTCTTATATGACAGACCTGCCATCCCAGGAATCGGCCTGTTAAACCTTTGCTGCACTCTCTCTATAACAAGGACGTCCTTCCTCAGACAAGAACCCCAAAACTGCACACAATACTCCGATTATGGTCTCGCCAATGCCCTGTACAATTACAGCAAAACATCCCTATCTCTATACTCAAACCATCTCGATATAAAGGCCATTTGTTTTCTTTACTGTCTGCTATATCCATACGCTTAATTTTAGTGACTGACGAATGAGGACACCAATGTTTCGCTGAGTATCCAGCTTTTTCTTTTGCCTGGTATGGAGGGCAGGTCTTATGAAGAAAGGCTGAGGGATTTGAGGTTGTTTTCATTAGAAAGGAGGCGGCTAAGAAGAGACCTTATTGAAACATATAAGATGATTAGAGGTTTAGATAGGGTGGACAGTGATAGCCTTTTTCCTCGGATGGAGAAAGCTAGCATGAGGGGACATAGCTTTAAATTAAGGGTGGTAGTTATAGGATGGATGTCAGAGGTAGGTTCTTTACCCAGAGGGTGGTAAGGGTATGGAATGCCCTGCCTGCTGCAGTTGTAGATGCGCCAAGTTTGGGGGCGTTTAAGTGGTCAGTGGATAGGTTTATGGATAAAAAGGGAATGGTTTAGGTTAGAGGGTCATTGCTTTTTCTTAATTGGTCAGCGCAACATCGAGGGCTGAAGGGCCTGTTCTGCGCAGTTATGTTCTATGTTCTCTCAATTTACACCCACTCAAGTAATAATCTGTTTTCAAGTAATAACAGCCCTTTGGCTCACCAAGTCTGCGCACAGACGCCTCTCTCATCTAATATTTTCTTGCCTCTATGTGGTCCATATCTCTCTATTCTCTGCCGATTCATGTATCTATCCAGATGCCTTTCGAATGTTGTTCTAGAATCTGCTTCCACCACCTCCTCTGGCAGGGCGTTCCTGGCATTCACTACCCACTGTGTGAAAAAGTTGCCCCTTACATTTCTTTTAAACTTTCCTCCTCTCACATTCAACCTGTGCCCCCAAGTAATTGAGCCTTTGATCCTGGGAAAAAGACTCTGACTATCCACTCTATCCAAGCCTGTCATAATTTTGTAAACCTCTATCCAGTTTCCCCCTCATTCTCCGACATTCCAATGGAAACAGACCAAGTTTGTTCAATCTTTCTTCATAGTCCATATCTTGCAAACCAGGCAACATCCTGGTATCTGCACCGTTTCCAATGCATCAATATCCTTCCAGTAGTGTGGCAACCAGAATTGTACACAATACTCCAAATGCTAATCAATTAAAGTCTTACACAACTGCAACACGATTTTCTCAACGCCCTGACCTATGAAGGCCAAAATGCCAAACACTTCTTGACCATCATGTCCACCTGAGTTGCCATCTTCAGAGAACTGTTGATCTGCACACCTAGATCTCTCTTTATTTACCCTATATGTTCCTTCTACAGTAGACCTTCAAAATCACATCACCTCACATTTATCCAGGTTAAATTCCATCTGCCATCTTTCGGCCCAGGTCTCCAGCGATTTATATCCTGCTGTATCCTTCGATAATCCTCCTCATACCCACTACACCCAGAATTTTTGTAGCATCGGCAAATTTACTAATCAGACCACCTACATTTTCATCCAGATAATTTATACATATTAGAAACATAGAACATAGAACATAGAACATTACAGCACAGAACAGGCCCTTCGGCCTTCGATGTTGCGCCGACCAATATAAAAAGCAATGCCCCTCCAAACTAAACCATTCCCTTCTCTTCCATATACTTAGCAACTAACCTCTTAAACGCCACCAAACTTGGCGCATCTACAACTGCTGCAGGCAGGGCATTCCAGTCCCGAACCACCCTTTGGGTAAACAGCAGAGGTCCCAACACTGATCCTTGTGGAACACCATTTGTAACAGATTTCCAGTGAGAAAAATCCACTGCGACTGTCTGCTTTCTATATCTCCAAGTACTATATGATTTTTAGATTAGAAGGATGCTGAATTATTTGGATACCCTCCCATTTATTGCCCATCCCTAGTAGCCCTTGAAACTAAATGGCTTGCTAGGCTATTTAGGAGAGCAGTTGAGAGTCAATCACATTGCTGTGGCTCTGGAGTCACAAGTAGGCCAGACCAGCAAGGATGATGGATTTATTTCATTTATTCCCACCACAAATAGGCTTACAATGACACCGCAGTGAAGTTACTGTGAAATTTCCTTAGTAGCCATACTCTAGCACCTGTGAGGGAGAATTTAGCATGGCTATTGCACCTGACTTGCACGTCTCTCGGATTGTATGAGGAAACCAGAGCACCTGGAGGAAACCCGCACTGACAGGGGGGATAATGTGCAGACTCTGCACAGAAAATGACCCAAGTTGGGGATCGAACCTGGATCCCTGGTGCTGTGCGGCAGTAGTACTAACCACTGTGCCACCATGCCAATTTCCTTCCTAAAAGACATCAGTGAATCAGAGGGTTTTTCCAACAATTGACAGTGGTTTCATGGTCATCAGTAGATTCTTAATTCTGGATTTTTTTAAAATTCAAATTCCACCGTCTGCTGTGATGGGATTTGGATGCGAGTCCCCAGAACTTGAGCTGGGTTTTTGGGTTAGTAGCTCCCTTCTGCTGGGATTCAGAGAGCTACACCATAAAGCTTCCATTGGAAACACCTCTACCACACACACCTGAATAACAAAGTCTTTTACATTTTAGCTATTACGCCTGAAAATTTGATCAAACCTACAGCGCTCTATCAGAAGGGAAGATTGAACTAAAATTGTTAATCTCAAAGAGCTGAGTGCAATACAAAATATTAGCTTTAATTAGCTGGACTTTGATTTGAATTGAATTGATTTATTATTGTCACATGTATTAACATACAGCGAAAAATATTGTTTCTTGCACACTATACAGACAAAGCGTATCGTTCATAGAGAAGGAAATGAGACAGTGCAGAATGCAGCGTTACAGTCATAGGTAGGGTGTAGAGAAAGATCAGCTTAATGCAAGAAAAGTGAATTCAAACAGCAGCAGCAGGGAAGAAGCTGTTCTTGAGTCAATTGGTACATGACCTCAGACTTTTGTATCTTTTTCATGAAGAAAGAAGGTGGAAGAGAGAATGTCCGGAGTGCATGGGGTCTTAATTATGCTGACTGCTTTGATGTGGCAGTGGGAGGTGTAGACAGAGTCATTGGAAGGGAGGTTAGTTTGCGTGATGGGTTGGGCTTCATTCACGACCCTTTGTAATTCCTTGTGGTCTTGGGCAGAGCAGGAGCCATACCAAGCTGTGATACAGCCAGAAAGAATGCTTTCTAATGTGCATCTGTAAATGTTGGTGACAGTCGCAGGTGACATGCCAAATTTCCTTAGTCTTCACATTTCTTTGTCTCACATTGTAATTAAGTTCTGCTTCAAGAGTGCGTATGAGCTCTGTCGAATGAGCTCAGAAGTGCAATGAAGCAATTATCACTAACTGAGTCTTGAAAGGCATTATGTACTTAAAAAGGTTATGTTAGTTAAACAGCACAGAACAATCACAACTGAATTGCTTTTCTGTTAATCTTTGTCGAGAAATCACCAGCTTTGCCTCTCAAGTTTAAAATCCTCATCCCCATGCTAAAAGTTTCCATCACAGTGGCACAGAGGTTAGCACTGCTGCTTCACAACTCCAGGGACCTAGGGTTGATTCACGGCTTGGGTCACTGTCTGTGTGGAATCTGCACGTTCTCCCCGTGTCTGCGTTCATTTCCTCCAGATGCTCTGGTTTCCCCCCACAGTCTAAGATGTGTGGGTCAGGTTGATTGGCCCTTGGTGTCAGGGGGATTAGCCGGGTAAATATATGAGGTTATGAGAATAGGGCCTGAGTGGGTTTGTGGTCAGTGCAGACTCATTGGGCTGAATGGCCTCCCTCTGCATTGTAAGGATTCTATGACCTCAAACAAGAAGAGAAAATGCTGGAAAATCCAAGCAAGTCTGACAATATCTGTGGATAGAGAATAGAGCCAACATTTAAACATTGACTCTATTCTCTCTCCTCAGATGCTGTCTGACCTGCTGAGATTTTCCAGCACTTCCTCTTCATAGAATTATAGAATCCCTATTGTGCAGAAGGAGGCCATCCCAGCAGCTGCAATAATTTGCTTTCATTTTGATCAGCACGCCCTTTCCTATCTCTGTAGCCTCCTCCAGTCTTCTAACCCTCAAAATCTCTGCATTCCTCCAGCCTGGTGTCCCCCTCATCCCTAATTAGAACTGTCTCACCACTAGTGGCTGTGCTTTCAGCTGCCTTGGCCCTGTGTTTTTGGCTCTAGGTTTCAAGGTTTTAGGTGTCCAGATCCCTCCATGTCCTGGTTCGCCCCCCATGCCAACACTATAGTTAAGAAAGCCCACCAATGTCTCTATTTTCTCAGAGGACTAAGAAAATTTGGCATATCAGCTATGAATCTCACCAACCTTTATAGATGCACCATAGAAAGCATTATTTCTGGTTGTATCACAGCTTGGTATGCCTCCTGCTCTGCCCAAGACCGCAAGAAACTACAAAAGGTCATGAACATAGCCCAATCTACCATCAAATCATTTTCTGATCCATTGACTGTCTACACTTCCCACTGCCTTGGCAAAGCAGCCAGCATAATTAAGAACTCCACACATCCCAGACATTCTCTCTTCCACCTTCTTCCTTCGGGAAGAAGATACTAAACTCTGAGATCATGTACTAACTGAATAGGGAACACTTCTTTCCTGCTATCATCAGACTTTTAAATGGGCTTACCTTGCATTAAGATGATCTTTCTCCACACCTTAGCTATGACTGTGCCACTATATTCTGCACTCTCTTGTTTCCTTCTCTCTGAACAATGTGCTTTGTCTGTATAGTGCACAAGAAACAATATCTTTAACTGTATGCGAATACATGTGACAATTAAATAAATCAAACCAAATAAAAATCAAATCAAATAAGCTCTGCAGTTCCCTTCCAATACCTCCCTACATCTCCATCCTCCTTTCAGAAATTACTCCTTGAAGCCTAGCTCCTTGACCAAGCATTTGGACATCTGCCTTGATATCTCTTTATTAGTTCAGTGTCTCCTCTTATTTAGAACATAGAACATAGAACATTACAGCACAGAACAGGCCCTTCGGCCTTCGATGTTGTGCTGACCAAAATAAAAAGCAATGCCCCTCCAAACTAAACCATTCCCTTCTCTTCCATATACTTATCAATTAACCTCTTAAACGCCACAAACTTGGCGCATCTACAACAGCTGCAGGCAGGGCATTCCACTCCCTAATCACTCTTTGAGTAAAGAACCTACCTCTGATATCCGTCCTATAACTCATACCCTTAATTTAAAGCTGTGTCCCCTCGTGCTAGCTTTCTCCATCCTAGGAAAAAGGCTATCACTGTCCACCCTATCTAACCTCTAATCATCTTATATGTTTCAATAAGGTCTCCTCTTAGCCGCCTTCTTTCTAACGAAAACAACCTCAAATCCCTCAGCCTCTCTTCATAAGACCTGCCTCCATACCAGGCAACATCCTGGTAAACCTCCTCTGTACCCTCTCCAATGCCTCCACATCTTCTTATAATGTGGGGACCAGAACTGTACACAATACTCCAAGTGCGGCCGCACTAGAGTTTTGTACAGTTGCAACATGATGCTGCGGCTCCTAAATTCAATCCCCCTACCAATAAAAGCTAAGACTCCATATGCCTTCTTAAAAACTTTATCCACTTGACTGCCTACTTTCAGGGATCTATTGACACATCCACCAAGATCCTTCTGTTCCTCAACACTATTAAGAGCCCTACCATTAGCCCTATACTCTACACATTTATTGTTCCTGCCAAAGTGCATTACCTCACATTTGATAACTCCTTCCGGCCATTCAGACTATTCTATGTGTAATACACGTCTTTGTGCACTCAGCTGCATGCAAAGTGTAAAATATTGAGACTGCTGGACTCATAGAGCATTGCAACAGTGTCATATATTGCAAGATCTGAATGGGGAGGGAGTGCGATACATTGCAAGACCTGACTCTTTGGTTATATTACCCTCTCTGCTGCCCTTTCTGTTGGTGATATGTAAATAAAGTCAGTTTACCACACAACAAGAAAATGGCGATGAAGATAGAACGGAATTTTTCTTTATGTTTCATACCCACGCCCTAGTCAACATATCCTCCCTCACCAAACCTCCAATCGCCATCTGTCTCTTTCAGCTCCAATTCTGTAAAAAAAACACTTGTATTTAGTGAGTTCACCTCTCCCCACTGAGCCCTATCCCTCAGCCTTCATTTCCCTGAAACCTTGTCTCCACCTTTCTCAGTGAGGCCCCATTCCCGTGTATCCAACAATTTCAATGAGTTTTCAGTGAGCAACAGATAAGCTTTTCTTAATGAAGAGGATAAGAGGTGATTTGCAATAACTGGAAAGGGATTGATAATAGAATCATAGAATCCCTACAGTGAAGATAGAGACCATTTAGTCATCAAGTCTTCACTGACCATAATCCCACTCAAATGCTATCCCCATAAGCCCATGTATTTACCCTCACTAGTATTTATCCCTGACACTAATTTAGTATGGCCAATCAACACAACACATACACCTTTGGACTGTGAGAGGAAACTGGAGTACCCAAAGGAAACGCATGCAGACACAGGGAGAACGTGCAAATTCCACACAGACGGTGACCCAAGCTGGGAATCGAACCCAGCTCCCTGGATCTGTGAGAAAGCAACGCTAACCACTGTGCCTCCGTGCTGCCTAGGATGGAGATGAGTAGAAATTTCTTCACCTAGAGAGTGAAGAATTCACTACCACAGAAAGCAGTTGATGCCAAAACATTGTATCTTTTCAAGAAGTAGATAGATGGGTGGCACAGTGCTTAGCACTGCTGCCTCACTGCACCAAGGACATGGGTTCGATATCCGGCTTGGGTCACTGTCTGTGTGGAGTCTGCATATCCTCCCCGTGTCTGTGCGGGTTTCCTTTGTATGCTCTGGTTTCCTTCCACAGTCCAAAGATGTGCGGGTTTGGTTAAATCATCCCTTAGTGCCAGGGGGATTAGTGGGGTAAATATGTGGGCTTACGGAGATGCGGTTGGGTGGGATTATTGTCGGTGCAGGCCCGATGGGCCGAATGGCCTCCCTCTGCACTGCAGGGATTCTCTGTAGCATTTAAGGGTTCAAAGGATGAGGGGGAAGGTGGCATCATTGAGTTTAATGATCAGTCATGATCATAATGAATAGCGGAACAGGCTCGGATGGCTGACTCCTACTCCTATTTTCTATGTTTCTGTCTAATATTGTATACCTTCAGCACCGTCCCTGATCTGATGGTTCCTGTGAAAACAGACACTCAGCACAATTCTCTGCTTCCTATCCTTTGATCAGTGTTGTATGTCATGCTCTCCTGCCCTGTTGGACCACCGCAGGCCACTACATGTCTGGTGATCAAGCAGCAGTCTGCTTCAGTGTTTCAATTGACCGTGAAGCTATCAAACTGAAATCGCACACAAGCTGCTCAGACTCTGAGACATAAATGAGGGACGTGACAACACCCAGCACCCTCTGATCCACGCTGTAATCTCCATGATCTAATGATTGTATTTTTGATTTCCCCCCCTCCATCCCCCACCCCCCCAGTCCCTTCCAGCAACACTCAAGGACTCTGCAACAAGATCAAGCATTGTAGAATATAGAATCTATTAAAAAAAATCAGCAGCACTAGGTTTGAACTAAAATTCAGAGGCGGACAAATTGTCAATTCATAAAATCCGAGAGGGAGATAAATAAGTATCTGAAGAGAAAAGACGGCATTTGAGCTCAAAGCGAGAGACCACAGATATCGCCAGAACTAAACAGGATTAGGAAACATTTATTGCGCAGCTGGTGAAGGATCCTGAAAGCAGCGAATCTGTCGCACTGACAGCCTGATGTGCCTTTAATGCAAGGTGAAAGGTCAGAAACACAAGATTAAATGTGTTTCACTTCACTTCTGAAAACTAGCCATTGCCATCGTCAGTCCCCCAAAGGGTGACTTTTTCTTTATTCATTTGTGAGGCAAAGGCATTGCAGGCTGAGCCAGCATTTGTTGCCCATCCCTAGTTGCCCCTGATCCTGAGTGGCTTGCTAGGCCATTCCAGAAGGCACAGAGGGCAGTTAAGAGTCAAACCACATTGTCATGGCTCTGGAGTCACATATTGGCCAGACCACATAAGGACGGCAGATTTCCTTCCCGAAAGGACATTAATGAACCAGATGGGTTTTTCCGACAATTGACACTGGTTTCATGCTCATCAGGCTGCATAGTCCCCTTATCTTCAGTGCTAACATTATGGTTAGCTCTGCTGCCTCATAATGTCACGGACCTGGGTTCGATTCCAATCTCAGGTCAATACATATGTAGAGTTTTCCTGTCCTCCCCATGTCTACATGGGTTTCTTTCAGCTGCTCTGGTTACCTCCCACACTCTAAAGATGAAGGTGAGTCCAGAACTCGAGGTCATAGTGTGAGGATAAGGGGTAAACTTTTATAGAGCTGAGGTGAGAAGAAATTTCTTTGCCCAGAGAGTGTGGAATTCACAACCATGGAAACCTAGTTGAGGCCAAAATGTTGTCTGATTTCAAGAAGAAATTAGATATAGCTCTTGTGCTAAAGGGATCAAGGGATATGGGGGGGGGGGGGGGTGTTGGGAGGGGGGATCAAGATATTGAATTTGATAATTACCCTTGATCAAGATGAATGGTGCAACAGCTTCAAAGGCCGAAAAGCCTACTCCTGCTTCTAGTTTCTATGTTCTTATCTGCAAGTTAGATGGATTGGCCATAGTAAATTGCCCCTTGGTATCTAAAAATGTATAGGTTGGGGGACTAGTAGGGTAAATATATGGGGTTATGGATTGGGGGGGAGAACCTGGATAAGGTACTCTGTCAGAGAGTCAGTGCACACTCGATGGGCTGAATGGCCTTGTTCTGCACTGTAGCGATTCTATGACTCAACAGGCTAATCCTGGAGGCACAGATCCCTGGGCTGAGAGGAGGAGAATCACTCTGATGAATGGGGCTCACGAGCCCGAGTTCCGTCTGCTTTCCTAATGCTTTTGTTGCTTTGTCACGGCAGCAATTATCCAATCAGATTCCGATTTTCTGAGGTTTGCGTCATCTCCTGGTGTGCCATTTTTACTTTGATTTTGTCACAAAATGGTTTCTGATGGAGAAGTCTTCTCATCAAAGCAGATTTGGTGCCAGTGAGCTTCAAACCTATTGCTTCTTGGCACAGGTCTGATCTTATCCCAAAGGACCTTCTGCACTGGCATCAAGGGAACCTGAGAGGAAAATGGGAAGACCATAAGATCATAAACATAGGAGCAGAATTAGGCCACTCGGCCCATTGTGTCTGCTCTACCATTCAATCATGGCTGATATTTTTCTCATCCCCATTCTCCTGCCTTTTCCCCATAACCGCCGATTCCCTTATTAATCAAGAAAGCTGTTCTTTTGTCCTTTCAATCCGGAGATTGTGGATGCAATATCTTCTCCTGGGTTTCTTTGAAGATCAGTGGTGTTTGGATGCTGGGTGTGTGCTCATGGTGAAGTGTATAAGGCTGTGGCCTGTGCACTGGTTCGTTGCACCATGCCTGGCTTGAATGATGTTATCCTGTTATCCTTGTTATCCTGGACTGAGACAATTAGATAGCCCAGGGTATGCTAATGCTTGTATCGGAGATATTTCCATGTTGCCTCGTGTTTACCTTTCTGAGAAAAGAATGTGATTGTGATGGTGAGATCCATATTTAGTGTCCTTAATGAGAGGGAAAATGCCCATAACATTTGATTTTCCCATTCCTTCTTTCCCAAGTGTGTCCTTCCAGACAGCATCCAATTCTAGCATTAAAATGTCCCAGATTTTATTTGTTATCCATTTGTGGGACATGGGCATCGCAAGTTGGCCAGCATTTTTTGTTCATCCCTAGTTGCCTTTGGAGGGAAATTGAAACCACTTTGCTGTGGTCCCGGAGTCACATGTAGGCCAGACCAGGTAAGGATGGCAGATTTTCTTCCCTAAAGGATTTTTTCCACAATTGACAATGGTTTCATGGTCATCAGTGGATTTTAAATCCCAGTTTTTATTTAATGATTTCAAATTCCACCACTTGCTCCCATTCCCTCGGAAAGTGTGACAGTAAAATTCCAGCCCTTTTACCTCATCTCTAAGCTGGATGTTAATGGTCTTACAGCACTTTTTGAAAGAATGTAGGAAGAGGACCCAGAACTTCAGCACCCTCAAGCCACAAGATCATGATAGCTGATCAGTATCTTAACTGCATCTACCGTCTTTGGTTCTTTAGCCCTCAATAACCTTGCCTGACCAAAAGTAAATGTGTCAATCTTACTGAGGAAATTTGCAATTGACTGAGACTGAATTGATTTTTTGTGAGGCAGAGTTTCAGGTTTCTATGGCCTTTGGGAGTGGAACTGCTTTCTGACACCATCCCTCATAGAGAGCATTCTTTCTGATTGTGTCACAGCTTGGTATAGCTCCAGCTCTATTCAAGACTGCAAGGAACAATAACAGGTTGTGAATGTAGCCCAATCCATCAGACAAACTAGCCTCCTATCCATTGACTTTGTCTACACTTCTCGCTGCCTTTGTAAAGCAGCTAGCATAAGTAAGGACATCACCCACCCTGGGCATTCTCTCCCCCACCTTCTTCCGTTGGGAAAAAGATACAAAAGTCTGAGGTCACCAAGAACATCTTCCCTGCTGCTGTCAGACTTTTAAATGGACCTACTTTGCACAAAGTTGATCTTTCTCTCCACCCTGACTGTAAAACTACATTCTGCACTTTCTCCTTACCTTCTCCATGAACAGTATGTTTCATCTGTACGGCATGCAGGAAACATTATATTTCACTGTATGTTAACACATGTGACAATAATAAATCAAATCAACCGTCCAATTTTAGCTCCAATTTTAAGGTAAATCATAGAATCATAGAAGCCTACAGTGAAGAAAGAGGCCCTTCGGCCCATCGAGTCTGCACTGACCATAATCGGTGTAAAAGCAAAAGATTGCGGATGCTGAATCTGAAATGAAAATAGAAAACGCTGGAACATTTCAACAGAGCTGACGGCCTATGTGGAGGAAAAATAAAACCAAGGTACTGAGAGTGGATGATCCTTTGTCAGGGCGAAAGACAAAGAAAATGGGACAAGATTTATACTGTAAGAATGAGAGGGGTGGGGATGTAATTGATCAAGTTGTCAAGGCAAAGGGAATGTAAATTGTGGTGATAAAGGCAGAGAGTAATGCTAATAGTGTCCGTTAAGAAATCGGAATGTATAAATGGCAAAACAAAAGTCCACAGTGTCAAAGGACAACCTGAGGAGTATGGGAAATAGCCTGAGTGAGGAGGGGAGGGGGGGGGGGCGGCAGAGTGAGGGGGGTGGGGTGAGAAGGAAAGCGAGATTTAGAAGTGGACAAATGGAACGATGATTCCATGATCCTATGATTATAACGTTGCTATTGGTGGGATCTTGCTGTGCAGAATTTGATTTGATTTGATTTGATTTATTATTATCACATTATTAGTATACCTAGAAAAGTACAGTTGTTTTTGCATGCTATACAGACAAAGCGTAACATTCATAGAGAAGGAGAGAGTGCAGAATGTAATGTTACAGTCATAGCTAGGGAAAGACCAACTTAATGCATGGTAGATCCATTCAAAAGTCTGATGGCAGCAGGGAAGAAACCGTTCTTGTGTTGGTTGGTACGTGTCCTTGGACTTTTGTATTGTTTTCCTGAAGGTGGAAGAGAGAATGTCTGGCGTGCGTGGGGTCCTTAATTACGCTGGCTGCTTTTCCGAGGCAGTGGGAAGTGTAGACAGTGTCAAAGGATCATAGAGTTCATAGAAGTTTACACCGTGGAAGCAGGGCCTTCAGCCCAACCTGTCCATGCCGCCCTTTTATTAGCGACTAAGCTAGCCCCAATTGCCTGCATTTGGTTCATATCCCTCTACATCCAACTTACTCATGTAACTGCCTAAATGCTTTTCAAAGGACAAAATTGTAGCCACGTCGACTACTATTGCTGGCAGCTCATTCCAGACACTCACTACCCTGGGAGTGAAAAATTTGCCCATCCAGACTCTTTTGTATCTCTCTCCTTAAACCTATGCTCTCTAGTTTTAGACCCCCTACCTTTGGGAAAAGATATTGACTATCTGGCTGACCTATGCCCCTCATTATTTTATAGAACATAGAACATAGAACATAGAACAATACAGCACAGAACAGGCCCTTCGGCCTTCGATGTTGTGCCGACCAAAATAAAAAGCAATGCCCCTCCAAACTAAACCATTCCCTTCTCTTCCATATACTTATCAATTAACCTCTTAAACGCCACCAAACTTGGCGCATCTACAACAGCTGCAGGCAGGGCATTCCACTCCCTAATCACTCTTTGAGTAAAGAACCTACCTCTGATATCCGTCCTATAACTCATACCCCTTAATTTAAAGCTGTGTCCCCTCGTGCTAGCTTTCTCCATCCTAGGAAAAAGGCTATCACTGTCCACCCTATCTAAACCTCTAATCATCTTATATGCTTCAATAAGATCCCCTCTTAGCCGCCTCCTTTCTAACGAAAACAACCTCAAATCCTTCAACCTCTCTTCATAGACCTGCCCTCCATACCAGGCAACATCCTGGTAAACCTCCTCTGTACCCTCTCCAATGCCTCCACATCTTTCTTATAATGTGGGGACCAGAACTGCACACAATACTCCAAGTGCGGCCGCACTAGAGTTTTGTACAGTTGCAACATGATGCTGCGGCTCCGAAATTCAATCCCCCTACCAATAAAAGCTAAGACTCCATATGCCTTCTTAACAACTTTATCCACTAGACCTCTATAAGATCACCCCTAAACCTCCTATGCTCCAGAGAAAAAGTTTCAGTTTATCCAGCCTCTCCTTAAAACTCAAACCATCAAATCCCGGTAGCATCCTAGTAAATCTTTACTTCACTCTTTTCAATTTTATAATATTCTTTCTATAGTAAGGTAACCAGAACTGTACACAGTATTCTAAATGTGGCCTTACCAATATCTTGAATGTCTTCAACAAGACGTCCTAACTCCTGTATTCAATATTTTGACCGATGAAACCAAGAATGCTAAATGCCTTCTTCACCACTCTGTCCACTTGTGACTCCAATTTCAAGGAGCCCTGAACATATACCCCCAGATCTCTTTGTTCAGTAAGTCTCCCCAATATCCCACCATTAACTGTGTGCCCTGGCCTGATTTGATCTACCAAGATGCATCACCTCACATTTATCTAAATTAAACTCCATCTGCCATTTGTCAGCCTACTGGCCCAATTGATCAAGATCCTGTTGCAATCTGAGCTAACCCTCTTCGCTGTCCACTATGTGATGGGAGGCTTGTTTGCATGATGGACTGGGCTTTGTTCACAATGCTTTGCAGTTTTTTGCACTCTTAGGTGGAGCAGAAGCCATGCCAAGCTGTGATACATCCAGGAAGGATGCTTCCTATGGTGCACCTGTAAAAGTTGCTAAGAATCATAGCTGACATGTCAAATTTCCTTAGTTGACTGAGAGAGTAGAGGTGTTCGTGGGCTTTCTTAATTATAGTGTCAGCGTGGGGGGATCAGGTCAGATTGTTAGTGATCTGGACATCTAAAAATTTGAAGCTCTCGACAATTTCTATTGATGTAGACAGGGACATATCCTCTGTATGCTGCGTAAAGTCGATGACTATCTCCGTCATATTGTTGACATTGAGGGAGAGATTATTGTCATTGCACCAGTTCACTAGATTCTTTATCTCATCCCTGTACTCCCTCTTGTTGTTGTTTGCGGTCCGACCCACAATGATTGTGTCGTCAGCAAGCTTGAAATTTGAATTGGAGGTGAATTTGGCCAAACATGTATAAGGAATATAGTGAGAGGATGAGGACACAGCCTTGTGGGGTAACAGTGTTGAGGATGATTGTGAAGGAGATGTTGTTGCCTATCCTTACTGATTGTAGACTGTGAGTTAGTCGCAGAGCAAAGATCCGAGCCCCAGGCCACGGAGTTTGGAGGTGAGTTTTGTCGGAGTAATGGTGTTGAAGGCTGAAGGAGAATGACATAAGTGTCTTTGTCACCTAGGTGTTCCAAGATTGAGTGCAGGGCCAGGGAGATGGCAACTACTGTGAACCTATTCCTGCAGTAGGCAAACTGTGGTGGATCCAGGTAGTCCGGGGGCTGGAATTGATTCATGTCATGAGTAGCCTTTCGAAGCACTTCTTAATGATGGATGTTAAAGCCACCGTGCAATAGTCATTAAGGCATGATGGTTGGCTTTTCTTTGGTACCGTGATGATGGTCGTCTTTTTGGCGCATATTGGGACCTTAGATTGGTGTAAAGAGAAGTTGAAGACGTCTGTAAATATTCCTGCAGGATCTGAGTGCTTGTCTGGGTAACCCATACGATCCAATCACTTTCCATGGGTTGATCTTCGAGAAGGCTGCTCTGATGTCTACAATGGTGACACCATTGGATGGCATAGTTATAACATTAAAGTAATCATGAAACTTCTGGAAATACTTAACTTGTAAAGTTTTACTGGAGGTCGTGCCACATAAATGCATGTCTTTCTCTCACTCTTTAGGTTTCTGAATAACTTTCAAAAAATACAACGGTTCCATTCCAAAGCTATGGTTCTTGAAACTTTATAATGGGCAATCGGTTCTTGTTCTCGCAAGTAAAAGATTGGGAACATCCAGAAGATCTTTTGCTCCAAGAAATGTGAAATGGTGTGCGAATATTTCAGAGGTACAGTATTATAAATGATCTTGTATTAAACTTGTAAGTGGTCGCATTTAAAAAAAAATCTAACATCCAAGCCCTAAAGAGAACACAAGACGTAACGTTCTAACTTATTTACCAGCTTCCACTAAGTCTCTGCAGTGCACTTGCAGCATTTTCTCTGTGACTATGGCAACGCCACAGAATAGAATTGAAAGGCTGCGATTTGAAAAGGTTACCAGCGATGATGTGCGACTGGTAAAGGTCACAGATTAATTGAATGTCATGTTTTTAAAGGCTTGAAAATTCACGGAGGTCGCTAATCAGTCTTTGAGTTTGCAATTACAACTCAAAGAAGCCTAGAAGAAAGCTTCCATCGTCAACCGCGCTTTTAAGTATCCGTGCACGCTTCATCCACAAGGCAAAGATCAATATTCAGCGCACTCCATGTTGCAAAGTCCATTCAGATTAGAACTTAGCTGTGTCACCTTGACACTTTTGCAATATGTTATATGATCACTTAATTACAGCACAACCTCAATATAATTGCATTTTTTTTCACTGAATTACTTTTGTAATACTCTTGTACTAAAGCCTGAAACGATGGCAGTTCGTCATAAAACTAATATCTCTTCCCATAAACCAACCATTTCTCTAATGCTCTATTTTCCTATCTTCGAATTGACAAAAAATGAACTGATTTTTATCTTCATTGAGGCTGCTACGTATCAAAGTGTAATATCTTTCTTGAAATCAATCTAGTTGTAAATATCTAGGGTGAATTCGAAGTGTTGAATGTGTGGGGAAACTGGAGTAAATCATGCTGGTTTTTCAGTGGGAGTTCATATTAAAATCTCCCACACTCTGTGCAATGCAGAAGCCACTGCCATGAATATCATTAGGAGGCAGGGGCTATTCCCGCCCAAGAGCCTGAAATCAACGGGACTCTGTGCATACCCCCTGGGAGCCCTTTGCCCCTTCAGAGAGGCACAAGCTGGCACTTCTAGGGTGCCCATGCTCAGGTGACACCACCTCCTCTACCGCCCTGAGGGGTTCCAACTGCATTCCCCCTTTTCTCCAGCAGAGTCATCCCGATAGTTCCACGAAAATGGGGCGCCAGTCTGAACCTCGCTGGCGTGAAACACTCTGGGAAAGGCTAGCAGGCTCGGAGAATTCAGTCCTAAAGAATCGGCGAATTGGGATGGGAGAATCACGCTCCAACTCCACCCGCCCCTCCCCGTTTTGTTAATTATATTTTCATATAGGAAAGTAGAAAGGTGTGGTAAAGCCACATATATAGGCACAGGATAACAAGCCCTTCTAATTTGTTCACACAAAGTGTATTTAGTAGCTAGCAACAAAGCTATCTGTTTTTAATTATGCTGGCTGCTTTTCCAAGGCAGTGGGAAGTATACACACAGTCAATGGGCGGGAAGCTGGTTTGCCTGATGGATTTGGTATGTAAAATAGTACCATGAAGGTAGCTCCTGCCCCCTAGAGGTGCTTGGTCCCTCTAACAGGGAGTCAAACTCACCTCCTTATTTATTAGATCATTTAAATTGACAAATAACTTTGTGGTTGTGACGCAGCTCAGATGCATAGTTCATGTGGCTTTAAAAATCCATCCTTGAGAGATTTCTTTTCTGTTTTAGGGTGAAAGTTTGTGCTCAGAGTTGAAAGGTGATGTTAGTGGAGGACACATTGACCTCAGTGCCATGAGTGCATTGCAGCAATTAACGTGAGCTTCTTTGACAAGCACGTTGCAATCCCACAACCTCTCTACCACTTAGAGACTGAAGACCAGCAAGCTCACCCTTCCCCCCCCACATTCACCTGTCCTCGCCCACAACTCCCCTCTGAGCCATGCAACACTCTGATGTAGGTAAGTGAGCACATCTGGGGCAGAATTCTTCCCCCCAAATTCTATGTGTTGAATTTATGGAAAACTGGAGTAATTCCCTCTGTGCAATGCAGGGGCCTGATGCGGTAGATGCCAGTGTTGGGCTGGGGTGAACAACAGTAGGAAGTCTCACAACACCAGGTTAAAGTCCAACAGGTTTATTTGATAGTAAACCCACACGTACTCACCTTACAAAGGGGCAAACCCTGAAAGCTTGTGGGTTTACTATCAAATAAACCTGTTGGATTTTAACCTGGTGTTGTGAGACTTCTTACAATGCAGAGGCCACCAGAATAAATATCATTAGATTTCAGGAGGTGGCATCTTTTCCCTCCCACAAGCCTGAAACCAATGGGACTCTGGATCCACTGGGCCTCCTGGGCCACTGGGCATGTCACTTTGTCCCTTCAGAACGTGACTGCGATAACATCATGGAGCTTCCAACCTACCAGCTATGTGGAAGCATACACACCACACCGACAACAGGGTTCAAGAAGATGGCTCACTTCCCCAGGAGAACTCACTTCCTAGGAATGAAGGAGCAGAGAGAGAGAAGAATGAGGAGTAACAAGGTTTAGCTGACCATGGAGGTTAGGCCAGGCACTCAGTCAGTGTTACCTTCAGATCGAGGCAGCCTGTCTGCTGAGCCTGTCAGAGGGATAGAGGAGTACCGGGTTTCTACACAAGGAGTCCTGTTCCATCCATTGAGAAGATAGATAACAGATGTATTGTTCCAAAGGGCTGGCAGGTTCACTCATTAACCTGTTCATACAAAAATTGGTTCTCTACATATTTCTTTGCAGGATTGATAGAGTCATTGAATCATAGAACCCTACAGTGCAGAAAGAGGCCCTTTGAGTCTGCACCGAATACAATCCCACCCAGGACCTACCCCCATATCCCTACATATTACACCCACTCATCCCCGTTACCCTGGACACTAAGTGGCAACTTCTTAGCATGGTCAATCAGCCTAACCTGCACATCTTTGGACTGTGGAGGAAACCAGAGCACCTGGAGGAAACCCACGCAGACTTGAGGAGAACGTGCAAATTCCATACAGACAGTGATCCGAGCCGAGAAATGTGAGGTGATGCATAGAACATAGAACATAGAACACTGCAGCACAAACAGGCTCTTCGGCCCATAAGTTGCGCTGATCATTCCCATACCTACTAGGCCATAGAACTATCTGTATCTCCCAATCCCATTTAGTCCCATGTACTCATCCAGAGGTTTTTTTAAAAGACCCCCGCGAGTTCGCCTCCACCACCACCGACGGCAGCCGATTCCATTCATTCACCACCCTCTGAGTGAAAAACTTACCCCAAACATCTCTTCTATACTTGCTGCCCAGCACCTTAAATCTATGTCCTCTTGTAGCGACCATTGACCATCTCAGGGGTCTGTTTTGGGGCCCCTGCTGTTTGTAATTTTTATAAATGATCTGGATGAGGGTATTGAGGGATGGATCAGTAAAATTGCAGATGATACTAAAGTTGGTGGTGTGGTAGATAGTGAAGAGGGGTGTTTTAGTTTACAGAGTGACTTGGACAAGTTGCAGAGCTGGGCCGAGAGTTGGCAAATGGAGTTTAATGTGGAAAAGTGTGAGGTAATGCACTTTGGCAGGAACAATAAATGTGTAGAGTATAGGGCTAATGGTAGGGCTCTTAATAGTGTTGAGGAACAGAAGGATCTTGGTGTATGTGTGAATAGATCCCTGAAAGTAGGCAGTCAAGTGGATAAAGTTGTTAAGAAGGCATATGGAGTCTTAGCTTTTATTGGTAGGGGGATTGAATTTAGGAGCCGCAGCATCATGTTGCAGCTGTACAAAACTCTAGTGCGGCCGCACTTGGAGTATTGTGTGCAGTTCTGGTCGCCACATTATAAGAAAGATGTGGAGGCATTGGAGAGGGTACAGAGGAGGTTTACTAGGATGTTGCCTGGTATGGAGGGCAGGTCCTATGAAGATAGGTTGAAGGATTTGAGGTTGTTTTCGTTAGAAAGGAGGCGGCTAAGAGGGGATCTTATTGAAACATATAAGATAATTAGAGGTTTAGATAGGGTTGACAGTGATAGCCTTTTTCCTAGGATGGAGAAAGCTAGCACGAGGGGACACAGCTTTAAATTAAGGGGTATGAGTTATAGGACGGATATCAGAGGTAGTTCTTTACTCAAAGAGTGATTAGGGAGTGGAATGCCCTGCCTGCAGCTGTTGTAGATGCGCCGAGTTTGGTGGCGTTTAAGAGGTTAGTTGATAAGTATATGGAAGAGAAGGGAATGGTTTAGTTTGGAGGGCATTGCTTTTTATTTTGGTCGGCACAACATCGAAGGCCGAAGGGCCTGTTCTGTGCTGTATTGTTCTATGTTCTATGTTCTATTTCAGCTCTGGAAAATAACCTCTGAGAATCCACCCTATCTATTTCTCTCAACATTTTATAAGCCACTATCAGGTCGCCTCTCAACCTTCGTCTCTCCAGGGAGAAGAGACCTAGCTCCCTCAACCTATCTTCATAGGGCATGCCTCCCCTTGGGGTTATTTTCCTTTCAACAAAGAAGATTGAGGATTGACTTGATAGAGGTGTACAAAATTATGAGGGGAAGAGACGGAGTGAGCAGGATAAAATTGTTTCCCTTGGTGGAGAATTTTAGAACCGGGGTTCATAAATTCAAGATAATTGGCAGTGTGGTAGAGGGGACGTGAGTCAAAGGATCATGAGCATCTGGAATTCTCTGCTCGTGTTAGTGGTGGAGGCAGAGACCCTAACTCTTTTGAAAAGTACCTAAATATGCATCTTGTGCTGCAAACCATAGGGCTATGGGCCAATTGCAGGAAGATGGGATTACAAAGGGCACCTGGGTTTCCTCGGGCTGGCTCGGACAATGTTGCTGTCATAGCTAAGGTGTAGAGAAAAATCAACTCAGTATAACTAGCTCCATTCAAAAGTCTGAAGGTAGCAGGAAAGAAGCTGCATGAAACAGGCCCTTTGGCCCCACTTGCCCATGTGCCCTTTTTCAACCCTTCAGCTACCCCCAATTGCCCACATTTGGCCCATATCCCTTTATACCCATCTTACCCATGTAACTGTCTAAACACTTTTTAAAAGATAAAATTGTACCTGTCTGTACTACTGCCTCTGGCAGCTTATTCCAGACACCACCCTTTATGTGAAAAAATGGCCCTCTGGACCCTTTTGTATCTCCCCTCTCTTACCTTAAACCTATGCCGTCTAGTTTTAGACACCCCTGCCTTTGGGAAAAGATCTTGACTATCTAGCTGATCTGTGCTCCTCATTATTTTTAGACTTCTATAAGATCACCTTTCAGTCTCCTATGCTCCAGAGGAAAGAATCCCTGTTTATCCAGCTGGTGCTTATAAATCAAAACCATCAAGTCCCGTTATATCCTTTCGGGAGAAAGAATGTAGGGGGGAGGTATATGATAAAGGGTAGACCTATTAAGAGTATAGAAACGCAGAGGGACCTGGGGGTACAGGTGAACAAGTCTCTGAAGGTGGCAGAGCAAGTGGAGAAGGTTGTGAAGAAAGCATATAGTATGCTAGCCTTTATAGGAAGGGATATAGAGTACAAGAGCTGGCCTTTAATGTTGCAGTTGTATAAAATGCTGGTTAGACCTCATTTGGAATACTGCGTCCAGTTCTGGTTGCCCTACTACCGGAAGGACGTGGAGACTCTGGAGAGAGTGCAGAGGGGGTTTGCCAGGATGCTGCCTGGTATGGGAGGTCTGAGTTATGAGGAGAGGTTAGGCAAATTGGGACTGTTTTCCTTAGAAAGACGTAGACTTAGAGGAGATCTGATAGAGGTGTACAAGATTTTTGAAGGGGATTGATAGAGTAAACAGGGTTAAGCTTTTTCCTAGGATGGACTCAAATAGCACGAGGGGTCACGGGCTTAGGGTGAGGGGGGTAAGGTATAATTTGGATGCTAGAGGGAGTTTTTTCACACAGAGCGTGGTGGGGGTATGGAATGCGCTGCCAAGTAAAGTGGTGGAGGCAGGTACTCTGGAGTTATTTAAGAAATACTTAGATGGGCACATGAACAGCATGGGAATGGAGGGGTATAGAAAACTGATTTAAAATAGGGATCATGAGCCTTGGGAGTCCCTGGGAAGTGTATAAATAGATGATGATATTGATGTACTTGTTTTTATCCTACAGGTGCTTTGGTCCACCTTGTTGTCTAACGAGGGGCATACATGCGATGGGTCGTGAGAGGACTGCTCTTGGATCTTTTTTGAGAGTATCCTAGTGCTTCACGTCGTTAGTGTACGCTTGACTGGACCATCTGATGCGCAACACGACAGCTCAGTGACTATCTCTGTGCTGTGCAGATACACGGATTTGGGCCTGTGTCTGTGGGAGTTTGCGCATTCTCCCCGTCCTTGCGTGGGTTTTCTCCGGGAGCTCCGGTTTCCTCCCACATCCCAAAGATGTGCTCTTAGGCTAATTGGCAAAACAAATTCTCCCTAAATTGTCTCAAATTTGGTTTTTAATCCATAGATCTATAAACATGGACAGGGATCGCGGGTAGAGGTGGGAACATCGGGGTGGGCTCGTTAGGCCGAAGGGCCTGTTTCCCGTGCTGTTTTGTTCTTTGATCTTTGTCCTTTGAGAATTGAACCCAGGACCATCGAACTGTGAAGCAGCAGTGCTAACTACTGTGCTATTGTGTCACCCACTAGAGTTTGACAGCACTGTACCATCATTGAACCAGCACTGAACCATTTTACAGCACTAACCATCAAGCACCTATCCACTGGAATCCCATTCTAATCCCATTTTCCTTGCTCTGTAGCCATATATGCTACAGCATGCCAAGTGCTCACCTCAATGTTGTGAAGATTCCCACCACCTCTACCACCCTTCCAGGTAGTGAGTTCCATATTCCAATAAGACAGTGGCAATCCCCTACCTGGCAGCTCTCTGCATTTTACACAGTACCATGCAGGTAGCTCCTGCCCCCCTGGAGGCGCTTTGTCCTTCTAAGAGGGAGCCCAAGTAATCTCCTTTCTTATTAGATCATTTAAATTGACAAATCGCTTTGCGAGTGCGATGTGGCTCAAATGTATGGTTCATCTGGGCTTTAAAAATCCATCTCTCAGAGGTTTCTTTTCTATTTTGTTAAAATCAAAATAAAAAGTTAACAACATCGTAACTCAGAATGAAAGGTGGAGGAAACTCCAGGAAGAGGTCAGGTTCTTCAGTACCTGAAAGGAGGATAATTGATAATAGGGGAGGCGGTGTCACTGGACTTGTAATCCAGAGATCCAGAGTAATGCACTGGAGTCAAGGATTCAGATCCCACCACAGATCCCAGAGCAGATGGTGAAACTTGAATTCAATAAAAAAACTTTGGAATTAAGAATTTACTGATGGCCATGAAAGCATTGTCGATTGTTGGAAAAATTGCTGCCTCGCAATTACAGGGACCCGAGCTTGATTCCCGGCTTGGATCACTAAGCAGAGTCTCCCCGTGTCTGCATGGGTTTTATCCAGATGTTCAAGTTTCCTTTCACAATCTGAAAAACGTGCTGCTTAGGTGAATTGGCCAGGCTAAATTCTCCCTTGGTGTACCCGAACAAGCGCTGGAATGTGGCAACTAGGGGATTTTCACAGTAATTTCATTGCAGTGTTAATGTAAGCCTACTTGTGACATTCATAAATAAATAAAATATCAGACTGTTGTAAAAACCTACCTAGTTTACTCACATCCTTTAACGAACAAAATGTGGCACAGTTGTTAGCACTGCGGACTCACAGTGCCAGGGAGCTGGGTACGACTCCCAGTTTGGGTGACTGACTGTGTGGAGTTTGCACTTTCCCCCTGTGTTTGTGTGAGTTTCCTCTGGGGGCTCTGGTTTCCTCCCATAGTCCAAAGATGTGTGGGCTAGGTGGATTGGCCGTGCTAAAATTGACCCTACTGTTGGAGGAATAGCAGGGTAAATGTGCAAGGTTATGGGGATAGGGCCTGGGTGGGATTGTGGTTGGTACAGACTCGATGGGCCAAATATCCTCCTTCTGTAATGTAGGGATTCTATGAAATCTGCCATTCTTATCTGGTCTGGCTTACGTGTGATTCCAGAGCCACAGTAATGTGACTGACTCTTAAATGTTTTCACAGACAGACAGTAAATGTTGACTCAGCCAGCAATGCCCCATCCTATAAGTGGATTTTTAAAAATATTAATAAACTATGCAGGAAAATCTTTGCCTATAAACGATTTATCAGAATGGGCTCACTCTTGCATTTGAACTACAAGATGGGTAGCGCGGTAGCACAGTGGTTAGCACTACTCCAGGGACCTGCGTTCGATTCCCACCTTGAATCACTATTTGTGTGGAGTCTGCACATTCTTCTCATGTCTGCGTGTGTTTCCTCCAAGTGCTCCGGTTTCCTCCTACAGTCCAAAGATGTGAGGGTTAGGTTGATTGGCCATGCTAAATTGACTGTAGATGCATAGGCTAGAGGATTGGTGAGTAAAATATGTAGGGATATGGGGGTAGGACCTGGGTAGGATTGTGGTCATGATGTAGAGATGCTGGCGTTGGACTGGTAAGAAGTAAGAAGTCTGACAACACCTGGTTTAAATTCAACTGATTTATTTGATAGTAAACTCACAAGCTTTTGACTCTATGGTCTTTGTCAGGTGAATGCGTTCACCTGATGAAGACCATAGAGTTGAAAGCTTGCGAGTTTACTATCAAATAAATCAGTTGAATTTAAACCTGGTGTTGTCAGACTTCTTACTGGGACTGTGGTCGGGCAGACTCTGTGGGCTGAAGGGCCTCTTTCTGCACTGTAGGGTTCTATGATTCTATAATATATTTTCTACTGTATTTTCTACATTGCCTGGGCAGTGTCTATTTGGATGGAAGAAATTAATATCTGTTGGTGAAGGGTTAAAAAGCCACTAATAGAGCTCATGATGTGGCATGGTAACACAGTGGCTAACACTACTGCCTCACAGCGCCAGGGACCTGGGTTCGGTTCCTGACTTGGGTCACTGTGTGTGTGGAGTTTGCACATTTTCCCCTTGTCCGCGTGGGTTTCCTCCGGGTGCTCCAGTCCAAAGATGAATGGGTTAGGTGCATTGGCCACGCTAAATTGTCCCTTAGTGTCCTGGGAGGCATTTGTGGGGTAAATATGTGGGGTTATGGGAAAAAGGCCTGGATAGGATTGTTGCCGGTGCAGGCTCAAGTGGCCTCTCTCTGCACTGTAGGGATACTATAACACTGACTTTACTTACATTAGAAAACTACTGCTGGTGGATGTGTGGAGTTCCCTTTCAGCTTTTCCTTCCCATTTTCTGCACTGTCAATGTTTAACAAGCAGGGGTGCTGGGAGAGAAGGGAACAAAATTAGAAAGGACACCAACCAACCCCCCCCCTTCCACTTCACCACCCCCCCCTCCCCACCCTGTCCCCACCACCACCGTCACCACCACCGCCATCGCCATCAGGGTTTAAGATTCCAGGCTCCTGAATAGGGAGCCAGGCCTGGGACTGTTGGCCTTATAACTTTCTCTGGATGAATAGAGATGGTATGATGGTATTTCAGATTTTAATATGTTCCTGTGCTCTTTGGAAATAGGTTCTTGATAGCCTCAAGGCCAACTTAGCAGGCGGGCAGCTTGAGATTAAATGCAATAAATTCTCAGGCAAATCACAGCATTCAGTTATCAATCTGGAAGAACTAATCACCATTCAGTGAAGTGTGATGCCACTTGCTTCCCTGGGAGCTGGATATCTTATTGAGGAGTGTGCACCTACATTCAAATAAGACCTACAGGTTTAGGCTCCTTGACCACTTACTTAACAAGGATTGCAAGTTGTTCTGACTGAGAGTGAGAATTCTAGGGCCTTTATTCTGGGTGTTCAGACAGGATTGTGCCTCCCAGTTCAGACTCTGATGCAGGGGTCATGGAGGAGGCATCTTTTTGATTTAATTTGATTTATTATTGTCACATGTATTAACATACCGTGAAAATATCGTTTCTTGTGCACTATATAGACAAAGCATACCACTCATTGAGAAGGAAAAAAGAATGTAGTGTTACAGTCTTGCTAGGGTGTAGAGAAGAATCAACATAATGCAAGGTAAGTCCACTCAAAAGTCCGACAGCAGCAGGGAAGAAACTGTTCTTGAGTTGGTAGGTACATGTTGTCAGTCTTTTGTATCTTTTTCCCAATGGAAGAAGGTGGAAGAGAGAATGTCTGGGATACATGGGGTCCTCAATTATGCTGGCTGCTTTTCCGAGGTAGCAGGAAGTGTAGACAGAGTCAGTGGACGGGAGGCTGGTTTGCATGATGGACTGGGCTATATTCACGACCTTTTGTAATTCCTTGCAGTCTTGGGTAGAGCAGGAGCCATTACCAAGCTGATATACAACCAGAAAGAATGCTTTCTATGGTGCATCTGTAACAGTTGGTGAGGGTCATAGCTGACATGCCAAATTTCCTTAATCTTCTGAGAAAGTAGAGACATTAGTGGGTTTTCTTAACTAAAATGTTGGTATGGGGGAATCAGGACAGGTTATTGGTGATCTGGACACCTAAAAATTTGAAGCTTTTGACCTTTTCTACTTTGTCCCTGTTGACATACACAGGGTCATGTTCTCCATATCTCCACATCTTTCTACATCAGCGTAGGATGCCAACTAAAACTCACAAGTGAGAAATGTCTCCAGAGATGTCCCATTGACATACAAAACTATCTCATTTGCTAATGCCTTTTGCAATAGGAGATCTGCCATCCTGAGCTGGTCTGCCCTCCAGATCCATAGTAACATAATTGTCAAAAATGGTCTAGGAACTCATTCAGTTGAAGGCTGTTAGAAATGGACAATAAATGTTGCCCTAGTCAGTGACACCCATTTCCTATAAACTCATTTACAAAATACTGATTTGGCATACTCTGCACACCACTGGAAGGATATTTTGTTCTTAGGGGACACCTACACCTGAGTGTAGATTTACTAGATTGATACCTGAAGCCGAAGAGTTAAATTATAGCAACAAATTACATAACTAGTGCTACATTCCCTGCAATTCAAAATATTAAGATGAGCAGATAGAGATAAAATATTCCTACTAGTTGGGGAAATCTAGGTCCATGGAGGCATAATTTTAAAATTAGAGGCAAATAAAGAACAAAAAACAATACAGCACAGGAATAGGCCCTTCGGCCCACCAAGCTGTGCGATATGCAGTTTCTATCCCTCTGTTCACCTCCCATTTATGTATCAGTTAAGATATACCTTGAACGTTGCTAGCATGCCTGCTTCCACTGCCTCCACTAGCAGTGTGTTCCAGGCACCACCACCCATGGGTAGGATGGATATCGAGGGATTTGGACCAAATGCAAGTAATTGGGACTAGCTTAGTGATAAAAAATAAGGGTGGCATTGACAAGTTGAGCTGAAGGGCCTATTTCCATCGAGTGAACCTCTATGTATCTATGATCCTCTGTGTGAATAATGTTCCCCACACAACTCTCCTAAACTTACCACCTCTCATTTTAAACCTGTGCCCTCTTGTAATTGACCCTTCCTCTGACTATTCACCTGTTTATGCCTCTCAATTTTGTAGACTTCTATCAGGTCATCCCTCAGCTTCTGTTTTACCAGTGAAAACAATTCTAGTTTATTCAACCTCTCCTCATAGCCAACACCCTCGAGACCAGGAAACATCCTGGTGAACCTTCTTTGCACTCTCTTCTATGTCCTTCTGATAGTGTGGTGAGCAGAACTGCACGCAATACTCCAAATACGTACTAACCAAAGTTTTATATAGCTCCATTCATTAATTTCAGTATTTGAATGATGAAACCCTTCTACATTTGGGAATTTCTTACGCAAATGACCATTAATGGTGGATGACTTGTTAATTTTAAAACTGAGATTGATGAACTTTCTGAAACAAAGGTATTTTTAAAAATGTAAGTGTCAGGATGTAAGCGTTGCTGGCAAGACCAGATTTATTGGCCACCGCTAGTTGCCATGACATTGTGTATCTTGCTAGGTTTTTTCAGAAGCAAGTTAAGAATCAGCCACTTTATTGCAGAATATGAGGAAAAAGAAGTTAAATTAAGTTCCATCATGATCCTACCAACATCTCACTGAATAACAGAACAGGTCTGAGGGGTTAAATCACCTCTTCCTGTTCCCATGTTTTGGTGTTCCTGTGATCAGGAAACAGACCTCAACATGAAATTTCTCTTTTCTGTATCCTACAGCACAAGTGTTTATTACAGCAAACCCAATTCTACCCTAGCTAACCTCCCCCAGCCTGTGAATCACTTTCCTGGGTTGCATGGACCCAAACTGCAATGATGAAGCATTTCATTTTGAACTCCTCAGATGATGAGCTCTCAATTCTTTGTCAAACAGTATTCCTCTCTCTGGACCCTCTTCCCTGGATGGCTTAGGCTTCATTTCTTGAAACATGCTCTTGCAATATTGCTTAAAGAAAAATCACAACTGTTAAAGTTTATTTATTGGTGTCACAAGTACATTAGCACTGCAATGAAGTTACAGTTAAAATCCCCTTATCACTACACCCTGGTGCCTGTTCAGGCACACTGAGGGAGAATTTAGCATGGCCACTGCACCTAACCCAGCACGGCTTTCGGACTGTGGGAAGCAACTAGAACATCCGGAGGAAACCCATGCAGATACGGGGAGAAGCATAGATTCGACATAGACAGTGACCCAAATTGGGAATCAAACCCAGGTCCCTGGCATTGTGTGGCAGTAGTGCTAACCACCGTACCACTGTACTGCCCTGCTTCTCCAGTCTCCAAAGTGAATTGTTTTAAAAGCAACTAACTGCGGATGCTGGAATCTGAAAGCAAAAAATTCTGGAAAATCTCAGTAGGCCAGTTAGTAGGTCTGGTAGCATCTGTACGGAGAAAAACAGTTGATATTTCAATTCCAGATGACCTTCTGTCAAAGGTCTGTCAAATAATTGTTCTAAACACTCCCTTGTTAATTCAACAGTGTGAGAAAGGACTGATGAGTATAAAAATCAGTATTGTCAAAATATATGCTGCATTTCTGATACAAAATTTAGATTGGGGACCATTTTCCAAGAGATACACAACTTACTTGATCGAAGAACACGAGTCATAGAGGTTTCCATGGAAACACGCCCTTCAGCCCAATTTGTCCACGCTACCCAGTTTTTGCTATTAACTTTGCCCCAATTTCCCACGTTTGACCCATATCCCTCTATACCATCTTACCCATGTAACTGTCTAAATGTGTTCTAAAAGACAAAATTATATCTGCCTCTACTACTATCATAGGCAGCTTGTTCCAGCCACTCACCACCTTTTGAGTGAAAAAATTGCCTTCTGGATCCTTGTGTATCTCTCCCTTCTCATGTTAAACCTATGCCCTTTAGTTTTAAACTCCCCTACCTTTGGAAAAGGATATTGACTAACAACATTTTCTATGCCTCTTATTTTATAGACCTCTGTAAGATCACTATTAAAGCTTCCTATGCTCCAGGGAAAAAAGTGCCAGTCTCTCATAATTCAAACTATCAAACCCCAATGACATCCTACTCTTTTCTGCACTCTTTCTAGCTGAATAATATCCTTTCTATAATAGGGTGACGAAAATTGTACACTGTACATGTAGATAATATATTGGACTGAGAAAGTCTGAAAATCAACAGGCAATTTATTTGACCCAAGTAACAATATTCATTGTGATTTGAAGCGTGTATTGCAGGAGTTACAAACTTCATGTCAAAACAACAGCAATGCAACTGTGCAATTTCTCAAATTCTCATCGAATTATCCAAACTGATGTTCACCTCTGATCCAATAAACCACCATTAATAAAAGCCAAATACTGCAGATGCTAGCAATCTGAGACTAAAAACTGAAAACGTGGGATAAATTCAGCAGGTCTTTTTAAAGTTTATTTTTTCTTGATGTAGGCTTACATTAACGCTGCAATGAGGTTACTGTGAAGATCCCCGAGCAGTCACATTCCGGTGCCTGTTCAGGCACACTGAGGGAGAATTTAGCACAGGCAATGCTCCTAACCAGCACATCTTTCAGACTGTGGGAGGAAACCGGAGCACCCAGAAGAAATCCATGCAGATATGGGGAGAATGTGCAGACTTAGCTGAGGCAGCGACTCCAAGCCAGGAATCACCATGACTGAGACTAGTTTTCAATACCAGATTTTATTAATTCTATCCAGCTGCCATGGTGGGTTTGAACCCATGTCTCCAGAGTATTAGCCTGGGCCTCTGGATTACCCCGATACTGCTGTCTCCTCATAAATATTCATTTCTTCATCATGTGTTTATCCAGCTTTCCCACTAACGGTATTTGCTTCAACTGCTCCTTGTATTACTCCGGGTGCCCATAGGATTCAAGAACAAGTTGGCGAATTGGTGTGTCAAATTGGCTTGTTAATAGAAGATGGAGAGCTGCTTTTGTGATTGGAACCCTTGCTGTGTTTGGACGAGATCTTAAACCACTACGTAATAGCTGGACCAAGTGCTGGTAAATGGGATTAGTATAGATTGGTACTTGATGGTTGGCATATTTGATGGGCCGAAGGGCCTGTTTCTGTGCTGTATAACTCTAAGAGTGGGATTTTCTGGCCTCGCTTGCACCAAAACGAGAAATTCCTGCCCGAGAGGAACAGAGATTCCACGATCCGACCCTGGCCTGCTCCCATTCTTATGGTGGGCAGGATGGTAAAATTCGCCCCTATGCCTCAAAGTTCCAGATTCTAATTCCTCTTTAGTTTGGAGGGGAACTTACTTGCAGTTGCTGGCCTAGAGTTGCTAGGTGGTAGAATCGTGGGTTTGAAAGGTGCTGTATAGGGAGGTTTGTGGAGTTGCTCCAATGTGTCACGTGGCTGGAACAGAATGCTGCCACTGTGCAGTGATAGTGGAGAGGGGTCAGTGTTTAAACATTGTTATCTTGCGACATTTTTTTACACTGGGGTAAATCTTCTGCTCCCAGCTGCTGTGGGAAGTGACGCGGATGAGGTGGAACATTTGACAGACCACTTAATGGTCCATTGACCTCGGATGGAACCCGACAGCATCTCTATACCATAGAATCTCACAGAATCCCCTACAGTGCAGAAGGAGACCATTCGGCCCATCGAACCGGCACCGACAACAATCCCACCCAGGCCCTATTTAACTACACATACTTACCTCGCCCTGACACTAAGGGGCAATTTAGCATGGCCCATTAACTTAACCTGCACATTTTTGGACTTGTTAGGTTATGAAGGTCAGAAACCTAACTTGGAGTACTGTGTGCAGTTCTGGTCGCCTCATTAAAGAAAGATGTGGATGCCATTGAAAGGGTGCAGAGGAGATTTACAAAGATGTTACCTGGATTGGGTAGCATGCCTTATGAGGATAGGTTGATGGAGCTCAGTCTTTTCTCCCTGGAGAGAAAAAAGTTGAGAGGTGAACCCGATAGAGGCTTATAAGATGTTGAGGGGTTTGAATCAAGTGGATTCTCGGAAGCTATTTCCCAGGGCTGAAATGGTCGCTACGAGAGGACACAGGTTTAAGGTGCTGGGGGGTAGGTACAGAGGAGATGTCAGGGGTAAGTTTTTCACTCAGAGGGTGGAATCGGCTGTCGTCAGCGGTGGTGGAGGCAAACTCGTTGGGATCTTTTAAGAGACTTCTGGATGAGTACATGGGATTTAATGGGATTGAGGGTTATAAGTAGGCCTGGTAGGTAGGGATATGATCGGCGCAACTTGTGGGCCGAAGGGCCTGTTTGTACTGCAGTGTTCTATGTTCTATGTTCGAGAACTATTCACAATGCTCCAAATGTCGGTAAGCAACACACCTTTGATATAGACCTTCTGCTCGAAGGTGCAACTTTACTAGCTAAATGGAACTCAAATCAATAATGTAATACAAATCCAAATAGATCCTCACTACGTGAGGATAGTGTAAATGCTCTGAATGTGTGTCTCATTCTCCTGACCTTAAAGCTGATATCTCAGACTGAGAGAGAAAGGTTGCGCAGTACACTGTATCTCCAAGGTTTAATAGGGTAGATAGAAAACATAGAAACATTGAAAAACCACAGCACAATACAGGCCCTTTGGCCCACAAAGTTGTCCCGAACATGCCCCTACCTTAGAGATTACTAGGCTTACCTATAACTCTCTATCTTACTAAATTCCATGTATTTATCTAAAAGACTCTTAAAAGATCCTATCAAATCCGCCTCCGCCACCATTGCTGGCAGCCCATTCCACGCACCCACCACCCTCTGAGTGAAAAACTTACCCCTCACATCTCCTCTGTACCTACTCCCCAGCACCTTAAACCTCTTGTGGCAACCATTTCAGCCCTGGGAAAAAGCCTCTGACTATCTACTCAATCAATACCTCTTAACATCTTATACACATCTATCAGATCACCTCTCATCCTTCATCTGTCCAAGGAGAAAAGTCATGATATACAGATGCCGGCGTTGGATTGGGGTGGTAAGAACTCAGTAAGAATTTAGCAACACCAATTTATAATCCAACCGATTTATTTGATAGTAAAAACGCGAGCTTGACAGAGTGTTGAAAGCTCGCGTTTTTACTATCAAATAAATCGGTTGGATTATAAATTGGTGTTGCTAAATTCTTACCAAGGAGAAAAGGCCAAACTCCCTCAACCTATCCTCATAAGGCATGCCCCCCAATCCAGGCAACATCCTTGTACATGTCCTCTGCACCCTCTCAATAGCTTCCACATCCTTCTGTAATGAGGCAACCAGAACTGACAACAGTACTCCAAATGGGGTCTGAGCAGGGTCCTATACAGCTGCAACATTATCTCTCGACTCCTAAACTCAATTCCTTGATTAATGAAGGCCAGTAATGGCCAGAAAATCAGAGAAACTGTGATGTGCTGATGTGCCTTTTTGATTTCTAAATGGCTCAGTAGTGTTGGTCTGTTTCAGATCATTACAATAAGTTTAAAACTCCAAACACAGGCAGGTGCACATACTCTCATCCGACACGCTTGTGCGTTTCAAAAGAATGAAATAATCTAATTCTGATGATCTGAGATGTGCTGCCTGAAAGATTATGCTGATTCAACAGTAAAGGGAATTGGCCAAATAATTCACAGAATCACAGCATTTTTACAACATAGAAACAGCCTATTCAGCACATCATGCCTGTACTGGCCCTCCAAACATGCAATATGGTTTAGTGCCATTTCCTTGCCTTTTTCCCATACCCCCGCTCGTTGTTTTTCTTCAAATAAACATTGAATGCCCTCTTCAATTAGAACATAGAACATTACAGCACAGAGCAGGCCCTTCGGCCTTCGATGTTGCGCCGACCAATATAAAAAGCAATGCCCCTCCAAACTAAACCATTCCCTTCTCTTCCATATACTTATCAACTAACCTCTTAAACGCCACCAAACTTGGCGCATCTACAACTGCTGCAGGCAGGGCATTCCACTCCCGAACCACCCTTTGGGTAAAGAACCTACCTCTGATATCCGTCCTATAACTATCACCCCTTAATTTAAAGCTGTGTCCCCTCGTGCTAGCTTTCTCCATCCTAGGAAAAAGGCTATCACTGTCCACCCTATCTAAACCTCTAATCATCTTATATGTTTCGATCAGGTCCCCTCTTAGCCTCCTCCTTTCTAACGAAAACAACCTCAAATCCCTCAGCCTCTCCTCATAAGACCTGCCCTCCATACCAGGCAACATCCTGGTAAACCTCCTCTGTACCCTCTCCAATGCCTCCACATCTTTCTTATAATGTGGGGACCAGAACTGCACACAATACTCCAAGTGCGGCCGCACTAGAGTTTTGTACAGTTGCAACATGACGTTGCGGCTCCGAAATTCAATCCCTCTACCAATAAAAGCCAAGACTCCATATGCCTTCCTAACAACCTTCTCGACCTGACTGCCTACTTTCAGGGATCTATGCACATACACACCAAGATCCCTCTGTTCATCTAGACTACTAAGAATCCTACCATTTGCCCTATACTCTACACATTTATTATTTCTGCCATAGTGCATTACCTCACACTTTTCCACATTAAACTCCATTTGCCACCTCTCGGCCCAGCTCTGCAACTTGTCCAAGTCCCTCTGCAAACTATAACACCCCTCTTCACTATCTACCACTCCACCGACTTTAGTGTCATCTGCAAATTTACTAATCCATCCTTCAATACCCTCATCCAGATCATTTATAAAAATTACAAACAGCAGGGGCCCCAAAACAGACCCCTGAGGTACACCACTTGTCACCGTAGGCAGGTTCTTCGATTGAACCTGCCTCTGCTACGCTTCCAGGCACTGAGGGGAAACATGTGCAGAGAAAAATCAGGAGTGTAATTAGATAGCTTCTTCAAAGGTCGACTCAACAATGATGGGCGGAATGGCCTCATAGAATCATAGAATCCTGACAGGATAAGAGCAGGCAATTGGGCCCATCAATTCTGCATCAGCTTTCTGAAAGAGCACCCTATCACACCCTATCCCCATAACTGCATGTATTTACTCCACTAATCCCCCTAACCTTGAGAGTTGCATCTTGAGACACTAAAGGGGAATTTATCATGGCCAATCAACCTAACCCGCACATCTTTGGACTGTGGGAGGAAACAGGAGCATCTGGAAGAAACCCACGCAGACACAGGGAGAACATGCAAGCTCCACACAGACAGTGACCTGAGGCCTGAATTGAATCCAGGTCCCTGGTGCTGGAAGGCAGCAGTGCTCGGCACTATACTGTCTCCAGTGTGTCACCATGCCACCTGCACTGTGCCTCCGTGACGCACTTCTTTCCTTCCAAAATATCTGATCCAATCATTCTATGAGTAGCCGCGTCAAAGGGAGTGAGGATTCCTTAAGGGAGGAGTTACCTCTTCCCAGCCCATGTGGGATCTAGTGTAAGATGAAGGCTGATGTGCAGGGAGATATGGGCAGGAATTTTCCCCCTCCGCCTGCCACGGGAATCTAAGTGGGTAAGGGGCGGACAATGGGAAAATCTGTTGACTTTAGGGGGAATGTAATTGTTTCGGGATGAACGAGGCCATAAAATCTTACCTATGATTTCAATAAAGAGCAAGAATTTTTAAAAAAAATCCCAGTTATTTAGTAAAAGAATAAAGCCACAAGTCTCCATTATTTAAAACCAAAGAGTTCTTACCATACAAGAATCAAACAAAGCAAACACTACGTGCTGTCTGAGGCGACATTCTAAAGCCCATAAGCTACACAAGTGAAGCATAAATGACTAGACAAATGGTGTTCAATTATAAATTATAAATTACATGTTAAATGGAAGATAACGCTAAGGTTGATCTTATGAATTGGCTGAGTAGTTTGCTCAGCACGTAGGCCAATCATAGTTACAAAATCATTCAAAACTTTGTCTTGCTCACAAAGAATTTCAGCTCCTCTCCTTCTAGGGTTTAGTCTGATCCCAGAATTGCAAACCAATACAAGCTCCAAAGAGTACAGTCTGTATACAAATAGCGCACATCTGCAAAACCTGCTCAACTCAGCCTGGACAGTGTCGACCCACCAATGTTATCTTCACGTAACAGAAACAGCTGCAGCAACTTTCCCCTTGTTTGAATGAGGCCAGTCGGCATCTACGTCACCTTGGGGTGGCACAGTGGCACAATGACTAGAACTGCTTCTTCACAGCGCCAGGTATCTGGATTCAATGGCCTGTCTCATTATTCTGATGCCAAATGCTCTGGTTTCTGGTAGATTTTCTTGCCAGCATGTCTTCTAGTGATTGTCATGGTAACTGCTGCTCAGGCCTTTGTAAAACAACAGGCTGGCAAATTGGGCTGACAATCTGTGTGCAGTTTACTCATTTTCCCTATATCTGTGTGTGTTTTGTCCGGGTTCTCCGGTTTCCTCCCACAGTACAAAGATGTGCAGGTTAGGTACATTGGCCATGCTAAATTGCCCCTTAGTGTCCAAAGGTGTGTCGGTTAGGTGGATTGGCTGTGCAGCTGGATCTAACCCCTGTCTTCTTCAGCCTGCCTGTACTGCACGACTGGAGTTCGGAGGGTGTTGTGTTCCTTTATCACCTTCAACTAGGTTCAATTTCCCCACAGATTTTGGCTTCCAATCTCAGTTTCAGTCTCGATTTCCTTAGAAACTGGAAAAACCGATTTCCTTTCTCAGTTTCCCTTTCCCCTTTTGGATCAAATACGGACTTTGATCACAGATTCCATCACAAGACCCAAGACAGAGAGAGATGTTAGCTTTCACTGGCACTACTTTAAACCCTCTGCCCGGTTCTGTATCAGGGAACCTCCTCCCGTAGCTGTGGGTGTTGTAGGGTTGGGGAGTTGGCAGGGTTGGGGAGTTGGTGTTAATGGATACAGCCTCCCACATATCTGATATTGGAGTTTTCAGATCCATAGCTGAACTCCATTTGTTTGCTTATGCTCCATATTCCTTTCTGTCCAGTTGGACGTTCTATGCTGTTGGGTTCTTTAGATTTGAGAGAATCTAAACAGTGCAGAAGAGGCCATTTGGCCCATGGAATCAGCACCGATTCTTGGACAGAGCATCTTACCCAGGCCCATTCCCTGCCCTATCTCCGCAACTCCACACATTTAGCACAGCTAATCCACCTAAACTGCATACATTTGGACACTAAGAGGCAAATTAGTGCAGCCAATCCACCTAACTCATGCACCTTTGGACACTAAAGGGCAATTTAGCGTGGCCAAAACACCTAACTTGCACATCTTTGTACTGTGGGAGGAAACTGGAAAATCTGGACGAAACGCACACAGATATGGGGAAAACGAATAAATTGCACACAGATGGTCAGCCAAGGCTAGAATTGAACCCAGATATCTGGCGCTATGAAGAAGCAGTTGTGACACTGTGCCACCCCATAGTGATACAGACGCCCACTGGTCTCATTCAAACTGGCAAACCCCAATACACCAGCTGGCGGGCACTGATGGATATGGATGTTGTGCAATTGCTGGTTCCGTGGCCTGCAGGCTGTTTGCCTCCCTTGTTTACCCTGTTTACTTCACCCGTTCATTAATGGTTCTTCTTAAGGACTCTTCTTCATGGTCTGTCTCATTATTCTGATGCCAATTGCTCTGATTCTTAGTAGATTTTCTTGCCAGCAGTGATTGCCATGGTAACTGCCGCTCAGGCCTTTGTAAAACAACAGGCTGGCAAATTGGGACGTTAATGCTGCGTTTGCTTTGACATGCAGCTGAGTTCAAACTGACCTCTTCCCTACATTTTCCATCAAACAAATGTCCTGGATACTGAGTTACTCCATTAGCTACTTTCAAGAATTGTTAACAATGCATCAGCTGAGGAGGAGATTGCAGAAAGCAGTGAAGCTGAAGCTTCAAGCAATATGGAAATAAATTCCGCTTATTTTTAGGAATAATTCAGGGCCTTCATTAATAGAGGAATTGAGTTTAGGAGTTGGGAGGTAATGCTGCAACTTTATAAGACCCTTGTCAGACCCCACTTGGAGTATTGTGTGCAGTTCTGGTCACCTCACTATGGGAAGGATATGGAAGCTATTGAGAGGGTGCAGAGGAGATTTACAAGGGTGTTGCCTGGATTGGGAGGCAGACCTAATGAAGATAGGTTGAGAGAGCTAGGACTCTTCTCCCTGGAGAGACGAAGATTGAGAGGTGACCTGATAGTGGTTTATAAGATGTTGAGAGGAATGGATAGGGTGGATTCTCAGAGGCTATTTCCTAGGGCTGAAATGGTCGCTATGAGAGGACACAGGTTTAAGGTGCGGGGGGGGAAGTACAGAGGAGATATTAGGGGTACGTTTTTCACTCAGAGGGTGGTGAGTGAATGGAATCGGCTGCCATCAGTGGTGGTAGAGGCGAATTCGCTGAGTTCATTTAAGAGACTTCTGAATGAGTACATGGGACTTAATGGGATTGGGAGTTACAGATAGTTCTATGGCCTGATTCTAAGTACTGATATGATTGGCACAACTTGTGAGCCGAAGGGCCTGTTTGTGCTGTAGTGTTCCATGTTCTATGTTCTATGTACTGACCATCAAACTTTGGGACATCAGCCTTGGCTTGAATTGGGTGATTTTCTCATCTTTAATGCAAAAGATTCTGGGCTCCACTCCTGAAACCTGAGGCAGGCTCCTCAGTGCAGTACTGAGGGGGTGCTGCACTGCCTCAGGTGCCATTTTCCAGATCATAGAATCTCTAAAATACAAAAGGAGGCCATTCGGCCCATCGAGTCTATACTGACCACATCCTACTCAGGCCCTATTCCTCTGCACATATTTACCCTTTTAATCCCCCTGACATAAAGGGCAATTTTAGCATGGCCAATCAAGCTAACACGCACATCTTTGGACCGTGGGAGGAAGCCAGACCACCTGGAGAAAACGCACTCAGACACGGGGAGAAAGTACAAACACCACACAGACAGTGACCTGAGTCCAAAATTGAAGCTAGTTCCCTGGAACTGTGAGGTAGCAATGCTAACCACTGTGCCACTGTGCTGCCCATTTAACCACCCACCCCTCCCACACACACCCCCATCTCCATTCTAAAACAGATGTTAAAGATTCTGTTGCTCATTATTGTCCTTTAGGGAAGGAAATCTGCTGTCCTTACTTGATCTGGATTAGATATGACTCTAGAGCCACAGTAATGTGGTTGACCCTCAACTGCCCTCCAAAGGCAACTGGGGATGGGCAATAAATGCTGGCCAGACAGCAATGCCCATGTCCCATGAATGAAATAAAAAAAAATGAAATATTGCTGCCTTGTCAAATATTTTTTATATTTTTTATATTTCCCTCAACTAGCATCACTAGAATAAATGATCTCATTTACATCATTGCCAATTGTGGGGCGTTACTGTGTGTATATTGGTTGCCATAATTCCTTTTTGTATATTGGGATGCGATGGTGTAGTTGTATTGTCGCTGGATCCGAAATGATGGCACAGTGGCACAATATTTAGCACTGCTGCCTCAGAGCACCAGTGACCCGGGTTCGACTCCTGGCTTGGGTCACTGTCTATTTGGAATTTGCACATTCTCCCCGTGTCTGCTTGGATTTCCTCCGGGTGCTCCGGTTTCCTCCCATAGTCTGAAGGACGTGCTGGTTAGGTGCATTGACCCGAACAGGCACCAGAGTGGGGCCACCAGGGGAATTTCACAGTAACTTCACTGCAGTGTTAATTTAAGGCTTACTTGTGACTAATTAAATTAAAAAATAACCCAGGAAATTCTCTGGGGACCCAGGTTTGAATCCCAATATACGACAGATGGTGGAATTTGATTTTAATAAAAATCCGGTATTAGAAGTCTTACGTTGACCATTATCAATTGTTGCAAAACCACATCTGGTTCAGTGATGTCCTTTAAGGGAGGGAATCTGCCATCCTTACCTAGCCTAATCTGTACGTGACTGCAGACTCACAGCGATGTATTGACTCTTAAGTGCCCACCGGCAGCTAGGGATGTACATTAAATGCTGGCCCAGTCAGTGATGCCCACAACCTGTGAATGTATAAGTAACAATGCTAAAATACTTAGGGACAAGCTCAGTTTCAGTTTAAAGCAAGCCTAACCATCTCTGTTCTACTTGAATGAATTATAACATCAATCTTTACAGTCATTTTATGGAGGCTGGGGCACTTAGGGCTGGGTTTTCACCCCTGAGGCAGGGAGTTTGAATCAAGGTTTTGTGCATAATAGTGATAGTCCAGACTTGGATGAAAAATAACCTTTCTTTTGTTGTAATAGATGCACAGAAGGGAAAACATTTCTTCCTTGATAGATTTACCAGCTTTTATTCGCTTAGATCGACCTTGTTTCAATGTTTCTTTACATACGATGAAGATGTGTCAAGTGCTTATAGTTTCTGCTCCTGCTATTTCGTTTAGTTTTATTTATTCGTGCTACATGTAGGCTTACATTAACATTGCAATGAAGTTACTGTGAAAATTTCTTAGTTGCCACATTCTTGCACCTATTTAGGTTAATGCAGCTAACCAGCACATCTTTGGGAATGTGGGAGCAAACCAGAGCACCCAGAAAAAACCCATGCAGACACGGGGAGAACATGCACAGACAGTGACCCAAGCCAGGAATCGAACCCGGGTCCCTGGGTATTAGTGCTGCTCCAGTGGGTATAAGTACACCACAATACTGTCAGGAATGGAGTTTCAGGATCTCGCACGCAGCTACAACACTGGTGTTTGTCTGACAATGTGAAAAAGCAGGACAAATCCAATGGCTGTCGCATCATTCATCTCTTGCTCAAGTTTACCCAAGTGCAATATGAATTGAGTCTGTGTCCCTGGAGACTGTAGATGAAGTAAATAAAATGAATTTGCGACCTCAGGTGAATGTGATTTACGCTTGTGATTTTTCTTCACAACGTCCCTGAATGGATCTGAGCAGAGCAACCGATGCTCCTCTCGGCCTAGTGGGGATATCTGAATTCCTCCTCACTCAGGTAGCACGGTGGCACAGTGTTTAGCATTGCTGTCTCGCAGCGCCAGAGGCCTGGGGTCAATTCCCAGCTTGGTCTACTATCTGTGTGAAGTTTGCACATTCTCCCCACTTCTGCGTGGGTTTCCTCTGGGTGCTCCAGTTTCCTTCCATAGTTGAAAGTATGCAGTTTCGATGGAGTGGCCATGGTGAATTACAATCACAGAATCCCTACAGTGTAGAATGAGACCATTCGGTCCATCGAGTCTGCACCAACCACAATCCCACCCGGACACTATTCTTGTAACTCCACATATTTACCCTACCAATCCCCTTGACACTAGTGTCAATTTAGTGTGGCCAATCAACCTAACCCAACATCTTTGGACCTCAGTGTCAGAGGGATTAGCAGGGTCAATAGATAGTGTTGTGGAGATTGGATGGGTTTGTTGTTGGTGCAGGCTTGATGAACTGAATGGCCTCCCTTTGCACTGTAGGGATTCTATGATGCCTATACCATTACAGGAAGCTGACCATTGGTGGGCAAAGTGTTGGAGAGAATAATTAGGGATAGGATTTATACTTATTTAGAGAGTAATGAATTGATTGGAGATAGTCAGCATGGTTTTGTGAAGGGTGGGTCGTGCCTTACTAACCTCATTGAGTTTTTTGAAAAAGTGACGAAGGAGGTGGATGGGGGTAAGGCGGTTGATGTGGTATATATGGACTTTAGTAAGACGTTTGATAAGGTGGCCCATGGAAGACTTCTGCAGAAAAATGCAGATGTATGGGATAGAGGGTGATTTAGCTAATTGGGTTAGGAATTGGCTAGCAGGTAGAAGACAGAGGGTGGTGGTTGATGGGAGATATTCATCTTGGAGTTCGGTGACAAGTGGTGTACCTCAGGGGTCTGTTTTGGGCCCCCTGCTGTTTGTAATTTTTATAAATGATCTGGATGAGGGTATTGAAGGATGGATTAGTAAATTTGCAGATGACACTAAAGTCGGTGGAGTGGTAGATAGTGAAGAGGGGTTGTTATAGTTTGCAGAGAGACTTGGACAAGTTGCAGAGCTGGGCCGAGAGGTGGCAAATGGAGTTTAATGTGGAAAAGTGTGAGGTAATGCACTATGGCAGAAATAAAAAATGTGTAGAGTATAGGGCAAATGGTAGGATTCTTAGTAGTCTAGATGAACAGAGGGATCTTGGTGTGCATGTGCATAGATCCCTGAAAGTAGGCAGTCAGGTCGAGAAGGTTGTTAGGAAGGCGTATGGAGTCTTGGCTTTTATTGGTAGAGGGATTGAATTTCGGAGCCGCAACGTCATGTTGCAACTGTACAAAACTCTAGTGCGGCCGCACTTGGAGTATTGTGTGCAGTTCTGGTCCCTGCATTATAAGAAAGATGTGGAGGCATTGGAGAGGGTACAGAGGAGGTTTACCAGGATGTTCCCTGCATTATAAGAAAGATGTGGAGGCATTGGAGAGGGTACAGAGGAGGTTTACCAGGATGTTGCCTGATATGGAGGGCAGGTCTTATGAAGAGAGGCTGAGGGATTTGAGGTTGTTTTCGTTAGAAAGAAGGCGGCTAAGAGGAGACCTTATTGAAACATATAAGATGATTAGAGGTTAGATAGGGTGGACAGTGATAGCCTTTTTCCTAGGATGGAGAAAGCTAGCACGAGGGGACACAGCTTTAACTTAAGGGGTGATAGTTATAGGACAGATATCAGAGGTAGGTTCTTTACCCAAAGGGTGGTTCGGGAGTGGAATGCCCTGCCTGCAGCAGTTGTAGATGCGCCAAGTTTGGTGGCGTTTAAGAGGTTAGTTGATAAGTATATGGAAGAGAAGGGAATGGTTTAGTTTGGAGGGGCATTGCTTTTTATATTGGTCGGCGCAACATCGAAGGCCGAAGGGCCTGTTCTGTGCTGTAATGTTCTATGTTCTATGTTCTATTGTCAGATCGAGGCATTGGTTGAATGGTGTGCAGCACACGTATGATGATTGTAATGAACTGGCTTTTTATTTCACTCTCTGCTCACTGGAAAGTCTGCTCAGCAGAAAAATTAATATCTGAGCCTCTCATCAGAACAGAAATGAAAAATCCTGAAGTTTCATTTCAATAGAAGGGATTAACACTTTGAATAAAATATGTCAAATTAGCAGTGCCTGCGGGCTGAGTGTTAAAATAGATTTTTATTCTTGCTTAATCCACTTTAACATTTCTTTACTATTCAAATCAAATATACTTTATCATTCCAGCAAGGTTGCTAAATACTCAATGTTTAAGCACACTAGATGTCTCCATTCTAGGCCAGTCCCAGTGGTATTATGATTTGCATTGCTGCCATTTATATAGAGGTTTTAATGTAATAAACCATCTGCAGCCATTTGATGGAGATTTACAGGACAAAACTTGACTCTTTTCACCTAGCGTGCAACTGGAGAGGCCACTGTGGACCCCCGGCTCCTCCGACACAGTGAATTTACACTGCTTCATAGAAGAATCATAGAAACCCTATCGTACAGAAAGAGGCCATTTGGCCCATTGAGTTTGCACTGAACATATCCCACTCAGCCCTATCTCTATATCCCTACACATTTATCCACTAATCCCTCTAACCTACGCACCTCAGGACACTAAGAGGCAATTTTAGCATGGCCAATCGAACTAACACGGACATCTTTGGACTGTGGGAGGAAACCGGAGCACCTGGAGGAAACCCATGCAGACACGAGGAGAATGTGAAAACTCCACACAGACAAGTGACCCAAGCCAGGAATCGAGCCCAGGTCCCTGGAGCTGTGAAGCAGCAGTGCCAACCATTGTGCCGCCTGGGAGCAGAGGCAGGGGATCAGACACAGAGGGCAGCAGCAAGCACCCCTGGTGACGCACTTCTGAGAGCCTCATCCTTCTCTCTGCATTGGACTCACCGCCTTGGAGGGTGTTGCCCCTGAACCTTCTGGGTAACCTGCAGTGCATCAATCATTCATGACAAGCAATCCAGTGGGTTATGTGTAAAACCCCTACTCCACCCCAATCATTATCTTCCTGGGCTTCCCTGGGCCAGCCCCTGATTGTCCCTCCGCTCCCACTGCACCCCCCCTCCCCACACACACACACACCCCACACCCCACCACTGAACAGCCCCGAACACCCATCCTGCCAGTACTGATCTCCCGTTCTCCCCACTCTGGACAGTCCTGATTCCCCCCACCCTCCACCGGGATGGCCAGCTCCGATTGCCTCTTCCCTCCCTCTCCCAGTCATCTGTAATATAGACTGGCAGTGGGTCTCCCCACCCCTACTGATCGCCCCTTCCAATAGGCTACCCTGCAATCAGCCCACTCCTCTTTGGCCCCACCCACTCTGATGCCCAGTGAGCAGTGCCGGTTGCCCCCTGGGCAGTGCCAGGGTGCCAGGCTGGCACTGCTCACAGAGCACCCCTCCTTACCCCTGACCTTCTGGGCTGAACTCAATGGCCTCTCTTCCTTCCCCATTCATGTGGAGCATGAGTAAACCCTGCTGGAGTGAACTAGGGGGTAGGGAGAGACACTAGCAAGCCCAGATACTTCAGTTCTGTGCCTGCTAATGAAATGCAAAAGGGGAGCTGATTACACTGGAAATCTTCATCCAGGATACTCACGGAGACTGCGGCACCCCCCGGGAAGCCTGCAAATGACCCTCGCTGATGTCTCGCTCTGCTACTCGAGCAGTGCGGAGAGCTGGGAGAATCACCTCCTACACCTTTATACAGTGCAGAAATTGTAGGTAAGTGTCGATTATTGGCCAATAGTGTGAAATGATGATGTAAATAATGAAACTTTCGTAAGCTAAAAATTATGCTCAATGTTTCTTTTTCTAGCTGAGCATATCAGGTCTCCCCTCAGCCTCCAGAGAAAATAACCCTAGTTTGTCCAGCATCTTCTTATAACTCATACCCTCTAATCCAGGCTGGTAAATTTCTTCTGTACCCTCTCCAAAGCCTCCACATCCTTCCTTTAATGTGGCAACCAGAATTGAACACAATATTCTAAGTGCGGCCTAACCAAAGTTTTATAAAGCTGTAATATGATATCCTTATCCTTAACTCAATGCCCTGAACAATAAAGGCACACATGCCATATGTCTTCTTTACTACCCACCTACTTGTGTGGTCACTTTCAGGGAGTCATAGACCTGAACTCCCAGATCCCTCTGTGCAGCAATGTTCTTCAGGGCCCTGCCACTATCTGCATACTTACCCTTCACATTTGATGTCCCGAAGTGTAGCACCTTACATCTCCCCAGATTAAACTCCATTTGCCATTTCTCTGCCCATGCCTGCAACTGATCTATATCCTGCTACACCCTTTGACAACTTTCTACACTGTCATGTTGCAGGATAAGAAATTGAAAGTAAAACAGCAGCCTGGGCATAATCCCAATGACAATACCAACAAACCATGTGATCAGATCTTGAAAAAACATACACCATTTTTAAATATACAGAATAGAATTGAAGACAGTTCCATGACTATATGAATGATTAAGCTTTTTCTATCATGAAATATTTGTTCATAGAATCCCTACTGTGCAGAAGGAGGCCTTGCGGCCCATCGAGTTTGCACTGACCACAATTCCACCGAAGCCTGTGGCCCCACTTATTCACTCTAGCTGACATTAAGGGTCAATTTAGCACGGCCAATTAACTTAACCCGCACACCTATGGACTATGGGAGAAAGTCGGAGCACCTGGAAGAAACCCATGCAGACACGGGGAGAACGTGCAAACTCCACACAGGCATTGAGCCCAGGCTGGAAACGAAGCCAGGTCCCTGGCGCTGTGGGGCAGCAGTGCTAATCGCTGTGCCACCGTGTTGCCCCAATTTGGTGCATATAAAATGTTTCAATCTGATTCATGTGGCCACGGTTTGTGAATAGGTCTGATTTCAATCTAGCAGCTCACTGAACTGAAGGAGGGCCACTGATGTGGCTCACATGCCAATCTAAGATTGCCCATCGCTGCTTTATATTTTTGTTTGTGGTCAAACCAGGCACCGAGAGCGAAATCCCACATGCAGCAATGCCGGCAGTGGCCAATTACTGTGATTGGGTGATAAATGTTCACCTGATCATCTCCCCTGATCACCTTTCTTGAAGAGCAGATCTCGTGCTATAACAAGTCTTCGAAGGCAGAAATCCCTTCTTCAAAATCCCTCTCTTTACAAACTCTAACAGTATACAGAGTGCTATCAATCAGCAGTCTACCTTCAGGAGTGCCAGGGGAACTGACACTCCCAGTTAAATACAATGCGAAGATTGGCCCAAGAGTTGGATCCTTAATCAGAGAGTTTGTTCTCCAATAGGCCAACCTCAGTGAAGTCATTACACATGTAAAGATGTCAAAGCCCAGCAAAGAAGCCCATTTCCGAGCACAAACAGATCAGCCATGGCTTTACAGGATGATGGTGAGACTGGAGGGGCCGAATGGCCTGCTTTTGCTCCTCTTTCATGTGTTCATACAACACCACTGTGCTGCACTGAAATATCTGAAGTCCAGCAGCGAGCTTGAACTCCCAGGTGCTGCGAACTAAGGTAAACACTGAAAACTGGAGCCTAAGCGATGCCTCTGACAGTAACAGATTGTCCTGTTCATGGAACATCTCCTGTTGGGGAACTTAATTTACTTAATCAATGAGAAAACTCGCAGTTATTACAAGTACCAATCCTTCGGAATCCGAGGCTCAATAAAAAATATATCTTTTTAAAGATTTTGCCTCAGCTGTAACAGGCACTAAATCCTGGCAGGCTAATTAAATTGAATAGTCCTCATCCCTGTAATTGAGGCTGAATGATGACTCTGATGATTGTACCTGGCTCTTGATAGTCCTGTGCAAATGGAAGGCAGGCGAGCTTGTGGGGATGATGTATCTGTCTGCTCTGTGCTATCAGAGGCAAAGTTGTCGTCTTAATTCAAAATGCTCCACCGCAAATGCACAGAGAAATGACTGCCTCTGTGGGCTGGCCAGGATTTCAATGAATCAGACAAAAAAATGGGTTTGGCTATTTTTTTAAGCCATTGAATTGTAGAATCCCTATAGTACAGAAGAAGGCTATTCAGCCCATCGACACTGCACTGACAACAATCCCACCCAAGCTCTATCGCTGTAACACCAGGTATTTCATAGAATCCCTACAGTGCAGAAGGAGGCCATTCAGCCCATCGACACTGCACTGACAACAATCCCACCCAAGCTCTATCGCTGTAACACCAGGTATTTCATAGAATCCCTACAGTGCAGAAGGAGGCCATTCAGCCCATCGACACTGCACTGACAACAATCCCACCCAGATCCTGTAACCCCATATATTTATCCTCCTAATCCCACTGCCACTAAGAAGCAATTTAGCCCGGCCAATCAACCTAACCCGCACATCTTTGGCATATGGGAGGAAATCGGAGCACCTGGAGGAAACCCACGCAGACACGGGGAGAACGTGCAGACTGTTATACATAGACAGTTACCCAACTGGGAATTGAACCCAGATCCATGGCGCTGTGAGGCAGCAGTGTTAACCACTGCGCCAACATGTGACAGTGGGATCACTCAGCCCATTGTCCACGCCAGTCAGAAAATGAGGGATCCAGCCTCATCCTGCTACCCAGCAGTGAGGGATTCAATGGGCCGGATTTTCCAGGCACGCTCACCCCGAATCTGGGAAAACCAGCCGAAGATCAATGGATGTTTGTATGGTCCCTGTCCACCATAGTTGTTAGGAAGGGCAATTCCATCCAATATTTTTAAGCTAATTCTTATGTTGTTGAGGCTTTAAGACCAGAAGATATAGGGGCAGAATTAGACTATTTGGCCCATTGAGTCTGGTTCTGCCATTCAATCATTGCTGATATGATTCTCTGCCTTCTCCTTGTAACCCTTGGTCCCCTTATTGATCAAGAACCTTTCCATATCTCTGTCTTAAAGACATTCAATGACCTGACCTCTACAGCCCACATATTAAAGAATTTCACATATTCACCACCCTCCACATTTCAGTTTTAAAGGAATGTCCCTTCACTCTGAGGTTGTGCCTGTGAGTTCTTGTCTCTCTGATGAGTGGAAACATCCTTCCAAGTCCACTCTATCCAGGCTACTCGGTATTCTGCAAGTTTCAATTAGGAACCCCACCCATCCTTCTAAACTCCATCGAGAATAGACCCCAGACTCCTCAACCATGCCTCGTATGACAAGCTCTTCAAGGCAGACCCTACCTCAAAATAGAGGCTGAACTGTAAACTCAAAGGGAGAAGAAAAGGTAAATACAGAAACGAAAGCAAACTTCCCAGTGCCTGAGGCAATCAGAGCAAACTGAGATCGGGAAATTGCGACTAACCTTTGGTGCGAGATGTAAAAGGACTCAGAGCAGTCCTGCTCTGAACAGACGTTGGGTCCACTCACGGAGGAGAGACGAGCTGAAAAGACTTGTGAGGAAGAGATTAGATCCAGGTAGCTGGGAATAAGCAAGGAGAATAAGTTACTGCAGCTGTTTCTGTTACAGTGATGGATTGATAGCATCCGGACTGAGGTACTACAGACGTGTGCTATTTATGGTGAAGGCCAAGCCTGTGGATCTCCTGTGGGACCTGCCAGCTAGAAATCAAACTATCTCCTGGAAGGAGCAGCTGAAATTCCTCATGAGGAAAACAGAGTTTGAAAGACTTTGAAACTCACTGCAATCGCAGAATCTGAGCAATACATAAAATCTGTATTAGTTGCATCTGCCATTTGATTTGATTCAATTTGATTTATTATTGTCATCTGTATTAGTATACAGTGAAAAGTATTGTTTCTCACTATATAGACACAGCGTACAATTCATAGAGAAAGAAAGGAGAGGGTGAAGGATGTAATGTTACAGTCATAGCTAGGATGTAGAGAAAGGTCAACTCAATATGAGTAGGCCCATTCAAAATTCTGATAGCAGCAAGGAAGAAGCTATTCTTGAGACAGTTGGTATGTGTCCTCAAACTTTTGTATCTTTTTTCCAATGGAAGGAGTTGGAAGAGAGTATGTTTTGTGTGTTGGCTCCTTGATTATACTGGCTGCTTTTCCAAGGCAGTGGGAAGTGTGGACAATATCAATGGGTGCGAGGCTTTGAGTGATGGACTGGGCTTCGTTGAGTATTGTACTATTGGGCAAGAGCATGAGCCATACCAAGCTGTGATACAACCGGAAAGAATGCTTTCTTTGGGTACATCTGTAAAGATTGTTCAGAGTCATAACAGATACACCAAATTTTCTTAGCCTCCTGAGAAATAGAAGTGTTGATGAGCTTTTTTAACTATAGTGTCAGCGTGGAGGGACCAGGACAGGTTGTTGGTGATCTGGACACCTAAAAACGTGATGCTCTCGGCCATTTAATGTGCAATATATAGTTTATGTTCAAACATAATTCGTCCGTTCATTTATGTTTAACTCATGTTAATTTTGGATGCTAGAATATTAGATAGATAGCATTTAGTATTAAGTAAATCCAAAATGCTATGGATGCCAGAAATCTTAAATAAAAGTAAAATAGCATTTTATTATTAATTATTAGTAATAGATAATATTTAATGTTTGCTTTGTTGATCTTTGTATGATAAAACTGTGGAATGTTGTGACTTCATTCTCTTAGTATATAATGGGATTTCAAATTTTGTCTTTTTTTAATAAAAAGGTTGCTGGTCTCTTTTAGGATACCAGATCAGAAACTCCAAGATACATTATGAAGCCAACCTCGACCCTAATAACTTTCTGTTTTGGCATTAATATAAGGATAAGATGTTTCACTCCAGGCATGATTCTACTGACAAACTAGGAAGCTTTTATCACAACAAATTTATTTAACAATACAGTTTAATTATAACAAATGAATTAGCTTAACACTTAACAATTGAACAGTACTTAAACATAAGATAAAATTATTAACTGCTCAGTTATCCCTATAAATTTTAATTCAAGCATTATCCCTCTTACAGACTTAAATTCCTGTCTTCATTGTGAACAAGATACAAAAGTCTGAGGTCGTGTACCAACCGACTCAAGGACAGCTTCCTCCGAGCCGCCATCTGACTCTTGGACTTTTCTACTTCAAATTAAGTTGATTTCCATCTACATCATAGCTATTATTGTAACAATACATTCTGCACTCTCACTTTTCTGTCTCTATGTATGGTATGCTTTGTCTGTATAGCACACAAGAAACAATACTTCTCACAGTGTGCTGATACGTATGACAATAATAAGTGAAATCAAATCAAATGAAATCAAATCCCTCTTCAAAATCAGTCAGTAAAACATAAGCTTATGTGTTGGTACTTAGGTTGACGGGCCTGGAGACCCCAGACAGTCTCCAGAGAGAGAAATAGAGGCAGGAAAACATATCTTGCTCCAATTCCTTGTTTTACAATGAAAGAGAAATTATTTTTGTTTGCTTGCAGGCTTAGTTCCCCCATTAAGCATGTAACGCTGTTTCTGTCAATCATCCTAATCAAAACTCTGCTGTGAAACTCCAGGAGAAACTTAAGTAAACACAGATGCACTAACCTTGTTTCGACAAAAACATTATTAAAGAAAAAGAATTATCCTGTTGTCATGATGCAACAGAACACTGCATTATAAGAACAATGATATAAATATATTTCTTAAAGGAGCAGTATCATTACGCTCTACCAAGGTTGCAACAAAGTAGTGAATCTACAGAATGGACAGGCCGGGATTGCAGAGCAGAAAAGCATTCGGAGGGGTTTCCACTAATTAGAGCCCGATGTTGCTCTGCACTGATTGTTGATAGGCTCAAGAAATCTAAATGAGTTTATTAGCCAATTCTGAGACCTCAGGTTCTGGTTAGTGCCCCAAGGCCATAACAAGCATACCCCTCCCTCTCTCCCCATTGGTGGGGGCCCTGAGACCAATTACAATGTATTTCATTGTAAGTCCTGTCTCTGGGCCACCCAGAGTTGTCTACACCATTGGACCGAGGAGAGAGGCTGAGTAGGAGGGCGAAAACAGTCCCAAAATTCAAGGAGGACTCACTTAGAGACCCATACCCTTTCCACCTCCTTGGGGGCTTATTAGTCCAATGTGAGCGGCTTGTGTTAGCTCCTGGCAAGGAGAGGAAGTTCTGAGAGACATATGCTGGATGGGAGGAAGTGGCTAAGGTGGAGAATCATATCACAAGTAAAGAAAATGCTGGAAGAATTCAGCAGGTCTGGCTGCATCTGTAGGGAGAAGAAACAGAGTTAATGTTCTGAATGTGTTAAACTGTACATCAGAATTGAAGAGAAGAATATATTAGATATTACACTCTAACTGGGAGAGATTGCAACAAGATGTAACAATACTAAGAACAAGAGAGAAATAGCTTGGTATGGGAGGGTGGTGTGGGATGAGAGAGAGTTTTCCGTTGAAGCAATAAATGTTTGGGAAATTTAAAACAAGTTGTCAAGCTGGAGGGGAAAGTTCACAGCCTAAAGCTAATAAGCTTTTTCTCAAGGAATAGAATTGCTGAAATGTCTCTATGGTGTGAGTTTGGAAAGGTGAAGTAATCAAGGCAGCTGCCCAGGCACCTAGCTCACAGCTGTGTAGAAACATAGAAAACAGAAGCAGGTGTAGGCCATTCGGCCCTTTGAATCTGCTCTGCAATTCATTTTCATCATGTCTGATCATTAAATTCAATACCCTGACCCCTCTCCCCCCTCACCTGTATCCCTTGATCCCTTTAGCCCCAAGAGCTATATCTAATTTCTTCTTGAAATCACACTATGATTTGGCCTCAGCAACTTTCTGTAGTAATGAATTCCACACATTCAATACCTTCTTGGTGAAGAAATTTCTCCTCACCTCAGTTGTAAAAGATTTTTCCCTTATCCTCAAACTATAACCTTGAACTCTGGACTCTCCCACTGTTGGGAACATTTTTTTGAATCTATTCTGTCCAACCGTATTGGAATTTTATAAGTTTCTATGAGATCCCCTTTCATTCTTCTAACTGCAATGAATATAATTCTCACCGATTTAGTCTGTCCTCCTATGACAAATGTGCCATCCCAGGAATCAGCCTGATAAACCTCCCTCTACAGCAAGGACATCCCTCCTCAGAGAAGGACACCACAACTACACACAATACTCCAGGTGTTGCTTCACCAACAGCCTATAGAATTGCAGCAAAATATCCCTATCCCTATACTCAAATCCTCGCCCAATGAATGCCAACATACCATGTGCCTTCTTTAGTGCCTACTGTACCTTCATCTTCTGGCTGCATTTTCTGTTTTGTAAATTGCCAATTTTGAGGCCTTTCTGAGCAAGATTATTAAATAGTAGCAAACCACATTTTCACAATGGGGATTAGGCTGACGATTCCTCAAATCACAGAAACACAATGATGGCACTAGAAGAACAAACTGGAAGTGAGAATACTCAACATAGGTCACCATTGACAGATCTGCCATTCCAGGAATCAGTGTGGTAAACCTTCACTGTACTCCTTCTATAGCAAAGATATCCTTCCTCAGATAAGGACACCACAAATGCACACAGCACTCTAGGCATAGCCCGCACCAACGCCCTATACAATTGCATGATCTGCTGATGATGATTGCACGATTAGTTGGATGATCACTAACTGTTGGTCCCTTTCTGTTAGTGAAGGTGTCGAGCTGTCCATCAGGAGCCCCGATGGGAACGTAACCGTAGGCAATGGCTCCTGCACACGGGGTAGACATACAACTGCTGTAATTCCTCCGACTCGATCCAGTTGGCTTTGGCCATCCTGTGAAGGAGGTATATTGGGAATGTACGAAACAGAAAATGCAACCAGGGGATGAAGGTACAGCAGGAAGATTATAGCACTTAGAGTGAACGGGATTGGAGGTTATGGGGAGAAAGCAGGATTAGGCTATTGAGTTGGATGATCAGCTACGATTGTGACGAATGGCAGAGCGGGCTCAAAGGGCCGAATGGCCTCCTCCTGCTCCCATCTTCTACATTTCTATATTTTATACAAATGTCTGCGATCATGCACCATATGACCAAGAGCAGCTTCTTTCCATCAGCCTTTTGAATGGACCTACCTTATATTAAATTGATACTTCTCTACGCCCTAAGCTATAACTGTGACACTACATCCCACACCCTTCAGGACTTTCTTCCATGTTTCTGTAATTCCCAGCCCTCCGGGACATTGCATCTGTGAAAGCTAGTGATGTGTGGCATGTTGTTTACTGTTATTAAGGTCTCCACGGGCTGCCTAGAATGAGCCTGTGGTGAAGGAGTTCAGTGTGACTCTACCCACAATGTGACAGGCATTGAGTGTTTCCCAGTGCAGCTGGATCAGATCCCTGCTGTGAGGATGTCACAGTGATGTGATTGTGGCCAACGGAAGCTTATCCTGACAATTGCAGGAAGCTCAATCTCTGCCTGCAGAATCTCCAGGCTGCCGAAGACTATCTGTGGGCTCTGAGGGCTTTAAGATATATTGGCATTAAAGGCAGTCCAGAGAAGGCTCGCTCGGAAAGACCACAAAATTGGCAATTTACAAACAGAAAATGCAGCCAGGAGATGAAGGTACAGCAGGCAAATGGTATGTTGGCCTTCATTGGGCGAGAATTTGAGTATAGGGATAGGGATGTTTTGCTGCAATTCTGTAGGCTGTTGGTGAGGCCATATCTGGAATACTGTGTACAGTTTTGGTGTCCTTGCCTGAGGAAGGATGTCCTTGCTGTAGAAGGAGTACAGCGAATGTTTACCTGGTTGATTCCTGGGATAGCAGGCCTCTCATAGGAGGACAGGCTAAATTTATTTATTCAAGTAGCTTTACATTAACACTGCAATGATGTTACTGTGAAAATCCCTTAATCGCCACATTCCAGCGCCTATTCGGGTACACTGAAGGAAAATTTAGCATGACCAATGCACCTACCCCTCACTATTCCGGGTATGAAGGGATTTTTTTATGAGGAGATGTTGAGTAGTTTGGGTCTTTACTCATTGGAGTTTAGAAGAATGAGGGGTGACCTTATTGAGACCTATAGGATTCTCGGGGGCTTGACAGGGTCGATGCTGAGAGAATGTTTCCCCTTGTGCAAGAGTCTAGGACCAGAGGGCAGAATCTCAGAGTGAGGGGGTACCCATTTAATATAGAGATGAGGAGCAATTTCTTCACTCGGAGGGTAGTGAATCTGTGGAATTCTTTACCGCAGGCTGTTGAGGTTGGGTCATTAAGCATGTTTAATGCTGAGTTAGACAGACTTTTAATCACTAAGGGAATCGAGAGTTACAGGGATAACGGAAAAATGGAGTTGAGGATTATCACATATGATTGGTCATGATGTTCACTGAATGGCAGACCAGGCTCGATGGGCCAAATGGCCTACTTCTGATCTTACATCTTAAAGTCTTATTTTCTCTTGGCCATTGGTGTCTGGCACTGCCCTGACCCCTCTATGTAACACCTCTGCATCCCCTCTACCCTTCTCCTTCTCACCATTCCTCTCCAGCTCATTCCTATCCTTCTTTCTTCCTCGCTGGAGGCTGTGTCTCTAACTGAGACCACAATCCCTGACGCAGAGAATCAGCAGCCCTAGGAGATGGTAAGGAGAAAATCCACTCAGCAGAGCACTTCAGAATATGGAAAAGACTACCAACTTAAACAATCTCCTGGTTAGCACCCTTGTCTTAAGGCAGCAGGGGATCCCAGTTCGATTCCCAGCTTGGATTACTGCCTGTGCGGAGTCTGCATGCTCTCCCCATGTCTGCATGGGTTTCTTCTGAGTGCTCCTGTTTCCTCCTGCTGATGGGAGGAAAGATGCGCTGGTTAGATGCATTGGCCATGCTGAATTTTCCCTCAGTGTCCCCGAATAGGCACCGACTAGGGGATTTTCACAGTAACTTCATTGCAGTGTTAATGTAAGCCTACTTCTGACTAACAAATAATAAACTTATATATAAAAGTGGATTGCCGCTCATTCAGATGAGTACTCCCTGCAGTCGTTAATGTAAAGCTGAGAGTCTAGTCACGGCTGCCACTTTTAAACCCTTCCAAACAAGATTTACTGTTAATGAATGGATTCTGCATATGGTGTGAATCCCATCCAGAAGGTGTACTATTGCCTTCAGAGCATATGAGGGCTCTGAATTGAATGCTTAACAACTTTAAATACATCTTTAATGAATCAACTCCCTTCTGATCCTGTTCTCATCCCTAACTGCCTTTGGGAGGTTGGGAGGGAGTTGCCTTCTTAAACTGCGGCAGTCCATGTGGTGTAGATACTTGCACAGCGCTGTTAGGGAAGGAGTTCCAGGATTTTGACACAGCGACAATGAAGGGACAACAGTATATTTCCAAGTCAGGACAGTGAGTGGCTTGGAGGGGAACTTCCAGGTGGTGGTGCTCATATCCATCTCCTTCCCTTGTCCTTCTGGATGGGAGAGATTATGGGTTTGGAAGGAGGCTTATTGAGTTGGAGGGGGCACGGTGGTCCAGTGGTTAGCACTGCTGCCTTACAGTGCTAGGTTCTCAGGTTCAAATTCCCGGCTTGGGTCACTGTCTGTGTGGGGTATGCACGTTCTCCCCGTGCCTGTGTGGGTTTCTTCTGAGTGCTCTGATTTCCTCCCACAGCCTGAAAGACGTGCAGGTTAGGTGCATTGACCCAAACAGGCGCTGGAGTGTAGCAATTTGGGGAACTTCACAGCAATTTCATCGCAGTGTTAATGTAAGCCTTACTTGTGGCTAATAAATTAGCTTTAACTTTCTTGCAGAGAATTTTGTAGATGGTACACATTGCTGCTCTATCTGTCAGTGTTGGAGAGAGTGAATATTTGTGGATGGAGTGCTAATCTGATTAGGTATGTTGACCATGCTAAATTCTCCATCAGTGTACCCAAATCAGAGTGTGGTGACTATCCAGCTTTGTCCTGGATGGTGTCAAGCTTCTTGATTGCTTTGGAGCTGCACTCATCCAGGCAAGTAGAGAATATTCCTTTGTACTCCTGACTTGTGCCTTGTAAATAGTAGACACGCTTTGGCAAGGCAAGAGACCTAAAAGAAAGTACCTAGAAGTTCATAGAATCAAAATCATAGAACATAGAACATAGATCATAGAACACTACAGCACAAACAGGCCCTTCGGCCCACAAGTTGTGCCGAACACATCAAAACCTACCCAGCCATAGACTTATCTATAACCCCCAATCCCATTGGATCCCATATACTCATCCAGAAGTCTTTTAAAAGACCCCAGCGAGTTCGCCTCGACCACCACCGACGGCAGCCGATTCCATTCACTCACCACCCTCTGAGTGAAAAACTTTCCCCTAGCATCCCCTCTGTACTTGCTTCCCTGCACCCTAAATCTGTGCCCTCTCGTCGCGACCATTTCAGCCCTGGGAAATAGTCTCTGAGAGTCCACCCTATCTATTCCTCTCAACATCTTGTAAACCTCTATCAGGTCGCCTCTCAACCTTCGTCTCTCCAGGGAGAACAGTCCCAGCTCCCTCAACCTGTCTTCATAAGGCATGCCTCCCAATCCAGGCAACATCCTTGTAAATCTCCTCTGCACCCTTTCAATAGCTTCCACGTCCTTCCTATAGTGAGGCGACCAGAACTGCGCACAGTACTCCAAGTGTGGTCTGACAAGGGTCCTATAAAGCTGCAGCATTACCTCCTGACTCCTGAACTCAATCCCTCGATGAATGAAGGCCAGTACACCGTAAGCTTTCTTAACCACATCCTCCACCTGGGAGGCCGATTTGAGAGTCTTATGGACCCGGACCCCAAGATCCCTCTGCTCTTCCACACAGCTAAGACTCCTACCTTTGATAGTGTACTCATTCATCCCGTTGGATCTGCCAAAATGGACCACAACACATTTATCCACGTTGAAGTCCATCTGCCACTTCTCCGCCCAGTCTTGCATCCTGTCAATGTCATGCTGCAACTTCTGACATCCCTCCAGACCATCCACAATACCACCGACCTTGGTGTCATCGGCGAACTTACTCACCCATCCCTCTACCTCCTCATCCAGGTCATTTATGAAAATGACAAACAGCAAGGGTCCTAGAACAGATCCCTGGGGCACTCCACTGGTGACCGACCTCCATGCAGAAAAAGAGCCATCCACAACCACCCTCTGCCTTCTGCAGGCAAGCCAGTTCTGGATCCACAAGGCCAAAGCCCCTTGGATCCCATGGCCTCTCACCTTCTCAAGAAGTCTTGCATGTGGGACCTTGTCAAATGCATTGCTGAAGTCCATGTACACCACGTCCACTGCTCTTCCTTCGTCAATAGAATCCTACAGTGCAGTAAGAGGCCCTTTGGCCCATCGAATCTGCGCCGATCACAATCCCACCCGGGTCCTACCTCCATATCCCTACACAATTTACCCGCCAATCCCTCTAACCTAAGCATCTCAGGCCACTAAGGGGCAATTTTAGCATGGCCAATCAACCTAACCCACACATCTTTAAAGTTGTGTATGAAAGGTTCAATAGATAGATAGGTTCTTGATTAATAAGAGCATCAGGGGTTATGGGGAAATGGCAGGAGAATGGGGATGAGAAAAATATCAGCCATCATTGAATGGCGGAGCGGACTCGAAGGGCCGAATTCTGCTCCTATGTCTTATGATCTCTCCAGCTAGTCACGTGTCAAGGACAACTCGGTCAAGTCACCGAGTCGATGAGAAAACTTTCCACGTGTAAAGTAGAGAAGTGGTTCCATTTACACAAACGTCTGGCGAGAGAAACTCTGCTTCTTCTTTGACCCGTAGCTCAACATCTTTAACATCCTGGCTAGACTTAAAGGTTCTGACGCTCTGCTGCTGAAGGCCTGAGGCTGAAACCATACAAGCTCTTACCTCCGGCAATCCAACTAATAATATGTCTCGAATTGGGGTTTGAATTTGCAAGAGGAGTCAACAGGAAGGCTGTCGATGACATGTGTTGTGTGTAATGACTGGAATGGATGATCAGATTGGAAGCATTGCTGATATGTTTGAAACCTGACCCACAGGTAATAGCCACTTTGCACTTCTGTACGCCAGAAAGCTTGCGAGAAATTCCAATTAATTTCTGGTCGTCTGGCTGTGGCCTCCACAGGGCTTGCTGTGCCAGAATCTACCCAGAAGGCACAGATTATCCCTGGGTTCCTATAATTTAATTTAAAGTGAGGTATTTTGCATCACTAGCCCATGCTGACCTACATCACCACTTCCTCTGCGCTGTGTGACCTCTGGTGCACTCAATTTCATTTAAACTGTAAAATTACATTTTTCTATCATCTGTGCACATTCAAGTGCTAAAAGGCTCCACGGGCGAAAATCACCCAGTTGCGTATTTTCTCCATAAGACAAAATGCAACGCCCATCATGGCTGGGATTTTACAAGTCACAGAGCAACAAACGTGACTGCAGTGCTGGAAAAGCACGTCCCCTGTTTCTGATCTCAGATCGCGCAAATAATTTATGAGCTGCTGACTTGGACTACATACTTCTCTGGTGAGGAAAGTAAGGAAAGTGTAATAAGATGAGCAAAGAGCAAAGAACATTACAGCACAGGAACAGGCCCTCCAGCCCTTCAAGTCTGTTCCGATCATGTTGTCCTATGTAGACCAACCATCTGTATCCCTCTATTCCCCATCTGTTTTTGCGTCTATCCAGATAAATCTTAAATGTTGTTAATGTGTCTGCCTCACTCACCTCAGTTGGCAGTGTATTCCAGGTCCCACCAGCCTCTGTGTAAAATACTTCCCCTGCACTAATGTTAGCCCCAATTTGTAACAAGGTGATAAACCTCTCACACCAGCACAAAAAGAAGGGCACCATTAACTTTGGGCACAGATCGGTGCCCGATATAACTCTTACCAATTCTTACACATGCACCATAGTTTATTTATTAGTGTCACAAGTAGGCTTGCATTATCACTGCAATGAAGTTACAGTGAAAATCCCCTAGTCACCACACTCTGGTGCCAGTTCAGGTACATTGATGGAGAATTTTAGCATGGCCAACGTATCTAACCAGCACGGCTTTCGGACTGTGGGAGGAAACCTTCTGACCAGAAACTGGACCCAACATATTTATGCAGAGATGGTGGTGCAGTGGTATTGTCACTAGTCATCCAGGGTAATGCTTCAGAGACCCAGGTTCGAATCCCACCCAAGCACATGGTGGAATCTGAATTCATAATCTAAATCTGAAGACCAAGACAGCACCGGAACGAGATGACTTCTTGCAAGCTGTGCTCAGCACGTCTTCAAATTCTGTTTTTTCACTCTTGTTTTATGCTTTCAAACTTCATTCTAACTCTTTTAAACTCTCTAACAATCTTCTTGCCTGCTTCCGTCAGACTTCTAAATGGACCTGCCTTGCATTAAGTTGACCTTTCTCTATACCCTAGCTATGACTGTAACATACATTCTACACTCTCGCCTTTCCCTCTTTATGAATGGTATGCTTTGCCTGTATAGCGCATAAGAAACAATACTTTTCACTGTATACTAATACATCTGGCAATAATAAATCAAATCAATGAAAAGCTGGAATTAAACATCTTATTAAATGATGATTATTAAAAACCTCTCTAGTTCATGAGGGCAGGAAGTCTGCCATCCTTATCTTGTCTGCACTAGCAATGTGCTTGCCTCTAAACTGCCCACTGAAATGGTGGAGCCAAGCCATTCAGTTCAAAGACAAAGGCAATTAGGGGTGGACAACAGAAGCTGGCTTTGCCAGCCTCGCCCACATTAGATTAAAGGATTTTTAAAAATGTAAACACTGGACCTATGAAAGCAGGTCAAAGGGTAGAACACAACTCAGCTCATCTTCTAACCCGCCCACAGCCTGTCCACCATCTACAAGGCATAAGTCTCACTCTCGACTTGCCTGGATGAATGCAGTTCTAACAACACTCAAGATCATCCAGGACAAACTGTTTGATTAGCTACTAATCCAGTCCCTTCACCATTGATAAACACTGGCAGTCATGTGTACCATCTACATGATGCAGTGCAGGAACAGTACAGTGCAAGGTTCCTTAGACAGTAGCTTTTAACTTCTGGCATCAAGAAGGAGAAGGGCAGCAGTGCACGGGGACACATATTTCGCTAGCACTGCTGCCTCACAGTGTCAGGGACCCAGATTCAATTCCCCATTTGGGTCACTGTCTGTGCAGAGCCTGCACATTCTCCTCGTGTCTGCATGGGTTTCCTCCATCTCTGTGTAAATATGATGGGTCCAGTTTCTGGTCAGGATGTTTTTGAGTGACATGTGGGACAAAGACAAGACAATACCATCAAGATGTGTAACAGGGAAGCAGGTTAGGTGTAATAAGTCTGCAGTGGCAGAAGACCCTTCACTAAAATGCCATTATTTATAATTCTAACAGCAGTACACGGCGTTTTCAGCTGGCATGCTACTTCTTAAGGTGCCAGAAGAACTGACACACCCAATTTAGTGCAAGGCAAAGACTTCCTGACTGGCCCATCAATTGGATCCTTAATCAGGGAGTTCACAGGTCAACCTCAATCACCTGATTGAAATCATCACATTAGGCAACTGTTTAGCCAAGGAATTCCTGTAGAAAAGTATTTTACAGTGTAAAGTTGTGACAGAGGAAATGTAATATTTTGGATAAATTATGGATAATCATTATGTAATGCATTAGACACAGTTCAAGCTTTTGTGTTCTGACAGTTCCTGTACTTAAATTCAGCCTGTGAATGGGCAATGTCACTTCTTAAAAAAACAATTAAAACTTTAATCCCCTGGTCTAAAGGGTTTTGGTTTTGCAACGTGTTAAGATATTCAGGTCTTCATCTGAGGCAAAAAGGTTAATTACAAATTGATTAAGAGCATGAATCCCAACAATGAGAAATGTCAGGTTTGAAGGATATCTGAACCGATATTAACTCTGCTAACTTTCACATTCCTGACTCTTGGGACATTAATTGTTTACTTAATCCACCCAGTGAAGACGAAGAACATTCAAATCAAGGACTTGTTTTACATCACACCTGGTCTTTCAGGCCCAAGTTGTGAAGAAAGCATATGGTATGCTAACCTTAGGAAGGGATATAGAGTACAAGAGCTGGCCTTTAATGTTGCAGCTGTATACAACGTTGGTTAGACCTCATGGAAGGGCGTGGAGACTCTGGAGAGAGTGCAGGAGAGGTTTACCAGGATGCTGCCTGGTATGGAAGGCCTGAGTTACGAGGAGAGGTTAGGAAAATTGGGACTGTTTTCCTTAGAAAGACGTAGACTTAGAGGAGATCTAATAGATGTGTGCAAGATTATGAGGGGTATAGATAGAGTAAACAGGGTTAAGCTTTTTCCTAGGATGGACTCAAATAGCATGAGGGGTCACGGGCTTAGGGTGAGAGGGGTAAGGTATAATTTGGATGCTAGAGGGAGTTTTTTCACACAGAGGGTGGTGGGGGTATGGAATGCGCTGCCAAGTAAAGTGGTGGAGGCAGGTACTCTGGAGTTAGTTAAGAAATACTTAGATGGGCACATGAACAGAATGGGAATGGAGGGGTATAGAAAACTGATTTAAAATAGAGATCATGAGCCTTGGGAGTCCCTGGGAAGGGTGTAAATAGATGATGATATTGATGTACTTGTTTTTATCCTATAGATGCTTTGGTCCACCTTGTTGTCCAACAAGGGGCATACACGCGATGCGTCGTGAGAGGGCTGCTGTTGGATTTTTTTCGAGAGTATCCTAGTGCTTCACATTTGATGGACCATTTGATGGGCAACACGACAGCTCAGTGACTATCGCCGTGCTGTGCACATACATGGATTTCGGCTTGTGTCTGCAGGAGTTTGCGCATTCTCCCCGTGTTTGCGTGGGTTTTCTCCAGGTGGTCCGGTTTCCTCCCACATCCCAAGGATGTGCTCTTAGGCTAATTGGGAAAACAAATTCTCCCTAAATTGTCTCAAATTTGGTTTTTAATCCATAGATCTATAAACATAGACAGGGATCACGGGTAGAGGTGGGAACATCGGGGTGGCGGCATGGGCTTGTTGGGCCGAAGGGCCTGTTTCCTGTGCTGTTTTGTTCTTTGTTCTGTGTAAAATGGGTGGCACAGTGGCACAGTGGTTAGCGCTGCTACCTCACAGTGTCAGGGACCTGGGTTTAATTCCGGACTTGGGTCATTGTCTGTGTGGAATTTGCACATTCTCCCAATGTCTGTGTGGGATCCCTTTCAGTGCTCCGGTTTCCTCCCATAGTCCAAAGGTGTTCAGGTTAGATGGATTGGCCATATTAAATTGCCCCTTAGTGTCCCAAGATGTGCACGTTAGTTTGGATTAGCCATGCTAAATTGCCCCTTAGTGTCCTAAGATATGCACATTAGGTGGATTGACCTTGTTTAATTGCCCCTTTGATGTGTAGGTCGGGGGGATGGGTGGGGTAAATACGTGGGGATGAAGGATAGGATCAGGGTGGGCTTAGATAACATACTGGATAGGTCAAAAATTATTGGTCCAATTGATCCCATTGGTTTGTCACTAGATGGGTTTGTTGAAATAATTTATTTGATTTTATGTAATTGTTTTATTGTTGTGCACTATTTTATAAATGGGTTATTGTTTTAGATTGGTAAAATATAATTAATGGGATGCCACAAAGATCAGGTAGCGATCTTGGGGTGGAGTGGGTTGTGTCTTGCCTTTGTACCAGGAAGTTCCAGGTTCGGGTCCATCCCAGGAACGTTGAGTATCAACTTGCAAAACCCTTCCAACATGTCAATGGCAGGTGGTAAAAGTGGGAGACCCACCATTCTCGGTGTAGAGTTGTTCCCGTCCAGCTAAAAGGCTAGTGACAGACTAGCGAGCTGTTCCAGGCCAAAAGAAAACTTAGATAAAGCAAACTACTGCGGATGCTGGATTTATAGACTCCCTATAGTGCAGAAGGAGCCATTTGGCCCATCGAGTCTGCACCCAGATACTATCTCCTTAACCCCAGTAATCCCTCCAACCTTTAATCCTGGGACACTGAGGGGCAATTTAGCACGGCCAATGCACCTAACTGACACATCTTTGGACTCTGGGAGGAAAGCGGAGCATCCGGAGGAAACTCATGCAGATAGAGGGTGAATGTGCAAACTCCACACAGACATTGACCCAAGCTGGGAATTGAACCTGGGGTCTCTGGAGCTGTGAGGCAGCAGTGCTAACCACTGTGTCACCATGCTGCCTATACCACTGTGCCAGAACCGAACACAAAAATAGAAAGTGCTGGAAGATCTAAACAGGTCTGACAGCATCTGTGGGGAGAGAACAGAGCCAATGTTTCAGGTCTGGACGACCCTTCATCAGAGCTAAAGACAAAGAAAATAAGACAGGATTTACGCTATGAGGGTAAAAAGGGGGTTGGGGCTTGCGGGGGTGCAGTGAGTGGACAAAGGGAATGTAGGTGGCAATGAAGAATGTTGAGAATGGTGCTAAGAGCATCCATTAAAAGATCAGAATGTCTCAATGTTGCAGAGTGACAAAGGACAACATGAACAGTGTTGCAGATAGCCTGAATGAGGTGGTGGGGATTGGGGGTGGGCGATTGGGGGTGGTGGGGGAGGGACAAGATGGAATGTGAGATCTTGAACACTTAAACAACACCTTCCCCTGCCCTCACCCTCACAGTATAAATCTCTTTGTCTACAGTTATGTCGATGGATCATCTGAAATCGAAACATTGGTTCTATTCTCTCCCCACAAAATGCTGTCAGACCTGCTGAGATTTTCCAGCATTTTCTACTTTTATTGAAAGGCCATTAGATATAGGAGCAGAATTAGGCCACTTGGCCCATTGTGTCTGCTCCGCCATTCAATCATGGCTGATATTTTTCTCATTCCCATTCTCCTGCCTTTTCCCCATAACCCCTGATCCCCTTATTAATCAAGAACCTATCTATCTCTGTCTTAAAAGCATCTGACCTCCACATCCTTCTGCGACAAAGAGTTCCACAATTCACCATTCTCTGGTTGAAGAAATTCCTCCTCATCTCTGTTTTAAAGGATTGTCCCTTTAGCCTGAGGTTGGGCCCTCTAGTTCTAGTTTTTTCCTACTAGTGGAAACATCCTCTCCATGCCCACTCTATCCAGGCCTTGCAGTATCCAGTAAATTTCAATGCAATCCTCCTTCATCCTTCTAAACTCCAATGAATGTAGGGTCCATAACCATTCCTCATATGACAAGCTTCATTCCAGGGATTGTGTAAAAAGGAAACTTGCTACGGAATCACACGGAAGTCTGCCTTCAGTGCTCTTAGATGCAGGAAGAGAGGGATCAGGGCCGGGACTGAACTATTCTTGATTTTTTGCATTAATGACTCAGATTAAAGGACTGACTGCATTGTCATCAGATCTGCTGATGATACAGATAGGAGAGAAAGCTGTGAGGTGATGCAAAAAGTCTGCTCAAAGGATATAGATAGATTACATGAGAAGGCAAAAAATAAGGCAAAACAACAATGGAAAATGCTGGAAAAATCCCAGCATGTCAAACAGCATCAGTGGAGAGAGAATAGGACTAACATTTCGAGTCTGGATGACCCTTTGTCAGAGCTGACAGTTGGAATATAAAGTGGGTACCTCTCGACGTGACTAAGTCTTAAACACCAGGAAAAATAAAATTAGTTCTGACGCGATGCATCAGGCTTGGCTTGAAGAACACAGAGCAGCTTGTAACTTCCATCTCCCTCAGTAATTACACCAAGATCTAAGCACCTGTCGAGGTTTCGTGGAGGAGGAAAACATCTGTTGACAATGTTAAACATTAATGCTGAGCCTGTTCCTCCGAGGACTCTACTGTGCATGCTTAAAAAGGTTTGTGCAAATTGTCAGGCACCCTGCAGACTACAGACTGTCATGCAAGCAGAGAGAGAACCGACAACTTATAATCAGCAACATTTGTGATGTGTCAAAAATGTGCTTCAGATTTATGCTCTGACTGTGGAGACTGATGGGGTAGCGTTCCTACTTTCAGTGGGCGGGTAAGGGGGAAGTGTTTGAAAAAGGTATTACAGAACTACAGAAGATGAGCTGCCTATTTTTAACCTTGCTCTGGGGATTTAGAAATAAATGGGGAGTTCTCCGACTGCCCGGTTGCACGGTTCTCAATGGCAGGAGGTGGCACGCTGTTCGCTGGTGGTGGGAATCTCTGGTACTTCCAGGATTTCTCATTGATGTCACCCCACTCAGCCCCTAAGTGGTTAGCACCTCTGCCTCACAGTGTCAGGGACCCGGGTTCGATTCCCATCTCGGGTCACTGTCTGTGTGGAGTTTGCATGTTCTCCCCCATGTCTGGGGTGACACGGAGACACAATAGTCAGCATTGCCACCTCACAGCCCCAGAGACCCGGTTCGATGTCCTGCTTGGGGTCACTGTTTGTGCAGAGTCTGCATGTTCTCCCCGTGTCTGCGGGGGTTGTTTCTTGGTGCTCCAGTTGCCTCCCACAGTCCGAAAGTTGGGTGTATTGGCCCTGCTAAATTCTCCCTCGGCGTACCCGATCAGACGCCGGAGTGTGGCGACTAGGGGATTTTCACAGTGACTTCATTGCAGTGTTAATGTAAGCTGACTTGTAACACTAGTCAATAAATAAAACTTAAAAACTCTTTGCATCACACCACAAAGTTAGTGACTGACATTGCAGGGAAACTGAGTTCTCTAATCTATTTCACATTGTGAACAGCAACAAAAGTAGGCCTTAAACCAGTTATCCAATAACTAACCTCAACAACTAGATTATATTTTATTTTGCATAACACGTGTAGTGAAATTGGTGTTTGTAAAATGTTTTTAAAAAGTTGTAAAATTGCATAGTTTGTTAAAAAAGGTAGTTTTCTGTTTCCATTGCAGGTGCATATTCAGTATACAGAAAGAAACATCATATTACAAGGCTCGGCAGTAGCGTTGCTAAAATCACAGGCTGTTTTTGAGGTTTGCCCAATTAATTTAAACCAGGCATATGAATGACAGCAGTCTATCAGATTTGAATTTGGTGTTTTGTAAACCAATCCAGTTGTGGGAATGTTTGTACGTCATCAAGGGTATAAGAGGCAGCTTGAAAGAAGCAGAGACACAGTAACTGTGTGTCCCACAGCTCATAGCTTTACAGAGACAGAGACAGAAACAGAACCAGAGACAGAGTGAGAGAGACAGACAGTCAGCAACTGCTCTTAGACAGCAACAGTCTCTGCCACAGCTGATAGCTGCATTTATGTCTTAAAAGAAAGCCTCATCTTGATAGTGAAGATAGCAGAAGAAGCCAGAGAATCCAGAAAGAAGAAAGAAAACAGTAGAATCCAAAAAGTTATAGACCTGGTTGTATTTTGACAGTGTCTAAAAAAGTTCTACTTATTTGTTAATAGGTGGAGATTATATTTATCTAAACCGCTGCCTATTATAATCGTGTTTTATTTGGTTTGTTAGCAGTTTGGTTAACCTATTCACTGTTAGTTGGAAAAATAAAATGTTACTTGTGGCCTTTAAAGAGAGAATCTCAGGTAATTCTTTTGATTTAACCACTAAAAGTTGCAAATATCGCCCCTTCTCAGACACTTTTAACAGATTATAACATGAGGTATTCCTCTTTAGGGGTTTTGGTGTTAGCTCTCAAGATGGGTCAACCTTCGCTTCATAATACAAGCCATACTAAAAGAATGAATCAAAAGGCTGTTGTTTAGATGCTTAATGCATTCAATGACATTCCTCTATCCTCTGTTTAATGGGTTCTTTGTTTCTATTTGCTGAATGACAGTTAAAATACCAGACAAATGTCATCAAAGTCCAAAGATGTATAAGTTAGATTGATTGACCAGACAGAAGTTTTTTTAAATTCATTCGTGGAACATGGGCGTTGCTGGCTGGTCAATGTTTATTGCCAATCCCTAGTTGCCCTTGAACTGGGTGGTTTGTGAAGCCATTTCAGAGGGCAAAGAACAAAGAACAAAAACAAAGAACAAAAAACAGCACGGGAAACAGGCCCTTCGGCCCAACGAGCCCGCGCTGCCACCTCGATGTTCCTACTTCGACCTGCGATCCCTGTCCATGTTTAGAGATCTATGGATTAAAAACCAAATTTGAGACAATTTAGGGAGAATTTGTTTTGCCAATTAGCCTAAGAGCACATCTTTGGGATGTGGGAGGAAACCGGAGCTCCCAGAGAAAACCCACGCATGACGGGGAGAATGCGCAAACTCCCACAGACACAGGCCCAAATCCATGTATCTGCACAGCACCGCGATAGTCACTGAGCTGTCATGTTGCCCATCAGATGGTCCAGGTCAAGCGGACACTAATGATGTGAAGCAGTAGGATACTCTTGAAAAAGGTCCAAGAGCAGTCCTCTCACGACCCATCGCGTGTATGCCCCTCGTTAGACAACAAGGTGGACAAAAGCACCTATAGGATAAAAACAAGTACATCAATATCATCATCTATTTACACACTTCCCAGGGACTCCCAAGGCTCATGATCCCTATTTTAAATCAGTTTTCTATACCCCTCCATTCCCATTCTGTTCATGTGCCCATCTAAGTATTTATTAAATAACTCCAGAGTACCTGCCTCCACCACTTTACTTGGCAGCGCATTCCATACCCCCACCACCCTCTGTGTGAAAAAACTTCCTCTAGCATCCAAATTATACCTTACCCCCCTCACCCTAAGCCCGTGACCCCTCGTGCTATTTGAGTCCATCCTAGGAAAAAGCTTAGCCCTGTTTACTCTATCTATCCCCTTCAAAATCTTGTACACCTCTATCAGATCTCCTCTAAGTCTACGTCTTTCTAAGGAAAACAGTCTCAATTTGCCTAATCTCTCCTCATAATTCAGACCTTCCATACCAGGCAGCATTCTGGTAAACCTCCTCTGCACTCTCTCCAGAGTCTCCACGTCCTTCCGGTAGTAAGGCGACCAGAACTGGACTCACTATTCCAAATGAGGTCTAACCAGCGTTTTATACAACTGCAACATTAAAGGCCAGCTCTTGTACTCTATACCCCTTCCTATAAAGGCTAGCATACTATATGCTTTCTTCACAACCTTCTCCACTTGCTCTGCCACCTTCAGAGACTTGTTCACCTGCACCCCCAGGTCCCTCTGCGTTTCTATACTCTTAATAGGTCTACCCTTTATCATATACCTCCCCCCTACATTCTTTCTCCCGAAATGCATCACCTCACATTTATCAGGATTGAATTCCATCTGCCATCTGTCTGCCCAAGCTACCAGCCTATCTATGTCCTGCTGCATCACCTGACAATGCTCCTCATTATCCGCAAGTCCAGCCATCTTTGTATCGTCTGCAAACTTGCTGATCACTCCACTTACTCCCTCTTCCAAGTCATTTATATATATTACAAATAGAAGAGGTCCCAGTACTGAGCCCTGCAGCACACCACTAGTGACCGACCTCCAGCTAGAGAAACACCCTTCCACTATTACTCTCTGTCTCCTATTACCAAACCAGTTGCTTATCCAACTATCTACCTGACTTGTATCCCATTTGCCTTGACCTTCTCGACTAACCTCCCATGAGGGACTTTGTCAAACGCCTTACTAAAATCCAAATAGACAACATCAATGGCTCACCCTTCGTCTACCGTTTTCGTCACCTCCTCAAAAAATTCTACCAGATTTGTAAGGCACGACCTCCCCTTAACAAATCCATGCTGCGTATCCCTAATCAGATTGCAACACTCTAAATGCCTATACATCCTATCTCTAAGAATCCCCTCCAACAGCTTCTCTACCACTGACATCAAACTCAACTGCGAGGAGCGTAACGGGAAAAACGGATGAACTTAGGGCCTTAATGTTTGCGAGGAACTTGGATGTGGTTGCAGTGACAGAGATGTGGTTAAAGGAAGGGGAGCAGTGGCCGTTGAGAGTCAACCACATTGCTGTAGCTCTGGAGTCACATGTAGGCCAGACTAGGAAAAGATGGCAGATTTCCTTCCCTAAAGAACATTAGTGAACCAGATGGGTTTTTTCAGACAATCGACAATGATTTCATTTTCATCAGTAGATTCTTAATTCCAGATTTTTTTTATTGAATTCAAATTCCACCAACTGCCATGGTGGGATTCGAACCCGGATTCCCAGCACATTAGTTGAGTTTCTGGATTAATAGTCTTGCGATAATACAACGAGGCCATTATCTCCCCAGTGCCAATAAGCCATCACGTCTTTAATGTCAGGGGGATTAGCAGGGCAAATATATGGGGTTAGGAGGAATAGGAACTGGTCGGTACAGACTCGATGGGCTGAGTGGCCTCCTTCTGCACTGTAGGGATTCTGCGAAACTGAGTCCAGCTTCTTGAACACTGGTATAATATGGTATAAATAATTTATTGAATAGATTCAGAAACATGGGTGGGATGATGTAGTGTAAAGCTAACCAGCCTCACAAAGGCAGCTCACCACTACCTTCTCAAGGACAATTAGGGATGGGCAATAAATGCTGGCCCAGCCAGCAACGCCCATGTCCCACGACTGAATAAAAAAAAGATGTAGGGGACAGGGTTTAATGTTATGTATGCAAATTGGCAATCTTCATTATAGGTCAGGTAAGGTTACACAACAATGGAGCTCACTGAGGGATGGTTCTGCACTGTCTTTTATATAATTTGAAGAACGTTTAACAAAAGGTGAGAAGCAATCTTGCCTCTAGTAGTCTCCATTGATCCTAAACAAGGACAATCTCAGCTAAGGTTCATAATGTTCTAAGTTCTAATGACGATAATAGTAATACGTGCAATTATTATCTCGAAGCCATGCATTGATTGTGATCTTATTTGAAGAATTCATGGAGGAAGTAACACAGTCCCTTTGAGAATTGTTGAGTCTTGTGAAACATGCTCAATAAAGTCCTCCCAGCAAAAGTCTAAATGCTACCTGTGTTTCTTTGGTTTGACTCAGTTGCATCAGCTTTTGTAAGGCTGCCCCTTGTTTGTTGTTGTATGGAGCAATGGTGGCCATGGAGATTACAGAGAAACTGGCCACTTGTTAGAGTGCTGAGGAACCATAGTAGTGGCTAAAGGGAGTGGACGGAATCTTCCACTCCCGCCAGCAGCAGGATTTGTGGTGTGAATTAAAAGATAACTTCATTTGGTGTGAATGACGGCATGGTGCCACAGTGCTTAGCACTGCTGCCTCACAATGCCAGGGACCCTGATTCAGTTCTCCGCTTGGGTCACTGTCTATGTGGAATCCGCACATTCTCCCCGTGTCTGCGTGCGTTTCCTCCGCATGCTCCCGTTTCCTCTCACAGTCTGAAAGACATGCTGGTTTGGGTGCATTAACCCAAGCAGGTGCCGGAGTGAGGAGACTAGAAGATTTTCACAATAACTTCATTGCATTGTTAATGTAAGCCTACTTGTGACATTAATGAATAAACTTTACGGACAGAAAATTAGGTGGGAGTTCTGCTCTCCCGTCGTAGAAAATGAGTAAGAAGCGGGATGTGTTTCCCACTGCTCAATTTTGGGAATTACATTCTTTCAACAAGTGACTGTGATGGAAGAATAAATCCCGAATGTTCTTCTCGGTTGGAGCCAGCTTATTGTAAGACACTTTCTCGCTGCTATTAACCTACGAAAAGGTGTCTCCCCAGAGTGTTCCAGCTGTCTCTATTTATAGGGCTGTCAATGCCACATGTTTAACTAGCAATTCTCTTAGAATACGGTGGGTGCCATACTCTGTGATATTTTTAATTCATTCAAACAGAAGGGAGAATTTCCAATAGAGGTGGCAGAGGAGTGTTCTGGGAGGACTTGGCTCAGTCACCATGGCGAACAGTTGGTCATGAAAGAACCCCCCCACCCCCCACCCCTCCAGTGATAAACAGGAGGAAGAGCTTCCAACAGAGGCGGCAGAGAAACATTCTGGCCTGCTTCCTAGAGCAGTGGTCTGGGCCTCTTCATTACCAGTCGTAATATTGCCATGATGCCACCATCTCCCCATAAATTATACAAATAAAGATCAACAAAGCAGGGAAGCAATGGCCTAGTGGTATAACCGCTAGACTATTAATCCAAGAACTCAGCCAATGTTCTGGGGACCAGGGTTTGAATCCCGCCACAGCAGATGGTAGAATTTGAATTCGATAAAAAAAATCTGGAATTAAGAATTTACTGATGACTATGAAATCATTGTCAGAAAATCCCATCAGGTTCACTAATGTCTTTTCGGGAAGGAAATCTGCCATCCTTACCTCGTCTGGCCTACATGTGACCCCAGAGCCACAGCAATGTGGTTGACTCTCAACACCTTCTGAGCAAGGGCAATAAGGAATGGATAATAAATGCTGACCAACCAGTGACGCCCATGTCCCTTGAATGAATAATAAAAAAAATCAACCCACTGGACCCAGTGAAGCTATGGAGACGTTGAGCTGTAGATCAAAGAACAAAGAACAAAACAGCACAGGAAACAGGCTCTTCGGCCCGTGCCGCCACCCCGATGTTCCCACTTCTACTTGCGATCCCTGTCCATGTTTAGAGATCTATGGATTAAAAATCAAATTTGAGACAATTTAGGGAGAATTTGTTTTGCCAATTAGCCTAACAGCACATCTTTGGGATTTGGGAGGAAACCGGAGCACCTGGAGAAAACCCACGCAAGCACGGGGAGAATGTGCAAACTCCCACAGACGCAGGCCCAAATCCATGTATCTGCACAGCACAGCGATAGTCACTGAGCTATCGTGTTGCCCATCAAATGGTCCAGGTCAAGCGTACACTAACGACGTGAAGCACTAGAATACTCTCGAAAAAAATCCAAGAGCAGCCCTCTCACGACCCATCGCGTGTATGCCCCTCGTTAGACAACAAGGTGGACCAAAGCACCTGTAGGATAAAAACAAGTACATCAATATCATCATCTATTTACACACTTCCCAGGGACTCCCAAGGCTCATGATCCCTATTTTAAATCAGTTTTCTATACCCCTCCATTCCCATTCTGTTCATGTGCCCATCTAAGTATTTCTTAAATAACTCCAGAGTACCTGCCTCCACCACTTTACTTGGCAGCGCATTCCATACCCCCACCACCCTCTGTGTGAAAAAACTCCCTCTAGCATCCAAATTATACCTTACCCCCCTCACCCTAAGCCCGTGACCCCTCGTGCTATTTGAGTCCATCCTAGGAAAAAGCTTAACCCTGTTTACTCTATCTATACCCCTCATAATCTTGTACACCTCTATTAGATCTCCTCTAAGTCTACGTCTTTCTAAGGAAAACAGTCCCAATTTGCCTAACCTCTCCTCGTAACTCAGACCTTCCATACCAGGCAGCATCCTGGTAAACCTCCTCTGCACTCTCTCCAGAGTCTCCACGTCCTTCCGGTAGTAAGACGACCAGAACTGGACACAGTATTCCAAATCAGTTGGAACACAAGCGATTATGGTTGAATTAAAATTGTTCCTCCTTCACTAATCTTACTTTTACCTCTACCCTCACTGCCTTACTGGTTCCAATCTTACCCCCACTACCTCATTGAATCATAGAATGCCTACAGTGCAGAACAAGACCACTCGACCAATAGAGTTTACTATCCCACCCAGATTCTATCCCCATATATTTATCCTAGCTAGCCCCCCAGATACTAAGGGGCAATTTAGCATGGCCAATCCACCTAACATGCACATCTTTGGACTGTGGGAAGAAACCAGAATACCCAGAGGAAATCTGTGCAGACACAGAGAGAATGTGCAAACTCCACACAGTGACCTGAGGCAGGATTAGAACCCAGGACCCTGGCGCTGTGTGTCAGCAGTGCTAACCACTGTGCTACCGTGCTGCCTCTTTTCACTATGCATCTTCACTTGGAGGATTTTGGTCCCAGTTTGAACGAGGTGAAGTCCATCCCATCTACCACGCTTCGCTTTCCTTCAGAACTTGTCCGCGTAATCCATGAAATAGTTGTAGGAGAACTATGATAGCAAAGATATGTAGCAATGTGTAGGTGTGTCTTAAGTAAAGGAGAACACTGAGACGTGGGGCTGATTGAAGAGTGAATGGTGAGTACCTCCACCTCATTAGAGGGGGTAATTAGTTATTTAGAAGGGGGAACATGTCCTGCAGCACAGATGCTGGTTTTTTTCGAAGACGGCCTTCTTGCTGACGGACTTGACTTTAGTGTCACTGTATATTAGTTTCCTGAGACTGAAAAACCCCCGTTGAATGAAGAAATAATTGTGTATCACAAAGCTATAATCTAAAGTAAAATGCTGCTTCTCGCTAATAAGTCAGAGCCACAAATCAAGCAAGGCCATCTGCTAATTGGATGAAATGTGAAATACGCTGTCCATTGAACTAAAGGTTAATAGCTTTAAAGTTAATTGTGAGAGTCACTGAGCAGAGTTGTGCAGAGCTACTTACGAGGATGTCTTTGTTGGTTGGCTGTTTTCCCTTTGTTGATTTTAAATAATTCGATGGACGGGTTCCTAAATTTAATCGCTGGTCACGGCTGATGACATGTTAATAGGGAAGCAAGATAAAGATGGGAAGGAGAATAGGGAAGACGGCTTTGTTGATGGGATTAGGTAGAATAGGGTGCGAGGAAAATTGTATGTAAGATTTGGATAATGTTATTAATTTTTGGGGCTCTACATTGGTCAGAAGTAATATCATAGAATCCCTACAGTGCAGAAGAACATAAGAACGTAAGAAACAGGAGCAGGACTAGGCCATCCGGCCCCTCGAGCCTGCCCCGCCATTCAACAAGATCATGGCTGATCTGAAATGAATCAGTTCCACTTTCCCGCCTTCTCCCCATAACTCTTAATTCCCTTGTCTATCAGAAATCTATCTACCTGAGATTTAAATATATTCAATGAGGTAGCCTCCACCACTTCAATGGGCAGAGGATTCCAGAGATTCACCACCCTTTGAGTGAAGAAGTTCCTTCTCAACTCTGTTCTAAACTGTGCCCGCCTTATTTGAGGCTGTGTCCTCTCATTCTGCTATTTGTTCTAAGTGGGAAGAATCTCTCTACCTCTATCCTATCTGGCCCCTTCATTACCTTGTAAGTCTTTACAAGATTCTAAAGTTTAATGAGCACAGATCCATTCTACTCACTCTCTCTTCATAAGCTAACCCCCTCATCTCCGGTATCAGCCTGGTGAAGCTTATCTGTACTCCTTCCAAGGTCAATATATCCTTTTGCAAGTACGGGGACCAAAACTGCACACAGTACTCCAGTTGTGACCTTACCAGTGCCTTGTAGAGTTGCAGCAAGACCTCCCTGCTTTTATATTCTACCCCCCTCACGATAAAGGCCAACATTTCATTCGTCTTCTTGATCACCTGCTGCACCTGCAGACTGAGTTTTTGCGATTCATGCACAAGGATCCCCAGGTATGTTGCAACTTCTCACCCTTCAAATAATAATAATATAATTTCTACCAAAGTGGATAACCTCACATTTGCTAACGTTATACTCCATCTTACAGGTCCTCGCCCACTCACTCAGCCACTCAGGAAGGAGTCCGTTGAGAAAAACTTGGATAAGTACATGGATGAAAAGGGTATGGAGGGATATGGTCCAGGTGCAGGTCAGAGGCAGAAAAATGGTTTGGCACAGACAAGAAGGGCCAAAAGGCCTGTTTCTGTGCTGTAATGATCCATCGTTCATTCAGCCCAACAAGCCTGACCAAAATCCCACCCACTCCCTATATTTACCCTGCCAGTCTCCTGATCACTGAGACATTTGAGCACATCCAATCCACCTAACCAGCATACTTTTGGACTGTGGGAGGAAACAAAAGCACCCGGAGGAAACTCACGCAGATATGGGGAGAACATGCAAACTCCACACAGACAGTATCCAAGCTGGGAGGAATTGAACCCAGGTCCCTGCCAGTGTGAGGCAGCAGTGCTAACCACCCAGGTCAGCAGGGTTTCCTACTGTTTGTACTCTTGATGGGACTGGAAAACCCCATAGGAACAACCAGAAAACTCCTCTCATTTTATGTTAGATTTAAGTGATTAAGGATATCCGTGTCACAGAAAGGCATTTATTTTTTGACCTTATGGTAAGAAATATTATTAACATTTGTTCTGAATAGCTTAAGTATTGGGACAAAATACATTGTTGTGAAATTTAGGAAAAAAGTATTTAAATAATTATACTTAAAGTAGGGAACAATAACATTTGAATTTAGAAATTTCATATTTTTAATACAATATAAAATGGAGTTTAACTGTTTTCAAAACTTGACTTTTTTGCACGTTATGTTGTAGCCTGGCTTGTGTTTATACATGAGCGAGTATCTACCAGCACAAGTTACTTCTTAGGAAGCTTTACAAACTATTTATAAATGTTTATAAACTACTTATAAATGTCCAAAGATGTGTGGATTATGTGGATTGGCCATACTAAATTGCTCCTTAATGTAAATACATAGAGTTATCGGGATAGGGCGTGGCTGGGACTGTGGTTGGTGCACGTTCGATGGGCTGAATGGCCTCTATTGCACTGTAGGACTCTACATTCTATTTTGTATGTAGTGTGTTTACACTGTCACTTTTAGCGATATTAAATGGAATATTGATCAGAGTAGACAACTTCCATTGTACAAGATTATGAGAGGTATGGACAGAGTGGATAAGGAGTGGATAATTCCATTTAATTGAAAGGTCAGCCATGAGAGGACGTAGGTTTAAGGTGAGGGGCAGGAGGTTCAGATGGAATGTGAGGAAAACGTTTTTACCTAGAGGGTGGTGATGGTCTGGAGTGCGCTGCCTGGAAGAGTGGTGGAGGCAGAATGTCTCACATCCTTTAAAAATTACCTGGATAGTACTTGCCACATTGTGACATTCAGGGCTATGGGCCAAGTGTTGGAAAATGGGATTAGGTGGGAGTTCAGGGTATTTCTAATGTGTTGGTACGGACTCGATGAGCCTCTTTTGCGCTGTATGATTCTACGATTCCATGGTTATATGAATTTTTGAGGGGGTGAACATTGGTTAAAGTAAGACCAATAACTATTCGGTATTTGAAATGCAAATGTCCTTGGGGTGAGGTGTGGCATCATTGGAGGGGCAGGGTGCGACACCACCGGGGCTGGGTGTTGTGTTACTGAGGATGGGAGGGGGATAAGGTCAAGTCCTGGTGATGGGGGGGTGGAGGGGGGTGGGGGTGGGGCACCCACCTTTCACCTTCTCCCCACCCAAGACAGAGAATGCCTGCAAGCCTACAACTCGAATCTGGTTGGGAAAGGATCACTTAGGGGTCTTATTTGGGACAGCTTCTTGTCCAAGGCCTGCCAACCCCCATGTCTGGGTCAGGATGAGTGGCTCCAGAATGAAATCCCATCCGTGCTATTTACATTCTATGCTGGCCCTACCACCCCCTAGCCTACGTTCTCAGGCCCTGCTCTCCGACTGAGCAAGGCACAATGAATAACGATGATGCACACATGCACACAAGAAATGTAATGTGAAATATTTAAAAGTGAAATTTAGAACAAAGAATAAAGATAATTACAGGAACAGGCCCTTCGGCCCTTCAATCTCGCACCGACCATGCTGCCCAACTGAACTAAAACCCTTACTCTTCCGGAGACCATATCCCTCTATTCCCATCCTATTCATATATTTGTCAAGACGCCCCTTAAAAGTCATTATCGTAGCCACTTCCACTACCTCCCCCGGCAACGAGTCCCAGGCACCCATCACATTCTGTGTAAAAAACTTACCTCATACATCTCATTTAAACCTTGTTCCTTATACCTTAAACCTGTGTCCCCAAGTAATTGACTCTTCCATCCTGGGAAAAAGCTTCTGACTATCCACTCTGTCCACACCTCCCATAATCTTGTAGACTTCTATCAGGTCGCCCCTCAACCTCCGTTGTTCCAGTGAGTTAAATATACTGTGCCACGTTTGTGCCCTCAGCTTTTATGTTAATGGCAGTGGAATTGGGCAGGAAATCTTTGATCCTGATGCACAGCTTCTCATTTGACCAGGAAATTCTTTAATTGGCTCTTCATAGAGGCAGCAATGGCAACCTTTTACAACATATTTGTTCACAAGGTTTGGACTTCATTGGCTGAGCCAGCACTTATTGTCCATCCCCAACTGTCCTTGAGAAAATATGGTGATAGTGAGCCTCATCCTTGAACCACGTGGTGTAGGTGCACCCATTGTGCTGTTACGGAGGAAGTTCCAGGATTTTGATCCAACTGTGGAGGAATAGTGATATATTTCCAAATCAGGGTGATGAGTGACTTGAGAGAAAACTTGCAGATGGTGGTGTCCCCATACATCTTCTGCCTTTGTGCTTCTGGGTGGAAAGTGTCCCAAGTTTGGAAGATGCTGTCAAGAGAACGTTGGTGAGTTGTTGCAGTGCATCTTGTAGATGGTACACACTGTTGCTACTGAGTGTCGGTGATGGAATAAATTTTAATGTGGCAGATGTGGTGTCAGTTAAGCTGGTTGCTTTGCCCTGGGTGGTGCCAAGATTTTTGAGTGCTGTTGGAGCTGTACTCGTCCAAGAAAGTGGACTGAGTATTTCATTGCACTCCTGGCTTTTCATTGCAATTGGTGAGCAGGCTTCGGAGAGTCAGGAGGTGAGTTACTCCCTGCACAGAATTTCTAGCCTCTAACCTGCTCTGTTGGCCACTATATTTATATTGCTGGTCCAGTTCGGTGCCTGGTCAATGGTAACCTCCAAGGTGTTGATAACGGGGGTTTCAGTGGTGGCAATGCAATTTTTAATGTCAAGGAATGATGGTTGGATCCATTCCTGTTGAAGATGGTCATTGCCTGACATTTGTGTTGCGCAAATGTTGCTTTCCACTTGTCAGCCCAAGCCTGAATATTGTCTGAGCTGCTTCAATATCTAAGAAGTTGTGAATGGTGCTGAATATTGTGCAATTATTGGCGAACATTTCCACTTCTGACCTTATGACAGAGGGAAGGTCATTGATGGAGCAGCCGGAGATGGTCACTCCAGAATGCTGACATTCTGGAATACGACCAGAGAATGTTGGATAAATTCAACAAGTCAGCAGGATCTGTGGAGGGAGAAGCGGAGTTAATGTTTCAAATCAGACTGACTCTTCTTCAGAGCTTCTAACTCTGTTTCTTTCTCCGTAGACACAGGCTGGCTTGCTGAGGTTATCCAGAACTTTCTGTTTTTAGTCTTGCGCTAGGTCTAACTCTGACTCATAGAGATTTTCCCTCAATTCCCATTGACTCCAGCTGGGCTAAGTGATGATGCCACACTCGGTTGAAAGTGGCCTTGATGTCAGGGGCTGTCACTCTCACCTCACCTCTGGAATTCAGCTCTTTTGCCCATGTTTGAACCAAGGCTGCAATGAGGTCAGGAGCTGAGTGACTCTGGAGAGACCCAAACTGGGCGTCACTGAGCATGTTATTGTGGAGCTAGTGCTGCTTGATAACATTGTCGATGACCCCTTCCATCATTTTACTGATGATTGAGAGTAGACTAATTGGACAGTAATTGGCCGAATTGGATTTGTTTTGTTTCTTGTGTACAGGACATACGTAGACAAATTTCCACATTGTTGGGTAGATGCCAGTGTTGTAACTGCACTGGGAGAGCTTGGCTAGGGGAGTGGCAAGTTCCCCTAGGGAAGAGCCGGAGTGTGGCAAATTTTTCACAGTAACTTCACTGCAATGTTAATGTAAGCCTATTTGTGACACTAATAAATAAATATTAAACTCTGAGCAACTGGGAATAAAACACAAAAATGAAGTACTGCAGATTCTGGGGATTTGTAATTTAAACAGAAAATGCTGTGTAAAACTCAACTGGTCAGGCAGTGAGAGCGAGACAAGAGTTAACATTTCAGGCCGATGATTTCAAACAATTTGAACCGCAGAAATATCACGGTGTAGAAAGAAACCTTTCAGCCCTCGTGTCTGTCCTGGGTAAACACTCTCCCTAATTATTAACATCCACTGCGAGTGTGTTTCAAAACCTATTCTAATCATCATGTCACTCTCAATAGCACCTAAGTCCAAGGCTCAGTTGGCTGCCATATGGGGCATTTATATAAGAAAAGCACAAAAAAAATGCTAAATACCTTTGACCCTACTCGCTGTTCATAATTCAAATAATGGACCATTAGCCTTTTTTAGCTTTTGTCAGCATTTTAATTAACTTGAAGGAGGAAGATGAAAGTAATTTAAATATGCTAATATGCTGAGTAAGCACTCAAAGGCTATTTTTCTGGGCACTGAATTAAACAAGGGCTCTTGTCAGGATTGCATGCTGTGCTTCGCTGGCCTCTGATATTCCCGCTTGTCACAAACATTAAATCGCCGCTCCCTTCCACTACTGCCTTCCTGCTTTCTCTGACTGTTGCTCACTTGTTTCATTTTCTGTACTATTAGTCGCACACATGAGCAGCAAAGTCACGATGCAAGTTCTCCTCAGACTGACACACACACACACACACACACGCACACACACACGCACACACACGCACACACACACACACACTCACACACACACACAAACACACCACGCACACACACACACACACGCACAACACACACACACGCACGCACACACACCACACACACACACAACACACACACACACACAAAACACACACACACACGCACACACACACACGCACACTCACACGCACACACCACCACACCAACACCACAAACCGCACACACACGCACACACACACACACCGCACACTCACACGCACACACCACACACTCACACACACACACACAAACCACCACACACACGCACCACCACACACCAACTCACCACACACACACACACACCTCACACACACCACACCACACACACACACACACACACACACACACACACACACACACACACACACACACACGCACACACACACACGCACGCACACACTCACATTTCATTCACCTACTCACACACACACTGACATACTCACATACTCTCATTCACACTCACACACATGCTGACTGACACACCCAGACACCTTCATTCACACACACACTGACTGACACAAACACACATAGAACATAGAACATAGAACATTACAGCACAGAACAGGCCCTTCGGCCTTCAATGTTGCGCCGACCAATATAAAAAGCAATGCCCCTCCAAACTAAACCATTCCCTTCCCTTCCATATACTTATCAACTAACCTCTTAAACGCCACCAAACTTGGCGCATCTACAACAGCTGCAGGCCGGGCATTCCACTCCCTCATCACTCTTTGAGTAAAGAACCTACCTCTGATATCCGTCCTATAACTCATACCCCTTAATTTAAAGCTGTGTCCCCTCGTGCTAGCTTTCTCCATCCTAGGAAAAAGGCTATCACTGTCCAACCTATCTAAACCTCTAATCATCTTATATGTTTCAATAAGGTCTCCTCTTAGCCGCCTTCTTTCTAACGAAAACAACCTCAAAATCCCTCAGCCTCTCTTCATAAGACCTGCCCTCCATACCAGGCAACATCCTGGTAAACCTCCTCTGTACCCTCTCCAATGCCTCCACATCTTTCTTATAATGTGGGGACCAGAACTGCACACAATACTCCAAGTGCGGCCGAACTAGAGTTTTGTACAGTTGCAACATGACGTTGCGGCTCCGAAATTCAATCCCCCTACCAATAAAAGCCAAGACTCCATATGACTTCTTAACAACCTTCTCGACTTGACTGCCTACTTTCAGGGATCTATGCACATACACACCAAGATCCCTCTGTTCATCTAGACTACTAAGAATCCTACCATTTGCCCTATACTCTACACATTTATTATTTCTGCCATAGTGCATTACCTCACACTTTTCCACATTAAACTCCATTTGCCACCTCTCGGCCCAGCTCTGCAACTTGTCCAAGTCTCTCTGCAAACTATAACACCCCTCTTCACTATCTACCACTCCACCGACTTTAGTGTCATCTGCAAATTTACTAATCCATCCCTCAATACCCTCATCCAGATCATTTATAAAAATTACAAACAGCAGTGGCCCCAAAACAGACCCCGAGGTACACCACTTGTCACCGAACTCCACGATGAATATCTCCCATCAACCACCACCCTCTGTCTTCTATCTGCTAGCCAATTCCTAACCCAATTAGATAAATCACCCTCTATCCATACATCTGCATTTTCTGCAGAAGTCTTCCATGTGCCACCTTATCAAACGCCTTACTAAAGTCCATATATACCACATCAACCACCTTACCCCCATCCACCTCCTTAGTCACTTTTTCAAAAAACTCAATGAGGTTAGTAAGGCACGACCTACCCTTCACAAAACCATGCTGACTATCTCCAATCAATTCATTACTCTCTAAATAACTATAAATCCTATCCCTAATTATTCTCTCCAACACTTTGCCCACCACAGAAGTAAGACTCACTGGCCTATAATTCCCTGGAAGGTCTCTCTTCCCCTTCTTGAACAGCGGGACCACATTCGCTATCCTCCAGTCCTCCGGAACCACACCCGTAACCAACGACGACCTGAAGATCAGAGCCAGAGGCTCTGCAATCTCCTCTCTTGCCTCCCAGAGAATCCTAGGGTAAATCCCGTCCGGCCCAGGGGACTTATCCAACTTCAAACCCTCGAGAATATCTAGCACATCCTCCCTATCTACTTCGATACCTTCCAGTTTGCTACCCTGTACCTCAGTGTTCTCCATAACTACATTTACATCACCCTGCGTGAATACCGAAGAGAAATATTTATTCAGTACCTCTCCAATCTCCTCAGGCTCCACGCACAGCTTCCCACTGCTGTCTATGACTGGCCCTAATCTTGTCCTTACCAATCTTCTATTCTTAACATATCTAAAGAATCTTCTATTCTTAACATATCTAAAGAACACACTCCCTGACATGCTCACACATTCACATTCACACTTACACACTGACTGACACACTTGCTCACTCACTCATACGCACACACATACATTCATTCACTGAACAGTCACACACTCATCCACACTCACAGACAGACTCACTGACAGTCACACACTCACATACACACTGACTAACACACTTACACACTCACATTCAGATTCACACACACATTGACTGACATACACACACACTCTCATTCACACTCACTCACATTCACACACTCACTGACACACTCACACACTCACATTCACATACTGACTGTTACACTCACATACTCTCATTCACACTCACTCACTTCACACTCATATGTTCATTGACATGTTCCACATTCTCATCCACACTCACACAGACACTGGCACACACATACACTCTCATTCACACTCACTCACATTCACACTCACACAGTCACTGACATGCTCACAGATACTCACATTCGCACTCACACATTCACATACTCTCATAAGATCAGCATCGGGGGATTAACAGGCACAATCACACTGTCCTAAGTCATTCAGTTGTTAGGATCTGAAACATGCTGCCAAAGGGAGTGGCAGAAGCCGATTCAAAAACAACTTTCAAGATAAACTTATAATTGAAAAGGAAAGCATTTGCAGGATCAAGATAGAGATTAATTAAATGGCACTACCAATAAGCTAGCATGGACATGATGGATTGAATGGATTTCTTCTGCATTGTAAGATTTTATCATGATTGTATTCCATGTAAATTCAGGGCCTACAATCATTTCTTGCAAAAGTTGAATTAAATATGAATGTGGCCGATAATCCCACAAAGCAAATTGAATTTGATTTGATTTGTTAGTGTCACATATATTGGGATGCAGTAGAAAGTATTGTTTCTTGCGAGCTATACAGACAAAGCATACTGCTCATAGATACACGGGGGAGAAGGAAAGGAGAGGGTGCAGAATGTAGTGTTACAGTCAAACCAGGGTGTAGAGAAAGATCAACTTAATATAGGGTAGGTCCATTCAAAATTCTGACAGTAGCAGAGAAGAAACTGTTTTTGAGTCGATTGGTATATGACCTTAAACATTTGTATCTTTTTCTCGACAGAAGAAGGTGGAAGAAGCATGTCCGGGATGTGTGGGATTCTTAATCATCCTGAATGCTTTTCCGAGGCAGCGGGAAGTGTGGACAGAGTCAATTGATGGGAGGCTGGTTTGTCTGATGGATTGGGCTACATTCATGACCTTTGCAGATCCTTGCAGCCTTGGACAGGAGCCACACCAAGCTGTGATAGAACCAGAAAAAATACTTTCTATGGTGCATCTGTAAAGGTTGGTGAGAGTCTGAGCAGACATGCTAAATTTCCTTAGCCTCCTTGCAGTGGAAATACTTCCAATTTGCCCTCACCCTGCTGTATGAACCTTAGCTGTGCGATTCAGATCACTGGACTGCGAGTGAAACAATGAAATGTTTTGATAATTGCAAAACATTTACGAGCCACGTGTGTCCCTGAGAAGAAGGCAAAGTAAATTACCCTTTATTTCTTTTGAGTTGAAAAATGGGGTCAACCACTTTGACAGAGGGAAATCAATCTGCGCCAGTTGTTTTGTGTTTAATGTAATTCAATTGACTTTCTGCCTGAAAATGGCAATTATTGGAAGCTGTTGAGGGAAACCTCCATAAGGTCCTCGTGTCAGGTGACATGCATTACAGCGCAGAAAGCTAATGGATTTACAATCAAGTGACATTTAAATAAAAATGCATGCTCATGCACTGTCTATTCTGGCTCGGAGTTTAGCTATGGGGGAGGAGCAGTGAATGTAGCCAATAACTGAAGATTCTTCATCATCGTAGGGTCAAAACAATGATTTTTGATTTGATTTATTATTGTCACATGCACTCGGATGCAGTGAAAAGTATTCATGTTATACAGATAAAGCACACTCTTTATAGAGAAGGAAAGGAGAGGGTGCAGAATGCAGTGTTACAATCATAGCTAGGGTGTAGAGAAAGATCAACTTAATATATCTAAGTCCATTCAAGAGTCTGATGGCAACAGAGAAGAAAATGTTCTTGAGTACGTGAGCTCAGACTATGGAAGAAAGTGGAAGAGAGAATGTCATGGGTGCATAGAGTCTTTGAGTGTACTGGCTGCATTCCCAAGGCAGCGGGGAATGTAGACAGAGTCAATGGTTGGGAGGCTGGTTTGCGAGATGGGCTGGGTTTTGTTCACAACGCTTTGTAGTTTGTTGTGATCTTGGGCAGAGCAAGACCCACACCAAGCTGCGATACATCCCGAAAGGATGCTTTTTTGTGAAAATTGGCAAGAGTCATTGCAGACATGCTGAGTTTCCGTAGCCTCTTGAGAAAGTGGGATTGTGGGGAGGAGCTGCATAGGAAGAGGGTTATTTTACTGCATTTAAATTGGGCATTGGTGAGGCTACACCTGGAATATTGTGTGCGGTTTTGGTGTCCTTATCTGAGGAAGGATGTCCTTGCTATAGAGGGAATACAGCAAAGGTTTGTCGGGCTGATTCCTGAGGTGGAAGGTCTGTCATATGTGAAGAGTCAGTTCGGATTGTAGTCATTGAAGTTTAGAAGAGTGAGAGGGGATCTCATAAAAACTTATAGGCCGGAATTTTAGCCGAAACATTAACATTGTTTCTCTCTCCACAGCCGTTGCCAGACCTGCTGAGTATTTCCAGCACTTTCTGTTTTCACTTCAGATTCCTAGCAGTATTCTGTTCTATGATTTTTCAATGGTTCAGGGGCCAGGATCAGAGGCAGGCACAAAACTTGGTGTCACCAGCCTCTGCGTTGATACTTTGCCAACTTCCTGACCCCTGAAACATTTTCAGTGAGATTGTCCCTTATAGTCAGATATTCTTTGCCTTATCAAGAGCCCTGCCTTCAGGGTGGGGCCACTGAAGGTCAATCTCCTGTCCTATCCTCGGGACAGCACAGTAGCACAGTGGTTAGCACTGCTGCTCCACAGCTCCAGGGACTGGGGTTCGATTCCCAGCTTGGGTCACTGTCTGTATGGAGTTTGTACATTCTCCTCATGTCTGCATGGGTTTCCTCTTGGTGCTCTAGTTTCCTCCGACAGTCCAAAGATGTGCGGGTTAGGCTGATTGGCCATGCTAAAATTGCCTCTTAGTGTCCTGAGTTGCGTAGGTTAGAGGGATTAGTGGGTAATAGGTAGGGGTATGGGAGTAGGGCCAGGGTGGAACTGTGCAGACTCAATGGGCTGAATGGCCTCTTTCTGAACTGTAGGGTTTCTATGATTTCTAAAATTCTCCTGCCCCTGATCTTTGACCCCTCTACCCTGACCCCGCCCTTTTTAAAAATTCATTCATGGGATATTGGTGTCACTGGCTGGCCAGCATTTATTGTCCATCCCTAGTTGCCCTTGGAGGGCAGTTGAGAGTTAACCACATTGCTGTGGTTCTGGAGTCACATGTGGGCTGGACCAGCTAAGGATGGCAGATTTCTTTCCCTAAAGAACATTAGAACATAGAACAAAGAAAAAAACTACAGCACAAATAGGCCCTTCAGCCCACAAGTTGTGCCAATCATATCTCTACCTACTAGGCTTACCTACAACCCTCAATCCTATTAAGTCCCATGTACTCATCCAGAAGTCTCTTAAAAGACCCTATTGAATTTGTCTCCTTCACCACCAACGGCAGCCAATTCCACTCACCCACCACCTTCTGAGTGAAAAACTTACCCCTGACATCTCCTCTGTACCTACTCCCCAGCACCTTAAACCTTATCCTCTTGTGGCAGCCATTTCAACCCTGGGAAATAGCTTCTGGGAATCCACCCGATCTATACCTCCCAACATCTTATACACCTCTATTAGGTCACCTCTTATCCTTCGTCTCTCCAAGGAGAAAGGACAGAACTCTCTCAACCTATCCTCATAAGGCATGCTCCCCAATCCAGGCAACATCTTTGTAAATCTCCTCTGCACCCTTTCAATGGCTTCCACATCTCCTCTGGACCAGAACTGAGCATAGTAGTCCAAGTGGGGTCTCCAAGTGCCTCCTCACTTTTTCAATAAGTCTTGCATGGAGGATTTGATATGATTTGACATGTTTTGATTTATTATTGTCACATGTATTAACATACAGTGAAAAGTATTGTTTCTTGCACGCTATACAGACAAACATACCCTTCATAGAGAAGGAAACGAGAGAGTACAGAATATACAGTCATAGATAGGGTGTAGAGAAAGATCAACTTTATGCGAGGTAAGTCCATTCAAAAGTCTGACAGCAGCAGGGAAGAAGCTGTTCTTGGGTCGTGACCTTAGACTTTTGTATCTTTTTCCTGAAGGAAGAAGGTAGAAGGGAGAACATCCTGGGTGCGTGGGTTCCTTAATTATGTGGCTGGTTTGCCGAGGCAACGGGAAGTGTAGACAGAGTCAATGGGTGGGAGGTTGGTTTGCGTAATGGATTGGACTACATTTATGACATTAGAGAACCAGATGGGTCTTTCCGAAAATCGAAAATGATTTCATGGTCTTCTGTAGATTCTTAATTCCAGGTATTTTTTATTGAATTCAAAGCTCCACCATCTGTCGTGGTGGCATTCAAACCCTGATCCCCAGAACATTGGCTGAGTTTCTGGATTAATAATCTAGTGATAATACCATTGGGCCATCACCTCCTTTTAGGCCTGAGGCCTGCAATTGCTCATGTTTTGCAGTTTTATCTTTCTGCATTTTAGTACTGCTTTGCTTTTGGTTTGAGGAGAGCCTGGATTAAGCAGGTATTAAATTATTTCTTTCTGAACCTTGATTTATGTCCCCACCCCCCCACACACACGCACACACACACACACACAGAGCTGGGATTCAATATCAGAATATTCTGGCCAACCTTGCATATGAGATGGCCAAATACTGTGTGGAATCAAGGCATGTGTGAATGAAGTAGAGGCATGAAGGGAAAATTGGTCAAGTATTTGTTTCAAAATAAGGAACACTGACTCTGCATAACCTAAGACATGAATAAGACTGAGAAGGTCAAGACCTGACAAGGCTGACTCCACATAATTTAGGGCTGGATGAGTGAGGTGAGATAAGGTCAGAAATGATGAAGTCATTGGCCTACTTCTGTTCTATCAAAAGGAATGATGAGCCAAAGAGGTCTCAGAGGTCATCAGGTTATAACACGATTAATGGTGTTGCTACTGTTTGTATTACTAATCGAATTCCCTGAAGTCATGTAAACTGGTAAGAAAAAGGTATAACTTTTGAATTGATTCTTTATGTAAGGGCGGACTTGAGAGCAGAATTAGCAAGTCGTAACGACAGCACTCTAAACTCAAGTTTTTGCCAATACTGCATGCAGTCTTTTGGAAATAAAGGTAAGTTGTTTTGTTGGAAGAAATTTTGCTGAGTTGCTCTACCACAGTCAAGAAGCAGGAAAAATTTCCACTTCAACACACGGAATTCGATTAATGGATACCTTGATAGATGGCAGGTGGGATGCCATCAGAAAGGCGTGTAAACAGCGAGAGCTCCAGACGTCTCGCAGTGCCTCTGAGAAGAATTTCACAAAAATTTGTGGCTGTCAGATTTTTTTCTTCTGTAAAAGTCTAGATGGTGGCAGAGGAAGGCCGGATCAGGGTCAGGAATTGGGCTAACCAGGACTATGGTGGACCAGTCAATCATGGAAGACTGAAGAATAAAGAACGTCAACAAATGACTGACTGGAGAGTCTAACCCGATGTGAGGTTATTTGGAGACTTTACCAAGAATTTACCAAGATGAATTGTACCATTTTGGGGAGCGGTCTTGGGCATGCTAAATTGGAGTGGTACGGCGGCACAGTAGTTAGCACTGTTGCCTCACAGCACCAGGGACCCGGGTTCAATTCTATCCTTGGGTATACATGTAGAGTTTGCACATTCTCCCTGTGCCTGCATGGGTTTCCTCTGGGTGCTCTGGTTTCCCCCAAGCTCCAAACATGTGCAAGTTAGGTGGATTGGCCATAGTAAATTGTCCCTTAGTGTCCCAAGGTGTGTAGGTTAGGGGGTATTGGTGGGGTAAGTATGTGGGATTACAGGGATAATGTGAGTCTTGGTAAGATGCTCTATTTTAGAGTTGATGCAGACTTGATGGGCTGAACAGCTTCTTTCTGTATTGAATGGACTCTATGATTTGATTGAATATACATTATATATGTATTATTATTCATAATGATAGTTATTTCCATATGCTTAATTCTTATGAAAGCCAACAATGAAATTGAATCTTGTAATCCTGTGAAATAAAGTATCTTTATAAATAAAAGCATCCAGTGGCTTTCTGGTAAGCAATTGGCAGAGAGCTGAGAGAAACTGTACAAACAGCAGAAATGTGCCAATAATGTCAATTCTCTGAGCACCCTGCCCATCATCTGCCAAGGGCATACTGAATATTTGGAAATCCCTGAAGATGGTTGAGACCATTTTGTTTCGGAGCCTTTCACGCACAAGTGTGGAAGGAATTTCTGGGGGAGAGGTTTTCCTGTTCCCCAGTGGCAGGAGGTTTGGTGGGACCCATGGAAACAACAATCTAAATGCATCAAAATGGCTGCTCACTCCATCTGTCCAGGGGTTCCCACTGATACCAGATTGATAATCGCCTTGCTCCCCAGCACATGAAGAAGATTCCAGGCGATAAAGACAATCGGACATTAGCTCCTGGTCTCAGAAGTATACCTTTCAGTAAATTGGCACTAGCTGTCGGTGAAAAGTTGCTAAGATGTCAAGGATTCTTACAGATGTACCATAGAAAGCATTCTTTCTGGTTGTATCACAGCTCGACATGGCTCCTGCTCAGCCTGGGACTGCAAGGATCTATGAAAAGTCATGGATGTAGCCCAATCCATCACACAAACCATCCTCTCATCTATTGACTCTGTCTACACTTCCCACTGCCTCAGCAAAGCAGTCAGGACGCCACTTAGCCATGACATTCTTTCTTCCATCTTCTTCTGTCTGTAAAAAGGTACAAAAGTCTGAGGTCACGTACCGACTGACTCATCCACATTGATGTTTGACATATTCAGATTGACCTAGTTTTGATGACGGAAACTTGGGTATACATGTAGGGTTATCATAGCATAATGCAGCTGAAGAGGACCCATTCATGACCATCTTACACACACTGGGCAGGACTTTCCAGCCATGCTTATCCCAAGGCCGGAGAATCCCACTCAAGGTAATAGGCCTCTGCATAGTCCATGTTTATTCCACTACGATACCTGTTGAATTTCAATTCACTTTTTGTCCAGGGTTCACCAGAGAGTCAGGCCAATTGGAATTCTATTGTCTATTCATGTTGTTCTATTCTTAAACAGAGGGATGTGGGAATTCTGCAATGGTTGTGAATGTCCATATTTAATTAGGTATTCACCTATGACTTAGGATTGTCTGAAGCTCAAATGTCAAATGTCTCATGATTTGCAGCGGCTGTTATAATATTCTGTGTGCGTCCATTTTTTAAAATATTGACTAAATACACTGAGACAGGACAGTTAGGAGTGAAAGAATTTTGTAGAATAGACTGGAAGACATTGTTTCCACTGACAGGAGGGTTGATAAAAAGAGGATACAGATAAAGGAGAGATTTGAATTGATCCATTGAATCCATTCCTTTGCTGAATTGTAAACTCTCCCAATCCTCAGGCTTGCTACTTTTTTCCAACCAATTTGTAAGGCTCCTCTTTGGATCTAATATTATCCTCAATTTATTTTCTTGGCCATGGTTGTTCTGTTTTCCTTCCTGTGTTTTTGTGCCAGGAGGGATGTAACATGGAAACATAGGAAATGGCTGCAGGGGTAGGCCATTCAGCCCTTTGAACTTGCAACAGTATTCAATATGATCATGGCTGATCATGCACTTTCAGTATTCACTCCCGTTTCCTGTGTAATGTGTATAATTGTTGCAATGCATACATTCAAGTTAAGTTGATTGGCCATGGTAAATTGACCATTAGAATCATTAGCATTAACAGAGTAAATACATAAGGTTACAGGAATAGGGCCGCGGGTAGGGTTGTTTTCAGTACAGACTTGATGGGCTGAATGGCCTCCTTCAACACTGTAGGGATTCTACAATTCTATGAAACTGTCTGTGGAAAACTAATTCTAGTTGCGGGCCAGCATGGTGCCTCACAGTGCCAGGGATTCAGGTTTGATTCCCGACTTGGATCACTATCTATGTGGAATTTGCACGCCCTCCCTGTGTCTGTGTGGGTTTTCTCTGAGTGTTCCTCTCACAATTGGAAAGACGTGCTGGTTAGGTGCATTGGCCATGCTAAATTCTCCTTTAGTGAACCCAAACAGGCGGCAGAGTATGGCAGCTAGGAGATTTTCATAGTAACTTCATTGCAATGTTATTGTAAGCCTACTTGTGACAGTAATAAATAAACTTTAAAAATTGATCATTGTGTCTTCCCCCCAGTACATCATCCCAGGCTTGAGCAGTGTGAGAAACTAGCCCTGTCTGTGCTAAGATGATGGAAGGTATTCCCTTCTCATTGGTGATATAGTGCGTTCCCAATACTGCATGACCTTTCTGAAAACACAGCGGTTAGCCCTACTCTCCCATCACAAAACCTGATTTTGCTGTTTCTTGTCAACAATCTCTCTTGTCTTAGGTGGCTAATCATACGTTGTGCATAACTGATGTTTTATCATGAGTAATGCTGGAGAGCTTTGCTGTATTGCTGTATTCCCTCAGGGATTGGATTGGTTATTTAGACCATGATTTTTGCTCATGAGCTACCTTCAATAAAAGCTTCATTATCTGAACAAAGCTTTCAGCCAGCCCATTTGAATCAGGATCATAAGGAGTGAATCACATGTGTTGGATTCCGTTCTCCTAGAAATAATTTGTGAATTCTTGCAAAATGAACTGTGGCCCATTGATACTCACAAGTAGTTCAGGGTAGCTAAATCTTGCAAAAATCTCAACCACATTAAACTAGAAAGAACACAGAAAAGAGTTACTAGGATGCAACCAGGACTTGATGGTTTGAGTTATAAGGAGACACTGGATAAATTGGGACTTTTTTCCCCTGGAACATAGGAGGCTGAGGGGTAACCTTATAAAATAATGAGGGCCGTAGATCAGTTAATCAATATCTTTTCCCAAAGGTAGGGGAGCCTAAAATTAGAGGGCATAGATTTAAGGTGAGAGGAGAGAGATACAAGAGAGGCAATTTTTTTACACAGAGGGCGGCGAGTATCTGGAGCAAGCTGCCAGAGGTAGTAGTAGAGGCAGGTACAATTTTGTATTTTAAAAAGCGTTTAGACAGTTCCATGAATAAGATGGGTATAGAGGGACATGGGCCAAATACGGGCAATCGAGACTAGCTTAGTGGTTAAAAAAGGGCAACATGGACAAGTTGGGCCAAAGGACCTGTTTCAATGCTGTAAACCTCTATGACTCTATGAATCAGTCTTTCTATTTTTCTGTATGTCTTCATAATGGTGGCTTCAGGCCATTTCAAGTGCGTGTCTACCGCAACAAAAAATATTCACAAAAAAAAATCTATATGGACTCTTTGCTACGTCCCTTCTGGGTATTGCCATGAGTACAATGGCACTAGCGGTGGCAGATTTCCAACTTTTGCACAATGTGATTGACCCCGGCATCATCACCTTTGGTGCAGAAATATTTTCATCTTCTGCAGTGCGATGACTTTCCTAATTGTTTTTATTTTCCCGGGGAGCCTGACAGCTTCATTCTGGCCTCCTTGCCACCAGTTTTCCTTTTGGTATTTTTAAAAGATAGGCTTTCAGGTCTCAAAGGTATAAACAAAAAAGAGCTTTTTGGGAAAGGTGCTTACTGTACTGCCTGTTTGCCTATGCAAATGGCTGGTGACATCATCAATATATCACATGATTGGACTCTTTGACTGACCTTGTTCCAACGAGAAACAAACATGAGTAGACAAGACCTATGATTGGGTGCAAGATAGGACAGTATACCTAGTTGTTCCTTACAGTAGCTTATGCTTGCCTCTAAGATGAATGATGCATGTCTAAGTACATATGGCTGGTACAATGCATCAATGAGTGGCTCATTAAATCAGTTATTGTTCCATTGATTGCTCCAAAGCTATTTGGATAACTGTGGTAATTCTAGAGCTAATGTGCACAAATGAGCACTGATCTACTGAGGGATGCCTATATTTCTCTAGTCAAAGCCAATTCGGGCTCACCTGATAAAGAGAATCTAAGTTATGGGATAAGGCAGGCTAGTGGAGTTGAGATTTATCATATCAGATCAGTCATGATTGCATTGAATGATGGCATAGATTTGATGGGCCGAATGGTCTACCTCTGCTCCTATGGTCTTATGATCTTATGGTCTTATGACATAAAGACCCTAATTTTACCATCATGTGCGCCCCGAAATTGGGGCAGGCGAGGCTCACAGATTGGTGCTGGCCTCGGGCATGATCTTGTCTCGGGTGGGCACGTCAGTAAAATTCCGGTCAGAGAGTCAGTGGTGCAGAGCCAAAGGAACGAGTGAAAAAGAAAAGATAAGTGTAGAGGAGGGCAAATGACAGAATGATGAATAGTTACTGTCAGAAGGAAAAACTGGAGGAAAGCAAGAGTGAAGCCAGGAGATAGAAGATAAATGGGGAGAAGATTACTATCTGAAATGGCTGAAGTCAATGTTGAATCAGGAAGGTTATAAATCAGTAACTAACTGAAAGGTGAGCTGTTGTTCCGAGTTCTTATGCTGAGCTTCACTGGAATACTTCAGTAGGTTCAAGATAGAGGGCTCAAAGTGAGAGCTAGGAGGAGATTTCAAATGTCAGGTGAGTTGGATTCAGGGTCTGGCTTGCAGACTGAATAGAAGGCTGGACAGACTGGGACTTTTCCCTGGAGTGAAGAAAGTTTAGGGATGATCTTACAGAGGCCTATAAAATAATGAGGGACATAGATCAGTTAGATAGTCAATATCTTTTCCCAAAGGTAGAGGAGTCTAAAACTAGAGAGCATAGGTTTAAAGTGAGAGGGGAGAGATACGTAAGTGTCCAGAGGTCAACCTTTTCATCCAAAGGGTGGTGAGTGTCTGGAATGTGCTGCCAAAGGTATTAGTAGAGGTGGATACAATTTTTTTCCTTTAAAAATCATTTAGACAGTTACATGGGTAAGATGGGTAAAGAGGGACATGGGCCAAATATGGGCAGTTGGGACTAGCTTTGTGGTTAAAAACAAGGCAGCACGGACACGTTGTGCCTATTTCCATGCTGTAAACCTTTATGGGCCCGATTTTACCGTTTTCATTTGAAGTGCTGAATCTGGGCCTAATGCAGATCGAAGTCAGAAATCTGCTTTCAGGCGCTCCAATATGCACTCAGACATCTCCAATTCCATTCACTCTGTGGGCAGGGATTAGCGCAGCCGAAACGATCGGAGTTCTGAACTGCATATGTGCAGTTGGAAAAAAATTTTAAAAAGTGTGCCTGTGTCAGATTGCTCCTGAGCTGCGGAAAGCGGGGAAAACAGCCCGGGAGCGAAAAGCAGGAACAATAGTGCACACGCACACCACTGTCCCCTTATCCATCCCCCACTATCCACACACATCACTGTTCCCCTTATCCATCCCCCACTATCCACACACATCACTGTTCCCCTTATCCATCCCCCACTATCCACACACATCACTGTTCCCCTTATCCATCCCCCACTATCCACACACATCACTGTTCCCCTTATCCATCCCCCACTACCCACACACATCACTGTCCCCTTATCCATCCCCCACTATCCACACACACCACTGTCCCCTTATCCATCCCCCACTACCCACAACATCACTGTCCCCTTATCCACCCCCAAATCCACACACTCACTGTCCCCTATCCATCCCCCACTATCCACACACACACTGTTCCCCTTATCCATCCCCCACTACCCACATGCATCACTATCCCCCTTATCCATTCCCCACTACTCAACACATCATTGTCCCCCTTATCCACACCCTCATCCCCACACACATCACTGTCCCCCTTATCCATCCCCTACTATCCACACGCATCACTGTCCCCCTTATCCACCCCCCAGTACCCACACACGTCACTGTCCCCATTATCCACTCCCACTACCCAGACTAATTGTCACCTCTGCCTCCTCCCCACCGATCACCTGTGGAGTGGCAGTGGATCCTCCTACCCTCCACCACAGATCCATCTGCCCCCGCAGCAGACATCCATCTGCTCCCCCCACCACAGAGCGATCGAGCTTCCTTCACACCTCCCGAGATAAATCTTACCCGCCTGATCCTCCCACCACCGCCCACCCTCCCAGCCAACGATATAGCCTCAGAACCCTCCCTCTTCCCCGACAATGGTCTGGGCCTCACTACCCCACCCCACCCCTCCAGAGGAACATCTGATCTGCCTTCTCCTCCCTCCCTACCAGACAATGATCAGCCCTCTCCCCCCACCTCCTGATGCCTGCCAGAAATACATCTGACCTCCCTCCTCCTCTTCCTCCTAGGTCTCTTCCTGCTGCCTCCGAAAAGCAGCCAGCATAATTAAGGACCCCTTGCACACCGGACATTCTGTGTCAGACTTTTGAATGGACCTACCTCACATTAAATTGATTTTTTTCCAAACCCTAGCTATGATTGTAGCACTACATTCTGCATTCAATAATTTCCTTCTCTATGAACAGTATGTTTTGATGGTATAGTGTGCAAGAAGCAATACTTTTCATCTATACTGATGCATGTGACAATAATAAATCAAATCAAAGTTACTGTGAAAATTCTGTCATCATACTGCAGTGCCTGTTCAGTTACACTGGGGGAAATTGAGTATGGCCAATGACCAGCATGTCTTTTGGACTGTGGGAGGGAATCTGAGCACTCAGAGGAAACCCACGCAGACACGGGAAGAAGGTGCTGACTCTGCACAGACAGTGACCTAGGAATCGAACCTGGTTCCCTGGCACTGTGAGACAGCGGTGCTAACCACTGTACCACCAGGCTGCCCCTGTTTTGTAAAATTGTTCTCAGTAATAGTGACCATGAAACCACTGTCGATTGTTGTAAAAACCCATCTGGTTCATGATTGTTCTTTAGAGAAGTAAAATTGCTGTCCTTATTTGGTCTGGCTGACTCCAGAGTCACAGAAATGTAGTTCGCTCTTAACTGAAATGGTTTAGCAAGCCGTTCAGTTCAAGGGCAATGAGAGATGGGCAACAAATAGTGGCCCAGCCAGGGGCACTAACGTGGGATGAAAGAATAGAAAAACGTTCCATATTTTCTATGCGGCTGTCAATGTAATAAATTATCAGGACACTATTCACTGCTTCTGTTTGTATTCACTGATTCAACTCGTGAGAAAGAGAACTGTTTGTGAGCCTTGAGTGATTAATGGCTTCTCACAAATCCCATCGTTCAATATAGCAGAATTCCTTGTCTCTAGGCAAGTGATTAAAGTCTTTAAAAATGACAAAGGGATTTAGTAGGGCTGGGATTTTCCATTCCTAGGGTGTGTTTGGTGACATGAGTGGAAAATATCTTTGATTTAATTTGATTTGATTTGATTTATTATTGTCACGTATATTAACATATAATGAAAAGTATTGTTTCTTGCATGCTATGCAGACAATGCATACTATTCATAAAGAAGAAAATGAGACAGTGCAGAATGTAGTGTTATAGTCATAGCGAGGGTGTAGGGAAACATAAGAACATAAGAAATAGGAGCAGGAGTAGGCCATATAGCCCTCGAGCCTGCATCAATTTAAGCTAATTTAGCCACATGTTAAAACTCAGTTTGGAATTCTGCATTCAGCCTAGAAACTTGGCGATATTCTCTGACAATACAATGTAGGGTAAACGAGCTTTCTCATAAGTAAACAGAAGCTTCCATGGCTAAAGTTGCCAAGTGTTTTTGTGTAGTTGAAGACTGCTTGTACCTGCTCTTTAATAACACGTGATAAGTATTCAATTATATTGTAGACCCAGGACAATATTTAATTAGTACAATCCAGACTGTTCTGAGTTTTTTTTGACCAGAACAAAGCTGGCTTTTGCTGCTTTCTCTCTCGTAAGTAATCCTTATTTTGCTTTCTGTGAAATGCTACTTATAAAGGACTCTTAACAATTCCACTTCAAACCAGTCATACCCAAGTTTATTCTGAAGAAGAAAATAGATCCTACAGTGCACAAGGCTTCCAAGTTCAATGACAATTTTGGGGTGGCTATACTATTGCTCAACTGGGCGAGGTAGAATGTCCCCTGAGAAAGGTGACTATGGCACATTACCCAAGGATGGTGCTCCTAATCCTTGGATATACGCTGGAGTGAATATTGACAAGTGCCCCCCCCAACCACTCCAACCCTGATGGGTCAAGCTAGCCTTGAAGTGAAGGTTAGCACAGTGCCTCCATCTGAGATGAGAGTTTAGGATGCAGTTGAGTGGTCAAAGCTGTCATCATTTGGTAATGTGGTACAGGGATGAGGATGGTGAGGGGCTTGGCTGAGTATCACGCAAACTGAGGACTGGGCATCAATGTTGTCACCTTCAACAACCAATTCTTCATCCAGATGCATGGAACCATCATGGGACCAAATTTGCACCTCAATAGGCCAACAACTTCATACACAGGTTCGAAAAGACTTCTTCATCGCACATGACCTTCAACCGATACTATATACTAGATGCATCGATGACATTTCCTTTTTTTGGACTCATGGTGAACAATCATTGTAACAACTGTATGATGACATCAACAAGTTCCATCCCACCATCAGACTCACTATGGACTACTCTCCAGAATCAGTTGCATTCTTGGACACACGCATCTCCAACAAGGATGGTCACCTCAGCACCTCACTGTACTGCAAGCCCACGGATAACCTCGCGATGCTGTACTTCTCCGGCTTCCACCCTAGTCACGTTAAAGAAGCCATCCCCTACGGACAAGTCCTCTGTGTACACAGGATCTGCTGAGATGAGGAGGATTGCAACAGACACCTCCAGATGTTGAAAGATGCCCTCATGAGAACAGGATATAGTGCTCGACTTATCGATCAACAGTTCTGATGCACCACAGTGAAAAACCACACCGACCTCCTTAAAAGACAAACACAGGACACGCCGGACAGAGTACCCTTCGTCGTCCAGTACTTCCCTGGAGCGGAGAAGCTACAACATCTTCTCTGGAGCTTTCAACATGTCATTGATGAAGACAAACATCTCGCCATCCCCACACCCCCACTTCTTGCCTTCAAACAGCCACACACCCTCAAACAAGCCATTGTCCACAGCAAGAACAGTGACCACAACACCACACAACCCTGCCACAACAAGTTCTACAAGACATGCCAGATCATTGACACAGATGCCATCATCTCATGTGAGAACACATTCACTAGGTACATGCATATTACTTGCATACTCTTGCAACTCAGTCAACGTTGTCTACTTGATACGCTGCAGGAAAGGATGTCCTGAGGCATGGTACATTGGAGAGATCATGCAGACACTACGACAAAGGATGAATGAACACCGCTCAATAGTCACCAGGCAAGACTGTTCCCTTCCTGTTGTGGAACACTTCGGAGGTCACGGGCATTTGGTCTCTGATCTTTGAGTAAACATTCTCCAAGAGGGCTTCACGACACATGGAATCGCTGAGCAGAGACTGATAGCTAAATTCCACACAAGTGAGGACGGTCTCAACTGGGATCTTGGGTTCGTGTCACACTATCTGTAATCTCCATGACTTGCCTGAGCTTGCAAAATCTCACTGACTGTCCTGGCTGGAGAAAGTACACATCTCTTTAACCTGTGCTTAACCCTCTCTCCATTCACATTGTCTGAACCTTTAAGACTTGATTAGCTGTAAAGACTCACATTCCAACCATTATTTTCTAAATTGAGTTTGTATCTTTATATGCTTGCGAACTGAACTCCCACCTCGAAAGCCAGTGGCTTGTGCTACCAAATAAACCTGTTGTATTTTAACCTGGTGTTGTGAGACTTGTTACTGTGTTTATCCCACTCCACATCATTAATGTTGTGGCCTGGAACATGAGTCAGTGGGATTTGAGAGGCAGAATAGACAAAGAGCTGTCCTGAGCAGACAAATGCTAACCACCAAGTCTCTCCCTTGCACTGCAGTCAGACATAGTCAGCGATAAGGAGCCTAGTGATCTGGCTATCTGCTTCATCACACGTGGGCATGGGACACCAGAGGAAGGAGAATGCAATGGCAGCACTTGGCTCGCCAAAGGCAGGAACGGAACAGTCAGGAGCAAAGAGTGTGTGGCCTTCTCTGCACACAGAGAATGGACACCAGAGAGCCATTGTTCATTGATATCTTGCTAGACCCAGGGTCTATAGGCAGTACTTGTCATTCCTGCAGGTGACCAAGAAATAGTGTCACCCAAGTCTGCACATGCCCAGGCAACTGGTTGGTTACCGGGTGGCATGGTAATTAGCTTAGTGGTTAGCACTGCTGCCTTACAGTGCCAGGGAACCGGGTTCGATTCCTGGCTTGGCTCACTGTCTGTGTGGAGTTTGCACGTTCTCTCCGTATCTGCTTGGGTTTCCTCTGGATGCTCCGGTTTCCTCCAAAAGATATGTTGTTGGGTGCATTTGCCATGCTAAATTCTTCCTCAGTGTACCCAAACAGGTGCCAGAGTGTGGCAACTAGGCGATTTTCTCAGTAATTTAATTGCAATGTTAATGTAAGCCTACTTGTGACACTAATAAAAAACTTTAAACTTAACATCTTTTCAAGGGCAGATCAAGTTGTACACTTTCATGGATTAGTTCAACAGCCTATCATGGCATTTAAGGGAATACTAAATAAATATATGACTAGGGTGCGAATCGAAGGATATGGATTCGTAAGTGCGTATGGTTTAGGCAGGCATCATGATCGGATAAGGCTTGGGGGGGCCGAAGGGCTTTTCCTTGCTGTGATTTGCTTTGTTCTTTGTTCTTATCTTCCAAATGAGCAGAACAAATTTAAGATGCCCATTAGCCATGAAGCAGCATGGTGTAAATTTGTGTCAATTTAAGACTATTGAGGATAAGTGCCCTAAAACACCCAGCCATGATGTTTACAGGCATTTCATTTGCTTAATTTGTATGTGAGACAATGGTGGGAAACATATTGTGAGGAGCGACGGCAAAGGCAGTTGCTTAATTGGGAAACGCTCGTGCTTGGAAAATAAATGTAAATCTTTATTGGTTGGCTGAGTGCCCAGGCTGTGAGGGCTTACACCTCGTCAATACGACCAGGGGTTCGATTCCAACTTTACCTGCTGCCAGAGTGTGTTGCCACCCTTGGGAACAAGTTCTGACTCTGCTTCATCGAGCCACTATTGGGGAGCTGTAGATGGGGTTTGGCAAAGTTGACCTCTGATCTGCAGCCAAATGATGTGACTGATATCAGAATGATAGGGAATGGGACAGCTTGATCTTGGGTTTGGACATAGCTCGGCACAACACTGAGGGCTGAAGGGCCTGTACTGTACTGTACTGTTCTATGTTTCTATGTTATCGATTGGGCAATACACCTGACCCCGGAACATAAATAACCATGGAAATGTTAACAAACACACAAGTTTCTATGTTTGCAGATCACCAACAACCTGTCCTGGTCCCCCCAATGCTGACACGACAGTTAAGAAAGCCACTAATGTCTCTACTTCCTCCAAAGATTAAAGAAGTTTGGTATATCTGCTCCGACCTTTACAGACGTACCATTGAAAGCATTCTTTCTGGTTGTATTACAACTTGGTATAGCTCCTGCTCTGCCCAAGACTACAAGAAACTACAAGGGGTTGTGAACATAGCCCAGTTCATCATTCAAACCAGCTTCGCATCCATTGACTCTGTCTACACTTCCCGCTGCCTCGGAAAAGGACCATGTGTAACCCGGACATTCTGTCTTCCACCTTCTTCCATCAGGAAAAAGATACAAAAGTCTGAGGACATGAACCAACTGACTCAAGAACAGCTTCTTCCCTGCTGCTGACTGACATTTGAATGGACCTACCTTTCGTTATGTTGATCTTTCTCTACACCCTAGCTGTGGCTGCAAAGTTACATTCTGCACTCTCTCCTTTCCTTCTTCCCTATGTACTTACTGTATGAATGATATGCTTTATCTGTACAGCGCGCAAGGAACAATACCTTTCACTGTATGTTAATTTATGTGACAACAATATATCAAATCAAATCCAAAAAAATCAAAACAGAAAATGGTGGAAACATGAGAAGCTCAGCCCTTTGCCCATTCTCCTTTACATTGATTTTAATTCTAGCTGCGGACTTTTTTAACTTCTTCCTTTTCCCAAAACCTTTGTTACTCCTGAAGCATCCAATTCGGAGTGTGAGTGCCTTCTGTGCGAGATATTTTTTGCCGAACAAAAGAAATATTATAACTTCCTGTAGAAATGCCAGATTTTTCTCCTTAACAAAACTCCTGCTGTTGGTCAACAAATTGAACTTTATATTGGATTTAATCTTTCTTTTCTTCTCTGCTGCTAGTTTCCCATTATTTTCCCTCAACTAAATACAATTCATTGTAAGAGCAAGTAATCATAAAGAGGAAGCGATGGTCTAGTGGTATTTTCACTTGGCTACTAATCTAGAAACTCAGCTAATATCTGGGCACCCGGGTTCGAATCCTGCCACGGCAGTGGAATTTGAATTCAATAATAAAAAAAATCTGGAATTAAGAATCTACTGATGACCATGAAACTATTGCTGATTGTCAGAAAAACCCATCTGATGCCCTTTAGGGAAGCAATCCTTACAGGTCTGGTCTATATGTAACTCCAGAGCCACAGCAATGTGGTTGACTCTCAACTGCCCTCTGTAATGACTTAGCAAGCCATTCACTTTCATGAGCAATGAGGGATGGTTGACCAGCCAGTGACGCCCACGTCCCATGAACAAATAACAAAGAAATTTGCAGCATAAGAACAGGCCCTTCAGCCCTCCAAGCCTGCACTGAACATGCTGCCTGACTGAATTAAAACTGTCTGCTCTTGCAGGGACCATATCCCTCTATTGCCATCCTATTCATTTATTTGCCCCGACACCCCTTAAAAGTCACTAACTCCCTGACAGCGAGTTCCAAACACCCACCACCCTCTGTGTAAAAAACTTGAATTATGAATGATAAAAAAGAAATTCCACTGCAAACCTTTGGAATCTCTTTATCTTTTATCTTTGAACCTCAAATGATGATAAATAGCACTGCATGCATTAATATTGCTGTATATTTCTCTCTTATCTCATTTACGTAGTCTTTGCTTCTCTGTACACAGAAGTGAGCCACTCACTTTGGAAATCAGAGTACCATAGAATCCCTACAGTGCAGAAGGAGACCATTCAGCCCATTGAGTTTGCACTGACAACAATCCCATCCAGGCCCTATCCCAATAACCCCTCATATTTACCCTGTTAATCCTCCTGACGCCAGGGTCAATTTAACATGGTTAATCTACCTAATCTGCATATCTTTGGTGTGTGTGGGGAAATTGGAACACCCGGAGAAAACCCATGCAGACATGGGGAGAATGTGCAAATTCCACACAAACAGTGACTCAAGGCCGGAACTGAACTCGAGTCTCTGACACCGTGAGGCAGCAGTGCTAACACTGTGTCATGCCTTGTCAGTTTAGGTGCTTTTTTTAATGCACTGATCTTTCTATACAGGTTGTCACCAGGGGGGCAACTTGGCAGTGCCCTCCAGGCATTAGGCAGGGGATGAGGCCAAGGGTGTGGGGCCTAGGGGATACGGCCTATTCTGAGTGGCAATTGGGGGGGGTATCATAGGGGATGGGAGGGTCCTGCTGCCACTCTACATGGGGATCAGTCAGGATTGGAGGGAAGCCAGTGATCGAGGAGGGGAGGGGAGGGATGGTCTACTGGGGGGCGGTCTGCCTCTCTGGGGATCTGCCTCCCATGGGAAGGGTCTGGCAGGGTAAGGGGGGATTGTCACTGCTGGGGGAAGGCTGGAAATCAGGGTGCTCTGAGAAGGGGGGGGGGTGGTGTTGGGCTGGCCTGGGAATGGGGGCCATGGCTGGGGGTGTCAGTAGGGGTACCACTGAGGGTGCCAGCTAACTGCAAACTGGCAGTTCACGGCTACTGTGCACGCGCAGGGTTATTGGACTGTTAGAATCCGGAGTGTATAGGGCCCACCTCCCGAGTTTTAAATAATATTCACTTTGTGATGTCTGCATTGCACAGAGTGGAGAGATTGGAGTATGAGCTCCCACTGATAAAAACAATTAGGATGTACACTATTTTTCCCACCAATTCAGCACTTAGAGCTTTTTCTTGGGAGAATCCCTCTCTTTATGTCTCATTCAGGAAACTGAAGATATCCAAGAAATTGAAGAAGAAAATGACCCAGAAACAGTTTTCTTGGGTGAAGTTACAGCATCAGATGGAAGCTACTGAGGTGCAGATATTATGATCAACAGACAAAACTTCAAGTTAGACATTGGAGGAGGAGTTCCAATTCTATCAGACTCATAAAACCAGATATACTTCAACTATTGACTATGAGACTCTGGGATCCAGAAAACTAAAACATCAAGAGGCAATGGTTCGATTATCTCTTGTTGGAGATGGTCATTGCCTGGCACCAGTGTTGGGGGAAATGTAGATAATGGAAATAATATTCAATAAGTCAGAGAGGGGAGTGGGGGGCAATTTAGTATAAAGGTTAAGGTCGAATATGTAAATATTTAGTCTGCATCATCAATGATGTAGGATTGCATGAGAACGGAGCATGGAGAGAGAGGGAACTCAATGAAGAGGCAAGTATGAGAAGGGAGGTGGTCAGTGCAAGACTGAAGGTATTGTACATAAATGCACGCAGTATACGGAACAAAGTAAATGAGCTTGTTGCGCACGCTGGTGTTGTGGTCATCACCGAAATATGACGCCAAGAAAAATCCAAGGATATGTGCCTTATCGAAAGGACAGATAGATGGGCAAAGGGGGTGGAGTTGCATTGTTACTAAGGAATGAAGCTAAATTGATAGAAAGAAGGATCAGAAGGCATAGAAGGATAGAGTTGAGGAATAGTAAAGTTAAAAAGACCCTTATGGGAGTTATGTACAAGTTCTCTAGCAATAGTCAGGATGTGGGGAAGAAAATAAATCAGGAAATAAAAAAGGCATAGAGAAAAGGCAATATTACAATAACCATGGGGAACTTCAATATGCAGGTGGACTGAAAAATCAGGTAGGTAGTGGATTCCAAGAAAAGAAATTTATGGAATATCTAAGAGATGGTTTTTTAGGAGCAGCTTGTCACAGAGCTATGTGGGAACAGGCAATCCTGGATCTGGTGAATTGTAATGAGGCAGAGTTGACTGGGAAGCTTAAAGTGAACAAAAAACAAAGAACAAAACAGCACGGGAAACAGGCCCTTCGGCCCAATGAGCCCACGCCGCTACCCCGATGTTTCCACTTCTACACACGATCCCTGTCTATGTTTATAGATCTATGGATTAAAAACCAAATTTGAGACAATTTAGGGAGAATTTGTTTTGCCAATTAGCCCAAGAGCACACCTTTGGGATGTGAGAGGAAACCGGAGCTCCCGGAGAAAACCCACGCAAGCACGAGGAGAATGCGCAAACTCCCACAGACACAGGCCCAAATCCATGTGTCTGCACAGCACAGAGATAGTCACTGAGCTGTCGTGTTGCCCATCAGATGACCAGGTCATCATGAAGGAACCCTGAGTGAGTAGTGACCACAATATGATAGAATTTACCCTGCAGTTTGAGAGGGAGAAGCTGGAATCAGATGTGACAGTATTACAATTAAATAAAAGTAACTATAAAGACATCAGGGAGGAGCTGGCTTGAGCTAATTGGAATGGGAGCCTAGCAGGAAAGACTGTATCACAGCAAAGGCAGGAGTTTTTGGGGATTATTCGGGAGATATGACAGAAATTCATCCCAAGGCGGAGGAGACATGCTAAGGGGAAGACGAGGCATCTATAGCTAACAAGGGACGTCAAGGATAGACAATAGCAGAAAAAAAGCAGACAAAGTGGCGAGAATTGGTGGGAAGCCAGAGGATGGGGAAGCCTTTAAAAGAGAGCAGAGAACAACTAAAAGAGCAATAAGTGGAGAGAAGATGAAATATGAGTATAAGCTAGCCAGTAATAAAATAAGATAGGAAGAGTGTTTTAAAGTAAGAGATAAGACAGAGGCAGAACTAGTCATTGGACCACTGGAAAATGAGACTGGAGAAGTAATAATAGGAAACAAAGCAATGGCAGAGGAACTGAATAGTTACTTTGTGTCAGTCTTCACAGTGGAAGACACCAATGGGATGCCAGAGTTCCAGGAGAGTCGGGGATACAGGTGAGTGTAGTGGGCATCACTAAGGAGAAGGGTCTGGAGAAACTGAAAGGCTTGAAGGTGGACCTGATGGAATACATCACATTGTTTGAAAAGTGATAGCAGAGGAAATTGTGGAGGCATTGCTGCTGATCTTTCAGGAATCACTGGAGGTCGGGAGGGCCCCAGAGAACTGGAAAGTAGCTGATGTAACATTGCTGTTTAAGAAGGCAGGGAGGCAGCAGACAGGAAATTATAGACCAGTTAGCCTGACTTTGGTCATCAGCAAAATTTTTGTGTCCATTACTGAAGATGAGATCGCAGTGTACTTTGAAGTGCATGATAAAGTACGACTGAGTTAGCACAGCTTCATCAAGGGGAGATCATGTTCTTTGAAGAGATATCAAAGAAGTTAGATGAAGGAAACCAATGGACGTGATTTATTTAGAATTCCAGAAGTTTTCCGACAAGGTGCCACAGAGGAGGCTGTTAAATAAGTTAAGTGCCCATTGTGTTTAAGGGCAAGATCCTGAGATAGAGGATTGGCTGACTGACAGAAGGCAGAGAGTGGTGTTATCTTTTTCAGGATAGCAGCCAGTGATAGTTGTCGATGCTGGAATCACAACTTTTCACAATATACATTAACAATTTGGAAGAAGGAATTGAAGGCATTGTTGCAAAGTTTTCAGATGATACAAAGATACGTAGAGGGACAGAGGTAGTATTGAGGAAGAAGGGAGCTGCAGAACATAGAACTTAGAACATTACAGCACAGAACAGGCCCTTCGGCCTTCGATGTTGCGCCGACCAATATAAAAAGCAATGCCCCTCCAAACTAAACCATTCCCTTCTCTTCCATATACTTATCAACTAACCTCTTAAACGCCACCAAACTTGGCACATCTACAACTGACGCAGGCAAGGCAGACTTGGACAGATAGGAGAATGAGCAAAGAAGTGTCAGATGGAATACAATGTGGAAAAGTGTGAGATTATGCACATTGGAAGGAAGAATGGAGACATAGACTATTTTTTAAATGGGAAAATTCTTAGGAAATCAGAAACACAAAGGGACTTGGGACTTCTTTTTCAAGATTCCCTTATGGCTAACGTGCAGGCTCAGTCAGCAATTAGGAAGACAAATGCAATGTTAGCATTTATGTCGAGAGGGCTAGAATTCAAAAGCAAGGGTGTATGTCTGAAATTGTATTTGGAGTATTGTGAGCAGTTTTGGGCCCCATATTTAAGAAAGAAAATGCCGGTTTGGAAAGGTCCAGAAAAGGCTCACAAGAATGATCCCTGGAATGAAAAGCTTATCGTATAAGGAACAGTTAAGGACTCTGGGCCTGTACTCATTGGAGTTTAGAAGGATGAGGGGGCATCTTATTGAAACTTATAAGATACTGTGAGGCCTGGATAGAGTGGATGTGGAGAGGATGTTTGCACTAGCAGGAGAAACTAGAACCAGAGGGCAAGACCTCAAGTTAAAGGAACAATCCTTTAAAACAGAGATGAGGGGAAATTTCTTCAGCCAGAGAGTGATGAATCTGTGGAACTGTTTGCCACAGAAAGCTTTGGAGGCCAGGTCATTGCGTGTCTTTAAGACAGAGATAGATATGTTATTGATTAATAAGGGGATCAGGGATTATGGGGAAAAGGCAGAAAATGGGGATGAGAAAAATATCAACCATGATTGAATGGCAGGGCAGACTTGGTGGATCAAGTGGCCTAATTTTGCTCCGATGCCTTATGGTCTTATCTTGTAAATAGTTGGAATAAAGTTCAATAAAAGATGGAGTTCACCGAGAGATTGCCTCTAGTGTTTTCTGTAAGATTACAATCGCAATTGTACCTTGTAAGACCAAAAGAGCAATCTCAGAAAGTCCTCCTTTACATGCTTACTGTTGCTAATGGAGGGGAATTCCCATTTACCCATTGAACTGGCTTCCAACTTTGATGGTGTTTTCTGTTTCATTCATTTACAATATATGGGCATCAATAGCAAGGCCAGTATTTATTATTCATCCCTACTTGCCCTTGAGAAGTTTTGGAAGGTTCTGCCTAAGGATCTTTGGTGCATTTCTGCAGTGCGTCTTATTGATGGTACACAGGACTGCTACCGTTCACTGGTAGTGGAGGGGATGAACGTTGGATGGGCTGCCCATCAAACAAGCTGCTTTGTCCTGGATGGTGTCAAGCTTTTTGAGTCTTGTTGGAGCTTCACCCATCCAGGCAAGTGGGGAGTATTCCATCAACACTGCTGACTTGTGCCTTGTAGATTGTGGACAGTCTTTGGGGAATGACTTACTCACTGCAAGATTCTTAGTCTTTGACCTGCTTTTGTAGCCACAGTATTTATTTGGTTAGAGCAATTCAGTTTCTGGTCAATGGTAATCCCCAGGATGTTGTTAATAGAGGATTCACTGATGCCAATGTCATTGAATATCAAAGAGTAATGGTTTGATTATCTCTTCGAAACATAGAAAATAGGTGTAGGAGTTGGCCATTTGGCCCTTCGAGCCTATACCACCATTCAATATGATCATGGTTGATCATGCACTTTCAGTATCCCGCTCCTGCTCTCTCTCCATACCCCTTGACTCCTATAGCAGCAAGGACCACATCCAACTCCCTCTAAAACATATCTAATGAACTGGCCCCAACAGCTTTCTGTAGTAGAGAATTCCACACGTTCACAACTCACTGAGTGAAGAAATTCTTTCTCATCTCAGTTCTGAATGGCTTACCCTTTATTCTCAGTCTGTGATCCCTAGTTCTCGATTTCTCCCAATATCAGGAACACTCTTTCCTGTCTAGCCTGTCCCATTCCATCAGGATTTTATATGTTTCTACGAGATCCCATTTCATTCTTCTAAGTTCCAGTGAGTACAAGCCCAGTCGATCCAATCTCTCTTCATACGTCAGACCTGCCATTCTAGAAATCAGTCTGGTGAACCTTCACTGGATTCTGTCAATAGCAAGAATGTCCTTCCTCAGGCCAGGAGATCAAAACTGCACACAATGCTAAAGGTGTGGCCTCACCAAGGCCCTGTATAACTGCAGCAAGAATCCATACACCTATACTCAAATCCTTTTGCTATGAAGGCCAGCATGCCATTAGCTTTCCTCACTGCCTGCTGTACGTGCATGCTGACCTTCAGCGACTGTTCCATCATGACACCCAGGGCACATTGCACTTCCCCTTTTCCTAAACTGCCACCATTCAGATAATACCTTTCTTCCTGTTTTTGCCACCAAAGTAGATAACCTCACATTTATCCACATTATATTGCATTTGCCAAGTATTTGCCCCCACAGTCAGCCTGTCCAAGTCACCCTGTAGTCTCTTAGCATCCTCCTCACAACACCAGCTTAGTGCAGTTTGCAAATTTGGAGATATTGCATTCAATTCCTTTGTCCAAATCATTAACGTATATTGTGAATAATTGGGGTTCCAGCACTGAACCCTTTGATATCCCCACTAGTGCTGCCTGCCACCCTGAAAATGACCCATTTATTCTCACTCTCTGCTCTCTGTCTGTTACCCAGTTCTCTATCCATGTCAACACATCACCCTCCAATACCATTTGCTTTAATTTTGCCCACTAATCTCTTGTGTGGGACCTTGTCAATAGTCTTTTGAAAGTCCAGGTACACAACATCCACTGGTTCATTCTTGTCTATTCTACTGGTCCCATCCTCAAAAAATTGCAGAAGATTTGTCATTTTTTCTCTTTAGTGAATCCATGCCAAGTTGGACTGATCCTGTCACCACTTTCCAAATTTTCAGTTATTACATCCTTGATAATTGACTCCAGCATTTTCCTCATCATCAATATCAGGCTAACTAGTATATAATTCTCGGTTTCCTCTCTCCTTCCTTTTTAAAAAAGTGGTGCCATGTTAGTTACCCTCCAATCCACTGGAACTCTTCCTGAATCTATAGAATGCTGGAAAATGATCACTAACATGTCCACTATTTCTAGGGCCAGTTCCTTGAATACTTTGGGATACAGAGCATCAGGCACTGAAGACCTATTGGTTTTTAATCCCAGCAATTTCCCCATTGCAAAGAAAAGTACAGAACAAAAACAGGACCTTTGGCACACCAAACCCATAACAATTACGATGTTCTAAGTAAACTAAAAAATCTTCTACCTGTACTTGGTCCGAATCCCACTATCCCCTCTCAATTCACATGCCCATCCAGATGCCTCTTAAGCATTGCTTTGAGCTGTTGCTTCACAGCGTCTGGGTTCAATTCCGACCCAGGAGAGGGATGGGGGGTAACAGTGCTGACCACTGTATCACCGTGATGCTCCTGAGACTCTAAGTGACAGAATTCTCTCTCTGTTCCTTATCAGGCTTGGACTGGCAAGTGGCAAGTAACATTCATGTCACACAAATACCAGACAATGACCATTACCAATAAGAGACACTCTAACCACCGCCCCTTGACATTTAATGATGTTACCATCATTGAATCCCCCCAGTGTCAACATCCTTGGGGTTACCATTGATCACATAGATATAGTGGCTAAAAGAGCAGGTCAGAGACTAGGAATACTGCAACGAGTAACTCACCTCCTGACTCCCCAAAGCCAATCCACCATCTATAAGGCACAAGTCAGAGGCGTGATGGAATAGTCCCACTTGCCTGGATGGGTGCAGTTCCAACAACACTCAAGAAGCTTGACACCATCCAGGACATCCAATCCCTCCATTACTAACACTGAGTAACAGAAATGTGTACTACCCTCAAGATGCACTGCAGCAATCTATCAAAGATCCTTAGACAGCACCTTCCAAACCCATGACCACTTCCATCTCGAAGGACAATGGCAGCAGATACATGTGAACACGACCACCTGCAAGTGCCCCTCCAAGCCACTCACCATCCTGACTAGGAAATATAACATCGCTCCTTCACAGTCTCTGGGTCAAAGTCCTGGAATTCCCTCCTTACTGGCATTGTGGGTCAATCTACAGCATGTTGACTGCCATGGTGCGGAGATGCCTGCTTTGGACTGGCGTGGGCACAGTAAGGAGTCTCACAACGCCAGGTTAAAGTCCAACAGGTTTATCTCGTAGCACGAGCTTTCCATTCATCATGATGAAGGAGCAGCACTCCAAAAGCTTGTGATACCAAATAAACCTGTTGGACTTTAACTTGGTGATGTGAGACTTCTTACGCATACTGCAGTGACTCAAGAAGGCAGCGCACCGCCACCTTCTCAAGAGAAGGTGGAATGCTGGTCACCCAGTGACACCCATGTCCCACAAATGAATAAAAGAAACGTTTTCATTGCTCTCTCCTAAGATGCTTCTTACAAGCTGCTTCCTTGAGCAGGCTTTTGTTTGCCAATCTAAAAGCATCTCCTTACCGAGTGCGCTGTCAGGTTCAGTTTGATTATACTCCTGTGAATAATACCACAAGCAAGGAGCTACAGCATAGAGTTGCGCACAGTTGACACCACAGGAACTGGTCAGTCCATCCATCTAGCCTTTGCTCCATCCATTCCACCTCCCTCAGCATTTCACCCCCAAATCCTTCATTGCTGTTGCTCTGTAACAACGGGGGATAAGGAATGATGACACATCGATATAGTTATGCGTAATAAATTGTCTCACCCCCTCAGTGCTGTTCAAATGCCGTCCATAGCGTGTACATAAAATGTTCTTTCATAAGATGACTGAGAGAAAGTTTGAAATTCTTGGCTTTCAGAGAGAGAAAAAAAACAAGGATCCCAGTGGAAATCTAGGAAGGTTGATTGATGTGCTGCATATGCCTTCCTGTGATCTAAGCTGACAATGCCACCTGGGATTAGAGCTGACGAAAATGATATAAATTGGAATGAGAGCTGTTGTTGCTGAACAAGTGAGGAGCTTGCCACTTCACATTAAGTTCAGCGAAGGCTGATTAAAGTAGGTACCGTATGAAGCTCCCACTGCACAGATATTGAAGGGAAATGCTACTTAATCATCGGAAATATTTGACGTCTCTAATCCAGCTACTGTTCACTCACTTCTGCTTTCCACATTGCTAAGTTCCGTACACGTAAGAATCTTGGGCAAACTGTGATGGCCAGGATGTAACAAGACGGTTGAGGGTGAGTGTTGCTCTGAGTGTGTATATATATATATATATATATGGAGTTTATGGAGGAACTTGATCTGATTTTGGGTTCAAATGATAGCCTTTCCTTCAACTTCCAGCCCACACCAGGATTTTTTTATTCATTCATGGGTGTTGATGGTGGACCCAGCATCTGTTGCCCCATCCCCGGAGGCATTTAGTGTTGCTGTGGCTCTGGAGTCACATGTAGGCCAGAGTGGGTAAGGACAGCAGATTTCCTTCCCTAAAAGACATTAGCAAATCAGATGGGTTTTTCCACCAATTGACAATAGTTTCACAGTCATCCGCAGATTCTTAATTTCAAATATTTTTTATTAAATTCAAATTCTATCAACTGCCGTGGCATGATTGGAAAAGAGTTGACGTTTCGAGTCCAGATAACCCTTTGTCAGAGCTGAAAGACATAGAAAGTGGGGGATATTTATACTGCAGGGAGAGGGAATGAAAGATGAGTCATAGCCACAGAAACCAGGGGAAAAGGCTGCTAATGGCAGTCCATAGAGAGAATAAAGTGTGTGAGTGGCCAAACAGCAAAGAAGCTAAAATCAGAGGTTAAGCTGTGACAGATTAAGATGGGTTAATTGCCTGCTGATAATACCACTAGCCCATCACCTCCCCTGAAATTATCCATGCTAAATTTTTATTGGATTCAAATTTCGCTTCCTGCTTTGGTGGGTTTTGAACACGGATCCCCAGAGCATTCCCCTGGATTACTAGTCCAGTGATAATATGCCATTGCTATCACATGGGGTGGAGTTTGCACATTCTTCCCGTGGGTTTCCTCTGAGTGCCCCAGTTTCCTCCCACACTCCAAAGATGCATGATTGGCCATAATACATTGCCCCTTAGTATCAGGGCGATTAGCAGAGTAAATATGTGGGATTACAGGGATAGGGCCTGGGTGGGATTGTGGTTGGTGTAGAGTTGATGGGTCAAAATGGCCTCCTTCCACACTATATGATTCTTGATCCTATGATTAAATGGGGTGATGCAATTTTCTTGAGTGCGCAATGGACAAGAGCTGAATAGATAGGATAAAAATCCAAATGACGTTTATGTTTTAATTGATTGGTTGGTTTTCTTCCTTAAGGACTGGCTCTTCATGGCTTGTGTTAGTGGCCCCCACTGGTTTGGCAATGCACTGACATTCATGGATTGTAATGCACCGACCTTCTTTACTCAGAGGGTAGTAAGGGCATGGAATGCCCTACCTGCAGCAGTTGTGGACTTGCCAACTTTAAGAGTGTTCAAATAGTCAGCGGATAGGCATATGGATAATATTGGAATAGTTTAGGTTAGAGGGTCATTAGATTGGTTCCACTGGTTGGTGCAACATTGAGGGCCGAAGGGCCTGTACTGTGCTGTAATGTTCTATGTTCTATGGATATTCATGGACATCTGTGAGCGAGTTCATCATTATATTTGTAATGGATGCCTGATAGAAATTTTGGTTCGTGACCTCAGTTGGGCAAGGGGGCAAAATTGCAGAGGCACTGTGCCACAGTGCGGCTTCAAGCAAAAAATTAAATAACATTTACCCTAAAAGGCTCAATCAGAAATAGATTGCAACCCGAAATGGCCTGTTTTCCTTGACAGTGTTGGGTTTGGGGGTGACAGGGTGGTATTGTCATGGGACAAGTAATCCAGAGGCCCAGCCTAATGTACATTAAAAGCGAATCTATGAAGATGTCGGAATCTGAAACAAAAAACAGAAAATGCTGGAAAATCTCAGCAGGTCTGATAGCATCCATGAGAAAGAGCTAATGTTTCGAGTCTGAATGACCCTTCTTCGGAGCTGAAGACAATAGCAAATAGGGCAAGGTTTATACTGTTAAGGTAGTTATTGTGTTTCCTTGGGGTGCTCGGGTTTTCTTCCACAGTCCAAATACATGTGGGCTGGGTTGACTGGCCATGTTAAATTGCACCTTACTGTTAGGGTGATTTGAAGCATAAATAAGTGGGGTAATGGGGATAGGGCCTTGGCAGGACAGTTATTGGTGAAGGTCCGTTGTTGGTGCAGGCCTGTTGGGCTGAATGGCCTGCTTCTGTGTAACTGTTCGAACTTGTCATTTCTATGGAACTTTCTCGAACTGATGTGGGAGGAATGGGTAATAACTGCCTCCTGCACTGGCCGCAGCTGGGGTGCATGAAAACCATAGGATGATTCATAGCCATATTGTCCATATTTTACAGCTCAGAAGCATAGAATCATGCGACACATTAGAGGCGCACAGTGCAGAAGAAGCCTTTCAGCCCATCGAATCCGCAGCGACACATTAGAAACTCCCACCTAATCCCATTTACCAGAACTTGACCCGTAGCCCTGAATGTTATGATGTCCCAAGTGCTCATCCAGGTACTTTTTAAAGTGCATGAGGTAACCCGCCTCTACCACTCTCTCAGGCAGGGCATTCCAGACCATCACCACCCTCAAGGTAGAAAAGTTTTTCCTCACATCCCTCCTAAAACACATGCTCTTCACCTCAAACCAGTGTCTTCTTGTAACTGATCCTTCAACTAAGGGGAATAGTTGCTCCCATCTACTCTGTCCATGTCCCTCATAATCTTGAACACCTTGATCAGGTCACCCCTTCAGTCTTCTCTGCTCCAATGAAAACCAGCCAAGCCTACGCAACCTGTCTTCATAACTTGCCTGATGCAGCGGGAAGTATAGACAGAGACAATGGATAGGAGGCTGGTTTGAGTGATGGACTGGGCTTCATTCACGCTTCTTTGTACTTTCTTGAAGTCTTAGGCAGAATAGGAGCTATACCAAGCTGTGATTCAACCAGAAAGAATGCTTTTTATGGTGCATCTGTAGAAGTTGATGAGAGTTGCCTCTGCAACCTCTCTTCATATCTTAAATATTTAAACCCAGGCAGCACCCTGGTGACTCATAATTTGTGTGACCTTGGCTTGATGTCTTTTTTATGGAACAAAATATCTTTCAGCAAGCTTAGTGTTTAGCAAACTTGGAACGCTTCCATAATTAATATACATGAAGGCACTTAGCAACAACACTGGAATTTACTTGAGTGAATAACACAGAGGTATTAATGTCTTTCAGATGAGGCATTCTAGAGAGAGACCCCGTTTGCCTATTTCAGAGAAGAGTGAAGGAGATGGAGTCCTCCTCGGTATTCCAGCCAACATTAATCCTTCAAGCAAGATGGTTAACAAAGATTAGTTATCTCATTATCTCACTGATGTTTGCTGGACTTCGCACTGTGCACTGTTGTGGTTTCTTTATTACAAAGGCAACAAAACTTCCACATTACCTAATTAGCTGCAAATCAATCTGGGGCATCCTGAGGCCAAGAAAAGGATGATAGAAACCAGAATTCTTCTTTTCTTTTATATCATAGAATCACAGAATCATAGAATCACAGAATCATTGAATCATAGAATCACAGAATCACAGAATCATAGAAACACAGAATCATTGAATCATAGACTCACAGAATCATAGAATCACAGAATCATAGAAACACAGAATCATTGAATCATAGAATCACAGAATCATAGAATCACAGAATCATAGAATCACAGAATCACAGAATCATAGAAACACAGAATCATTGAATCATAGAATCACAGAATCATAGAATCACAGAATCATAGAATCACAGAATCATTGAATCATAGAATCACAGAATCATAGAAACACAGAATCATAGAATCACAGAATCTGATCACCCTTTTATAGAAAGATATTATTAAACTAGAAAATGTGCAGAAAAGATGCTACCAGGGCTTGATGGTTTGAGTTATAAGGAGAGGCTGGATAGATGGGAACTTTCTTCCTTGGGGTGTAGGAGGCTGAGGGTGATCTCATAGAGGTCTATAAAATAATGAGGGGCATAGACCAGCTAGATAGTCAATATCTTTTCCCAAATGTAGGGAAGTCTAAAATTAGAGGGCATAAGTTTAAGATGAGAGGGGAGAGATAAAAATGGATCCAGAGAGACAATTCTTTCACACAGAGCAGGGTCGGTGTCTGGAACAAGCTGTCAGAGGTAGTAGTAGAGATGGGTACAATTTTGCCTTTTAAAATACATTTAAACATTTACATGGGTATGATGGATATGGAGGGATATGGGCCAAACGTGGGCAATTGGGATTAGCTTAATGTTAAAAGAAAGGGTGACATGGATAAGTTGGGCCAAAGGACGAGTTTCCATGCTGTAAAACTTCTATGACTATACAGTGAAGAAGAGGCCTTCGGTCCATCAGGTTAAACATCTGATATTCCAGCTAATTCCATTTACCAGCATTTGTCCCATAGCATTGAATGTTATGACATGTCAAGTGCTCATCCAGGCACTTTTTAAAGGCAACTCACCCTACCAGCACATTTCAGACCATCACCACTCTCTGGGTAAGAAGGTTTTCCTCACACCTCCACGAAACCCCCTACCCTTCACCTTGAACTTATGTTTCCTTGTGACTGGCCATTCAATGAAGGGGAACAAATGCTCCTTCTCCACTCTGTCCATGTCCAGGTAATGTTAGAATAACATTAGTTGAAAGCTCTGTGGGGGATGCACAAGGCACTCGGAACAACCAAACTCCAGAACATCTTGATACAAGAAGAGGGTTCAAGTGATTCAGGCATTGGGCAGTTGAAGATTTGCTCCTCCTATCATTTTCTAAATGGCACCATTTTTCAAAGAACAAAGAACAAGAACAAAACAGCATGCGAAACAGGCCCTTCGGCCCAATGAGCCAGTGCTATCACCTCAATGTTCCCACTTCTACCCATGATCCCTGAGTATTTTCCTCAGTGAAGCAATAGTCTTCAAATTTCAAAGGCAAATATCCCAATATCTCCCCTGCACCCCACTTCCCATTTTACCTGTGTCACATTCTTTATAGTCGTGTGGCCTGATTAAGCTCACTCAGATCGGAGAAATCTATGGCATTGATTTTTTATGGGGGAAGAGAATGTCAAATGTTTTAATTTGCATATTTATTCCCGCTTTCACTTCAGTGATTTATGGGCTTGCTCAAATTACACTTAATCAATTGGTGCACAAGCTCCTGCTGGATGGGTCATCTTTACAGTGTGTGCAACTTTCGGTACCTGAGAATGACCCATTGCTGCTTCAATTGTGTTCAAAACTGTTGCTACTTTGGGCAGAATCTTTCCTGGATTGGACAAAGGCTGATGGCGAATGGGCAAAGCAGAGTTGGAGCTGTTGGCACCAGTGGCATCTTTCTCCATCATACCATTCAGGACTTTGGCTCAGAAATCCCAAGGGCTTCCATGATGTTGCCAGCAGCTTCCTTGAGAACATAGAACATAGAACATTACAGCACAGAACAGGCCCTTCGGCCTTCGATGTTGCGCCGACCAATATAAAAAGCAATGCCCCTCCAAACTAAACCATTCCCTTCTCTTCCATATACTTATCAACTAACCTCTTAAACGCCACCAAACTTGGCGCATCTACAACTGCTGCAGGCAGGGCATTCCACTCCCGAACCACCCTTTGGGTAAAGAACCTACCTCTGATATCCGTCCTATAACTATCACCCCTTAATTTAAAGCTGTGTCCCCTCGTGCTAGCTTTCTCCATCCTAGGAAAAAGGCTATCACTGTCCACCCTATCTAAACCTCTAATCATCTTATATGTTTCGATTATGTCCCCTCTTAGCCGCCTCCTTTCTAACGAAAACAACCTCAAATCCCTCAGCCTCTCTTCATAAGACCTGCCCTCCATACCAGGCAACATCCTGGTAAACCTCCTCTGTACCCTCTCCAATGCCTCCACATCTTTCTTATAATGTGGGGACCAGAACTGCACACAATACTCCAAGTGCGGCCGCACTAGAGTTTTGTACAGTTGCAACATGACGTTGCGGCTCCGAAATTCAATCCCCCTACCAATAAAAGCTAAGACTCCATATGCCTTCTTAACAACCTTCTCGACTTGACTGCCTACTTTCAGGGATCTATGCACATACACACCAAGATCCCTCTGTTCATCAAGACTACTAAGAATCCTACCATTAGCCCTATACTCTACACATTTATTATTTCTGCCATAGTGCATTACCTCACACTTTTCCACATTAAACTCCATTTGCCACCTCTCGGCCCAGCTCTGCAACTTGTCCAAGTCTCTCTGCAAACTATAACACCCCTCTTCACTATCTACCACTCCACCGACTTTAGTGTCATCTGCAAATTTACTAATCCATCCTTCAATACCCTCATCCAGATCATTTATAAAAATTACAAACAGCAGGGGCCCCAAAACAGACCCCTGAGGTACACCACTTGTCACCGAACTCCAAGATGAATATCTCCCATCAACCACCACCCTCTGTCTTCTATCTGCTAGCCAATTCCTAACCCAATTAGCTAAATCACCCTCTATCCCATACATCTGCATTTTCTGCAGAAGTCTTCCATGGGCCACCTTATCAAACGCCTTACTAAAGTCCATATATACCACATCAACCGCCTTACCCCCATCCACCTCTTTAGTCACTTTTTCAAAAAACTCAATGAGGTTAGTAAGGCACGACCTACCCTTCACAAAACCATGCTGACTATCCCCAATCAATTCATTTCTCTCTAAATAACTATAAATCCTATCCCTAATAATTCTCTCCAATACTTTGCCCACAACAGAAGTAAGACTCACTGGCCTATAATTCCCTGGAAGGTCTCTCTTCTCCTTCTTGAACAACGGGACCACATTCGCTATCCTCCAGTCCTCCGGAACCACACCCGTAACCAACGACGACCTGAAGATCAGAGCCAGAGGCTCTGCAATCTCCTCTCTTGCCTCCCAGAGAATCCTAGGGTAAATCCCGTCCGGCCCAGGGGACTTATCCAACTTCAAACCCTCGAGAATATCTAACACATCCTCCCTATCTACTTCGATACTTTCCAGTTTGCTACCCTGTACCTCAGCGTTCTCCATAACTACATTTACATCACCCTGCGTGATGAAGCTTTGACCTTTGTCAAAGGTCAGAATGCCATTTCTTAAAGGCTGCTCCAATGTTTACTGTGCCTACCCCAACCCAACCCTGGCATCTCTGGTACCAGCCCTGGTACAGAGGAGGTTTACCAGGATGTTGCCTGGTATGGAAGGCAGGTCTTATGAAGAGAGGCTGAGAGAGTTGAGGTTGTTTTCGTTAGAAAGAAGGCGTCTAAGAGGAGACCTTATTGAAACATATAAGATGATTAGAGGTTTAGATAGGGTGGACAGTGATAGCCTTTTTCCTAGGATGGAGAAAGCTAGCACGAGGGGACATAGCTTTAAATTAAGGGGTGGTGGTTTTAGGACAGATGTCAGAGGTAGGTTCTTTACCCAGAGGGTGGTAAGGGTATGGAATGCCTTGCCTGCGTCAGTTGTAGATGCGCCAAGTTTGGTGGCGTTTAAGAGTTAGTAGATAAGTTTATGGATGAAAAGGGAATGGTTTAGGTTAGAGGGTCACTGCTTGTTCCTAATTGGTCGGCGCAACATGGAAGGCTGAAGGGCCTGTTCTGCGCTGTAATGTTCTATGTTCTATGTTCTCCACACCAGAGCACAATAGTTCACCAGGAACTGCACCACCACCCCGTCCCCACCCCCAAACAACCTCCCACAGCTGACACTTCCTGGGCACCACTCTGGCAATAGAAAGTGCCAGAGGCAGGAGACAGTGCTGGGAGCAATGCCAAGGCAGTGCCTCGGTTGTGCCGGGGAATGGGAAATACCAAGGGTCAACACCATGGTAGTGCTCAATTATTCATGAAGATCCCGTCTTCTCAACTGGAGATATGGTGATCTTCAGGTTAAAATCACCACCGTTCAGTTCTCCCCCTTAAAAGGGAAAGCAGTCTATGACCATCCGGGATTATGTAATTTCACCTAATGCCTGGACATCAGTTTCCCCTTCCCCCCAGTGATATATGCACCTGAGCTTTTCTGGGATGTCTGCTGGCTTGGTGCACACCTTGGGAGACTAATTGGGTTTTACAATAGTCTGTCTTCACACTGATGTAAATGGACTTTCTTATGGGGGCATGATTTAAGCATGGTGTCCTGATAATAAGACACTAATGTATGGAAATTATGTTCCCGAAGTTGAATGTCGAGAAACACGTATTATCATGGGAGAGTGAGGTGAGAGGGCAATTGCTTTATTCTTTAACATCATCCCAAACTGCAATTCCTCAACATCTCACAAGCCTTTTTCCCTCCCATCACCAAACCTTCCCAGCAAAAACTGGAGGGGGAAATAGCAGTCTTTGTTTGCAAGTATGAAAGTGGGAAGAACATACCAGCAGCCAGTTTTGTATATGGAGACATTCCTGTGACAGCCTGGTAAGCGTTTGCCGAGGCAGATAGTAAGTGTTCTCCAAGGCAGTCTTCATGACAGTGCAGAGTCGCTGAGCAGAGACTCAAAGCCAAGTTCTGCACTCATGCGGATGGCCTCAAGCGGAGTCTTGGGTTCATGTCACACTATCTGTAACTCCCACAACTTGCTTGCACTTGCAAAATCTCACTAACTTTCCTGTCTGGAAATAATACACATCCTTTTAACCTGTGCTAAGTGCTCTCTCCACTCACGTTGTCTGTCCCTTTAAGACTTGATTAGCTGTAAAGACTCACAGTCCAATCATTATTCATGTAAATTGAGCTTGTGTCTTTGTGCCCTGTATGTGATGAGAACTCCCACCCACCTAACGAAGGGACAGCCTGTTCTGAAAGCTTGTGGCTTTTGCTACAAATAAACCTGTTGGACTTTAAGTTGGTGTTGTGAGACTTCTTTCTGTTTTTAGTCCAGTCCAGTGCCGGCATCTCCGCATCATAGCCCTGGGAGGCCAGCGGAGACAGAGACTGAATGGCAAAGGACTGTGAGTGGGGAAGGCACAGCCTCAACAATCTCATCAGAGGGCTTTCCTTTCAACTTCCTGAATTCTGAATCCGTTACTCCCACGTACCTCATTCTCCTTTTCAAAGTTATTGTTTCATGGGATCCAGACATCGCTGGTTAGGCCTGCATTTATTATTCATTAGCGTCAGTGGCGGGGCCTACGCAACTTACGATTTACATCAATGATTCGGATTGAATATTTGGCCTCCAACTTTACTGATGACACAAAGGTAGGGAGGAGAGTAAGTTGTGAAGAGGACACAAGGGCCGGAGATCTCTGGCCTGTGGCTGAGGATGGGATTTTCCAGTCCCACTGCAGTGAATGGAGTTTTGGCTGAATGCCACGTTCTCCATTCTCGCTGGCAGTGAGGGTGGGAAAAATGAAATTGGAGAATACCACTCTTGGAGTCTGCAATGAGACATGAATTGGCTAAATGATTGGGGGAAAAAAAAGAGTATAATGTGGAAAAATGTGAATCTATGCACAATAGCACGAAGAATAGAAAAGCTGTATCTTATAAGACCATAGAATATAAGAGTAGAATTAAAGTTGAAGTTTACTTATTAGTCACAAGTTGGCCTATGTTAACACTGCAGTGAAATTAATCTGAGAACCCCTCTAGTGGCTACATTATGGTACACTGAGGGAGAATTTAGCATGGCCAATGGACCCAACCAGCACATCTTGAGAGGAAACCGGAGCCCATAGAGGAAATACATGCAGACACGGGGAGAACGGGCAGGCTTCACAGTGACTCAAGCTGGGAATCGAACCTGGATCCCTGGCATTGGGAAGCAGCAGTGGGCACCCGGAGGAAAACCCATGCAGACAAATCTCCAGTATTATTGCCAGAATGTTCACGCAGGCCAAGCCCTCACAGTAACTGGTGTCTCCGGCCATTGCTTGATATCATATTGAGTTAATCACATGGGCTGAAGACTGACATCTGGCGGGCATCTGGAGGAGGCCGAGATGCTCTGTCCATTCAGCACTTGTGTCTGAAGCCAGATCCAAGTTCTTCGGCCTTGTCTTCTACACCGGAATGCTGGGCTCCCCCATCATTGAGGGAGCAGCAATTAATATAACAGTTTTAATAGCTGGCGTGATCAGCTGAGTGAACAACCTCTCTTGCAGAGCGGGGAAAAGCAAACAGCTGTCTAATTACGCAGCTGACATAAGGGAATGGGATTTGTTCGCCTGATGGAAGTAAACTAAATTGAATGGATTTGAAAAAAAGCCCTCACTGCTGAGGCGGAATAAACATATGGCAGTCAACTTTCTGTCACTGAATTATTCACTGTCTGCAAACAGGTGTATGGGAATCTGAATGGAAAGGACATTATTGTCGTCACAAGTGGTTATGAGGAAAGCTATCTGCAAGGTTGGCACCCCTCCATCTGCAAGGGATGAAGGGAAGACAGCCTCAGAGCTTTGGTGAGGTCAGTGGTGTTGCAGGGCAATATCAGGGATCATGTCTCTTATATTTTAATTCATGTGTCTGTTCATATTTTTGTTTGATTTCCGTATAATACATGCGTGGGGCGGCATGGTGACACACTGTTTAGCATCGCTGCTTCACAGTTTCAAGATTCCGGATTTGACTCCCGGTTTGGGTCACTGTCTGTGTGGAGTTTGCACATTCTCCCCGTATCTACCTGGGTTTTCTCCGGGTGCTCTGGTTTCCTCCCGCAGTCTGAAAGATGTGCTGGTTAGGTGCATTGACCCAAACAGACGCAGGAGTTTGGTGACTAGGGGAATTTCACAGTAACTTCATTGAGGTAGAGAGATTCTTCCCGCTTAGAAAGGATAGCAGGACTACAGGGCACAGCCTCAAAATAACAGGGGGTAAGGTGGGGGGGGGGGGGGGGGGTGCAGTTTAGAACAGAGTTGAGGAGGAATTTCTTCACTCAAAGGGTGATGAATCTTTGGAATTCTCTGCCCATTGAAGTGGTGGAGGCTACCTCGTTGAATATGTTTAAGTCACGGGTCGATAGGTTTCTGATAGACAAGGGAATTAAGGGTACGGGAAGAAAGCAGGAAAGTGGAACTGATCCCTTTCAGATCAGCCATGATCTTATTGAATGCCAGAGCAGGCTCGAGGGGCTGGATGGCCTTCTCCTGCTCCTATTTCTTATGTTCTTATGTTAATGTAAGTCTTCTTGTGACAAATGAATAAACTTTAAAGAGTTACATATTGCAAGCCCAGAGAACCAGGCCTCACCAGAGAGAAGAAAAGGGTTAACACAGATAGGTGGAAGTCTGCTGTGCTGACAGATAGCGATTAACACATGCTATCAATTTCTAACAATAGCAACTCGTAGGAGATCTTTCTGAATTATCACAACAATGGGAAAACAGATATTGAGGCAGCTGGGCTCCATATAGTCTAGGGACAGCATAGTTTTCTGGAAAACAAGATCACCTAACAGAGGGAGAGCAATTAGAACATAGAACATAGAACATTATAGCGCAGAACAGGCCCTTCGGCCCTCGATGTTGCGCCGACCAATTATGAAAGAAGCAATGACCCTCCAAACTAAACCATTACCTTCTCTTCCATAAACTTATCAACTAACCTCTTAAACGCCACCAAACTTGGCGCATCTACAACTACCGCAGGCAGGGCATTCCACTCCCTAACCACCCTCTGGGTAAAGAACCTACCTCTGATATCCGTCCTATAACTATCACCCCTTAATTTAAAGCTGTGTCCCCTCGTGCTAGCTTTCTCCATCTTAGGAAAAAGGCTATCACTGTCCACCCCATCTAAACCTCTAATCATCTTATATGCTTCAATAAGATCCCCTCTTAGCCGCCTCCTTTCTAACGAAAACAACCTCAAATCCTTCAACCTCTCCTCATAGGACCTGCCCTCCATACCAGGCAACATCCTGGTAAACCTCCTCTGTACCCTCTCCAATGCCTCCACATCTTTCTTATAATGTGGGGACCAGAACTGCACACAATACTCCAAGTGCGGCCGCACTAGAGTTTTGTACAGTTGCAACATGACGTTGCGGCTCCGAAATTCAATCCCCCTACCAATAAAAGCTAAGACTCTGTATGCCTTCTTAACAACCTTATCGACTCGACTTGACTTAATACATCGTTGCAGGTTAGTTGGGCAAATACATTGATATTATAGTCAGGTAAACAGGAGATGTCTGGAAAAATGATTAACAGGATGTTCTAAACAATGTTTTTGTACGATGAGATTAGCAGGACTATTTTGTATCCAACTCAAGGAATTAACATGATAACATAAAACTTTGCGGCATGGAGAAGTATAATAGTCTGTCTGAATCTATGATGATGACGGCATTGGACTGGGGTAAACACAGTAAGAAGTTTCACAACTCCAGATTTAAGTGGTTTAGTTTGGAGGGGCATTGCTTTTTATATTGGTCGGCGCAACATTGAAGGCCGAAGGGCCTGTTCTGTGCTGTAATGTTCTATGTTCTATGTTCTAAGTGCAACCAGTTTGGATTGTGGGATTACTATCAAATAAACTGCTTGGACTTAAACCTGGTGTTGTGAGACTTCTTAATGTGAATCTACGATGGACAGAGAGATCTCACAGGCATCCTGGGATTTCAGGCCTCATGCATGTGGAATGAAAACTTTCTTTGAAGTTTGATCCAGTCTCCAAGGAGTGACTCATTTTATTTCCCTCCTACGGTAGCATCTGTGTGTATCATCTGCAAGTATTCACCAAGCCTCCTCAGACATCATCTTCCACATCAACAATCACCACTTTCTGGAAGACAAAGACAGCTGACGCATGGGAACACCACCATCTGGAGATTCCCCTCCAAGTCTTAAGTTTGTTAAAGTTTCCTTAAGGTTTATTTATTATTGTCACAAATAAGCTCACAGTAACACTGCAATGAAGTTACTGTGAGAATCCCCTAGTCACACAGTCTGGCACCTGTTCGGGTACACTGAGGGAGAATTTGGTATGGCCAATGCACCTAACCAGCACGTCTTTCAATCTGAGGAGAACCTATGTAATATGAGTTTAAAAGATTTTTTAAAGTTTATTTTTTAGTGTCACAAGCAGCTAGCCTTGGAAAAACAGCCAGTATAGTTATGGACCTCATGTACCCTGGACATTCTCTATTCCAGCTTTTCCATTGGGAAAAAGATACAGAAGTTTGAGATCATGTACCAACCGACTCAAGAACAGCTTCTTCCCTGCTGCCAGCGGGCTTTTGAGTGGACCTGCCTCACATTAAGTTGATCTTTCTCTACCCCCTAGCTACAACTGTAACATTACATTCTGTATTCTCTCCATTCTTCTCTGTGAAGAGAAACTGCAGCATCTGGAGGAAACTCATGCAGACACGGGGAGAATGTGTAGACTCCGCACAGATAGTGACCTAAACTGGGAATTGAACTCAGGTCCCTGGCACTATGAGATAGTGGTGCTAACCACTATGTCGCTGTGTCAGCCCTCAACATCCTGACTTGGAAATATATCGTCATTCCTTCACTGTCACTGCGTCAACATCTTTGAATCTTGGAGAGTGCAGAACGTAGTGGTACAGTCATGACCTAATTTAATTTATTATTGTAACATGTATTGGGATACAGTGAAAAGTATTGTTTCTTGCGCACTTCTCCTGAAGTTGGCGGGCAGCAAAAATCATGTCAATAGTCCCGCGACCTTTGCAGACAAAGCATACCATTCATAGAGTACAAAGGGGAGAAGGTAACGAGGGGCTGCAGAATATATTATTACAGTCATTGTTGTTGTTCATCCAATTTTTGTCGATGAGGACTCCGACACCATTCATCATTTTGAGGCTGGTTGTGGTATGTCCGAAGATGGCTGATCAAGCCAAATTGAGCACAGAATGCCCTGGCACATATTGGACACATTTGTGTCGACACTGTGGTTGTTGCACTGGTGGCTCTGGACTTGCGCAGCTCGTGCTTAAGTTGTGCTGCAGCAATACACCTCGCTCCGTGAATTTGACAGACTTTGTGGATGAGGCAGCGCCAGGTAGGGCAGTTTTGTGCCAGCGTTTCCCGGGTAGTCGTATCAACGTCAAGTGACTTCAGGGAAGCTTTGAGTGTATCTTTGTAATGTTTCTTCTGCCCTCCGTGCGAGTGTCTTCCAGTAGAGAGTTCCCCAGAAAGAAGCTGCTTGAGTATGTGCTCATCTTACAACCCAGCCCTGCCCACTGGGTCTGCGCTCTCGTCAGCAGTGTGTGGACTGATGGTAGACTTGCTTTAGAGAGAACTTCAGGGCCTGGTACTTTGTCTTGCCAAATATTCTGTGAAGACAAGTCATGTGGAAACGATTGAGCTGTTGTGCATGCCTTCGATACACAGTCCACGTTTCACAGGCATAGAGGAGGGTAGTGAGTATTGCAGTGCTGTAGACCTTCAGTTTTGTTGCTGGGCTGATTCCTTGACGTTCCCATACAGTGGAACGCAGTGCCAAAAGCAGAACTTGCCTTTGCTATTCTGCAGTAAACTTCCACATCAATAGTCACTGCTTGAGAGAGGGTGCTGCCAAGGTAAGTGAACTAGTTCACTGCCTGTAGTTTCTGCCCTTTGATTGTGATTATGGGTTCTGTGTACGGTGTGTGAGGAGCAGGCTGGTGCATGATCTTGGTCTTTTTAAGCTTGATGGTGAGCTCAAATTTGTCACAAGCCATGGAAAATTTGTCCATTCTGACTTACGTCTCTGGCTCTGAGCCAGTATATAGGGCACAGTCATTGGCAAAGAGGATGTCTCAGAACGGTCTCCTTCACTTTGGTGGTAGCTCGAAATCTCCTCAGGTTGAAGAGCCTCCCATCTACTCTGTACTCGAGGCTGATTCCAGCAACTCTGTCCTGGAAGGCATCATTCAGCAAGGCAGTAAATATCATGCTGAACAGTGTGGGTGCGAGCATACAGCCCTGTTTGATGCCATTGGTGACTGGGAATGCCTCAGAGGATTCTCCACCATCCAGTACTCTGGCCATCATGCCATCATGGAACTGGCGTACCATCTGAATGAATTTGGGGGGGCAGCCGAACTTTGATGTGATCCTCCACAGGCCTTGTCAGCTGACAGTGTTGAAGGCTTCCGCGAGGTCAACAAAGACTGTGTAGAGCTCGCGACTCTGCACCTACACTTCTCCTGAAGTTGGCGGGCAGCAAAAATCATGTCAATAGTCCAGCAACCTTTACGGAAGCCACATTGTGGCTCTGCAAACAGGCCCAGCTCCAGATGAATGACAAGATGATTCAGCAGGACTCTTGCGAGGGTTTTTCTTGTGATGAAGAGCAGCGAGAATCCTTGGTGGTTGTCACAGACTTGCCGACTACCCTTCCTCTTGTAGAGGTGTACAATGGAAGCATCTTTAAGTTCCTGAGGAATGGATGCTTGCTTCCAAAAGGACTGGAACAGCTTGGTGAGCTTCTCGATAAATACAGGACCAGCAGCTTTATGGATCTCTGCGGGTATGACATCTGCTCTTGGGGCTTTGCCACTCGATAGCCGGCTGACAGCTTTCGTGACTTCAACTACTGTTGGTGGGTCATCCATGGCACTATTGATATCGACCTGGGGAACCCTGTCTATTGCCTCATCATTAATAGATGACGGTTGGTTGAGGACGGCTTCAAAGTGTTTAGCCCACCCCTGCAGGACCTGAGCCTTCTCTATAATGAGAGTTGTACCATCTGTACTCAGGAGAGGGAAACTCCTGAGAGATTGAGGTCCTCAGAGAGTATTGAGGGCTTCATAGAACCATTTCGAGTCGTTTCTGTCAGCATATTCCTGTATTCCATCTGCCTTGGTGCTCAGCCAGGCATCCTGCATTCTATACAGTTTATTCTGGTCTGTTCTGCGATCACTGGTAAAAGCATTTTTCTTGGCAGCTAAAGATGGGCAGTTTTTGACAAGCTCGATGAAGATGGTGCTTTTCAACAAGCAGAGCCTGGATCTCTTCATCATTCTCCTCAAACCAGTCATGCCTGCATGCGGGTGGAGGGCCCGAGTATCTTCAGTGCAGATGAATGGACAGCATTTCTGAATGATTCGCATTCATCCTCGGTGCTGCCTGAGAGGTGTAGGTCAGCAAGCTTGATTTCTAACTCTTGGTAGAATGTAGAGAAAGACCAACTTAATATAAGGTGAGCCCATTCAAAAGTCAGCTGGCAGCAGGGGAAAAGCTGTTCTTGAGTTGGTTGGTACGTGATCCCAGAGTTCTGTGTCATCCTAATGGAAGAAGGTGGAAGAGAGAATGTCCTTGATTATGCTGCTGCTTTTCTCTGCTCTTCCGGCCTTTGTGTCCTTTATCAGAGATACTTTAAGCATACAGAAATAAGAGAAATGATGAACTCCTGTGCATCAAAACATATCACTACATCAAGTTATCCATAATTTCAAACTTTAACATCCCTCAGATCATGATGATATTATTATATCCAATTCCATTTTGAGGTTTTTTGAAGAAAGTAAATATTTCTGATAGAGATTAAATCAGGCCTCCTCAGCATATTTTAGTAATGATCATGGTTAAATTTAACGTGCTTTAATGGCAATCTGAGGGGATTTTCCTTCGGGAGAAAGATACAAAAGTTTGAAATCACATACCAGCCAACTCAAGAATAGCTTCTTCCCTGCTGCCATCAGAATTTTGAATGGACCTGCCTTGCATTAAGTTGATCTTTCTCGACACCCTAGCTATGTAATATGAGTTAATTTTTTTTTTAAGTTCATTTATTAGTGTCATAAGTAGCCAGCTTCCCATCTATTGACTCTGTCTACACTCGCCTCATAAAAACAGCCAGTATAATTAAGTCCGTCATGCAGCCCGGACATTCTCCCTTCCACATTTTCCTTCGGGAGAAAGATACAAAAGTTTGAAATCACATACCAGCCAACTCAAGAATAGCTTCTTCCCTGCTGCCATCAGAATTTTGAATGGACCTGCCTTGCATTAAGTTGATCTTTCTCGACACCCTAGCTATGACACTACATTCTGCACCGTCTCCATTCCTACTCTGTGAAGAGTATAATTTGTTTGCACAGCATGCAAGAAATAATACTTTTCACTGTGTACTAATAAATATGTGACAATAATAAATCAAATCCAATTTATTAGGTTTACATTAATTCTGCAATGAATTTACTTTGCAAATCCCTTAATCGCCACACTCCTGCACCTGTTCGGGTACACCGAGGGAGAATTTAGTTTTCTGGTCACCTCATTATAAGAAGGATGTGGAAGCATTGGAGAGATTGCAGAGGAGATTTACCAGGATGCTGCCTGGTTTGAAGGGTAGGTCTTATGAGGAAAGGTTGAGGGAGCTGGGGCTTTTCTCTTTGGAGTGGAGGAGGATGAGAGGCAACTTAGTAGAGGTTTATACATAAGAGGGATTGATAGAGTGGACATGCACAGACTATTTCCTTGGATAAATGTGGCTGTTACTATGAGGCATAATTATAAGGTTCATGGTGGGAGATGTAGGAGGGATGTCAGAGGTAGATTCTTCACCCAAAGAGTGGTTGGGGTGTGGAATGGACTGCCTTCTTTGATAGTGGAGTCGGACACTTTAGGAACTTTCAAACGGTTATTGGATAGGCAGATGGAGCACTCCAGAATTATAGGGAGGGGATAGCTTGATTTTGGGATTGGACTTAGCTCGGTACAATATTGAGGGCCGAAAGGCCTGTACTGTACTGTAATGTTCTATGTTCTAGTATTGCCAATGTGCCTAACCAGCATGTCTTTCAGACGATGGGAGGAAACCAGAATACCCGGACATAACCTATGCAGGCACCGCACATACAGTAACCCAAGATGGAATTGAACCCGGGTCCCTGGAGCTGTGAGGCAGCAATGCTAACCACTCCGCCATGATCCTTCCCTTCTGAGAAAATGATTAGTGAGGATCTGCTAGGAGCCCAAATGTTCACATTATATATTAATGATTTGGGAGAAGGAACTGAATGTGGTATCTTCAAATTTGCAGTTGATACAAAGATGCATGGGAAGGTGCAGAGGTGTTTCAGTGTAATTTGGACAGGCTGAGTGAGTGGGTATTCGCTTGGCAGATGCAGTATAATGTGAAGTTATCCACTTTGGTAGCAATAATAGGAAGACAGATTATTACTTGCATGGATGTAAATTAACAGAAGTGGATACTCAACTGGACCTTGCTGTCCTTGTGCATCAGTTGCTGAAAGTAAGTGCGCAGATACAGCAGGTAGTAAAGAAAGCAAATGGCATGTTGATCTTCATAACAAGAAGATTTGAGTATAGGAATAGAGGGGTATTTTGCTGCAATTGTACAGGGTGTTGGTGAGGCCACATCTGGAGTATTGTTTGCAGTTGTGGTGTCCTTACCCAAGGAAGATGTTCTTGCTATAGAGGGAGGGCAGCGAAGGTTTACCAGGCAGATTCTTAGGATGACTAATCTGTCATATGAGGAGAGATTAAGTTGGTTAGGATTATATTACTTGAGTTTAGAAGAGTGAGAGGGGATCTCATAAAAACATAGATAATTCTAACAGGGTTGGGTTTTGGGGATAGGGCTTGGGTGGGATTGCTGCCGGTGCAGGCTTGATGGGCCGAATAGCCTTTTTCTGTACTGTAGATTCAATGTAAAAAGATGGGACTATCTTCCTTGGAGAGAAGAAGTCTGAGAGCAGGTTTGATAGAGATGTTCAAAATCACAAGGGATCCAGACAGAGGCTTGCATCCTATCAATATCTCGCTGCAACTTCTGACATCCCTCTAGACTATACACAACACCTCCAACCTTTGTGTCATGAGCAATGGATGGACAATAAATACTGGCCAACCAGCGACAGCTGTGCCCCACAAATGAATAGAATAAATAGGATGGTTGCACTGAGTACACATTAGTAAACCAGGCATCCGTTTATCCTTCCTGTCAACACATTTAAGGGGCAAAGTAGTGGCAGTTTAAATTATATTTCGTTTGCGTGTTTCTAAGCTAACATCTAATCTTCCAGTTCTCTGTCCCTCATATCCACCCCATCTGACACTCCCCCCCGCAGGAAAAACTGTTCTATTTAATTTGTTTTCTTTTCTCCCCACTGACAATAGATTTAGCTCACAGGATCTGCTCAATCCACCTCTTGTGAAATAAATAATCTTGCAAATTACTCCAGTTAATTAGAATCCTCTAGTATTATTGTCGCTGGGAGGCAGTTTTCGAGAGCAGACAACAGTTGCAGTCAAGGACAAATGAGTTGCTTCACAGACAAGAACTGAACCAACATTATCTTTCATAGAATTCCTACAGTGCAGGACGTCCATCGAGACTGCACTGACTTTCTGAAAGAGCATCTTACCCAGGTCTCATCCCTTATCCCCACCTATTTATCCTGTTAATCTTTTTACTTTGCACATCTTGAGATACTCAGAGGCAAGTTAGCCGGTCCACCTAACCTGTACAACCTTGGACTGTGGGATGAAACTGGAGCGTCCGGAGGAAACTCACGCAGTCATGGGGAGAATGCACGAACTCCACTCAGACAGTCACCCAAGGCCAGAAATGAACCCGGGACCCTGGTACTGTGAGGCAACATTGCTAACTACTGCGCTACCGTGCTGCAAAAGGGAATGGGGATTTCAAATTTCAAAGGCAAAATTTGACTGGCCAAGGGAGTGGGAATAATTGGATAACTCTTTCAGAGAGCTGGTACAGAGGCAATGGGCGGAATGACTTCTTCCCCTTACTCCATGGGACTCCATTGTGTTTAATAACTAAACCCGTTGTGATATAGTGATGTAAAGGCACCAATCATCCTGAAAGAATTGGGTGGACATGTTGCGGGTTCATTTATTAAGATTAGACATGTCAGAATGTATCTGCAGAGGCATAAACCAGCAGCAGAGCTGATTGCTGTGTGCTCTGCAGAAAGTCAAAAGTGAAACTGTAACTGGATCCCCGGACACTTCCATTCCAACAACTCTGAAAGTTCAGGGTGTGAAGATAAAATGGCCCTTCCCAAGTTTTTACGCGACGTGACCTTACACCAATATCACTGAGTGGGAAAAAATAAAATCCAGAGCTAGAAACAATCAGAACCATTGTGTATCTCCTTCAGCTAGTGATATTATCGCTAGGCTGTTAATCCGGAAACTCAGCTAATGTTCTGGGGACCTGGGTTCGAATCTCGCCACGGCAGATGGTGAAAATTTGAATTTACTAAAAAAATTCTGGAATTAAGAATCTACTGATGAGCATGAAACCATTCTGAAAAACCCATCTGGTTCACCAATGTTCTTTATGAAATGAAATCTGTTGCCCTTACCTGGTCTGGCCTACATATGATTCCAGAGTTACAGCAACATGGTTGACTTTCAACTGCTCTCGGGCAACTAGAGATGGGCAATAAATGCTGACTAGCCAGCAATGCCCATGACTCATGAATGAATTAAAAAAGTGCTGAATGGCTTAATTTACCAATCTCTACCTTTCACTTTCTCTATCAATCAATCTTAAGAACATAAGAACATAAGAAATAGGAGCAGGAGCAGGCATCCAGCCCCTCGAGCCTGCCCCGCCATTCAATAAGATCATGGCTGATCTGTAGTGATTCAGTACCACTTTCCCGCTTTCTCCCCATAACTCTTAATCCCCTTGACAATTAAAAACCTGTCCACTCTTGACTTGAACGTATTCAGCGAGGAAGCCTCCACCACCTCATCAGGCAGAGAATTCCAAAGATTCACCACCCTTTACGTGAAGAAACCCCTCTGCAACTCCGATCTGAATCGCACCCCCCCCTCCCCATGCATAATCTTGAGGCTGTGCGCTCTAGTCCTGCTGTCTTTGCTAAGCAGGAAGAGTCTCTCAACCTCTACCCTATCCATCCCCTTCATTATCTTATACGTCTCTATAAGATCCCCTCTCAGCCTTCTAAACTCCACAGTGTATAAATATAGCCTGTTCAGTCTCTCCTCGTAATCCAACGCCCTCATCTCCAGACACCCTCGTAATCCAACGCCCTCATCTCCAGACACCCTCGTAATCCAACGCCCTCATCTCCAGACACCCTCGTAATCCAACGCCCTCATCTCCAGACACCCTCGTAATCCAACGCCCTCATCTCCAGACACCCTCGTAATCCAACGCCCTCATCTCCAGACACCCTCGTAATCCAACGCCCTCATCTCCAGACACCCTCGTAATCCAACGCCCTCATCTCCAGACACCCTCGTAATCCAACGCCCTCATCTCCAGACACCCTCGTAATCCAACGCCCTCATCTCCAGACACCCTCGTAATCCAACGCCCTCATCTCCAGACACCCTCGTAATCCAACGCCCTCATCTCCAGACACCCTCGTAATCCAACGCCCTCATCTCCAGACACCCTCGTAATCCAACGCCCTCATCTCCAGACACCCTCGTAATCCAACGCCCTCATCTCCAGACACCCTCGTAATCCAACGCCCTCATGCTTAAGCCTACATTATTCTTTACTCCAATGTATCCACTTTCACAATCCATTCAGTTTATCTCTTTCCTAATTTCTTCCAAGGTGAATCCACCATTCTCTTCTAACAACCTTATAACAACCTTGTTAATAACCTTTCCTTTCTCATGCTTTACATCTTTTCTGTTGTAGTTGCAACAAATTCTATCTTTACAATCAGCATTCCTTCCTCTTTCCTGTTATATTTATTGAACAATTTCTCCCGAATTGCTAATCTGTTCAACTCTTGTGTTCCATCTTTGGGTTTGTCCATTGCTATATCCTCCTCAGCGCCCTCAAACACCCGACAGTTTCTGACACTGCAGAATGCCAATTTCTCACTTGAGTTTTCCATCTGAATGGTAAAGTTTGTTGATTAGTAAGAAGTCTCACAACACCAGGTGAAAGCCCAGCAGGTTTATTTGGAATCACAAGCTTTTGGAGCAATGCTCCTTCAGTGAGAGATGACCAGATAATCCTGTTGGACTTTAACCTAATGCTGTGAGACTTCCTATTGTGTCCACTCCAGTCCAAAGCTGGCATCTCCACATCTCATTTACTAATGTCGCAAGTAGGTTTACATTAACACTGCAATGAAGTTCCTGTGAAAACCCCCTAGTTGCCACACTTCAGCACATGTTCGGGTATGCCGAGGGAGAATTTATAATGGCCAGTGCATCTAACCAGCACGACTTTCGGACTGTGGGAGCAACCAGAGGAAAACCATGCAGGCATGAGGAGAACATGCAGACTTTGCACACATAGTGACCCAAGCCAGGGAATGAACCCAGGCCCCTAGCGCTGAGAGACAGCAATGTCAACCATTGTGCTGCTCAACTTAGTTTGATCATTCAATTGGATCTCCAGAGATTTCCCAACATGGCTCTGGAAGCTCTTCTTTCTGCTTCAACAGAACGGTGACTCTTGCGGTGTGTGATACAGGATATGATATATGAGAGCCAGGGAACAAATCTTGAGGGTTTTTACTCTGAGATGAGCAGTTTTCTCCCCAGTCATGAAAGTGATCAATTTCACGGGATTTTCCTTGGCTTTTCTTGAGCTCTGTGTTATGAATTCTATTGCTTGTGCTTTCTCACTTAACCCTTTTCACCTTTTATTCACATCTTCGTGCTCCAACTCCAGTTCCTTCATTGCTTGCTTTTAAGTACTATTGCTTACTGGCCCTAATAGATCTCCTAGCTACTTCCACCTGTTTCATAGTGCTTGCTTTTTAGCCTTGATATAATTGGGCCACTTCTCATTTCGATTACACTCACAAACCTTTAACTCATTTTCTATTTGCTGTGGTTCTTGGTGAAGTTTATCCAACTCTCCTTTTGTACTTTTTTTTCCTCTGTAGCTAGCCTTACTTTCTGACTGATTACAGCCTTATTGTTTACTTGTGGATCATTGTTAAAGTTCAAAAATAAAGTTTATTCATTAGTCACAAGTAGGCCTACATTGACACTGCAGTGACGTTACTGTAAAATTCCCCTTAACTGTAGTTGCCACACTCCGGTGCCTATTCGGGTCAATGCACTTAACTTGCATGCCTTTCAGATTATGGGAGGAACCTGGAGCACCCAGAGGAAATCCACGCAGACATAGAGAGAATGTGCAAACTTCTCCCAGACAGTGACCCAAGCCAGGAATTGAACCCAGATCCCTGGCACTGTGAAGCAGCAGTGCAAACCGTTGTGTGACTGTGCTGCCCCAAGGAACTTCTCATTATAGTAAAGGATGGGGCGCCCTGAGTTTTGCTTTCAGCTCTTCATTGAGGATCTTTTGGTGTCCTCTTCCTGGGCTCTTTCAATACCCCCTCTCAGGGGACTTTGACTGCCCACTCTGACACTGGTGTTGCCTCTTGCTTGACTTCATAATGACCTTCTTTGAGATTTTGTGCAGCTTATGGAGCTGCTTTTCTCGAATTGTCTTCTATCTGGGGTCTTCTTTGATTATTTACATCCCTTATCCTTTTAACCATCTTGCACAACTTTAAATGCTTTCCCATTTTAAGGCTGTCATCTTTTTATTAACTGTCACAACTGCTGTTTCTCTCGCCCTGTGTGTTTTTTCCATGATTTTGGAGTTTAGGCTGGAAGCTACAGGTTCTCCTTTTAAACCCTATTTTTATGATTGTTAACTTATCATTTAATTGTCAGAAGACTTTGATTTCCACAGTTTTCTCATCTTTCTTGGTTGGCTGGAGAGTCCATTTTCTTTCTCTAAATGTGCCAATCTCTTTGTTAATTTCACTCAGACAAATCGGCTTTGAACTTTCAGGACCATTCTCTTCATAGAATCCCTCCATTCAGCCCATCGAGACTGAATTGGCTCTCTGAGAAAATATCTTACCCAGGCCCAATCTCTGTAATCCCATCTAATTACTCCACTAATTCTCTAATCTACACATCTTGGGACGTGAAGGGGAAATTTAGCATGGCCAATCCACCTCACATTCAGACACCCACCTAATTAACTTTTTAAATTCTTTCCTTCCCCTTCCTGGAGCAGGTAGAAGAATTTTCCTCATCTGAAAACTTTCAGAATTTATTACCTAAAGCCTTTTGGTGAAGGGACAGTTCCCTGTAGGCTGTGCTCAGATCACAAGTTTAGTGACGCCCTCATTAATATTCCCATTGCTCCTCTCTCACTGTGAATGTCCCTATTGCTCCTCTCTCACTGTAGTGACCCATTGCTCCTCTCTCACTGTGAATGATCCCATTGCTCCTCTCTCACTGTGAATGATCCCATTGCTCCTCTCTCACTGTGAATGATCCCATTGCTCCTCTCTCACTGTGAATGACCTATTGCTCCTCTCTCACTGTGAATATCCCCATTGCTCCTCTCTCACTGTGAATGATCCCATTGCTCCTCTCTCACTGTGAATATCCCCATTGCTCCTCTCTCACAGTGAATGACCCATTGCTCCTCTCTCACTGTGAATGATCCCATTGCTCCTCTCTCACTGTGAATGATCCCATGCTCCCACGTGAACCCATTGCTCCTCTCTCACTGTGAATATCCCATTGCTCCTCTCTCACTGTGAATGATCCCATTGCTCCTCTCTCACTGTGAATGATCCCATTGCTCCTCTCTCACTGTGAATGATCCCATTGCTCCTCTCTCACTGTGAATGATCCCATTGCTCCTCTCTCACTGTGAATGACCCATTGCTCCTCTCCCACTGTGAATGACCCATTGCTCCTCTCTCACTGTGAATATCCCCATTGCTCCTCTCTCACTGTGAATGATCCCATTGCTCCTCTCTCACAGTGAATGACCCATTGCTCCTCTCTCACTGTGAATGATCCCATTGCTCCTCTCTCACTGTGAATATCCCCATTGCTCCTCTCTCACTGTGAATGACCCATTGCTCCTCTCTCACTGTGAATGATCCCATTGCTCCTCTCTCACTGTGAATGATCCCATTGCTCCTCTCTCACTGTGAATGACCCATTGCTCCTCTCTCATTGTGAATGATCCCACTGCCCCACTCTCACTGTGAATGACCCATTGCTCCTCTCTCACTGTGAATATCCCCATTGCTCCTTTCTCACTGTGAATTATCCCACTGCTCCTCTCTCACTGTGAATATCCCCATTGCTCCTCTCTCACTGTGAATGACCCATTGCTCCTCTCTCACTGTGAATGATCCCATTGCTCCTCTCTCACTGTGAATGACCCATTGCTCCTCTCTCACTGTGAATATCCCCATTGCTCCTCTCTCACTGTGAATGATCCCATTGCTCCTCTCTCACTGTGAATATCCCCATTGCTCCTCTCTCACTGTGAATGATCCCATTGCTCCTCTCTCACTGTGAATGATCCCATTGCTCCTCTCTCACTGTGAATGACCCATTGCTCCTCTCTCACTGTGAATATCCCCATTGCTCCTCTCTCACAGTGAATGATCCCATTGCTCCTCTCCCACTGTGAATGATCCCATTGCTCCGCTCTCACTGTGAATGATCCATTCCTCCTCTCTCACTGTGAATGATCCCATTGCTCCTCTCTCACTGTGAATGATCCCATTGCTCCCTCTCACTGTGAATGATCCCATTCCTCCTCTCTCACTGTGAATGATCCATTGCTCCTCTCTCACTGTGAATGACCCATTGCTCTCTCTCACTGGAAATCCCATTGCTCCTCTCTCACGTGAATGATCCCATTGCTCCTCTCCATGGAATACATTGCTCCTCTCACTGTGATGATCCCATTGCTCCTCTCTCACTGTGAATGCCCATTGCTCCTCTCTCACTGTGAATATCCCATTGCTCCTCTCTCACTGTGAATGCCCATTGCTCCTCTCTCACTGTATTCCCATTGCTCCTCTCTCACTGTGAATGACCCATTGCTCCTCTCTCACTGTGAATGATCCCATTGCTCCTCTCTCACTGTGAATGATCCCATTGCTCCTCTCTCACTGTGAATGACCCATTGCTCCTCTCTCACTGTGAATATCCCCATTGCTCCTCTCTCACTGTGAATTATCCCATTGCTCCTCTCTCACTGTGAATATCCCCATTGCTCCTCTCTCACTGTGAATGACCCATTGCTCCTCTCTCACTGTGAATGATCCCATTGCTCCTCTCTCACTGTGAATGACCCATTGCTCCTCTCTCACTGTGAATATCCCCATTGCTCCTCTCTCACAGTGAATGATCCCATTGCTCCTCTCTCACTGTGAATGATCCCATTGCTCCTCTCTCACTGTGAATGACCCATTGCTCGTCTCTCACTGTGAATATCCCCATTGCTCCTCTCTCACTGTGAATGATCCCATTGCTCCTCTCTCACTGTGAATGATCCCATTGCTCCTCTCTCACTGTGAATGACCCATTGCTCCTCTCTCATTGTGAATGATCCCACTGCCCCACTCTCACTGTGAATGACCCATTGCTCCTCTCTCACTGTGAATATCCCCATTGCTCCTTTCTCACTGTGAATTATCCCACTGCTCCTCTCTCACTGTGAATATCCCCATTGCTCCTCTCTCACTGTGAATGACCCATTGCTCCTCTCTCACTGTGAATGATCCCATTGCTCCTCTCTCACTGTGAATGACCCATTGCTCCTCTCTCACTGTGAATATCCCCATTGCTCCTCTCTCACTGTGAATGATCCCATTGCTCCTCTCACACTGTGAATATCCCCATTGCTCCTCTCTCACTGTGAATGATCCCATTGCTCCGCTCTCACTGTGAATGATCCCATTGCTCCTCTCTCACTGTGAATGACCCATTGCTCCTCTCTCACTGTGAATATCCCCATTGCTCCTCTCTCACAGTGAATGATCCCATTGCTCCTCTCCCACTGTGAATGATCCCATTGCTCCGCTCTCACTATGAATGATCCCATTCCTCCTCTCTCACTGTGAATGATCCCATTGCTCCTCTCTCACTGTGAATGATCCCATTGCTCCGCTCTCACTGTGAATGATCCCATTCCTCCTCTCTCACTGTGAATGATCCCATTGCTCCTCTCTCACTGTGAATGACCCATTGCTCCTCTCTCACTGTGAATATCCCCATTGCTCCTCTCTCACAGTGAATGATCCCATTGCTCCTCTCCCACTGTGAATGATCCCATTGCTCCGCTCTCACTGTGAATGATCCCATTGCTCCTCTCTCACTGTGAATGATCCCATTGCTCCTCTCTCACTGTGAATATCCCCATTGCTCCTCTCTCACAGTGAATGATTCCATTGCTCCTCTCCCACTGTGAATGATCCCATTGCTCCTCTCCCACTGTGAATGACCCATTGCTCCTCTCTCACTGTGAATATCCCCATTGCTCCTCTCTCACGTGAATGATCCCATTGCTCCTCTCCACTGTGAATGATCCCATTGCTCCTCTCTCACTGTGAATGATCCCATTGCTCCTCTCTCACTGTGAATGATCCCATTGCTCCTCTCTCACTGTGAATGACCCATTGCTCCTCTCCCACTGTGAATGACCCATTGCTCCTCTCTCACTGTGAATATCCCCATTGCTCCTCTCTCACTGTGATTGATCCCATTGCTCCTCTCTCACAGTGAATGACCCATTGCTCCTCTCTCACTGTGAATGATCCCATTGCTCCTCTCTCACTGTGAATATCCCCATTGCTCCTCTCTCACTGTGAATGACCCATTGCTCCTCTCTCACTGTGAATGATCCCATTGCTCCTCTCTCACTGTGAATGACCCATTGCTCCTCTCTCACTGTGAATATCCCCATTGCTCCTCTCTCACTGTGAATGATCCCATTGCTCCTCTCTCACTGTGAATGATCCCATTGCTCCTCTCTCACTGTGAATGATCCCATTGCTCCTCTCTCACTGTGAATGATCCCACCCCAACCATTGCTCCTCTCACTGTGAGACCCATTGCTCCTCTCTCACTGTGAATATCCCCATTGCTCCTCTCTCACAGTGAATGATCCCATTGCTCCTCTCCCACTGTGAATGATCCCATTGCTCCTCTCTCACTGTGAATGATCCCATTGCTCCTCTCTCACTGTGAATGGTCCCATTGCTCCTCTCTCACTGTGAATATCCCCATTGCTCCTCTCTCACAGTGAATGATCCCATTGCTCCTCTCCCACTGTGAATGATCATTGCTCCTCTCCCACTGTGAATGACCCATTGCTCCTCTCTCACTGTGAATATACCCATTGCTCCTCTCTCACTGTGAATGATCCCATTGCTCCTCTCTCACTGTGAATGATCCCATTGCTCCTCTCTCACTGTGAATGATCCCATTGCTCCTCTCTCACTGTGAATGACCCATTGCTCCTCTCCCACTGTGAATGACCCATTGCTCCTCTCTCACTGTGAATATCCCCATTGCTCCTCTCTCACTGTGATTGATCCCATTGCTCCTCTCTCACAGTGAATGACCCATTGCTCCTCTCTCACTGTGAATGATCCCATTGCTCCTCTCTCACTTTGAATATCCCCATTGCTCCTCTCTCACTGTGAATGACCCATTGCTCCTCTCTCACTGTGAATGATCCCATTGCTCCTCTCTCACTGTGAATGACCCATTGCTCCTCTCTCACTGTGAATATCCCCATTGCTCCTCTCTCACTGTGATAATCCATGCCTCTCACTGAATATCCATTGCTCCTCTCTCACTGTGAATGATCCATTGCTCCTCTCTCACTGTGAATATCCCCATTGCTCCTCTCTCACTGTGAAATCCCATTGCTCCTCTCTCACTGTGAATGACCCATTGCTCCTCTCTCACTGTGAATGATCCCATTGCTCCTCTCTCACTGTGAATATCCCCATTGCTCCCCTCTCACTGTGAATGATCCCATTGCTCCTCTCTCACTGTGAATGATCCCATTGCTCCTCTCTCACAGTGAATGATCCCATTACTTCTCTCTCACTGTGAATGATCCCATTGCTCCTCTCTCACTGTGAATATCCCCATTGCTCCTCTCTCACTGTGAATATCCCCATTGCCCAGCTAGCGCTGCGAGTGTCACCGTTTGTCCTCTCTCCCTCCTCCAGATGATGATAACTACCTCTGCACTCTCCTTTGTCCAAGTGACAGTGAAGCAAAGATGATATATTTCACCAAAGATGGTGTGTAAATTGAAAGGAATTTCAATTTTGAAAGGAATGGTGGTGTTTCTCTGCATTTGCTGCCCTTGTTCTTCTAGATGTTGAGGTCATGGCTTTGGAATTTATTCTTAAAGGATTCTTGGTGATTGTAGCTGTACATCTTTTTGATGGTGTACCCTGTTGTTACTCAATGTCAGTGGTGGAAGGACTGAAGAGAGGAGGTGGTTGGATGATGTGCTAGTCCATTAGTGTATTGTTCCTCTTGCTATTCTTTAATAAACTGCTTGGAATTGACTTGAAACTGTTCCTATTATTTTTCACTTTTGTCTGATGTAGGAAACACTCGGTGATTATTATTTTTGAAACTACCTGTCAGTTAAAGCTATTGCACTAAAGCTTGATCCCATAGTGGGTCAATACTCAATTCAGTTCTACCGGACTTTGTTTATGACCAGCTATTGACAATGTCCCACACCAACATGATTATCAATCCATGAAAATGTGTCAGGAGTCACATAAAGTCTGTACTGGTTAAGGGCAGCAGGCTCACTAAACCATTGAAAAGGTTATTCTGAATTTCAACGATGCCAGCCTTTCATGGTGGCACATTGGTTAGTGCTGCTGCCTCCCAGTGCCAGGGACCTGGGTGCAATTCCCAACTCAGGTCACCGTCTGTGTGGAGTTTGTATGTTCTCCCTGTGTCTGTGTGGGTTTCCTCTAGGTGCTTCAGTTTCCTCCCACTGTCCAAAGATCTGCAGGCTAGGTGCATTTGTCTTGCTAAATTCTCCCTCAGTGTACCCGAACAGGCGCTGGACTGTGGTGGCGAGGGGATCATAGATTCATAGAATCCCTACAGTGCAGAAGGAGCCATTTGGCCCATCAAGTCTGCACCAGTTCCTATTCCCATAACCCCATTTATTTATCCTACTAAACCCCTGACACTAAGGGATAATTTAGCATGGCCAGTCAACTTAACTCGCACATCTTTGAACTGTGGGGAGAAACCGGAGAACCCAAAGAAAACCTACGCAGACAGTGACCAAGCTGAGAATTGAACACGGGTCCTGGTGCTGTGGGGCAGCAGAGCTAACCACTATGCCACTGTGCCACTCTTGATTTTCACAGTAAACTTCATTCAATGTTGATGTCAGCCTACTTGTGACATTAATAAATAAACTTTAAAACTTTCTTTTCAAATTCTCGTGTCCCAATCAACATTATTATTCCGAATTGCAATCCAGGTACGCCTCTGCAATACCACTGGTCTAAAGTGCAAAATTAATCCCTTGATTAGCAATGGCACTGGTCAGAACTGCGAACCATCGAAACTCACTGTTGGGAAAGGAATTGGATAAATGAGGCAGAATTACAATCACAAGTTAGTGCTTCATTAATTAATATTGTACCTTTGAATGGTTTAGACTGTCCTCACTCAATTGAAAAGCCCTTTCCTCTTTGAAGATTGCTACTTTAGTAATTCAAAGCCACTCGAATTCCTCATCACAATTGATTGGTGTGTGATATGATGAGATAATTAAGGCAGTTAATAGAATGATAAGTGGAATAAGCCCTGGGCCATCAAGCAAATCGCAGACTTACCCACTGATCAAATAAAATAAATCCCAATGCACCTTTCTTCCAAAGAACAATGAAGGCAGTAATATCCAATTCCCAGACTTCTGTCATTTGACATACTTAGCTCGGAAAAAAATTCCATTTATTAGTCATAAGTAAGGCTTACGTTAACACTGCAATGAAGTTACTGTGAAATTCCCTAGTCACCACAGTCCTGGTTAAGGCAATATATCTAACCAGCAAGCCTTTCAGATTGTGGGAGGAAATGGAAGCACTCGGAGGAAACCCAGGCAGACACTGTGAGAATGTGCAAATTCCCCAAATTGAACAGTGACCCAAGCCGGGTATTGAACTCAGGTCCTTGGCGCTGTGAAGTAAATAGGAACACTGAAACTTAGAATCTAGATGCAGGAGGAGGCCATTCAGCTCTTCAAGCTTATTCCTCCATTCATTTCGATCATTTTGCTTAATCTTCATCAAGGTAGATAAATCCCCGGGACCTGATGAAGGGTATCCCAGAATATTGTGGCAGGCTAGGGAGGAAATTTTGGGTCTCCTAGCAGAGATATTTGAATCATCAATTGTCACGGGTGAGGTGCCTGAAGATTGGAGAGTGACAAATGTTATGCCTTTATTTAAAAAGGGCGGCAGGGAAAAACTGGGAACTACAGGCCTGTGAGCCTCATATGTGTGGTGGGTAAATTGTTGGAAGGTATTTTGAGAGACAAGACCTACAAGCATGTAAAGACACAAGGACTGATTAGGGATGTCAGCATGGCTTTGTGAGTGGAAAATCATGTCTTACAAATTTGATTGAGTTCTTTGAGGGGGTAACCAAGAAGGTAGATGAGGGCAGTGCGGTTGATGTTGTTTACATGGACTTTAGCAAGGCCTTTGTCAAGGTGCCGCATGGTAGGTTGTTGCATAAGGTTAAATCTCACAGGATCCAGTGTGTGACATCTAAATGGATACAAAATTGCCTTCTTGACAGAAAACAGAGGATGGTTGTAGGGAGTTATTTTTCAAACCAGAGGCCTGTGACCAGTGGTGTGCCTCAGGGATCAGTGCTGGGCCCACTGTTATTTATCATTTATATTAATGATTGGATAAGAATTTAAGGGGCATGGTTAGTAAGTTTGCAGATGACACCAAGATTTGGTGGCATAGTGGACAGTGAAGAAAGTTATCTCCAACTGCAGTGGGATCTTGATCAATTGGGCCAGTGGGCTGACAAATGGCAGATGGAGTTTAATTTAGACAAATGTCAGATGATGCATTTTGATAGATTGAACCAGGACAGGACTTACTCAATTAATGGCAGGGCATTTGGGAGATTTGCAGAACAAAGAGATCTAGGGGTACATGTTCATAGTTCTTTGAAAGTGGAGTCACAAGTGGACAAAGTGGTGAAGAAGGCATTCAGCATACTTGGTTTCATTGGTCAGAACATTGTGTACAGGAGTTGGGATGTCTTGTTGAAGTTGTACAAGACATTGGTAAGGTCACACTTGGAATACTGTGTGCAATTCTGGTCACCCTATTATAGAAAAAATATTGTTAAATTAGAAAAAATGCAGAAAAGATTTACTAGAATGCAACTGGAACGTGACGGTTTGAGTTATAAGGAGAGGCTGGATAGACTTGGACTTTTTTCCATGGAGCTTGGGAGGATAAAGGGTGATCTTATCGAGGTCTATAAAACAATGAGGGGCACAGATAAGCTAGATAGTCAATATCTTTTCCCAAAGATAAGGGAGTCTAAAACTAGAGGGTGTAGGTTTAAGGTAACAAGGGTCTTATAAAGCAACAGCATTATTTTCTGACCCCGAAACTCAATCGCTCGATTAATGAAGGCTAGTACACCACATGCCTTCTTGAGCACATCCTCATCTGCGAGGCCGATTTAAGAATCATAGAATGTCTGCAGTGCATCTTACCCAGGACAACACACCTTCACTTCCTCTGATTCTCCTAACCTTCCCGAACATCTTTAGACACTATGGAGCAATTTAGCATGGCCAATCACGTAACCTGCACATCTTTGGACTGTGGGAGGAAACAAGCACCCAGAGGAAACCCATGCAGACATGAGGAGAACATGCATTACTCCAGACAGACAGTCACCCAAGGCTGGAATTGAACGTGGGTCCCTGGTGCTGTGAGGCAGCAGTGCCACGGCACAACCCATGATTTAAAGTAACTGGCTGAAGAACTAGGGAGAAGATGAGAGAGGGAAGAAGAGGGAAGATGAAGAGGGAAATTGTGCTTGACAAGTCATTTGGAATTTTTGAGCATATGATTATTAAAGTTGACTGAGGGAACCAGTGAATGAGGTTTATTTAGACTTTCAGAAGGCTTTCATTGAGATCTCACATAACAGACTGGTGTGTAAAGTTGAAGCACATGAGATTGCAGGCAGTGGATAGAATGCTGGTTAGCAAATAGCAAGCAAAGTGTTGGTGAAAATGGATCTTATAGTCAGTGACAAGTGGGGTTCCACAAGGGATCTGTGCTGAGACTCCAAATGTTGACATTATATATTAATGACTTGGAAGATAAAGGCTAAGCCTCTTAGAACTGAGGTGAGGAGAAATTTCTTCACCCAGAGGGTGGTGAATGTGTGGAAGTAAATGAGACCAAAACGTTGTGCGATTTTAAGAAGAAATTAGATATATATCTTGGGACTAAAGGGATCAAGGGAGCGGGGTGGGGAAGGGGGAATCAGGATATTGAATTTAACGATCAGCAATGATCATAATGAATGGCAGTGCAGGCTCAAAGGGCCTACTCCTGCTCCTAATTTCTATGAAGAGGATTTTTTTATTGTGATCTCTTATCTGGAATAAGATCCTGAAAGGGTGTCGGGAGCAGATCCAATAGTAACCCTCAAAGGGGAATTCGATAAATACTTGAAAAGGAATAGTTTAGAGCAGCTAATTGGATAGTTTTCTCAAAAAAAAGCTGGCACAGTCTGAATAAGCTAAATGCTGAATGGCCTCTGTCTTGTGTGATATGATCTTACCAACCAGTAAAGCAGGAGGGGTATTCGATCCACCCAGAAAAAAAAATTCATTTGGACTGTAATATTTCCCCCCGCATTTTTATCAGTGACAAACCCTGCAGTGATAATTAAACAAATTCACCGTCAAAAGACTTGTAAATTATTTTTGATATTGTGATGAAAGGTATTTTCTCCTTAGCAGTGGTGGTGAGAATATTAAAGATTTTTCCTTTATATAATGATCTTTAAAATTAAAGCTGTTAATATAAATGAGGTTTGAATTTAGTGGGTTTAGCACTCAAGACACTATGCAGCTATATGATAAATTTGCACTGGATTTCAAGGTCTAGGTGAATCACAGCTTAGACAGGGCTAGGGCGAGGAGGGCTGGGAGAAAAGAGGGTCCGCACAGATAGTCACCCAAGAAAAGCAGAAAGATATCAGACAAATCTGTTGGAGACTTTTTAATGTGACCATGTCATTATTATTTTAGGGCAGAATGGTGGCACAGTGGTTAGCACTGCTACCTCACAGTGCCAGGGACCCGGGTTCAATTCCTGGCTTAAGTCACTGTCTGTGCGCAGTCTGCATGTTTTCCCCATGTCTGTGTGGGTTTCATCTGGGTACTTCAGTTTCCTCCCACAGTCCAAAGATGTGCAGGTTAGGCTGATTGGCCCTTAGTGTCAAAGGGATGGGTGGGGTAAATATATGGGGTTACAGGGATAGGGCCTGGGTGGGATTCATAGATCATAGAATCCCACATATCCCTACATATTTTACGTTCTAACTTCTCTGACTTACGCAAATGTGGCGACCAGAATTGAACACAATATTCCAAGATACTGAATGTAGCCAAATCCATCACACAAACCAGCCTCCCATTCATTGACTTTGTCGACACTCCCTGCTGCCTTGGAAAAGCAGCCAGCATAATCAAGGACCCCACACACCCAGAACATCATGTCTTCCATCTTCTTCGATTGGGAAAAAGATACAAAAGCCTGAGGTCACGTACCAACCAACTCAGGAACAGCTTCTTCCCTGCTGCTGTCAGACTTTTGAATGGACCTACCTTGTATTAAGTTGACCTTTCTCTACACCCTAGCTCTGACTGTAACACTTGCATTCTCCACTCTTTCCTTTCCTTCTCTATGAACGGTATGCTTTGTCTGTGGAGCACGCAAAAAGCAATACTTTTTACTGTATACTGATGCATGTAACAATAACAAATCAAATCAAAGGCCAAAGGAGATGCTTCAGAGGGGTGACCACAGGTGCGATGGGACAAATAGCCTCTTCCTGTGAGGTAAAGTTTCCATGGTCCCGCACAAGAGGGGATTCCTTGTCGAAATAATCTGTTCCTGTTAAAGCTGTCTTTGCAAATTAGGATTTACAATTGGATTTCCTAACAGCCCTGCGAAGATTTGGCATTTAACATTTTAAGATCCTTTATCAGGAATTCAGGTCTTACTCTAACGTGAAACAAAAAAAGAGAGGATTCACTTACATTGTTAGAGTAATCCCATGCATTCAGCCTGGTCACCCTTGCTAACACTTGAGCAGTATCTCTCTGAATTTATTATCTGCCTGCAGCATTCAGTGGAACTCATTTGCAGCTTCTAATTATTCAGTCTCTGAGTCATGTAATGGCTGCACTGTGGCGTGAAGCAATCCCTATAAAGCCAGCTTAAAGCCAACAGCTTTGGGATACGGCAAAGTTCTATCTCTTCCTTTTTGGATGACTTTAATTACCGTAGACACCTTGCCCTGCTGCGGATCCCATATTTGAACAGTTAATCTGCAGCAGTGCAGCAGGCCAAGTGTCCACTTTCGTGAGCTTGGGAGCTTAGTTTTGATAATCTGTCGAGGTGTCTTCATTCACTCAAGATCTTGCGGTGTTTGTGGACCGGGATTCAGAGAATAAAGTCACCACCTCCCCGCTTGTCTTTGATGGTTTTTGGTTAACTCCCCACCACTCCCTCCAAACTATTTCGCATCAATTTCCTTTCACAAAAGCAATTTCCTTTCCCCAATAGGGGAAAAAAACATCCAGACCAAAACAAAGAATAAAGAGAAGAATGCAGCACAGGATCAGGCCCTTCGGCCCGCTGAACCTGCACCGATTCACGGTTTCTATCCCACTGTTTGCCTTCTATTCATGTGTCTATCAAGATACACCTTGAACATTGCTAATGTGCCTGCTTCCACCACCTCCACTGATAGCAAAACTGCCACTGCACATCTCCCCTAAACTTTCCCCCTCTCACCTTGAATCTGTGCCCCCTCGTAATTTATACTTTTACCCTGGGGAAAAGCGTCTGACTATCCATCCTATCTGTGCCCCTCATAATTTTGTAGACCTTTATTAGGTCTTCCCTCAGCCTCCATTTTTCCACTCAAAACAATTCTAGTTTATTCATCCTCTACTCATAGCCAACACCCTCAAGACCAGCAACTTCCTGGTGAACCTTCTTTGCACTCTCTCCAAAGCATCTACATCTTTCTGCTAGTGTGGCAATCAAAACTGTGTGCAATATTCTGAGTTTTATACAGCTGTAACATAACTTATCAACTTTCAGAGTTGATACCCTAGCTGATGAAGGTAAGCATGCTGTATGCTTTCTTATCCACCTGTGCTGCCACTTTCAAGGATCCATCGACCAGCATTCAGTATTTTTATTTCCCCTTTTTCATTGTTTTCTTCCTTCCATGGTTGCGATACTTCTGCAGAAAGGTCATATGGGACTCAAAACATTAATCCTGGGCTAAATCTTGACAAATACTGGGCATACTTCCACTTTCTTCTGCCTTATAAATAATTGGAAACTGAAGCGGACCAGCCTTATAAATACAAGAACAGGTCAAACCCTGGGAATCCTGCGGTGAATAACTCACTTCCTGACTCCCCAAAACCTGTCCACAAGACACAAATGCTATGGAATACTTCCCATTTGCCTGGATGAGTACAGCTCCAACAACTCTTAAGACAACATCCATCAAAGGCACTCACTTGACTGGTACTCATCCATAAACATTTACTCACTACCTTAGATGAACAGTGGCAGAAGTCTGCATCATCTACAAGATGCATTGTTAGATCTCGCCAAATCTCCTGAGGCAGCGTCTTCCAAACCCACAACTGCTACCATCCGGAAGGACAAGAGCAACAGGTAGGTGAGAACTCTGCTGCTTGGAAATTTCCCCTCCAATTCATTCATCGTTCTGACTTGGAAAATATATCTCAGGTCCTTCACAGTTGCTGGGTCAAATGCTAGAACCCCTTCCTAACAGCACTATGGGTGTACCTACGGCACAGGGGGCTGTAATGGTTTGAAAAGGCGGCTCCCCACCATCCCCCACAAAGGGCAATTAATGATTGGCAACAAGTACTGGCCTAGCTAATGACCCACACAGCCCATGAATGAATAAAAAACAGACTAATTCTGATTTTCCTTTCTCCTTTCAGTTGTATTTCTTGTCTGTTTCAAGCCTAGAGGCAATTGATAGTGTTGGTGATCTCCATATGGTGTTCACGCTGATTAAAGAATTCCAGCTATCAAGAAGCTATACGAAGAAACCTGTTGTGTCCACTGTAATTATGTTTGAAATCTTTCATAAAAAAACACACTTTCCAAAATAAGATATGAGAATTTAGATAACTATTGTGGTACCATTTTGTTTAAATTTATTTACCAGTGTCACAAGTGGGCTTACATTAACACTGCAATGAAATTACTGTGAAAATCCCCTAGTTGCCACAGTCCAGCGCCTGTTCGGGTACATTGAGAGAGAATTTAGCTTTTGATTATTAATCCAGAAACTCAGTCAATGTTCTGAAGACCCAGGTTCGAATCCTGCCATGGCAGTTGGTAGAATCTGAATTTAATAAAATATATTTGGAATTAAGTATCGACTGATGACATGAAACCATTGTCGGTTGTTGGAAAACCCATCTGCTTCATTAATTTAGGGAAAGAAATCTGCCGTCCTTACCTAGTCTGACCTACATGAATAACATTGAAATAGTTTATGTTAGAGGGGTCATTAGATTGGTTCCACTGGCTGCACAACATCAAGGGCCGAAGGGCCTGTACTGCGCTGTAATGTTCTATGTTTCTATGTACATGTGACTCCAGAGCCACAGCAATGTAGTTGACTTTCAACTGGCCTTGGCTAACTGGGGAAGGGCAATAAACATGGCCAGCCAGCAATGCCCATGTCCCACGAATGAATAGAAAAAAACAACACATCTAAACAGTATATCTTTCAGTCTGTGGGAGGAAACTGAAGGAAACCCACGCAGACATGGGGAGAACGTGCAGACTCTGCATAGGTGGTGACTCAAGCCAGGATTTGAACCCTGTCTCTGGCATCGTGAGGCAGCAGTGCTAACCACTGTGCCACCATGCCATACCAATGAATGACATGAAAGATAATACAGAAAGGGTTAAAGGAAGCAGGGCAGAGAAGTTCGAGTGAGCATTACCGAGCGTACCAGCATTGCTCAGTTGGGCTGAGTGGCCTGTTTCTGTGTTCTACAACGAGTTCTAAGGAATTCAATGTAGCTTGAGCTCAGGAAGAGAAGATTTGTTTGATCGGTGAGTCAGCAAAATTGGTCCTACGTGACCCCATTTTGTGCCCTGAAAATGGACAGAATGAAGTTTGATTTCTTCTCCGTGACTCCATTAATGTTGCACTGGAAGATAGTCCCTCTTTATCATTCTGATCCTGGCACACGTTTGTCTCAGTTTGAAAGTAAGTGGATTTGAAAGCTTTCCACACTATTGTGAAGGGTTCAATTCATTCCAGCCTATTAGTAGATAAATCGTTGTAACCTTCCGGAAGGCAAGTTGAGGAGAGCAAATAGGAGAAAAGCACCAATGTCAGGAAGTGATTCTGAGTTTGTATAAGGCATTGACCGAGCCCCGCATTGCAGCATGGAGCACTCTGATTACGGGAAAGACAATTCCCCCTAATCAGAAGGGAAAATGCAGAAGATGGAAATATTTATGCAATTAAAAAGAAAGTGCCTAGGGACATCATTGAAATATTCAAGATCCTTAAAATATTGATAAATAAAGAAGAATAGAATCCCCACAGTGCAACAGAAGGCCATTCAGTCCATCGAGCCTGCACTAGCAAGGCCCTATCTCAGTAACATATCCCACCCAGGTCCTTTCACATACTTAACCTGTTACCCTGACATTAAAGGGGCAAGCTATCATGGCCAATCGATCCGCAAATCTTTGGATTGTGGGAGGAGACTGGAGCACCCAGAGGGAACCCATGCAGACATGGGGAGAATGTGTAAACTTCACACAGAGAGTTACCCAAGGTCGGGATTGAACGCGGGTCTCTGGCGCTGTGAGGCAGCAGTGCTAACCATTGTGCCACCATGCCACCTCAATATAGCAGCTTTTATAACCTCAGGACATCCCTTAGTGCTTTACAGCCAATGAAGTACTTTCTCAGATAGTCACTATGCTTTTTATCCTTCATTCTTTCATGGAATGAGATCATCATAGGCAAGGCCAGCGTTTGCTGCCCATCCCTAATGGCCCTTGATAAATCATTTCAGAAGGCAGTTGAGGGTCAACCACACTGCTGTCGATCTGGAGTCACATGTAAGCCAGGCTGGGTTAGGATGGCAGATTTCCCTTCCAGAATGGCATTTAGATAACCCCAGTGTTCACGAGCCATTCCAATTTATGATGGCTTCAAGGTCACAATTACTGAGAGTAGCTTCTTATTCCAGATTTCATTTATTGAATTCAAATTGCACCAGCGTGCCGTGGTGAAATTTGAACCCACGGCTCCCAGAGCATTATACAGTGTTGCTGGACTACTGGACCAGTGATAATACCACTGTCTCCCAATAAATTTGTGCACAGCAAACTCCCACAAAATTAATGAAGTAAATCATGCCTTTTCATCTTGTGTGTTAAGAGATAAATATTGGCTGGGATATCAGCATCTCTCAAAGAATATTGTGGCATTTTCTTACACCCACTGTCTTGGTTCAACATTGCATCAGGAATATGAATTTTCCAATACTGTGCAATTCCCTCAGTACTGCAATATAGATTATATCCTCAGGTTTCTAGAGATGGATTCGAATTCCCAAACTTTTGACCTGGAGGCTAGCATGCAACTATTGAGCCTTGTTTGGGGGGTCCCTTCCAGGCCCTCGAGAATGTGACAATTAAACCACTAAAATGGCACAGTGGCACATTGGCTGATACCACTGCTTCACAATGCCAGGTGCCTGGGTTCAATTCCCGGCTTGGGTCACTGTCTGTGTGGAATTTGCTGTCCAAATCAGGTGGCTAGGAGTGGCTGACCAAGTGACAGCTGTCCCGAAAGCTTGCGGCGTTTGCTACAAATAAACTTGTTTGGGCTTTAAACTGGTGTTGTGGGATTTCTTGGTGTTTTACCTCAGTCCAATGCCGGCATCTCCAATATCGTGTGGAATTTGCACATACTCCCCGTGTGGGTTTCCTCCGGGTGCTCCAGTCTCCTCCCACAGTCCAAAGGTGTGCGGGTTAGGTGGAATTCTTGTCAGTGCAGGCTCCATGGGCCGAATGCCTCCTTCTGCACCGCAGTGTTCTTGTGATTCTATGAAGATAGTGAATGCTTTTTCTTTGCAAACTTGTCACTGTACCTCTACACTTTGTCAGTCACCACCTGCTCTACAGAGATTTGATTTGATTTATTATTGTCACAAGTGAAAAGTATTGTTTTTTACACAGACAAAGCATTCATTGAGTACACAGGGGAGAAAGAAAGGAGAGGATGCAGAATGTAGTGTTATAGTCATAGCTAAGGTAAAGAGAAAGATCAGCGTAATATATGGTAGGTCCATTCAAAAGTTTGAGGCAACAGGGAAGAAGTTGTTCTTGAGTCAGTTATTTTATGACCTTAGACTTTTGTACCTTATTCCTGATGGAAGAAGGTGGAAGACAGTATGCCTGGGGTGCGTGGAGTCCTTGATTATGCTGACTGCTTTTCCAAGGCAGCTGTAAGTGTAGACAGAGTCAATAGGTAAAAGGCAGGTTTGAGTGACGGACTGGGCTACATTCTAAGATGGTAATATGTTCAACGATGTTCTTGCTTTTGTACATGTGGAAGTACGCTATGGGCGGAAGGGACAATCACATCCTGCGACAATGTAAAATGCAATTTGTCTTTTCATTTTCTTGTGTTCTTGATCAGAGCAGGAGCCATACCAAGCAGTGAGACATTCAGAACGGATGTGTTCTATAATGCATCTGTAATAGTTGATGAGAGTTAGAGTAGACATGCCAAATTTCCTAAGCCTCCTGAGAAAATAGAGACATTGGTGCACTTTCGTAATTATAACATTGCTTATAGAGACCAGGACAGGTTGTTGGTAATCCAGACGCTTAGAAACTTGAAACAATTCGATTTCAGCGCCTTTGATGGAGATGGGACATGTCCTTCATCTTTCTTCATGAAGTTGATGACTAACTCCTTTGCTTTGCTGACATTGAGGGAGAGATTATTGTCATCGCACCAATTCACTCGATTCTCTATCTCTTTCCTGTACTCAGACTCATCATTGTTTGAGTTCTGACCCACTATGATGGTGTCATCAGCAAACTTAAAAATCAAGTTGGAGAGGGATTTGGCCATAGAGACAGAGGTGTATAAGGAGTTTTTTCTTTCCTCATTCATGGGACATGCGCATTGCTGGCTGGCCAGAATTTATTGCCCATCCCTAGTTGCCCAAGAGGGGCTGAGAGTCAACCACGTTGCTGTAGCTCTGGAGTTACATGTAGGACAGCAGATTTCTTTCCCTAAAGGGCATTAGTGGACCAAATGGGTTTTTCCAACAAAAGTTTCATGGTCATCAGTATATTCTTAACTCCAGATTTTTTTTTGTTAAATTCAAATTCCACCATCTGCCGTGGCCAGATTCGAACCCAGAACATTAGCTGAGTTTCTGGATTAATAGCCGAGCGATAATACCACAGGGCCATCACCTCCCCATATAGAACAAAGAACAAAGAACAAAACAGCACTGGAAACAGGACCTTCAGCCCAACGAGCCCGTGCCACCATCCCGATGTCCCCACCTCTACCCGTGATCCCTGTTCATGTTTATAGATCTATGGATTAAAAACCAAATTTGAGACAATTTAGGGAGAATTTGTTTTGCCAATTAGCCTAAGAGCACATCTTTGGGATGTGGGAGGAAACCGGAGCTCCCGGAGAAAACTCACGCAAGCACGGGGAGAATGCGTAAACTCCCACAGACCCAGGCCCAAATCCATGTATCTGCACAGCACAGAGATAGTCACTGAGCTGTCGTGTTGCCCATCAGATGGTCCAGGTCAAGCATACACTAACGACGTGAAGCAGTAGGATACTCTCGAAAAAGATCCAAGAGCAGTCCTCTCACGACCCATCGCGTGTATGCCCCTCGTTAGACAACAAGGTGGACCAAAGCACCTGTAGGATAAAAACAAGTACATCAATATCATCATCTATTTACACACTTCCCAGGGACTCCCAAGGCTCATGATCCCTATTTTAAATCAGTTTTCTATACCCCTCCATTCCCATTCTGTTCATGTGCCCATCTAAGTATTTCTTAAATATCTCCAGAGTACCTGCCTCCACCACTTTACTTGGCAGCGCATTCCATACCCCCACCACCCTCTGTGTGAAAAAACTCCCTCCAGCATTCAAATTATACCTTACCCCACTTCACCCTAAGCCCATGACCCCTCGTGCTATTTGAGTCTGTCCTAGTCAGGGGACACGGCCTTGTGGGGCACTAGTGTTGAGGATGATTGTAAAGGAGGTGTTGTTGCCTCTCCTTTTTCACATATGCAATTTTGGTGAGATCAAATTCTGAGAGAAAACATTTTGAAAAAACAGCTGGAAACAATTCGGATTAGTTGCTAACAATTAGCAACCTAACAATGAATGCCAGCTTGTGATGTCCAGCCACAAGTTTACCTCGATGGTAACATCAAAATAGCAGACTGCAATTAGCACTGTGCAACAAAGTAAATGCATTCCTGCTGGGTGCTATTTTAAGTGTTCATGGATAATTGACTTGGCTGTGTTAAAGAGTTTTCCTTTAATGCTGTCTTTTGGCTACAAGTGCATTAAAATAGCAGGGGATGGGAATTGATGTGGAATGTGTTGATCAGTCTATTAAAAGTAATGCAAAGGAAAACTCAAACCCCACTTTCAAAGACAGATTCATGGAGTCAGAATGGAAGGTGGAGGCACAGGAATTACATTGTTGGATGTTGAGGGCTCTTCTTTATTCATTTGTGGGACTTTGGCGTCGCTGGCTGGCCAGCATTTATTGCCCATCTCTAATTGTCTGAGGGCAGTTGAGAGTCAACTACATTGCTGTAGCTCTGGAATCACATGTAGGCCAGACTGGCAAGGCTGGCAGATTTCCTCCCCTAAAGGACATTAGTGAGTCAGATGGGTTTTTCTGACAATCGACAATGGCTTCAAATTCCTCCGCAGATTCTTAATTCACAGTGGCAAGCACTGCTGCCTCAGAGTGCCAGGCATCTGAATTTAAATTCCGGCTTGGGTCACTGTCTGTGTGGAGCTTGCATGTTCTCCCTGTGTCTGATTGGGTTCCAACTGGGGTCTCCAGTTTCCTCTCGCAGTCTAAAAATGAGCAGCTTAGGTGTATTGGCCATGCTAAATTCTCCCTCAGTATACCCGAATGTGGCGACTAGGGGTTTTCACAGTAACTTCATTGCAATGTTAATGTAAGCCTACTTGTGACTAATAAATAAACTTTAACTTTAGAATTTTTTAATTGAATTCAGATTCCATTATCTGCCATGGTGGGATTTGAACTCTGGTCCCAGAACATTAGCTGAGTTTCTGGATTAATACTCGAGGAATAATACCATGAGGCCATTGCCTCCCCTTTTTGTGAGGGGTTCATTCAATGATGGCGAGCTGTTGCCCAAATTTATATCGCTCTTGATTTAGCCCCACTAACTCTGCAGAATAACAAAAAGAAGAAAGGTAAATCAGGCTGTTCAAAAATATGAGTGGGATTTTCCATTCCTGTTTTCCCCAGGTAGGCTCGGCAATGGGAGTGGGAAACCTCAGGAGAAGACCAAATTGCATTTTACATTGTCGCAGGATGTGATTGTCCCCTCCGCCCATAGCGTACTTCCAGATGTACAAAAGCAAGAACATCGTTGAACATATTACCATCTTAGAATTATGCTGTTCACCCTTCCCTCCCCTGCCCCGTAAGAAAGTCCATTCACAGCAGCATGAGGACAGAATGGCCTTCATGGCGTGCATCTTTCAAGCAGACCTCACAGAGGAGTTCAGGTGAGTGCATCACTCAGCGGAGAGTAAAACATGCCTGGCGTTGCCATGGCACTACCCTGTGGCACTGCTGAAGAACTGCCCCCTTGCACTGCTCAGATAGTGTTGGGGACAGTGTCTGGGACAAGGCCTTGGGTAATGTCTAGGTGTTGCCAGGAGGCAGTGCCAAAGAGCATTGCATAAGTCAGTGTCTGGGGCAAAGCCAGGGTGGTGCCTGGGGCAGTGCAGTGTGTATGTGCATGCATGCAAGTGTGTGTGTGCGTGCGTGTATGTGTGCGTGCGCTTGTACTTTAATGCACTTGTAGCCAAAAGACAGCATTAAAGGAAAACTCTTTAACACAGCCAAGTCAATTATCCATGAACACTTAAAGTAGCACCCAGCAGGAATGCATTTACTTTGTTGCACAGTGCTAATTGCAGTCTGCTATTTTGATGTTACCATCGAGGTAAACTTGTGGCTGGACATCACAAGCTGGCATTCATTGTTAGGTTGCTAATTGTTAGCAACTAATCCGAATTGTTTCCAGCTGTTTTTTTAAAATGTTTTCTCTCAGAATTTGATCAGTGTTTGTGCGCATGCGTGTGTGAGTACGTGTGCGTGCGTGTGTGGGGTGCTGTTTGTGTGGGTGTTATTCCTGGCGAAATCTTATGTAATGGAGTGGCCTTTAAAAATGGTGCCATGATCATCCAGAATTAAGTTGCTGGTAGACTAACGTTAATCAGAACCTGCCCCGCCAGTGTTACATTGTCAGGGGATGAACCTTTTAGAACTAAGCGCTGAATCATACGATGTGATGGAGAAAGCTGTTGACAGGATGTCAATTTTCTTTTCCCCAGACTCATCATCCACCAAGTCCTTCTCTTTGGTGAATATTGACTCAAAGTACTCATTTTAATACATCACCCATTTCCTCTGGCTCCACGCGTACATTCTCTCCCTCGTCCTTGAGTGGACCACTCTCTCCCTGGCTACTCCCTTGCTTTTTATATGTGTATAAAAGGCCTCGGGATTTTCCTTAATCCTACAGGCCAATGACTTTTTGTGACCCCTATTAGCCCTCCTTACTCCTTGCTTACGTTTCTTTCTACTCTCCCTCTTACTGGTTCTACTCTCTGATTCCCCTTCAATTAATTTAGCTTTTGTTCCCACCCCCCCTGAAAAACTAATTTAAATTCTCCCATGTGACACTAGCAAATCTCCCAGCCAGAATATTTATACCCCTCCAGTTGAAATGCAACACGTCCTTCTTGTATAGATCCCACCTACCCCGGAAGAAATCCCAATGGTCCAGATATCTGAAACACTCCCTCCTATATCAGTTCTTAGTCACGTGTTGAGCTGCACTATCTTCCTATTCCTAGGCAAGTGGCCCAGAGAATAATCCTGAGATTATCCAGAGAGATCCTGCTTTTTAACTTTCTACCTAGCTCCCTAAACTGCTGCTGCAGGACCTATCACTCTTCCTACTCATGTTATTAGTACCAATATGTACCATGAATACTGGCTGTGCATCCTATCCCTTCAGAATGTTTCTACCTGTTCAGAGACATCCTGAACCCTGGCACCAAGGAGGCAATATACCATCCTGGAGTCTCTTTTACATCCACAAAGTGCCTATCTACACCCCTAACTATCGTGAGATTTTGTTGTCATTGGAGCAACGGATGTTGAGGGGAGACCTGATAGAAGCCTACAAGACTATGAGGGGTATGGACAGAATAGATAGTTAGAAGATTTTCCAAGGAGTGGAAGGGTCAATTACTAGGGGGCAAAGGTTTAAGAGACAAGGGGCAATGCTTAAAGGAGATGTACAAGGCAGAGTTTTTACACAGAGGGTAGTGGATGCCTGGAACTCATTGCCGGGGAGGTAGTGGAAGCGGATACATTAGGGTCTTTTAAGGGGCATCTTGACAAATGCATGAATTGGATGGGAATAGAGGAATAGGGGTCCCCAGAAGGATCGGGGGTTTTAGTTAAGTCAAGCAGCATGGTCGATGCAGGCTTGGAAGGCTGAAGAGCCTGTTCCTATGCTGTAGCTCCAGTGCTCTTTGTCCTTCTCTGCTTCACAACAAAGATAGCCATGGTACTACTGCTAATGTTCCCAAGAGTTCTGCCATTTACGGCATAATTCACGTCTAAATTTGACCCTCGAAAATGCATCGTTTCACATTTGTCTGGATTAAACTTCATCTGCAATTTCTGTGCCCAAGTTTCTAATCTATCTATACCCTCTTACATCCTCAGACAGTCCCTAGCATTAACAGCAACTCCACCAATCTGTCATCCACAACCTTATTAATCAGACCACTCACATTTTCCTCCAAATCATTTATACGTGCTGCAAACAACAGAGGTCCCAGCAGTGATCTCTACTGAACACCACAGATCTCCATTCTGAAAAACACCCTTCCACCATTACTCTCTGTCTTCTATGACGAAGCCAGTTCTGTACCTATCCAGCCGGCCCACATTGAATCCCATGTAATTTTAGTCTTTGCATCAGAGTGCCATGTGGGACTTTGTATAGAATCTATACTTTCCTAATCAGTGATGGTCATATTAAGGTCCTGGGAAACTTACCCAGGCTTATCTTTATCCCACTCGTTCTACAAGCTGGCACTCCAAAGTGTCTTTTCATTTGATTTGATTTGATTTATTGTTGTCATGTGTATTCGTATATAGTGAAAAATATTATTTCTTGAGCACTGTACAGACAAAGTGTACCGTTCATAGAGAAGGAAAGGAGAGAGCGGAGGATGTAGTTTTACAGTCGTAGTTCGTGTGCAGAGGAAGATTAACTCAGTGTGGAGTAGGTCCATTCAGAAGTCTAATGGCAGCAGGGAAAAAGCTGTCCTAGAGAGGCTGAGAAAGTAGAGACGTTGCCCGGAGGGCTATGGAAGATCAGTCACTAATCATAAATCAAATCATTTTTGAGATGGATATTGATAGGTTTCTGATTAACAATCATGTAGAAGGTTAGGGGGATACTGTGTGTAAAAGACATTAAAAAAGGCATTTCTAACTTCATCGCTTTCTGCACACTTCCTCTCAGTGACTTGTTTCCCCTCATCCACCCTTTCCCAGCAAATTGATTTCTACGCTGGCTGTTTGGAAAGGGTAAGAGAGTGAGAGAGGGCGAATCTTTGCAAGTTTGTTCACTTGAGTGTGTGTGACCAAATAGTCAACAGGAGTATAGCATCTCCTATGCCAAGACCAGTGTAACTGTCTTAGGCACTGCTATTGGATTTCAGATCAAGCTTTTCATTGCTTTGTATATAAAATATTCGACTTAAGAAGTTACATCCTCATTGAATTCTTCCCCAAATTGATTTCTACTTCATGCATCTCAGTGGAGATTGTTAGTGAATGTTCTGGACGACAGTACAAAGGATGTATAATCTCTTATCCTAGTCCTCTGTATTATAAATGACAAGTAATTATTCAATGATTAAATCTGTAATTGAGAGTTCCCATTGAATTATGAGCATGAATTCAGTTAGTGAAGAGTCCTATCGTTGTTGACAAGTGTTGGAGGGAATGAACAAACTGAATCTTTAGAGACTGTGTAGAACTTCAACAAAAAGTTTTATTCAACATGCATGAGTGAGAGCAGAACTCGTGGCTGTAATTCCAGCTTTCCGAGCTACTCTGCTAATTGTAGGCTCTTATGTAGCACATTGAACACCACAGCACCAACAGGTCCTTCGGCCCACAAGTTGCGCCGATCATATCCGTACCTACTAGGCCTATCTATAACTCTCAATCCCATTAAATCCCATGTACTCATCCAGAAGTCTCTTAAAAGACCCCAGCAAGTTCACCTCTACCACCACCGACAGCAGCCGATTCCACTCACCAACCACCTCTGAAACCACCTCTGAATGAAAAACTTACCCCTGACATCTCATCTGTACCTACTCCCCAGCACCTTAAACCTGTGTCCTCTCGTAGCGACCATTTCAGCCCTAGGAAATAGCTCCGAGAATCTACCCTATCTATTCTTCTCAACATCTTATAAACCTGTATCAGATTGCTTCTCAATCTTCATCTCTCCAGGGAGAAGAGACCTAGCACTCTCAACCTATCTTATACTTAACGTATTCTTATAATTTTTCATGTTACAAAGTCCTACATTTCGATTAGGTCATCAGATTGTTATTTTAAATTTGTTAAAGTTCTGTTCTGATCACACCATGCCAATCCATTGTCCTGTTTACTTTAACTTTAATCATTTTCTGGAAATACTCTCTCTACCTGTTTACAAAATCAAAGCTTTGTGTTTGTCAAACTGATTTTGATGGTATATTAATTGCCCCCATCTCCCTGATACTTGATTAGTTTTGCAGAGGCGCAATGGCTTCTTTGGAATTTTTGGAGCTTTGATAAGTGGTGTCAATTCTCTTATTGTTGCTGCTGTGTTAACGCTATCTGAGATGCAGTTATTTGTAATTTGTCAGTGTCTGCCAACAGTGAGTGCGGATGTAACAGTTCAGCTGTCAGTTTAACCCTTTCCATTCATTCCTTTCCTGCTACAGCCCACACTCTCTGGATTTTTCCTACTGCAAGATACTGCTTACTCATGGGAAGTCCAATGACTATAATTCTTTGCAACTTTATAAATGACGAGAACATCTCTCAGCCTGTTCATTCCATCATTGGGCTTTTTTAAATTCATTCACAGGGATGTAGAACATAGAACATAGAAAAACTACAGCACAAATAGGCCCTTTGGCCCACAAGTTGAGACAATTATATCCCTACCAACTGGGCTTACCTATAACCGTCAATCCTATTAAATCCCATGTGTAGGTTAGACCAATGTTTATTGTCCATTCCTAATTGCCCTTGAGGAGCACTTTCTTCACACTTTGCAGTCCATGTGGTGTAGGTACATAAATATTGGAGGCAGCTCCAACATTTTTGATCCAACGACAGTGAAAGAACGGCAATTTATTTCCAAGTCAGGATAGTGAGCGCCTTGGAGGGGAACTGAAGGTGATGGTGTCCCCAAGTGACTGCTGCCCTTGTGCTTCTAGATGGCAGCAGTCCTGAGTTTGGAAGGCGCTGCCTAAGGAATCTCAGTGCATCTTCTGGATGGTACGCACTGCCTCCACTGTGTGTCGGTAGTGGAGGGAGAGAATATTGAAAGTGGTGGAGAGGGTGCCAACTAAGCCGATTGCTCTGAATGATATCGGGCTTCTTGAGTGTTGTAGGAGCTGTACTCATCCAGACCAGCAGAGAGTATTTCATCATACGAGCTGTCCAGTGTGGATTGTAGGCAAGCTCTGTGAGATGGTAGAAGAGGTGTGTCAGGAGATGGGTTATAACTGTATGCACTCACAGAGTCCATTTCCTTCCATTCCCAGCCTCTAACCTGCTCTGATAGTCACAGTAGAATCATAGAATCTATGGCACAGAGACAGGCCCTTCAGCCCAAACTGATCCATGCTCACCAAAAGTCCCATCTAAGCCTGCATTTGGCCTATATCCTTCTAAATCTTTCTTATCCATGTATCTGCCCAAATGCCTTTTAAGTATTTATATATGGTGGGTTCAGTTCAGCTCTGCTCAATGCAAACCCCCTGGATATTGATAGATGGGGATTCAGTGATGGTGATGCAGTTGAATGTCAAGGGGACTCTCTTTAGTAAAATTAATTTACAAGATGAGGGCATTGTTGGCTGAGCCAATTTTATTGCACCTCCCGAGTTGCCCTTGTCGGAGATGGTCATTGTCTGGCAATTGTGTGACATGAATGTGATCAACCAAGCTGGATTTGATTTGCAAGTTTTGATGTATTTGGACATGGAATGCTGAGAGTGAACAGGGCTGAAAATTATACAATCACCAGAGAGCGTTCCTCACTTCTGACCTCAGGATAGAAATTGCGATCAATGCTTTTCCTGATGTCTCATGATGTCTGCTTCACTCATGTACAAAAACCCACTTCATAGAATCCCTACAGTGCAGAAGAAAGCCATTTGGCCCATCGAATCTATGCCGGCAACAATCCCATCCAAGCTCTATTCATGTAAACCCACACATTTACCCAACTGGTCCCCCTGACACTAAGGGGCAATTTAGCCTGGCCAATCAACCCAACCTGCACATCTTTGGACCGTGAGAAGAAACCGGAGCACTCGTGGGAAACCCATGCAGACATGGGGAGAATGTGCAAAGTTGATTTATTAGTCACAGGTAAGGCTTGCTTCTGTGAATGATGAAGTTATTGTAAAAATCAGTGACAGTGACCCGAGGTTGGAATTGAACCTGGATTCCTGGCACTGTGAGGGTGCTACTTGTTCTACAGTCACTTCTAAGCAGTTGATCAATTGTGATTGCTTAATGAGCATTCTAGCGAAGATTAACCAGGCAACATTCAATTCCACTGTGTGGCAATACAAGCCAAAAACTGCTGGAGTATTTTATTTTTAATACCTCTGCTTTTACTTTCACTACCAGGAATTGTACTATCCGAAGGATTTACACACTGTGTTTCATTTCATGGCCATCTGCTTAGGACACTGGAAGTTCCTCAACCATGAGATTACTGCAGCCGAGAGAGGAGAGCTGCCAACTGACAATCAGCTGAGCCCCCGCGGACTACAGTCTTTTCACAAACATTCAGCACTTTTTCAGCAACAATGGGATCAAAGCTGGAGCGATATGCTTATCCTTTCCTCCAGGGCTGGGATTCAATTCCTCCCTTAGGGGCAGCACTGGGTGGTGGAGGTAGAAAGTCCTGACTTCAGTTTGGGAAATTTCAACTGAATCAACCTCTGATTTCTGAGGGAGTGAGTTCCATATCTCCAGTCAAGGTCACTAAGGGGATCAGGAGGTTATAGAGAGCAGGTAGAGGAATGGGGATGAGAATCTAAACAGCCAGGATTAAATGGTGAAGCAGAATTGAGGGGCCGAATGGTCTAATTTGGCTCCTATATCTTACGGTCCAAACACTTTGAGTGAAAAATGATTTCACAATCTTGTATCGCTCGGTGAAGCATTTGCAACACTGTATCACAATCCAAAACGTTTACTAATTGGTCACGAGTGGGTTTACATTAATACTGCAATGAAGTTACTGTGAAAATCCCCTAGTTGCCACACCCTGGTGCCTGTTTGGGTACACTGACGGAGAATTTAGCATGGCCAATGCACATAACTATCATGTCTTTCAGACTGTGGGAGGAAACTGGAGCACCTGGAGGAAACCCACGCAGACACGGGGAGAATGTGCAAACTCCTACAGACAGTGACCCAAGCTGGAAATTGAACCCAGGTTCCTAGCGCTATGAAGCAGCATTGTGTCGCTGTGCCATCCAGGAATCCAGAAATGGAGAGTAACATGGGGCAGTCTTGCTGGAGGAAGCGTGTAATTCCTTGGGTTGCATGAAAATGAAAACAAAACAGCGTTACTGGCAGCAACAACAGTGTGTGGGTGGGACTGTAAACTGTCCTGTTCCTGTTTATTTGGGTCTACAGCTGAATCATGCCAAAGTTACATAATTCACCAAGGGATCTCCTGTTTAAAAATATTTTCAAAAACACAGTTGTATGAAGGTAAAAGCTAAGAAAGATTTTTAATAGCACCTTCCATTATCACAGGGTGTTCCAAATCACTTAACACTTAATGAAGTAAAATTCATTCTATTGTGTCCCAAGTAGGCTTACATTAACACTGCAATGAAGTTACTGTGAAAATCCCCTCGTCACCACACTTTGGCACCTGTTCAGAGACACTGAGGGGAGAATTTAGCATGGCCATTATCCCTAATCAGCACATCTTTTGAACTGTGGGATGAAAACTGTAACACCCAGAGGAAACCCATGTAGACAGGGGGCGAATGTATAGGCTCCACTATGACAGTTCCCGGTGCTATGAGGCATCGGTGCTAACCATTATGCCACCATAAAGTACTTTTGAACTATAGCCACTGTCATAGCAAGGAAATGTGGTCATCCGTTTGCATGTAGCAAGATCCCACCAACAATAATGAATTAAGTATTGGCTGATGGCCTCAATGCCGACCAAAACCCCCCCTGCTCTTCTTATAGTGTTGTGGAACCTTCAACATCCACTTGAGAGAGAGGACATGATCTCAGAGCAACATCACACCTAAAAGATGGTACCTTTGCCAGTGCAGCACTCTCTCCACACCAAAATGCCAGACTGGATGATGTGCTCAAGTCCTCTGAGGCACAGCAAGAAGTCTGAGAACAGAGGTTAAAGTCCGACAGGTTTATTTGGTAGCATGAGCTTTTGGAGCACTGCCCCTTCATCCGATGAGTGGACCCACTACCGTGCTACCAAATAAACCTGTTGGATTTTAATCTAGTGTTGTGAGACTTCTTACGGTGCCCGCCACTGGGGACATTCATTTTGAATCTACCCTATCCAACCCTGTTTGAATTTTTTATGAGAATGTGTCTTATCTTCAACGATGCTCCAGCACTGCAATGAAGCTTTTTGAGGGATATGTGGAAAAGCTGGGAATGGAAGTGTTGGCAAGAAGTTCAGAGCACCAACATGGAAGAGAAAACTAGGAGTGGAGTGGCAGTCCAACACTGATTCCTGCTCCTCAGAAGATTTAAGCTATCAATTTTTCCACTTTGGTTCCTGAAATATGATTTTGATTTTGATTCAATTTACTATTGTCACATTTATTAGGATACAGTGAAAAGTATTGCTCATTGTGTGCAATACAGACAAAACATATCATTCATAGGGAGGAAAAGAAGAGGGTGCAGAATGTAGTATTACAGTCATAGCTAGGGTGTAGAGAAAGATGAACTTAATTTGAGGTAAATCCATTCAAAAGTCTGACAGTAGTAGGGAAGAAAATGTTCTTGAATCAGCTGATACGTGACTTCAGACTTTTTGTATCTTTTTTCCGATGGAAGAAGGTGGAAGAGAGAATGTGCGGGGTGAACGGAGTCCTTAATTATGCTGACTGCTTTTCCGAGGCAGCAGGAAGCGTAGACAGAGTCAATGGATGAGAGGCTGGTTTGCGTGATGGATTGGGCTACATTCACAACTGTTTGTAGTTTTTTGCAATCTTAGGCAGAGCAGGAGCCATACAAAGCTGTGATACAACCAGAAAGAATGCTTTCTATAGTGCATCTGTATAAGTTGGTGAGAGTGGAGCTGAAATGACGAAGTGTTCCATTGCCAATGAAAATGTTCCTAGAGGAACACGGAGAGTTTAACAAGAAGTTGGAAAAGAAATTGGATGTGCATTGCTAAAGCCCACCCCTTAATAAAACCCATTTGCAACAAAAAAAAATGGACACTGTGGCATTAAACATGAGCAAAGTGCTGATGTCCTGAGTGAAGGCAAAATACTAACAGATACAGGATTAAGCGCCCCCCGGACTAATGGAAAGACAAGAGAGTGTGGCTCTTTCAATATTAATCACCAAAGGTGCAAAACTGATGTTCCCCTTTATCACAACCACTAATCACACATCCTGAGGGGATGGGGGAGACCCTGAATGAATACTTTGCGTCGGTATTCACGCGGGAGAGGGGCCTGATATCTGATGCTGGCTTTGAGGATTGTGAGGACCCGTTAAAGGAAATAATCATTACGAGGGAAGAAGTGTTGGGGCTTTTAGGTAGCATAAAGACTTATAAAGCTCCGGGGCCTGATGGTATTTATCCCAGGCTGCTAAGGGAGGTGAGAGATGACATTGCTGGGCCTCTGACGCAAATCTTTGTCTCTTCTTTGGACACAGGTGAGGTCCCAGAGGACTGGAGGATTGCAAATGCAGTACCGTTATTTAAAAAGGGTCAGAGGGATAACCCAGGGAACTATAGGCCAGTGAGCTTGACTTCAGTTATAGGTAAGCTAATGGAGAGGATCCTCAGGGACAGGATGTGTGCACATCTGGAGCGCTGTGATCTGATCAGGGATACGCAGCATGGCTTCGTTAAGGGGAGGTCGTGCCTTACAAATCTAGAGGAATTTTTTGAAGAGGTGACAAAAACGATTGATGAAGGACAAGCCGTTGATGTTGTATACATGAATTTCAGTAAGGCGTTTGACAAGGTTCCCCATGGTAGGCTGATAAAAAAGGTGAAGGTGCATGGGATACAGGGCCAGGTATGTAGATGGGTTGAGAACTGGCTTGGGAGGAGGAGACAGCGGGTAGTAGTGGAAGGCTCTTTTTCCAACTGGAGGTCAGTCACTAGTGGTGTGCCACAGGGCTCAGTACTAGGACCTCTTCTATTTGTGATTTATATAAATGACTTGGAAGAGGGGGTAGGTGGTGTGATCAGCAAATTTGCTGATGACACTAAGATACTTGGATTGGCGGGGACTGAGGAGCAGTGCCAGGCAATACAACAGGACATAGATAGGCTGGTAGATTGGGCAGATAGATGGCAAATGGAATTTAATCCGGATAAATGCGAGGTGATGCATTTTGGCCGGAATACTGTAGAGGGGAGTTATAGGATAAAAGGTAAAACTATCCGGAGTATAGAGACGCAGAGAGACCTGGGGGTGCAGGTTCACAAGTCTCTGAAGGTGTCAGTACAGGTGGAAAAGGTGATAAAGAAAGCGTATGGTATGTTAGCCTTCATAGGAAGGGGTATAGAATACAAGAGTAGGAGTTTGATGTTGCAAGTTATAGAACGTTGGTTAGGCCTCACTTGGAGTACTGCGTCCAGTTCTGGTCGCCGTACTACCGGCAGGATGTGGAGGCCTTGGAGAGAGTGCAGAGGAGATTTACCAGGATGCTGCCTGTTATGGAAGGGCTGTCTTACAAGGAAAGGTTGAACGTACTGAGGTTGTTTTCCCTTGAAAGACGTCGGCTGAGAGGGGATCTATTAGAGGTATGTAAGATTATGAGGGGTATGGACAGAGTAAATGGTGGTAAGCTTTTTCCACCATTAGATTCGGATAGAACGAGGGGTCACGGCCTTAGGGTGAGGGGGGCTATGTATAAGACTAATATTAGAGGGCATTTTTTCACACAAAGGGTAGTGGGGGTGTGGAATGCACTACCGAGTAAGGTGGTGGGAGCAGGCACGCTAGGGTTGTTTAAGGGTCTCTTGGACAGCCACATGAGTGGTCTGCAGATAGAGGGATATATGAGGACTGTTTAAATACTTTAATTGTTTCCACAGGCTATTCGGTCCACCTTGTTGACCAACAAGGTGCATGCATTCGGCAGGTCGTGCGAGGGCTGCTCCTGGAGGTTACTTCAGGAGTGGCCTAGTGCTTCACGTTGTTAGTGTATGTTTAAACTGGACCATCAGATGGGCAACATGACAGCTCAGAGACTATTGCTGTTGCTGTGCAGACACATGGATTTGGGCCTGTGTCTGCGGGAGTTTGCACGTTCTCCCCGTGGTTGTGTGGGTTTTCTCCGGGTGCTCCGGTTTCCTCCCACATCCCAAAAATGTGTTCTTAGGCTGATTGGGTAACAAATTGTCCCTATATTAGTCTCTATATGTCATTAAGACGTTAGGGTGGCGGCGCGGGCTCGTTGGGCTGAAGGGCCTGTTTCCCGTGCTGTGTTGTTCTTTGTTCTTTGTTTTGTTGTTCACATCTGTCTTTGATCTAATCCCTGTAGACCTGTTGAAGGTATTTACAAATCCCCTCTAAGAAGACGCTGTATCTGGGGCTCCAGCACTGAATGAATGATATATTCAGTTGATTCTGCAAATGATGATGGAGATACCTCAATACATATCTAATTTATATTATGGTTCCAGTATTATTCAACTCATTCACATTGAATTCTCTTGAAATGTGCGCTGGCTACACAGTCAGTTTAAAAGATATGTATTTAATGCGATGACCTTTTAATATTACATCAAGCAATTTGTAAAACAAGATTGAAAAATTATCCCAGGACTGCAGGTTCATCATCTGAGGAGTGGTTAGGAGTCTGGGTCTATACACAAAAAAGTTAGAAGGTGAAACTTACAGAATACTGAGAGTCCCAGATAGAGTGGATGTGGAAAGGATGTTTCCGCTAGTGGGAGAGACTAGAATTCGAGGGCACAACCTCACAGTGAAGGGACACTCCTTTAAAACAGAGACGAGGAGGAATTTCTTTGGCCAGAGAGTGGTAAATCTGTGGAACTCTATGCCACAGAAGGCTGAGAGGGCACCAGGTCAGTGAGTGTCTTTAAGGCAGAGATAGATAGGCTCTTGATTACTAAGGGGGATGATGGGTTATGGGAAAAAGTCAGGAGAATGGGGATGAGAATCATGATTGAATGGCAGAACAAACTTGAAGGATTGAATGGCCCAATTTTGTTCCTGTACCTTATTGTCTTATGGCCTAAAATTGCCACTGTGTAAGCTTGATCTTGGACAGTTGGTGTTGAATATTGTCCTCCTAGAACATATGTTGGGAGATTATGATTTTTTCACATAGATGAGAATCCACGCCTGGAGCAGCACAATGTTTTTGGGTTTCTTGGGATGTTGGTGTTGTCAGCAATGCCACTTTGATCAGCTCTTCTCTATTGTCTTGGGGTGCTTCCTGAAGGCGATAGCCGAGTAGTATTATCGCTTGGTTATTAATACAAAAACTCAGCTAGTGTTCTGGGGACCCAAGTTCAAATCCCATTCACGGCAGATGGTGGAACTTGAATTCAATAAAAAGAAAATCTGGAATTAAAAATCTACAGATGGCCATTAAACCATTGTCGATTTTTGGGAAAACACATCTGATTCAGCAATGCCGTTTAGAGAAGGAAAACTGCCGCCCTTACCTGGTCTGGCCTACATGTGACTCCAGAGACACAGCAATGTGATTGACTCTCAACTGCCCTTGGACAACTGGGATGGGCAATAAATGCTGGCCAGCCAGCAATGCCTATGTCCCATGAATGACTGAAAACCAAAGCTGTTTCAGCTATTGCTATCTTTGATGGGATTAATTCCTGGTCTTTGACCCAGTGATAGTATGAACAAGTGAACAGCAGCAAAGAAATGTCAAATTAATCTTAGAGAGGATCTTCCCAGTCATGACTTTCTTGTGATCCTGCTGTTTCTGTCCTTCACTGTGATCGAGGTCACAGGGCTGGGGAAATGCCATCACACTCATCTTTTGATGCGTTGCCCACAGTGCATTCTGTAGTTAACACATACTATATCCATAATGTGGAAATTAAGTTACAACAACTGTTCAGCTTAAACTATGACAAACAACTCTGTCAAGGAATGGAAAATGCTTACCAGGAAACAAGGCCTTTAGTGAGGCCAACACTTGCATACTCAGGATAAGAGACTAATCTCACTTTGTATCAGTTTCATAAACAATGCATTCTAGGGCTTGGCCACAGGATGAAAACAAAGACAAGTTACTATGATAAATACCAAAAGACAAAATACATTGACATATTATGCTAATGGAGGAGATGGTTTTCTACTGGATAAAAAGGCCAGAAAGCTATGCTATGGTTGACGGACTACTTATGCAAATGAAGGATTATAAATTCTATTGGTTGAAAGTACACATCAAACTGTAAGGCTATTGGAGTTTTAACTGGCATGATCTCTCTCATTGGCTAAAATGTGCTATAACTGACAATGTTTGCAGAACTCTATCAGAATACTGGAGTTAAATTTGCTGCATCTGTTCTCCTTCCCAGCAGGTAATAAAAACTTAAAGGATTTGAGTACCTGCCGTGCATTGTCTGGTTAATCCTCAACGACAATGTGCCAGGAATGAGCATTAAACCAAGTAGCAGAGATACTGATCGAGCATTTGCTCTTTGCTGATGATGGTGTTGAATTTTGAATTGTCTTGCACTCTCTTGTAGAGAAACATGTCTGTTCCATCATGCTGCTGAAATTAAATGAGTCTTAAAGAGAACAGTGAACTTGAGAAGCAGTGGCCAAAGTTTGCTGTCTCTTCATTCCGGTGGGGTCTTCCAGTCCCACAATACCACTATCCGGGTTGCCCATGTGGCACATTCCCTGGTGGTAGAAAGTGCGGGACACACGAGACCTCACAGACATCAATGGGACTGGGAAAATCTAGCCACCTACACTGCCAGAAAATATGCCACGAGGTGAAGGGCAGAAAATCCCACCCAATAGCTTAAGCCTAAGCAGGTCTATAAATTTGCAAACAACACTCCTGACTGTCAATCAAGAACAATGGTTAGCATTGCTGCCTCACAGTGCCAGGGACCCAGGTTCAATTGCCAGCTTGGGCCACTGTTTGCACCTTCTCTCCACGTCTGCATGGGTTTCCTTCGGGTGCTCCGGATTCCTCCCACTGTCCGAAAGACATGGAGGTTAGCTGCATTGACCATTAAAATTCTACCCGTGCCCAAACAGGTGCTGGACTGTGGCGATTAGGAGATTCTCACAGTAACTTCATTGCAGTGTGAATGTAAGCCTAACAATAAATAAACTATTTTACTTTAGAACTGCCCCACAAGAGGAAACATCCATTCGCCGTCTACTTTATCCATACCTTTTATCATCTTGAATACCTCAATTTGATCCCCCCTCATTCATGTAAGTTCCGTAGGCTTAAACTGTTCAATCTCTCTTCAGCTGACAAACCCCACATCTCTAGAATCAATCTAGTGGAAGATTCGGGTCAATGGAGTACCTTCTAAATCCCTTATTTGATATATTGGTGAGTATTTTATACTTATGGTCCTTAGTTTTGGCTTTCTCCATGGGCAATGTCACAAAAATTTAATACATAGCACATTTGACAAAAAAATTGTTACAGCGTGGGGGAGGAGGCATCAGCTGCTGGTTTGCTGTTGAGAATGAAATGATTGTCGGTGAATGTAGGCAGTTAAACAGACAGCTGCAGTGGAACAAAGCTCTCCCAGTGATCCAATGTAGTTTCAGTGAATTGGACATTGAATATTAATTTCCCAACACTTTACAGAGAAAGAATTGGAGTACGCCAGGAAATGTTAGCCCACCTTCATTTAGTTCAAGCAGAGTATTTGATTTGCTCGTCACGTAACAGGACACTCGCTGCTTGCTCATTATTACATTCTGATAAGAAGATCGGACTAATCCAATGAGTTGGAGCGGAGTCCAACAGGGACATCTCCTTCCTGTAATGATGTTTAAAGCAACTCTTCAATCCATCATTAAGTATCCAGCTAAATAAGCAACAATAACAGGTGGCGGTAGAAGCCTGAAGCTAACAATTCATTAGTATGGCCGCATTTAGAGTACTGGGTACAATTTTGATTGCCTCGCTATAGGAAGGATGTTGTTAAACTAGAAAGGGTACAGAAAAGATTTGCAAAGATGTTACCAGAACTGGAAAGTTTGAATAATAAGGAGAGCCTAGTTAGGCTGGGCTTTTATCCCTGGAGCGTAGGAGGATGAGGGGTGACCTTATAGAAGTTTATAAGATCATGAGAGGCACAGATAAGGTGAATATCAAAGGTCTTTTTCCAGGCTAGGAGTGTCCAAAACTGGAGGGCAGAGGTTTGAGGTGTGAGGGGAAAGATTTAAAAGGCACCTGAGGAGCAACTTATTCACACAGAGGGTGAGTGCGTGTATGGAATGAGCTGCCAGAGGAAGCGGGTACATTTAAAAGACGTTTGAATAGGTATAAGGGATGGGAAAGGTTTAGAGGGTCGTGGGACAGACGTAAGCAAATGGGACCAGTTCAGTTTAAGAAACATGGTCAGCATAGCAGAGTTGGGCTGAAGAGCCTGTTTCAGTGCCGTATATTTCTGTGACTCTGTAGGATGAATTTTACCATTCCTCCCGCCATGGGAATTGGAGCAAGAGGGATCGATGGACCATGGAAAAATCTGTTGACTTTGGACAGGATTTTCTGGTGTCGGGGTAAGTGAGACTGGAAATTCCCACTCTATAACTCTGATAACTTTTGTCCTATTAGTGCTGTATTGAGATTGTAAGCTGCAGAGAAAGACACCGAATATACGATGGTGAACCAATCCATTCTGCCCTGCTGCTTCTGTACTAATATTATTGCCTTACACAGGACTCCTCTACGTTTAATTCCAGGAGCATGTCCTGGTGTGCAGTGGCAGCTGATGGATGCTTTGTCCAGCCTGAATTACCTGGCCAAATTAAAATCCCTCCATTCCTCCCACAACGAAGCTCAGCTAAAGAGGAATAGACAAGAGGAAAACACATTGTGACATCTGCGCACTTAACAGGGAGGGAACAATATCATAAATAGTATCCTTTCAAGAAGAGAGACAAGGATAGACAGACAGCGATTTTTAACAGCACTAAGCAAAAAGCATTCACCAAAATCACCTGAGGATAAGCTTTGTGTACTCCTTCTACGAAGTGCTGAAAATTACTTACACCTTCTCTCCAGCGCTTAGCAACCTCAGCTCCCAGTCATCACACAACACAATGGTCCATTTGAGATGACTATGTCATAGAATCTATCCAGCGCAGAAGAGGCCATTCAGCCCATCAGATCTGTGCCAACTCTCTGGATACCTTATCCAGGCTCTCTCCCCTGCCCTATCCTTGTGACCCTACACACATCCCATAGATAATTCATCTAATCTACATATCTTGGTATACTAAGGGGCAATTTAACATGGTCAATTCACCTAACCCACACATCTTTAGATTGTGGGAGGAAGTGGACCTCCAGAAGACACCCTCTGTGTTCAAGTGAAGTCATACATCCAGCAGAGGGCAGAAGAGCAGCAAAAATGATTGGCTATTTTGGGGAAGATTATTGGGATAGGTGGAGTCACTAATTCCAGAAGGTGGATTTCCAGAAGACATCTTCTGTGTTCAAGTGCAGACAAGCATTCAACAGAGAACAGTGGAGTAGTGGTGCTGATTGGCCATTGCAGTGAAGATTTATACAGGCACAGTCACTGCTTCCAAAGGGCGAACCTCCAGAAGACACCTTCCCTGTCAAGTAAAAGGAAGAATCTAGCAGGAAGCAGTAGAACTATCTATATTCAATCTATATTGGCTGTCACCTATGTAGTCAAAATGATCCATCAGTATATTTGTGGCTAACATTTTACAATAATCTCAAACCACAAGCCATTTTTAGATCTATTCAGAGAAGATAAGTCAGTGCTACTGTGGTTGGATGGAAAGAGATTGATGTTTACAGTTGGATTACACCACTAATTGCCCCTGTAGAGATGGTCTCCTTAGTTAGCAGCCTATAGTTACATGTTTCACCATTCTTGTTGCTGCTGTTGCCATTGGCAACCTGCCCACACAGTCCAAATTAATCACTTGGATGCAGGGATGGATATACTCAAATTTGCAGTCGACACTGAAATAGCTGGGGAAGTAAGTTGCATTGAGGAAATAAGAAATTTACAAATGGGTATGGAGAGGTTAGGTGAGAGGGTCAGAGTGCAGCAGATGGGTAAGTGTGAGATTATTCGTTTTGGACAGAAAACTGGAAAGGCAACTTATCTAAGAGTTCAGGGTGCTTCAGGAAGGAGGGATCTTGGTGTCCTTGTGTTTGAGTGGCAGAAAATTAGCGTCCACATTGCAGGTAATAAGGAAAGCAAATGGAATTTTGGAATTTATAGGTAAAGAAATAGGATAAATGTAAGGAAGTGTTGCTGCAACATTACAAGGCATTGGTAAGGACATACCTGGAGTATGTGTACAGTTTTTGTCCCCTTATTTGAGGAAAGATGTAGTGGTATTAGAGGCAGTTCAGAGGAGGTTCACTAGATTGATGAGGCATTTATCTTATGAAGAGAGATTATGCAGTTTAGTCCTATACTTTCTATAGTCTGGAAGAATGAGTATAGATCAAATTGAGGATATAAAATGATAAAAGATATTAACAAAATAGACACAGAGTGGATGTGTTCTCTTGTGGGGCAGGCAATCTAGATCAATGGGTTTTGGTTTCAGAATAAGGGGTTTGAAGATTTAAAACAGTGATGAGAAGGCACCTCTTCTCCCCAAGTCATGAATCTGTGGAATTCACCACCCATCTGCGTCACTCTGGGGACGCAGATTCGAATCCCACCACAGCAGAGGGTAACTTTGAATTAGTAAAAACCCGGACTTAATGATGACATGAAATCATTGTCAATTGTCGTACAAACCCATCTGGTTCACTAACTTCCTGTGGGGAAGGAAATCTGCCGTTCTTATCTGGTCTGGTCTATACATCATTCCAGATCTACAGTAATGTGGTTGACTCTAGCCTAGCAGATTGGTCAGTTCAAAGGCGATTCAGAATGTGTAGTAAACGCTGGTTCAGCCAATGTTATGCATAAAAGGCACACAGACACAGGGAGAATGTGGAGACTCCACGCAGAAGCCGGGAATCGAATCCGGGTCGCTGGCTCAGTGAGGCAGCAGTGCTAACCGCTGTGCCACTGGGCCACCACTGCAAAGTTCCATCAAAAGTAGGTTTGCAGCCATTAGCTTCACAAAGATCCCCAAGTTATTTACAATAATCTCTCATCTGATTTAATCAGCAGGGTGCGGAGGTACTTGCTTGAGATTACAATTGCTTTGCTCCTTTGGTTTATGGTCCATTTGCTTATGAAAACAGTTAACTAGTTTAAAAACCATTCAGAGGCTGAAGGTTGGCAGAGTGTAATCACAGCCACCAATGAATTCCCCCAGCAGGTAAGTATTCCTTATTTCCACATGGGCAATTTATTACCTGTGATAATTCATAACCGGAATTATATTGGATTTTGAGTTCCTCATCTAATAATGATTATCAATCTTTTCCAATGGACAGCACAGTTCCTGTCAAAAATTTCAGCAGTGCTGCTATGGGTGATTGCATTTAGAAATGAAATCTCACAACGCACTTGTTGAGTTAGTGTTGTCCCTGGCCCAGCTCATCTGTTACACACTGGCAATTTGCTGTTGCTTGATAGATAATGCTAATGACAGGGATTAGCTCCTTGAAATAACATCTTCCATCTCTCTTGTCAAAGGCAGCTCCCAGAAATTTCCTGCAAGGATCACAAATAGTCCAGACCGCATCTGACACAATCTGATGTTGTGATGTAAAGATGCCGGCGTTGGACTGGGGTGGTAAGAACTCTGTAAGAATTTAGCGACACCAATTTTAAATCCAACCGATTTATTTGATAGTAAATCTGCGAGCTTTCAACACTGTCTTCGTCAGGCAAATGCAGTGTTCTGGTCTGCAATAGCACGCATCAGCACAGACAGTCAGAGATTGCTGATTAGAATGCGAATCCTTACATCTAACCTGCTATTCAAGTGTTAAAGTGGCTAACAATGTGTGTGAAGGGAATCCTGAGCATTGTTAGAGAATTGTGTATTTTCTCCAGACAGCACAGTAAGTGAGGTTTTTTTGCTAACCCAGGCAAGTTACGGGGGTTACAGATAGTGTGTCATGAAGCCAAGATCCCTATTAAGACCGTCCTCATGTGTGCGGAACCTGGCTATCAGTCTCTGCTCAGCGACTCTGCGCTGTCGTGTGTCATGAAAGTCCCCTTGAAGAACATTTACCTGCAGGTCGGAGGCCGAATGCCCATGACTGCTGAAGTGTTCGCCCACAGGAAGGGAACTGTTTTTCCTGGTGATTGTTGAGCGATGCTCATTCATCTGCTGTCGTAGTGTCTGCATGGTCTCCCCAATATACCATGCTTCGGGACATCCTTTCTTGCAACGTATTAGGTAGACAACGTTGGCCGAGTTGCAAGAGTATGTACCGTGTACCTGGTGAATGGTATCCTCACGTTTGATGATGTCGTCCATGTCTATGATCTGGCATGTCTTGCAGAGGTTGCTGTGGCAGGGTTGTGTGGTATTGTGGTCACTGTTCTCCTGAAGGTTGGGTAGTTTGCTGTGAACAATGATCTGTTTGAGGTTGTGCGGTTGTCTGAAAGCAAGAAGTGGGGGGGTGGGGATGGCCCTAGCGAGATGTTCATCATCATCAATGATATGTTGAAGACTCCGGAGAAGATGTCGTAGCTTCTCCGCTCCGGGGAAGTACTGGACAACAAAGGGTACTCTGTCCACCGTGTCCCGTGTTCGTCTTCTGAGGAGGTCAGTGCGGTTTATCGTTGTGGCACGTCGGAACTGTCGATCGATGAGTCGAGTGCCATATCCTGTTCTCACGAGGGCATCCTTCAGCGTCTGGAGGTGTCTGTCACGATCTTCCTCGTCTGAGCAAATTCTATGTATACAGGGGGCTTGTTCATAGGGAATGGCTTCTTTAACGTGTCTAGGGTGGAAGCTGGAGAAGTGGAGCATTGTGAGGTTGTCTGTCGGTTTGCGGTACAGTGAGGTGCTGAGGTGACCGTCCTTGATGGAGATGCGTGTGTCCAAGAATGCAACTGATTCTGGAGAATAGTCCATGGTGAGTCTGATGGTGGGATGGAACTTGTTGATATCATCATACAGTTGTTTCAATGATTGTTCACCATGAGTCCAAAGGAAAAAGATGTCATCAATGTATCTAGTATATAACCTTGGTTGAAGATCTCGTGTAGTGAAGAAGTCTTGTTCGAACCTGTGCATGAAGATGTTGGCATACTGAGGTGCAAATTTGGTCCCCATGGCTGTTCCGTGTGTCTGGATGAAAAGCTGATTGTTGAAGGTGAAGACATTGTGGTCCAAGATGAAGCGGATGAGTTGTAAAATTGCATCCGGAAACTGACAGTTGTTGGCATTGAGTACTGAGGCAGTTGCAGCAATACCATCGTCGTGGGGGATGTTGGTGTAGAGCGCCGAGACATCCATTGTGACAAGGAGTGTCCCTGGTTTTACTGCTCCATGCGTGCTGAGTTTCTGTAGGAAGTCTGTTGTGTCAAGACAAAAGCTGGGGGTTCTTTGTACAATGGGTTTCAGGATGCCTTCGATATAGCTGGAGAGGTTCTCACACAGGGTCCCATTGCCCGATACGATGGGACAGCCGGGTATGTTTGCCTTGTGTATCTTTGGGAGGCAGTAGAGATCGCCAATGCGGGGAGTACGTGGAATGAGAGCCCGGAGGGTGTTCTGAAAGTCCGGATCAAAGGTTTTGATCCGAGTGTTGAGTTGACGAGTGTGTTCTTTGGTCAGATCTGCTGGTAACTGTCTGTAGTGTTTCTCATTGTTTAGTTGTCGGTACACTTCTTCACAGTAGTCCGTTCTGTTCAGTATGACGGTGGCGCCTCCTTTGTCTGCTGGTTTGATGACAATGTTGCGGTTGGTCTTGAGAGCACGGATGGCCTTGCTTTGTGCTTGGGTGATGTTCGGGACTGTCTTGTAAGTGCGGTTGATGAATCTGGTGTTCACGCACCTCCTGATGGCTTGGGCATACATGTCCAGTCGGGGGCAGCGGCCTTCCGGCGGAGTCCAATTGGATTCATTCCTCTTCGGTTGCTGCACTGCGGATCCCTCTGTCGGCTGTTCTGGTTCATTAGCTATCTCATTGAGTCTGCTATTGGCCTCTTGGGGTTTGTGGAAGAACTCACGCAGCCTCATTCGCCTGATGAATTCCTCTGTGTCTGCTGCAAGACTGATGGGGTTCATTTTGTTGGTGGGACAGAAATTGAGTTCTCAGCCGAGGGCTTCGATTTCCTCTGAAGTGTGTAGTCCGACAAGTTTGCCAAACTTTACCAAGCAGATGAGACAAAGAAACTACACCATTTACATGCACACCAAGAACAGAAAACTTGAAAAATTCAGCATCGCCACCAGCAACAACCAAACCTCCCTTGGCACCACAGTAGAAAACAACACTACCGCAGGGAGGTCCATTGTTAACCTGTCGGACTACACACTTCAATCAGAGGAAATCAAAGTTCTCAGCCGAGGGCTCAATTTCTGTCCCACCACCAAAATGAACCCCATCAGTCTTGCAGCGGACACAGAGGAATTCATCAGGCGAATGAGGCTGCGTGAGTTCTTCCACAAACCCCAAGAGGCCAATAGCAGACTCAATGAGATAGCTAATGAGAGATGGAAGATGTTATTTCAAAGGAGCTAATCCCTGTCATTAGCATTATCTATCAAGCAACAGCAAATTGCCAGTGTGTAACAGATGAGCTGGGCCAGGGACAACACTAACTCAACAAGTGCGTTGTGAGATTTCATTTTTAAATGCAATCACCCATAGCAGCACTGCTGAAATTTTTGACAGGAACTGTGCTGTCCATTGGAAAAGATTGATAATCATTATTAGATGAGGAACTCAAAATCCAATATAATTCCGGTTATGAGTTATCACAGGTAATAAATTGCCCATGTGGAAATAAGGAATACTTACCTGCTGGGGGAATTCATTAGTGGCTGTGATTACATTCTGCCAACCTTCAGCCTCTGAATGGTTTTTAACTAGTTAACTGTTTTCATAAGCAAATGGACCATAAACCAAAGGAGCAAAGCAATTGTAATCTCAAGCAAGTACCTCCGCACCCTGCTGATTAAATCAGATGAGAGATTATTGTAAATAACTTGGGGATCTTTGTGAAGCTAATGGCTGCAAACCTACTTTTGATGGAACTTTGCAGTGGTGGCCCAGTGGCACAGCGGTTAGCACTGCTGCCTCACTGAGCCAGCGACCCGGATTGGACAGAGTACCCTTTGTTGTCCAGTACTTCCCCGGAGTGGAGAAGATACAACATCTTCTCCGGAGTCTTCAACATATCATTGATGATGATGAACATCTCGCTAGGGCCATCCCCACCCCCCCACTTCTTGCTTTCAGACAACCGCACAACCTCAAACAGATCATTGTTCACAGCAAACTACCCAACCTTCAGGAGAACAGTGACCACAATACCACACAACCCTGCCACAGCAACCTCTGCAAGACATGCCAGATCATAGACATGGACGACATCATCAAACGTGAGGATACCATTCACCAGGTGCACGGTACATACTCTTGCAACTCGGCCAACGTTGTCTACCTAATACGTTGCAAGAAAGGATGTCCCGAAGCATGGTATATTGGGGAGACCATGCAGACACTACGACAGCGGATGAATGAGCATCGCTCAACAATCACCAGGCAAAACAGTTCCCTTCCTGTGGGCGAACACTTCAGCAGTCATGGGCATTCGGCCTCCGACCTGCGGGTAAATGTTCTTCAAGGGGACCTTCGTGACACACGACAGCACAGAGTCGCTGAGCAAAGACTGATAGCCATGAGGACGGTCTTAATAGGGATCTTGGCTTCATGTCACACTATCTGTAACCCCCGTAACTTGCCTGGGTTAGCAAAAAACCTCACTTACTATACTGTCTGGAGAAAATACACAATTCTCTAATCAATGCTTAGGATTCCCTTCACACACATTGTTAGCCACTTTAACACTTGAATAGCAGGTTAGATGTAAGGATTCGCATTCTAATCAGCAATCTCTGTCTGTCTGTGCTGACGTGTGCTATTGCAGACCAGAACACTGCATTTGCCTGATGAAGACACAGTGTTGAAAGCTCGCAGATTTACTATCAAATAAATCGATTGTATTTAAAATTGGTGTTGCTAAATTCTTACTGAGTTCTTACAATCTGATGTTGTCAGACTAAAATGTCTCGGTGTCGTGGGTATTATGGAATCCCGACGGTGCAGAAGGAGGCCATTCGGCCCATCGAGTCTGTGCCTACTACAAGTTATGGCTCTTTTCATTTTGTATAACTAAGCACAACTTCAGGCTAAAGGGGCAAACCTTTAAAACAGAGATGAGGAGGAATTTCTTCAGCCAGAGAGTGGTGAATCTGTGGAAACGTTTTGCTGCAGAAGGCTGTAGAGTTTGGGTCATTGAGTATCTTTAAGACAGAGATAGTTAGGTTGGTTAATAAGGAGGTTAGGGGTTATGAGGAAAAGACGGGAGAATGGGAATGAGAGAAATATCAGCCATAATTGAATGGTGGAGCAGACTTGATGGGCTAAATAATCTAACTCTGATCCTATGTCTTATGGTCTTAGGCATTAGGGTAATCTTGAAGCTTAGGTAAAAGCTAGTGGAAGGCTCTTTTTCCAACTGGAGGTCAGTCACTAGTGGTGTGCCACAGGGCTCAGTACTAGGACCTCTTCTATTTGTGATTTATACAAATGACTTGGAAGAGGGGGTAGGTGGTGTGATCAGCAAATTTGCTGATGACACTAAGATGATTGGATTGGCGGGTACAGAGGAGCAGTGCCAGACAATACAACATGACATAGATAGGCTGGTAGATTGGGCAGATAGATGGCAAATGGAATTTAATCCGGATAAATGCGAGGTGATACATTTTGGCCGGAATACTGTAGAGGGGAGTTATAGGATAAAAGGTAAAACTATCCGGAGTATAGAGACGCAGAGAGACCTGGGGGTGCAGCTTCACAAGTCTCTGAAGGTGTCAGTACAGGTGGAAAAGGTGATAAAGAAAGCGTATGGTATATTAGCCTTCATAGGAAGGGGTATAGAATACAAGAGTAGGAGTTTGATGTTGCAAGTGTATAGAACGTTGGTTAGGCCTCACTTGGAGTACTGCGTCCAGTTCTGGTCTCCGTACTACCGGAAGGATGTGGAGTCCCTGGAGAGAGTGCAGAGGAGATTTACCAGGATGCTGCCTGGTATGGAAAGGCTGTCTTACAAGGAAAGATTGAACGCACTGGGGTTGTTTTCCCTTGAAAGACGTTGGCTGAGAGGGGATCTATTAGAGGTATATAAGATTATGAGGGGTATAGATAGAGTAAATGGTGGTAAGCTTTTTCCACCATTAGAATCGGATAGAATGAGGGGTCACGGCCTTAGGGTGAGGGGGGGCTATGTATAAGACGAATATTAGAGGGCATTTTTTCACACAAAGGGTAGTGGGGGTGTGGAATGTGCTACCGAGGGGGGTGGTGGGAGCAGGCACGCTAGGGTTGTTTAAGGGTCTCTTGGACAGCCACATGAGCGGTCTGCAGATAAAGGGATATAGGAGGACTGTTTAAATACTTTAATTGTTTCCACAGGCAATTCGGTCCACCTTGTTGACCAACAAGGCGCATGCATTCGGCAGGTCGTGCGAGGGCTGCTCTTGGATGTTACTTCAGGAGTGGCCTAGTGCTTCATGTCGTTAGTGTATGCTTTAACTGGACCATCAGATGGGCAACATGACAGCTCAGAGACTATCGCTGTTGCTGTGCAGACACACGGATTTGGGCCTGTGTCTGCGGGAGTTTGCGCGTTCTCCCCATGGTTGCGTGGGTTTTCTCCGGGTGCTCCGGTTTCCTCCCACATCCCAAAAATGTGCTCTTAGGCTGATTGTGTAACAAATTGTCCCTATATTGGTCTCTATATGTCATTAAGATGTTAGGATGGCGGCGCGGGCTCGTTGGGCTGAAGGGCCTGTTTCCCGTGCTGTGTTGTTCTTTGTTCTTTGTTAAAATATGTTTAATGAGTTTGCTGTTGGTGACTACAAATATTGTTAAAGTTAACAAAGTCACACAACTGAGTGATGTCTGCAGAGTTAATGCTGTGGCCCACTCCTCTTGCAAACAGGGAAGCTAGAAACTAGATACAGATGTAGAAACTAGAGACAGAAGTAGGACATTCAACTCTTCAAACCTACTCTACCATTCATCTCGATCATGCCTGCTTATTGAATGCAATATCCTGATCTCCCCTTCATCCCATATCCCTTCATCCCACTCGGTCGAATGTGGCCTTGATGTCAAGGGCTGTCACTCTCACCTCACCTCAAATTTTGATTTGTGCACAATTGGTTGGGCTTTGAACATTTTATAACTGGCAGTGCTGGAGGATTCTAATCTGTTCCACACATCGTCCACTGATGTGGTAGGTTCACTGAAGACCACTGTGAGCATGGTGTACACTTTGTAATGAGTAACCGGCTGACAGTCTGAGGTTACCAGTAGGAGTCTCAGACCTAAAACCATAAGAAATAGAAAGAGGAGTTCAGTACTCAATCCTGCCCTGCCATTCAGTAGGATCATGGCTGATCTGACAATCTGACTTTCCCCTTGACCCTTGATTCTCTTACTGATCAAAAAGCTATCTATCTCAACCTTAAATATACACAAGGACTCTGCCCCCACAGCTCTCCGTGGCAAAGGCTCAAAACCCTCTGAGAGAAGAATTTCCTACTTATCTCAGTCAGATATTTGCACCCCTTTATTCTGAGACTGTAGCCTCTGTTCCTAGACTCATGTTTCTGTTGTAAAGTGAAAGGTGGGTGACTGTCTAATCTTGAGCAGTTTGCAATAACCCTTTTCAACTCAGGCTCATAACGCAGTGAGATAGACAAAAAGGACAAGAGTTGGGCAAAGGTCCAACACAACTTTATTGAACACTTTATCAAGGATAAGCAATACTTATCATGCTCTACTATTGTACTTTAAATGAACTCTATCAAACTCACCTCAATCTCTTCAAGGGACTCTTCAGTCAACAGTCTTAAATCTCTCGGTGAACAATTTCAGATCTGCACAACTATCCAATTCTGACATGCTAATCTGAGGATTCACTACATCCTATCCACAGATCCTTTTCATTCTCTTGTGAACTGTTTGTGTGAAAGGATTGGTAACATGCATTCAATAGGTCTGAGACAGGCTGTTCCTCAGTCTTAGATGGTTGGCTGATGTTTCAGGATCTGCGATCTTCCATTTGGACTTTTCCTTTTGTCTAGGGCTGGTTCCAAACTTTAGGTTCTCTCACCAACGTAGCCTTCTGGATCTAGCCAGTTTGATGACCTCGCCATGAAGTTCAAGGGACTGGAGATGCTGTGCTGTTCTGCTGCAAATTAAAGATACCATTGAAGAAGATTGTGATGTTAGTGTACCTTTAAGATTTGTTTTGTTTTAATCATCTTCTCTGCAGTTGTAAGCAAACCTTTTCCGTTTTTGTTTCATTGTTACCAGGCCATTTGCTTTTTATTGCTACTTTAATGGCTTAAGTGGGGTTTTGTTTATTTTTACTCTGGGATTTTTTATGACCTTGCATTGTGAGGGGGAGGATTGATCAACAAGTCTAAATCAGGTTGTTTCCCCACCAGGAAGGAAATATAAGGATTCATTTTCAGTTTTAGTTTTAAGAGGGTGAACATCAGATCAAAAGCAGTGTTGCTCTCTCTCTCTCTCTTCCTAGTATTATAGAGTGGTTGAAAGTAAGGTTCCTGGCCTTCCTGAAGTAGAAAATCTGCTGTTGATGGTCGGTTTGCTTTGGATGGTTTGTTTTGGGATGCTGTTCTAACTCTAAGCTTGTCTGTGTGCCTCAGGAGAACTGCAGCATTTAACCAAAGGACTAAATTCCAGTATCATGTGAGCATTAGTCTTTGCTGCATTAAACCTGTGGAAAAGGTTTTGTTTATGGGATTAGTTTCATTGAAATAGTGTTTAACTATTAAGCTTTATACAATATCATGATTGTTTTGCAGTTGTAGATGCGCCAAGTTTGGTGGCATTTAAGAGGTTAGTTGATAAGTTTATGGAAGAAAAGGGAATGGTTTAGTTTGGGGGGTCATTGCTTTTTTTCATAATTGGTCAGCGCAACATCGAAGGCCGAAGGGCCTGTTCTGCGCTGTTATGTTCTATGTTTTATTTTCATTTGTAATTGGGCTGGCTCTGGAAGAAGTTCTTGCTAATTTTCTTTCTTTACATGTTAACTACATTCTTAATAAACTTTGCTTGATAAAAACTCCCCAGTGGGCCACTTGACTGAAGTAAAACATCTCATGCTTACCCTAGCTAAATTCAAGATACAAAACCTATGATCCAGGCAGATTCCATAAAACGCTTTGGAGTTTTTGATCTGAATTATAACAGGGTTCGAAAGTAGAGAGAGCTAGAGCTTCAGGTTACCTCTCTTAACCTGTGTTCACAGCCTCCTTGAAGATTCTGTGGCAAATATATAATGCTTAACATTGGCCCCAGCTAGTTACAATCTATATTAATGACTTGATTACAGAGGTTGAATTTAATTTTGATTTGAGTTATTATTGTCACGTGTATTAATTACAGTGAAAAGTATTGTTTGTTGCAGCTGTACAGACAAAACATACCGTTCATAGCGAAGAAAAGGAGAGTGCAGAACGTAGTGTTACAATCATTGCTGGAGTGTAGCAAAAGATCAATTTAAGGTAAGTCCATTTAAAATTCTGACAGCAGCAGGACAGAAGCTGTGTTTGAGCAGGTTGATATGTGCAGATAGGATTAATAAATGGGAGGCTAGTAGGTGCTGCAGCCAAATTTACAGACAGCACTAAAATAGGTGGGAAAGCAAGTTGTAATGAGGAAACCAGAAATTTATAAATGGATATGGAAAGGTTAGGTGAGTGGGCCAAAATCTGGCAGATGAGATTTAACAGGGAAAAGTGTGAGGTTATCTACTTTAGCCAGAAGAATAAAAAGGCAACTTATTATCCTAATGGAGAGAAATCTCAAAATGCTTCAGTGCAGAGGGATCTGATTGGTCTTGTGCATAAATTGCAGGACGTCAGTATGTAAGTGTAGCAAGTAATAAAGTCAAATGGAATTTTGGCATTCATTGTGGATGGAATTGAGTATAAAAGTGAGGAAGTGCTGTTGCAGCTGTATTACACATTGGGGAGACTGTGTATCTGGAGTACTGTGCACAGATTTGGTTCCCTTATTCTAGGAAGGGTGTAAATACATGAGAGGACTTCAGAGAAGGCTCACGAGATTGATTCCTTGTGAAGAGAGATTGAACAGTTCAGCCTTATACTCGAGGTGTTTAGAAGAATGTGAGGATAGCTAATTGAGGTACGTAAGATGCTAAAGGGAATTGATGGGGTAGACATAGAGAGGATGTTCGCCCTTGTTGGATATTCTAGAATGTGAGGCATAGTTTTAAGATAACGTGCGGCAGATTTGAAACAGAAATCAGGAAAAATTTGTTCTCTAAGGGGTTGTGAAACTGTAGAATTCTGTACTCCAGATTATGGTGGATATCAGAGCACTAATTAAATGTAACCAGGAGATAGATAGGTTTTTAAAGTGGACATGAGGCTGAGATGAGATCAGCCATAATCGTATTGAATGACAGAGCGCACCAAAGGTGCTGATTTGCCTATTCCAACTCTTAATTCTGTGTTCTTAAGTTCACTTCAGGGCAATGGCCTGTTCAGCCTCAGCTTCCAAGTTGGAAGAGGGAGACCAGAGACAGGGTCAAAGATCAAAGGACAGAACAGTACAGGAACAGGACCTTCAGCCCTGCACTGATTATGATGCCTGCCAAAACTAAAGTCATTTGCACTTATGGTGTCCGTATCCTTCCATTCCCATTCTATTCATGTTTTTGCCTAGATGCCGCTATCGTGCCTGCTCCCACCACCTCCCTGGGCAACTCCTTCCTGATATTCACCACCCTCTTTGTAAAAACTTGCCTCGCACATCTCCGTTAAACTTTTCCCCACACGCCTTAAACCTATACCCCCTTGTGCTTGACTTTGCTGCTCTAGGAAAGAGCATCTGACTATCCACTCTGTCCACGACACTCATAATCTTATAAACTTCTATCAGGTCACCCCCTCAGCCTCCATTGTTCCAGTGAGAATAAGCCAAGTATGTCCACCCTCTACTCATAGCTAATACCGAGCTAAGCCTAAAATGAAGTGTTCAGACCTCGGGTAAAATATGTGGAGGGGGAAGGAGGCATGCCAATGGTACCTTCATCAGCAGTCTCCTTTTAACATCAGGTGCCACCCTTCCTTGGCAGAGGAAGGATGCTGATGACATAAGCATGGTGGCACAGTGATTAGCATTAGGAATCCAGCTTCAATTCTGGCCTCAGGCCACTGTCTGTATGGAGTTTGTACCTTCTCCCTGCGTCTGTGTGTGTTCCTCCAGAACTCCAGTTTCTTCCCACAGTCCAACGATATGTCGGTTAAGTTGATTGGCTGTGCTAAATTGCTCCTTGGTGTCAGAGGGTAATGAGGGAAAGGCTTGGGTGGGATTGTGGTCTCTGTAGGCTCAATGGGCTGAATGACCTCCTTCTGCATTGTAGAGATTTCATGGATTCTATGACACCTCTGCAGCATTTGAATCCCTCAAGACAGGTTTTCAAAATGGAACCTTAATCTTCATGAACATTTTCTGTCATGTATCTTTGCTCTTGTATCTTAGGTTATTCTCAGAGATGAGTCTGAATCTCCATATCTTTATGGAGTATGGCCCAGAGATTCAAATAAGTCTTCAGTAAAACGCTGGGATAACAAGCAGAGGCAGGCTGCCTGGGAATTATTTGTAGAGTTATTCACATTTATCCCATTCCTCTTTTTTTTAATCCTTGGAGAAGGAGAAAGCGTCTATCTGACCTCATTTGAAGCTTAATAGTATAATTGCTAGCGGTGATATCATACAATCTGTCACCTTCAAAACAACAATAGAGCCACAAGTTAATGCTCACTTTGGAGATAGTGTTTGTCAGCAAGTAATCTATTCTTTTGTGTTATTCTTTGCTACAAGGGTAAATTTCCCATCTTTTGCTATCGATTTTGAACTTAGCTTAATGAACCAACTCAGCAATGTCTGCTCCTACCACTGGTTGCTATGGCTTACTGGATTTTCATAATTGACAGGCGCGTTCAAAAATAATTGCCTCCTATCCATTTGAACCACACACTGCATGCTTTCCCTTAAAGTGCTTTGATTTCTCCTCTTGAGCCTACAGTTCTGAGTGAGTTTGAGTCTCTCTTATAACATCATAATCCGATACAGCTGGGACTCAGATTTTTTTTAAATTTCTCATTTTAGCGCGGCTGGCTCTCAACTCCGACACTTCGGAATTTCCGCCGGCATCCTTCCCATCTCCTGATACCATTCAGACAAAGGAATATCAGAGGTGTCCTGAACAATCGTTCTTAAAATTTATTAGTGTCACAAGTAGGCTAATACTAACACGGCAATGAAGTTACTGTGAAAATCCCCTCGTCGCCAACGCTCCGGCGCCTATTCGGGTACACTGAGGGAGAATTTAGTGCGGCCAAAGCACATAACCAGCACGTCTTTCAGACTGTGGGAGGAAACCAGAGCACCTGGAGGAAATTCATGCAGACATGGGGAGAATGTACAAACTCCACACAGACAGTGACCCAAGCTGGGAATCGAATCTGGGTCCCTGGTGCTATGAGACAGCAATGCTAATCACTGTGCCATAAAGTAAAGCTCGATGATGAATTTCCAGGACCTGGATAAACTTTGTCTTTTTGAAAATGAAATGACTTAGTTTTATATAATATCATATTTTCTCTCTCAGGAGAATCTTAAAACTCTACTTTGAAATGCAGAGGCAGATACGTAAGGAATTGCAGGAACTATTTGACATATGGTAAGGTCCATCAAATAGCAAAGAAATCCATGGTTAATTAAACTGTTTTTGCTTCGACATTGAGCAATGGTCAGGGCATGTTGTCCTTCTGGACATGTTGTCAGTCAGATAAGCAGATAGCATGGAATGTTTCAATTCAATATTGAGTATTTAGCTTTCTCTTGCCTTGCTGCTAATTCATCATTTTGCAGACTCTGCAAGTGAAGTTTGAATGCACATGTATTTCATCGAGTTGTTGCATTTTTTAGTTTCCAAATATTTCCTTATTTATTTTCAGTTGAAAATGAATTTCAGTGAGGGCGGCACAGTGGTTAGCATTGCTGCCTCACGGTGCCAGGGACACAGGTTTAATTCCCAGCTTGGGTCACTGTCTATGTGGAGTCTGCATATTCTCCCCGTGTCTGCGTGGGTTTCCTACGGATGCTCCGGCTTCCTCCCACAATCCAAAAGATGCGCTGACTAGGTGCATTGGCTATGCCAAATTCTCCCTCAGTGTAGCTGAGCAGGCGTCAGAGTGTGGAGACCAGGAGAATTTCACAATAACTTCATTGCAGTGTTAATGTAAACTCATTTGTGATTCTAATAAACAAACCATGAACTATTCATGGCAGCCAAGGCCATGCAGCCCTGAATCTCTTTGCCTCAGGTTCCTTATAACATTAAAGATATGCTGGTTAGGTACATTGACCCAAATAGGCGCTGGAGTGTGGCGACTCGGGGAATTTCACAGTAACTTCATTGCAGTGTTAATGGAAGCCTTACTTGTGACTAATAAATAAACTTTAAACTTCATTTCACTTGGTTTTGCGCCTCAACAAATTCCACCCAAACACATTCCTATCACCATTTAATGTCTCAAGAGATGCCTACCGTTTCTCAGACTAATTCACTCTTTCTCATAATGGGCTTGTTGTTTTTCCCCTGAGGGCTAAAATTAACCCCTCTATTTCACGCTGCTTACACCAAGCTCAGAGATTCAGCCCCAGGAATGGTGATGATATTCTGAATCCTGTGATGTTCATGTGCTTATTTTTCTAAAAATCATGTTCATAACCTTAGGTCATGCCATTGTTGGGAGGAAGAGAAAAAGCCATGAACAGGTCACATGGCAGGAGTTGGACATTAGAATCCCAACAGTACAGAAGGAGACCATTCAGCCCATCGAGGCTACACCGACAACAATCCCACCCTATCCCGGTAACCCCAGATATTTACCCTGACATTCCCCCTGACTCAGTAAAGTTTTACAACGCCAATTTTAAATGCAACCAATTTATTTGATAGTAAATCCGCGAGCTTTCAACGCTATGCGCCTTCGTCAGGCCCCCTGACAGCAGGGTCAATTTAGCCTGGCCAATTCACCTATCCTCACACACCCTTGGACTGTGGAAGGAAACTGGACCACCAGGAGGAAACCCACACAGACACTTGGAGAACGTGCAAACTCCGCACAGTGACCTGAGCCAGAAATTGAACCCATGTCCCTGACGCTGTAAGGCTTCAAAGCTAACCACTGGGCTGCCATGCTTCCATAGAGATTAGAAGCATCAAGCTGAAAGAAAAGACTCTCTGTTTTCTTTTGGATATTCTGTTGATTTTCTGAAGGTTGAAAATCTGTTTTGTCGGGGGGTGCTGGATCAGAGCCTCACTGGCGTTTTGGGAAACTGCCTTGTCTTCGACCTGTTCTGAGAGAATTAAAACTGAAGGGGCCGAGGAGCCTCTTCTGCGCTGTATGATTCTGTGAAAAAAAGACAGTAAGCACCCCAAATATTCTCTCTTCCACCGCCTCCCATCGGGAAAAAGACACAAAAGCCTGAGATCACTGCTGCCATCAGACTTTTGAATGGACCTATCTTGCGCTAAGCTGATCTTCCTCTACACTCCAGTTATGACATGACACTATATTCTGCACTCTCTCCTTTTCTCCTCCCTGATGTGTTCAATGTATAGAACCCAAAAGAGAAAATTTCAATAGGTCTGGGCAGCATGTGGAAGGAGAGAAAAGAGCTGGTGTTTTTAGCTTTGACAAAGCGTCAGCTGAAACGTCAGCTCTTTTCTCCCCATACAGATGCTGCCAGACCTGCTGAGATTTTCCAGCATTTTCTCTTTGGTTTCAGATGCCAGCTGTAATTTCATTTTACTCTATGTACAGTATGCACAAGAAACAATACTTTTCACTACGTGCTAACACGTGACAATAATAAATCAAATCAAAGCCTCAGGACCATAATGTTCCATAACCAATGGAATCTTTTTGATGTGTTGGGAAATGTGACAATCAGTTGTGGCATCGCAAGATCCCACAAGCAGCAATGTGGAAATGACCAGACAATCCATTTTCAGACCTGTTTTTCAGGGTGCTGATTTGTCTAAGATATTTTTTAAATGGGCGGCTGGGAGAATAGGATGTGTTTAATCGGGCCTAATGCTTTTGTGTTTACTTAGGTTTCCCCAGGGGTTTCAGGGGAAAGATTTGATTAAGTTAATTGACAAAGACAGAGTCACGTGCTTAATGAGAAGAGCTAAGGCTGCAAGTAAACAAAAACAGTTTATTTTTCATTTTAAAACAAGCAATTACTGCCTGATTCTGATATCTTTCTCTCTCTTTCTCAAGAAGTTGTTTGAAAGTTCTAAAACTGACAACATAATGCCTGTGCTCTGCTAATTAAATTTAGAGAGGAGGTTTAAGTAAGTGGGATCTCATAGAAGTTTATAAAATTCTAAGAGGGTTAGACAGGGTACATTCAGAAAGAAAGTTCCCAATGATGGGAGAGTCCAGAACTGGGGGGAATAGTTTGATAAGGGGTAAACCTTTTGGAACTAAAGTGAGGAGACATTTCTTCACCCAGAGAATTGTGGTAGTGAATTCTATTCACCAAAAGTAGTTTGGACAAAAAAATGTTGTCTGATTTCAAGAAGATTTCAAGATTTCTTAGTGTCAAAGGGATCAAGGAATATAGGGGGTAGAGAGGGAATCAGGATATTGAATTTAATAATCAGCCATGATCAAAATGAAGGGTGGAGCAGGCTCAAAAGGCCAAATGGCCTACTCCTGCTTCTAGTTTCTATGTTTCTTAGTCCAACCAAGGTTGTTGATTACCCACATTGAACATATAAATTGGATCTTTCTTCTCCCACTCCAAGTTCTTCCTTAATTCTGAGGAAATGGACTTAAGTGGTCTACTCTTGCTTCTAATTTCTACGTTTCTATGTAAGCCTATGAGAGAAACATTGCCTGAACTGGAACTCATAAGGATCTTGTCATGTTTAAATATTGTTTAATTGTTAAATGTTGAGCTAATTCATTTATTATAGTTGAACTGTGTTGTTAAATAAAATTTGTTATAATACAAGATTTCTAGTGTGTCAGTGGAATTGAGTGTAGAGTGAAACATTTTATCCTTACATTAATGCCAAGATAGCAAACTTTTGGGGTCTAGTTTGACTTTATAAAACATCATGGGGGTTTCTGGTCTGATACTCTAATACTTATCTAATGTAACACAATGGCTTGTGGATATCAGCCATTAGGGCTGAGTTGAGTGGGTCACTCTACATCAACCTAGATTATTTAATCCCTGCACCAGGACTTGAATTCACAATCTTCCGGCATCACAAAATGTCTTAAGCATTCACACACTGATATTATTACTGTAGCTATTTCTAACAGTTATTTGGAATCAGGAGCTTTTGGAGTGCTGCTCCTTCATCAGGTGAGTAGAGAGGTACGTTTCACAAATACTGACATGGGCACTGAACAGGCTACAAGATAGGGTCCACATTCTCAACTTGCGCTCAGGACGCTGTGAGACAACACCAAGCAGATGAGACAACGGACCTATGCCTCTCCACACACTCGATGAAGGAGCAGTGCTCTGAAAGCTTGTGATTCCAAATAAACCTCTTGGACTTTAACCTGGTGTTGTGAGACTTCTTACTGTGTGCACCCCAATCCAACGCCGGCATCTCCACATCAATTATTTCTGGGATTGCAGTAATAGGATAATATATATCACTGTTGCTGATGGTCACAGCCACTCTTTGCATTACTCCTGTGTCAGCCACTCTGAAACCTATCCGCATCAATCACCCTGTTTCCCCATGTGACAGGCAGGAAGGAAATGCAGTGACAGTCATGATCACCTTGCCTCCGAGTGTGGGTAGAAGCCCAGGAAATGCTTTCCATGATTACGATGGAGATGGTCAAAGCACAGAACAGAATAAAGGATCCTTCGGTCAACCACAATACTTTGCACGGTTAGAGCGGTGGAGCTTCTAGAGTGGCAGGTCAGCTGAGCAAAATATTTCTGGCTAACAATCTCTCTCTCTGTTAACCATTACTTGGCCTGTTCCAACTTCTTTGTCAGTGAGGTAGAGGCCATTATGCTCTGAGTTTCAGGCTGGGTTCAGCACTCTGCTAGTGCCAGAGAGTGCTGGGTGCCTGGAACGTGATGCCAGTGGAGGTGGTAGAAGCAGGCACACTAGCAACATTTACGGGCATCTAGATGGGTGTATGAATAGAGGGGGAATAGTGGAATATGGACAGAGTAAGGGCAGATTTGATTTAGTTAGAGCACCATAATCGACACAGGCTTGGAGGGCCAAAGGGCTTCTCCTGTGCTCTATTTTTCTTCATTCTTTGTTCCATCTTTCATTGTAATTGATACTCACCAGCCAGGTTGGTGAACTGCATTCTGCTCTCAGCAACACGACTCATACTTCATGTGCACTGATTGTGATTATCTGCTCTGTCCTCCTGTGGCATGGTATGATATTTATAAGAAAGATGTGGAAGCATTGGAAAGGGTGCAGAGGAGGTTTACCAGGATGTTGCCTGATATGATGGGAAGGCCTTATGAGGAAAGGCTGAGGGACCTGAGGTTATTTTCATTAGAGAGAAGAAGGTTACGCGGTGGCCTAATTGAGGTGTATAAGATGATCAAGGGATTGGATAGGGTGGATAGTGAGAGCCTTTTTCCTCGGATGGTGATGACCAACACGAGGGGACATAACTTTAAATTAAGAGGTGGTAGTTATAGGACGGATGTCAGAGGCAGGTTCTTTACACAGAGGGTGGTGAGAGCGTGGAATGCCCTGCCTGCAGCAGTTGTGGACTCGCCTACTTTGGGGCATTCAAATGTTCGGTGGATAGGCATATGGATGATATTGGAATAGTTTAGGTTAGAGGGTCCACTGGCCGGCGCAACATCGAGGGCTGAAGGGCCTGTACTGCGCTGTAATGTTCTATGTTCTATGGTGGCACAGCACAATACAGCGCCAGGGACCCAGGTTCAATTCCGGCCTTGGGTCACTATCTGCGAGGAGTTTGCACGTTCTCCCCGTGTCTGCGTGGGTTTCCTCCGGGTGCTCCGGTTTCCTTGCACACTCCAAAGATGTGCAGGTTAGGCGGATTGGCCATGCTAAATTGTCATTTAGTGTACAAAGATGTAGGCTATGTTAGGGTGATGAGTGGGTTAAATACGTGAAATAGGACCTGTCAGGAAGTTGGTGCAGGTTTGATCAACTGAATAACCTCCTTCTATACTGTAGGGATCCTATGATTATTTATTTGGGGCACAATGCATTCAGTGTCAGGGATGGGGGCTGGGGAGATCCTGGAACAACTCCAGCTTGTTAGACTAGAGGAATTTAAGGTGGACTCAGGGTGAAAAGGACTCAGCGACTTTCTTCAGTATTAGGTGACGTACATTGAGAAATTAGCTATTTTGTGCTTTGATTCTCTTGTGGTGATGTGAGATCAGAGTTCAGTGAGACACTGCAGAGACGAATCAGAACAGATCATGCTCAATTAGGATAATTGCTTTAAGTAAACATTTTTTATTTTTTCTTAATCTGACTTTGCGTTTGTTTTGAAAGAAACCACTGCCAGAATTCTACCACCCTGCCTGCCACGGAATTGGAGTGGGCGAGGGTGGAAATTCCCTGCGAGGCCATAAATTCCCACCCCATGCATTTTAACATCATTGCGCCGCACCCCAAGACACTTCACAGGAGCACAGTCCAACCAGTCACTGATGCTGTATCATGTGAGGGGACATGAGGACGAATGAAGAACAGGATGACCAAACAAGGAATATCCTAAAGAGGAAGAGATAGAGAAGCAGATAGGTTTAGGGACAGAATGCAAAGCCTTAGGTTAAGTGAAGGCACATTTGTTAATGGTGGGATAACAGAAATTACAGATTTTCAAGAGGATTGAACTGCGCGTGCACTGAGATTTTGGAGCATTGGCGACATTTCCCGTGGGATTTTCCGGCTGTGTTCATCCTAAGATTGGAAATCCTGCCCAAGGTCAATAGGCCTCTGCATGGTCCTGTTTCACTTGTTGCGGTTCATGTTGGGGGGGAAGGGGAGAAAAATTCCTCCCTTTATGTTTTTATCCACAAACGTAAAATGTCAAAACACTTCAAGAAATCCAAATTACATTAGTATATCTTTTAACTAAACCTTGGTATGGCTTCCAGTGTAATCCTTTAAATATACTAATGTAATTTGTAGAAAATTACAGCTACTCTTCCTGACACTGAAAGCGAAGTTTTCCTGACCTACCCACCACGGGAATCGTAATGGCAGGAGTACAGACAGTCCAGAGGTCCAATGACTTTACGGCTTTGGGGCAAGTGTGGCCTGAAGGGCAATTTAGCATGGCCAATCCACCTAACCTATACAGCTTTGTGAGGTCTGTGGGAGGAAACCAGAGCATATGCGGAGGACATACGGATCCCACACGGACAGTGACCCGAGACCAGAATTGAACCCTGGTCCCTGGCGCAGTGAGACAACAATGTTAACCACTGTGCCACCGTGGCTGTCTGCATTATCAAGGCTTTCTCCCTCTTTTGTTCTCCTTTCCCATTGAGTTTCATTAAAAAAAATCTTTCCACGTTTGGCCTGCTCATTATTTCATTTTTTGTTCTTGTTGCCTTTGATCTGTCTTCGTTTTACTTTGTTCGTTTTTCACATCTGTATCAGCAGCTCCCGTGGGTTTGTGCTCGCTGCCCGTTTTAATACAATATTAAATACAAACCAAGAAAAAAAAAATTCATCATTAGCCACTCGAGAATAAGGAAGATCAGAGATTAATTACTTCAACGTTGATTGATTTTGACTGCAATCCTTTAATTGTCTGCCACTCAGACACCATTGTGAAATGTTGCGGACATTCAGAGGGTCTGTGGCACATATTCTTCCAGCCCCAAAAGTCAAAGGTCGGATTTTCTGGCCACGTTACCCCCCCCCCCCCCCCCCTCCCCCACACCCCCAACACCCTTCAAGATCAGAAAATCCTGCCTGGGATCAAAGGGCCTTTGCAATGGCCTATCCTCCTCCCCCCTCCACTCTTGCCAACACCACACATCCGCTATTAGCCCCATGGCGGGCAGGACAAGAAAAATTCTGCCCCGTATTTTTTCATATACTTGCCATAGAAGTTGACCACACATTCAGCTACGGCCTATATACTCTCATTAGTTATAGAGCCATAGAGGTTTACAGAACGAAACCAAGCTCTTTGGCCCAACTTACCTACACCGCCCTTTTTTTAACCCTTAAGCTAGTCCCAATTGCCTGTATTTGGCCCATATCCCTCTATACCCACTTTACCCATGTAATTGTCTAAATGCTTTTTAAAAGACAAAATTGTACCCGCCACTACTTCTGGCAGCTTGTTCCAGATACCCACCACCCTCTGGACACTTTTGTATCTCTCCCCTCTCACCTTAAACCTATGCCTTCTTAGTTTTAGACCCCCCCCCCACCTTTGGGAAAAGATATTAACTATCTAGTGATCGGTGCCCCTTATTATTTTATAGACCTCTATAAAATCACCCCTCAGTCTTCTAGGCTCCAGAGGAAAAATGTCCCAGTCTATCCAGCCTCTCCTTATCACTCAAACCATCAAGTCCCTGCAGCATCCTAGTAAATCTTTTCTGCACTTTTTCGAGTTTAATAATATCCTTTTTCTAATAGGGTGACCAGAACAGTACACAGTTCTACATAGTACTCAGTTTCAGCTTTCTACCTAGTAAATGGATGTTTCACTTACCAAGGTCTTGTGCGAGGGGCCAAGCAGACGATAAGGGCGCCAAAGATGCATGGGAGTTTAAGAAACACTTACACAGAGCAGACCCTGTGTGGTGAATAACGAAGATGGTGACTGCCTGCATCTACTTGGCGATTCACTTTTGTAGTTTTATATGTAATTTGATAATCATTTTTGGAAGGGTTTGTCAAGGTTTCAGAAGTAGATTTATACACTAACATCAGCATTAATTTCCATTACCAAAGCCTTGAGCTACTCTCAGCTGGCCCTTTATCTCATTTTGTTTTTATGATATTGAGCTCTCCTTTAAGTTCCTAAAAATGAAATAGCTACGTTTGTTTACACATCTCTCAATCTCTCTCTGGTCAGAGTCTGACCACTTCCTCTTGACACTAAAGGACTTGGCACCACATGCACAAGCATTCACTCCCTCCACCACCAAACGCATTAGCAGCAGTGTACACTATCTACAAGATGCACTGCAGCAATTCACCAAAGATCCTTAAACAGCACCTTCCAAACTCATAACCATTTTCATCTAGAAGGACAAAGATAATAGATAAATGGGAACACCATCACCTGCAAACTCCTTCCCAAGCCACTAGCCATCCTGACTTGGAAATATATCGCCGTTCCTTCAGAATCGCTGGATCAAAATCCTGGAATTCTATTATTGTGGGTAATCTCACAGAACATGGACTGCAGCGATTCAAAAAGGCAGTTCACCTCCACCTTCTCAAGGGCAACTAGGGTGGGCAATAAATGTTAGACGGCCAGCAATGCCCATGTCCATGAATGAATAAAAAATGGCCTCACCCTGATTGAATCATAGTCAGAGGAATATTATGACCCCACTCCCATTGAATTTTTTCATCCCGCTGCAGTGAACAGAGAGTTGGCTGGGTGCCAAGTTCTCCGACTTTGCTGCAGTGGGAGTGTGGATTGAATGGCTGATAAGAGTTTTACATATGATCCGCAGCAAAGAAGGTTTATGTAACCTGGCCAATTAATGCGCCATCATCAGTAAAGGAAGGTGGCACCGGTGGGTGGCATTAAGCAACTGATATTAGTTCACCACTACTTCCTCAAGGGCAATGAGGGATGGGCAATAAATGCTGGCAATGCCCGCACCATGTCAATGAATGTTAATAAAACCCAGCACTCAGTTTGCATTTCACTCAGCCCTGGATTTCATCACCGTTGAGTTAGCTGTGGGTGCCAGAGCAGAAGTGAAACAGAATCATAGCAGCCCATTCAAATTGCAGTGACAACAATCCCGCCCAGATTCCTATCCCTGTAACCCCACGTACTTACCTTGCTAATCCTCCTGCTACTAAACGGCAATTTACTATGGCCAATCAATCTAACCCGACACATCTTTGGACTGTAAATATCCTGCTCTCGATTCCAAGGGGACACTCAACCAAGAATGGCACCAAAGAGCTCAAGCAAAAGTGAAACCACCATTCAGTTGCTTGATAATACAGAACCTCAGTGTTACTGAAAAGAGACATGATATCAAAGTTTTTTGCTTTGGATTCAACATGACAGATTCGCAAAATACCAATTATAAAAAAAGCAGTGTACATGGCAGGACAAGAGGTCCCAGTTGCCAGCCAATTGGCAATCTCTCCTCGCGCAATATAAATTGTTGTTCTTACAGTTGGTGTATTTTGCAAATGAGTCCTGATGAGTAGACAGTGAAAAGCTTTGACAGCGAGCCTCTATTTTTCAGCAATACTACAATTTCTTTATCATTGTTAGGTAAAGCCCCTGGAATTCCTGATCAAACTGCATTGTGGAAATGATAACTCCACAGGAAGTCCTGTACCCTATCACCAGTACTCCTTCCCCGGGTAATAAATATCTCCCTTGCCAGAAATGCACAGAGACACTGAGGGCAAATATATATTAAAACAATCTGAAAAATATATAGCTCTGCCCTTTTGTCAAAGCCACCCATCTAAGGACATGGATCAAACAGATTATAGCTAGGACGTCCAGTACATCTCTTAGTTTTGGATGATTTATTTTCTTTCTTTCATAGAATGTGGGCATTACTGACAAGACCATCATTTATTACCCATCACTAATTACCCTTGATGGGGCATTTACGAGCCAAACACATTGAATTCAATCGTGAATCTAGACTAGGTAAGGATGGCAGATTCCATAGAAACGTAGAAAGCAGAAGCAGAAGGAGGCCATTTGGCCCTTCAAACCCTGCTCCGCCTTTCATTTTGATCATGGCTAATCATCAAATTCAATATCCTGACCTCTCTCTTTCCCCATACCCATTGATCCTTTAGCCCTAAGAGTTATATCTAATTTCTTCTTGTTATCACACAATGTTTTGGCCTTAACTACTTTCTGTGGTAGTGAATTCCACACATTCACCACCCTCTCCGTGAAGAAATTTCTCTTCACCTCAATTCTAAAGGACATTAGTGAACCAAATGGGTCTTTACGACAATGGTCATCATTAGATTTTTAATTCCAGATTTTTATTGAATTTAAATTCAATAAATCTGCTGTGATGGGATTCAAACCTGGATCCTTTGGATTACTAGTCATTTGACAACATCATTGTGGCACTGCGTGGTAGGATGAAAACAAAGATTCTTATGTCAGACTCCTATTTATTGCTCAACCTTCAACACCATTATTCCTACAAAATTCAACTCTAAACTCTGAGGACTAGGGCTCAGCTCCTCCCTCTGCTACTGGACCCACAGACCACAATCAATAAGGACAGACAACACTACTTCCTCCATGATACCCTCAATGGCAATGCCCCACAAGACTGTCTCTTCAGTCCCTTACTATATTCCTTATACACCTATGACTCTTCATAGGTGAATTTGCGACCAAATTCTCCTCCAATTTGATTTTCAAGTTTGCTGATAACACCACTGCAGTGGGTTGGATCTCAAATAATGACGAGGCAAAGTACAAGAATGAGATAGAAAATCTGGTGAACTGGTGCGGCAACAATTATCTCTCCCTCAATGTTTAACAAAACAAAGGAGATTGCCATTGACTTCAGAAAGTATAGTGTAGGACATGCCTCTGTCCACATCAACAGGGATGAAATGAAAATTGTCAAGAGCTCCAAATTTCTAGGTGTCCAGATCACCAACAACTAGTCCTGGTCCTCCCCAGCTGATGTTATTCTTAAGAAAGCCCACCAACACTTTTGCTTACTAGAAAACTAAGGAAATTTGGCATGTTTGCTACGACTCTCACCAATTTTTATTCATGCATTCTTTCTAGTTGTACCACAGCTTGGTATGACTCCTGCTCTGTTCAAGACCACAATAGACTGCAAAGAGCTGTGAGCGAAGCCCAGTGTGTCTCGCAAACCAGCCTCCCAACCATTGACTCTGTCTACACTTCCCACTGCCTCAGAAAAGCAGCCAGCACAATCAAGGGCCCCTCACAGCCTGGATATTCTCTCTTTCACCTTCTTCTGTCAGGAAAAAGATACAAATGTCTGTGGTCACGTACCAACCGATTCAAGAACACCTTCTTCCCTTCTGCCATGAGGCTTTTGAATCGACCTACCTCATAGTAAGATGATCTTTCTCTATATCCTAGCTATGACTGTAACAACACTACAATCTACACTCTCTCCTTTCCTTCACTATGAATGATATGCTTTGCCTGTATAGCATGCAAGAAACAATATTTTTTACATTTTGTTATTGTCACATGTATACCAATACATTTGGCAATAATGAATCAAATCAAAGAGAAATCAAATCAACAAGTCATAAATAAAAAAGTCATCATCCTTACATCCCTCTCTGCACCCTATTTGTTTAATCTCCCCCAGAGCACACGTGTGAATCCTTTCCTTGTTACATGGCTTTTTATGCATCACCCCTGACGTACCCTGCTCCTTCTGCATCTTTAGCCTCACCATTAGCTGCTATGTCTTGAAAAGTCAAGCATGGGTGGGAAGAGAGAATGTCATGGTCTCATGGCGGAACAGAATAAGACCCAATGGGCTGAATGGCCTACTTATACTCCTACATCTTATGGTCTTATATGATTGCAGGAAGATGGGGAATGGAGTTTAATTTTTTCAGGTAGTGTAAGCATAATTCACCCTCTTAAATCCTTTTTAATACCTCTGAAGTGTCTTTTCTACAATTCGTATGAAGTTTATAGATGTGTAATTCCCAGGGATTTGACTCTTTGCTATTATGAATCTATTTTCTGTCAGTTTCACTATTTCCTTTTGCCTCTGCAAAAGAATTCTTTGCTCAAGCCTTGACATTTCATTCAGTATCTCATTCTGCCACGATAATGTTTTTTAATAACCCTTATTCCAATGATAGCATCTTCCATGGAAACATTGTCAAACACGATTGTGGAACTGGGAATAAAGTTGCAAGTTTTCTTTGCGAGGGCAGTGGCAAAGAACCCATTTAAAAATTAAGCAGCCCACTCTTCTGTGACTAATCTATCAAGAAAGATGTATGATATTCAATAAGACACATTATTATGCCAATAACTCTTCCAAATTAACATGTCGACTGTCGAAGAAGTTGTAATACTTGGTCTGGTTTTTGGAAACAAATGCAGTAAAATGTGTTTGTAGCCTACCCTACTTAGGGGGTGGCACAGTAGCACAGTGGTTAGCACTGCTGGCTCACAGCATCAGGAACCCAGGTTTGATTCCTGGTCTGGATCACTCTCTGTGTGGAGTTTGCATGTTCTCCCCGTGTCTGCGTGGGTTTCCTCTGGGTGCTCTGGTTTCCTCCCACAGTCTGAAAGGTATGCTGGTTCAATGCATTGGCTGTGCGAAATTCTCCCTCAGTGTACCCGAACAAGTGCCAAAGTGTGGTAACTAGGGGACTTTCACAGTAACTTCATTGTAATGTTAATGTGAGCTTACTTGTGACATTAGTAAAAAATAATAAACTAAACTGGATGTGGAGAGGATGTTTCATCTTGTGGGAGAGCCTGGAACCACAAGTCACTGTTTAAAAATAAGGAGTAGCTAATTTAAAACATAGATGAGGAAACTTTTCTTCTCTCAGAGGGTTATGAATTTCTGAAAAGGCAATGGAATCAGAACCTCCGAATATTTTTAGGGCTGAGCTAGACATACATTTGATTAACAACGAAGTGAAATGTTATTCATGTTAGGCATGGCTGTGTTGTTGAGGGTGTTAATCAGATGAGCCAAGATCTTATTGAACGGTACGGCAAATTTGTGGAGCTCGAGTGTGGCAACTAAGGGACTTTCACAGGAACTTCATTGCAGATTAGCACAGTGGTTAGTGTTGCTGCTTCACTGCTGCAGAGACCTGTGTTCGAATCCTGGGTCAGACCACTATCTGTGTGGAGTTTGCACATTCTCCCTGTGTCTGCATGGATTTTTTCTGGGTGCTCTAGTTTCCTCCCACAGTTCAAAGATATGTGGGCTAGTTTGATTGGCCATTTTAAATTGCCCCTCGATGCCCCAGGATGCATAGATTAGAGGGATTAGTGGGTAAATATGTAGAGATATGAGGACAGGCCTGGGTGGGACTGTGGTTGGTGCAGACTTGATGGGCCGAATGGCCTCTTTCGGTGCTGTACAATTCTACGATTCAGTGTTAACTTAAGCTTATTGTGACACGAATAAATAAACTTTAAAGTTTAGAAAGAAATAGCTGGGGAGCAATTTACTGTGCTTTGGTTTGTAGCTATTTCTTATGATTTGCACCAGGTCTACACAGTAATAAATCACCTTCAAAGAAAGCTATGAATTCCTACAAGAAATCAAAATTTTAATCGAAGATTTAGAATATTTTGTGAAGAAAGTGTCTGGACATTTCAGTAAGGGAGCATGATGCAGCAGTAAACTGAAATATCACCAAAAATAATCACAACATGCCAACTTTTTGAAAACTCCAGACTTTATTTCTGAGGTTGAACATGTGTCAGACTGTAAGGGATACACTGACTCGATCATTACACATTGCTCCAAAATGTTCTGTGCCGTGGTTTATGTGGAATATCGATATTTTCCTGGAAATCAGAAAATCCTCTCACTTAAATGAATTCCAGCACTATTTATTACTTTTTTATCTTCCGCTTAATCCAGGGAAGCTGAGTGATCCCATGGGGCGAAGGGGGTAGGGGGAGGTTATCCCAGTCCATAAGTACACCCAAGGGAAACTTTTCCCACCATGCCTGCCGCGGGGAATCATAGTGGGCAGTGGGGTCAGATCATACAAAGATCCATTGACCTTGGGTAGGATATTCCACATTTGTGGTGAGCATGGCTGGAAAACCTTGCCCCTGGTCTATAGGTAATTCAGGTCTGTGTGTACTCCAGTCTATTAGTAACTCAGGTTTGTGGGCCTGCCAGGTCCATATTACTCCAGTCTGTGGGTGTTCCAGTCTATGTTACTCCAGTCTTTGTGTACTTCTGTCCATGGGTACTCCAGTCTATGTTACTCAGTCTAATTGAATTTCGGAGCAGCAACGTAATGTTGCAACTGTACAAAACTCTAGTGCGGCCGCACTTGGAGTATTGTGTGCAGTTCTGGTCCCCACATTATAAGAAAGATGTGGAGGCATTGGAGAGGGTACAGAGGAGGTTTACCAGGATGTTGCCTGGTATGGAGGGCAGGTCTTATGAGGAGAGGCTGAGGGATTTGAGGTTTTCGTTAGAAAGGAGGCGACTAAGAGGGGACCTAATCGAAACATATAAGATGATTAGAGGTTTAGATAGGGTGGACAGTGATAGCCTTTTTCCTAGGATGGAGAAAGCTAGCACGAGGGGACACAGCTTTAAATTAAGGGGTGATAGTTATAGGACGGATATCAGAGGCAGGTTCTTTACCCAAAGGGTGGTTCGGGAGTGGAATGCCCTGCCTGCAGCAGTTGTAGATGCGCCAAGTTTGGTGGCGTTTAAGAGGTTAGTTGATAAGTATATGGAAGAGAAGGGAATGGTTTAGTTTGGAGGGGCATTGCTTTTTATATTGGTCGGTGCAACATCGAAGGCCGAAGGGCCTGTTCTGTGCTGTAATGTTCTATGTTTTATGTCTATGGGTACTCCTGTCTATAGTTACTATATACAAAGTGTGACTTTACCAATGTCTTGTACAGCTTCAACAAGACATCCCAACTCCTGTATTCAATGTTATGACCAATGAAATCAAGCATGCTGATTGTCTTCTTCACCATTTTGTCCACTTGTGACTCCACTTTCAAGGAGCTCTGAACCTGTACCCCTAGATCTCTTTGTTCTGTAACTCTTCCCAATGGCCTATCTTTAACTGAGTAAATCCTGTCCAGAATCAATCGACCAAAATGCATCATCTCACATTTAACTAAATTAAACTTCATCTGCCATTTGTCAGCCCACTGGTTCAATTGATCAAGATCATATTGCAACCCTAGATAATCTTCTTCACTGTCGAGTCGACTAATGCCACTAATTTTTGTATCATCTGCAAACTTACTAACATTGCCTCCTAAATTCTCATCCAAATCATTAATATAAATAACAGATAGCAGCGGGCCCAGTACTGATTGCTGAGACACACTATTGGTCACAGGCCTCCAGTTTGAAAAGCAGTTCTCTACAATCCATACTCTGTCATCAAGCCAATTTTGTATTCAATTGTCTACTTCATCCTGGCTCCTGTGAGATTTAACTCAATCAACAACCTGCCATGAGGTGCCTTGCTAAAGTCCATGTAGCAGACGTGATTGTCACGCTGAGTGTGGTGAATTGGAAAGAATAGAGAGGGTAGAGAGTGCAATACTTGCTCAGGACAACTTGAGCAGTCTGAACAATGGGAGGCAGTAAAGGAGGAAGATGATGAGTCATCTCCAAAGTTCTCTTTCCAGAAAGTGCTACAAGGCCTTGTGTCCACCCCACCACCATGCTGGCCCACCAGCTCCCGCCCACAAATATCCCCACCCTCCAGGGTTGGGAATGGGTCAAGACTGAATATCTTCATCTGAGCCAGCGGAGCTCGGTAGAACTTTGGATACCAAGGGAATCAAGGACATGGAAATTGGGTGGAAAAGTGGATTTGAGTTTGAGGATCTACCATGATCTTATTAAACGACAGACCATGTCTGAGATGTTATATGGCCCAGTGATACTTTTACTTCTCATGATCTTAACAGGTTACAGATTGATTGAAACTCCCAGTGCTGAGTTGATAGTTTTTTTTTGGGAAATCTACATGCTATTTATTGTTCATTCACGAGATGTGTGAGACTGGCAAATCATTCATCCCTAATTTCTCTGAGCGCTTGCTGGGTCATTTCAGAATGTTGTTAACAACCGATCACATTGCTGTTGGTTAAGAGTCACAGACCAGAACTGTTAAGTATATTTCCTTCCCTATCGGGCAGTAGTGAGCCAGATGGAATTTGACGACAATCTGGTCATTTTGATGGTCATCAGCATTGAAAGCTAGCTTTTGCTCTCATAAAGCTCATAAAGACCATGCGACAGTCTATTTAATGGGAACAGAGTGCCAGACTATTAGACTGCTGCCACCCACCCAAGTTCAGTGTGAAAATTACACCACTTCAAGTCTTCCCACATCAAAGGTCCACTTGAAATGCTAACTGCTGTGTACCTCCAGCGTTTCCAATATGTCTTTTTTCACTTCACAGCATTTTCTGTTTCTTTCTGTGCCGGGGGGATGGCAGTGGTGGAAGATGGTGAACACAGTGACACGGTTGTAAAGTCATTTTAAAGTTAATTTATTAGTGTCATAAGTAGGCTTATATTAACACTGCAATGAAGTTGCTATGAAAATCCCTTAGTTGCCACACTCCGCCTGTTCTGGTGCACTGAGTTTAGCACGGCCAATGCACCTAACCAGCACGTCTTTCGGACTATGGGAGGAAACTGGAGCACCCAGAGGAAGCCCATGTAGACATGAGGAGAATGTGCAGACTCCACATGGATATGACCCAAGCTGGAAGTCGAACCCTGGGGTCCTTGGGGTTATGTGGCAGCAGTGCTAACCACTGTGACACCGTGTTCCATATTCGTAGATAGGCACACTAATGAAACTATGAAATGCTTATTGGAAGCACCTTCAGTATTGTCTTCACTGTGTTGTGCTAACGGAATCAATACAGATTTTTTAGTTAGATGCGCGTATTAACACCATAAGGAATTGGAATAGAAATAGGCCATACAGAGCCTCAATGTTGTCCTGCTATTCAATAAGGCCGTGTTCAATCCATTCAATTCATACCTCAACTCCCCAGAGTCTTGTTGGGGGAGTGCGGTGCGGTCTTCCCATTTTGTCCTGATGGCCGATGGGTGGCAAGAGGCGGTGAGACTGCGAGAGAGCCAACTAATCAGGTTCGTGTCTGATTACTCGCCTTTTGCGATCTTACTGGCACCGGATATCCAGGGAACTCCTTCGGGCATGAGACTGATTGTAATATTTAAATACTATGGTAAACTGCATTTCAATATTACAAATGAGCCTGGGATTGACTCTTCCGGGCTCTCCTGCCTGTGTGACCTCCCTGGGGGAAGTTCCCTCCGCCAAGGAGCACATATGTCCCCTCCATCAATGGAGATCAGATGTCCAGATGTGATGGCTTCGCAGATAGAACCAGAGGTCATTGAGGGCCCCCCACAGGTGGTTTGAGGGGGATTCCCCTTGGGTAATGCCCACTGACACTGGGCAATGCCAAGAGTTCATTGCTTGGGAATTATATTCCAGATACCCACCACTGTCTGTGGAATGAAACTCTTCCACGTGGCCCCTCCAAACCTTCTGCCACTGAACTTGAATCTACGTCTGTTGGCTCTAGAATTCTGCACCAACGAAAACAATTTTATTCTGTTTCTATCTCTTCCCTTTATAGTTTTGTACGCCTCTAACAAATACCCCTCAGCCTTCTTTAGTCCAAGGAAAATAAACCCAATTTATCCAATCTCTCTTCAAAGCTACACTATTCCAGCTCCGGCAACATTCTTGTGAACCTCTCCTGCACACCCTCCAGTTAACTGTCGGTAGAGTTTTCAGGGGATTTGGAGTGGAGATTTGGGGCTGAATTTTCCCAGCCCTATGACAGTGGGCTTGGAGGTGGAGGAGCCAGGAAAATGGGAAGTGGAGGGGGAAGTACTCCACAGGAGCAGCTGCTTGAGAATGTCCTGTGGCTGCGAAAGACACTAGATAAATGAAAGCTTTCTTTTTGCCTCCATGGATGGTGTCTGATCCATTGAGTATTTCCAGCGATAATCTAGTTGGAAGACATTCTGTTCTCACCATTGCATTTCCAGAACAGCAGAAGTTGCTGCCTTTTATCTCTGAACATTGCCCTGGAGTGACACAATGGGGAGTCTCACAAAACCAGGTTAAAGTCCAACAGATTTATTTGGTAGCAAACACCACTAGCTTCAGGGCTCTAGTGGTATTTGATACCAAATAAACCTGTTGGACTTTAACCTGGTGTTGTGAGACTTCTTACTGTATTTACCTCAGTCCAGCTGGCATCTCCACATTGTGACACAATGGTAGAGTGGTTAGCAGTGCTGCTTCACAGCATTAGGGATCTGGCTTCCAGCTTGGGTCACTGTCTTTGCGGAGTCTGCAATTCTCCCCATGTCCGTGTGGGCTTTCTCTGCGTGCTCCACTTTCCTCACACAGTCCAAAAGATGTGTTGATTAGGTGCATCAGCCATGCTAAATTCTCCGTCAGTGTACCCGAACAGGCGCCAAGGATTTTCAAAGTACTTTCATTGCAGTGTTGATGTCAGTCTAATTTAGCACGGCCAATGCATCTAACCAGCATGTCTTTCAGATGAGAGCATTTGGAGGAAACTCACGGAGAAAGTGCAAACTCCACATAGAAAGTAATCCAAGGCGAGAATTGAATCTGGGTACCTGGTGCTGTGAGGCAGCAGTGCTGACCACTGTGTTACCGTGCCATGTGTGCGTATGTTCCTGCGGGTGCTCCGGTTTCCTCCCACAGTCCAGTAGTGAGGTGGATTGGGCATGTTAAATTCTCCCTCAGTGTACCCAAACAGGAGCCAGAGAATTTTTAACTTGAGAATTTTCACAGTAACTTCATTGCAGGGTTAATGTAAGCCTACTTGTGACACGAATAAATAAATTTTTAAATAAAACTGATTGTGCCTGAGTTGGTCAGCAGATCTTAGCCACTTATGCCTTTGTTGAGACTGTGCGGATATTGGCCAAACATGGGCAATTGGGACTAGCTTAAGAAGTTGGGTGGCATGAACAAGTTGGGCCAAAGGGCCTGTTCCATGCTGTAAACTTCTATGACTCTCTGTGTCTAATTTCCAAAGAGCAATAACTATGTTAGTACAGAAAAAGCAAAAGGATTGCAACAGCGAATGAGAAGCTGGAGGTTAGAAGTAGAAGGAATCAATCAGCTATTGGATCATAAGCTTCCCCTGCTATCCTTCCTGGGGCTGCAAGCGGGAGATAGATTTGTCTGTTTCAGTCTCTGTAATCTGGCCAGACAAGACAATGGTACATTTTAGATTGGGGATAATATTTTATACTTCATTGTTCCCATCAATTGTACTTCTGCAGAACAAGCAAACAATTGTAATAACTGGTTATGGGCAATTCCGATTAAACCTAAATGTTTATTTAATTTGATGCTGTGCGGATGAGATAATTCTCCATGTGTGTTGGAATCTTGGTGACTTGGGGAATTGGGATATTTGCTGTACTCATTGTTATTAGTGAGGCTGTACAGTAATCAGTCAGGACTCTGGGCGAGTTTACTGTTGACAGTACACAATCATAATGCTTCATCACTCTCCACTGCTGCCAGCAATGAAAAATAATGTTTACAACCATATGCATTCAGTTCCACTGGGATAGTCACAGCACAAAGGAAACTTCAAATTTGCCAATCTGTGCAGGAACTTGAAAGATCCTTTTTAAGTCCTTTCATCATAGGAACCTAAATGAAGAGATTAACTAAACCATCTTCCCACTAATAAAATGTGCTCTCGCATCATCTCAGTCATTCAAAAGGATCATTTTACTTCCAAAACTCTTTTCATATGTATACCTGAATGGGAGCGTTAAAGTGGCTGTAAATTTCATTCCAAATTGTCAATTTTTAATAACATTCTCAAGGGCAATTAGGGATGAGCAAAAAGTCTGGTCTTGCCACAACCCATGAAAAAAATTAAAACAAAATGTCGTTGATTGGGTAATTCTTGGATATAGTACTTGGGGGAAAAGGGATCAAAGGTCATGGGATAAAAACAGAATTAGGCTGTTGAGTTGGATGATCAGCCGTAATCGTGACGAATGATGAAGCAGGTTCAAAGGTCCCTATGGCCTCCCCCTACGCCTATCTTTTAAGTTTCTATATTCCAACAATGGAATATTTTCCCCTCTCTGTTGTGGAGGCGAGGATTTGGGATTTTCAGTGGACATTTATGCCTCTTGAACACTGTCCCCGCTCTAATCAAATCCACTTATCCAATGGGAATTGAAGCAGATCGTGGTCTTAACATTGGTTAACATGGGTGGTACGGTAGCACAATGGTTAGCACTGCTGCCTCACAGTGCCAGGGACCCGGGTTCAATTCCTGGCTTGGGTCACTGTCCATGCGATGTCTGCATGTTCTCCCCGTGTCTGGGTTGGTTTTTCCTCCTGGTGCTCCAGTTTCCTCCCACATTTTGAAAGACGTGCCGTTAGGTGCATTGACCCAAACAGATGTTGGACTGTTGTAACTAGGGGAAATTCCACATTAACTTTACTGCAGTGTTAATGTGAGCCTTACTTACGACTAATAAATAAACTCTTTACTTTAGATCGTGACTCTGTGCGATAATGTAAATAGTGTGGATCTGCAGTCCATTTCACATCTCTGTCCGTTTCCGTTTCCATTGCTATATAAAGCTTCATTCTAATGCAGAGAAGGTTAAAAGGGAAGATCAAGATATCCCTGAAATGTTGGAAGAGTTTTCAAGATGGCAAATAGTCAGAAAGTAGTTCAGTCTTATAAGATCAGAGCAGGCATAAACAGCCTACTGAAGAAGTAGTTGGCTTCATTCTGTGCTGTTTAATCCTATGTGAAACCAATATGAGTTTTCTACAGACCCCCAAATGGTGAGAAGTTGAGAGAAGAATATATGTGTAAAAACTGGGCGACATGGACAAGTTGGGCCGAGGGGCGGTTTTCATGCTATAAACCTCTGTGGTCTCTGTGAGAAAAATGACTAGTTAACGGGTAATTGAACTTTCAGATCAGCGAATGCGTGAAAACTCACCAATCTCAGGTGCTCCTCCAAGACACTCACCATCCTGATTTAGAAATATATTGCCATTTCTTCACTGTCATTGAGTCAACAAAATCCTGGAACTCTTTCCCTAACAGCACTGTGGGTGCACTTACATTGCATAGTTTGCAGCAGTTTAAGAAGTCAGCTCACTACCATCTTCTGAAGGGCAATTAGGGATGGACAATAAATGCTGGTCTGGCCAGCGATACCCACACCCCTGTGGAAGAATATATAAAACAAATTGTCAAAAACTAATGGATCCTGTAAAACTCTCCCTCATTAACCCCTTGTGCTAAAATTAGGAGTTATCTGCAAACTTGTTAAAGAAGAGTATGATGGTCCTGCTTACAAATTCATATCTTTTTGCTAATGTCCCTAACTCCTCTGTCACCATCCCTGTGTTTGATTTGTCTCCCAACTCGACAGACTCACTAGAAATGTGGTGTATGGTTGGGAGGGAGTACAATAATATGAAGGGAAGAGATGTAGCAGTAGGTGTAGAGGGAATACGAGGCAAAACATTTTTACACAGAGCTTGGTGGGTGTCTAGAATTCACTGCCCGAGTTGGTGGTGGAGGCAGGGACCCTAAACTCTTTTAAGATGTACCTGGATCTGCACCTTCAAGCGCTCTAAATTACAAGCCCAAGGGCTGGGTACAGATTAGAAAGGGCACCAGGGTGTCCTCGGGCTGGCATGGACAAGATGGGCTTTATTTGAGATCTGACCCACTATGGTGGTGTCGTCAGCAAACTTGAAAATTGGATTGGAGGGGAATTTGGTCATAGGCGTCTAAGGAATATAGTAGGGGGCTGAGGACACAGCTTTCTGGGGGACTGGCACTGAGGATGATGGTGGAGGAGGTGCTGTTCCAATCCTTACTGATTATAGTCTGTCAGTTAGGAAGTTCAGGATCCAGTTGCAAAGGGAGGAGCTGAGGCCCAGGCTATGGAGTTTGAGTCTTGTGGGAATGAAGACTGAGCTGTAGTCAATAAATAGGAGTCTGACATAGATGTCCTTGGGTTCCAGAGTTGAGGGCAGGCCCAGGGAGATGACATCTGCTGTAGATCTGTTGTGGCAGTAGGCAAACTGTAATTGATCCAGGTAGTCCGGGAGACTGGAATTGATTCGTGCTGTGACTAGGATCATCCACTTGTCACTTCTGACTAAAAGTTGTTGCGAATACTTCAGCCTTATCTTTTGCACTGAAGTGCTTGGCTCCTCCATCAGTGAGAATGGGGATATTTGTAGAACCTCCTCCCCCAGTAAGTTATTTAATTGCCCACCATCATTCACGCCTGGGTGTGGCAGGACTATAGAGATTGGGTATCATCAGTTGATTATGGCATTGCTTAGCTCTATCTATCCCCTGCTGCTTTATGCTATCTGACACACAAGTAATCCTGTGCTATGTCTCCACTGGGCGGAACACCTCATTTTCAGGTATGCCTGCTGCTTCTTCTGACGTACCATCCTACACTCTCCATTGAACCAGGGATGTTTCCCTGACTTGGTAAAGTAGAAAGGAGCATATTCCTGTGGGCATCACGGTGGCACAGTGGTAGCATTGCTGCCTCACATTGCCAGGGACCAGGGTTTGATTCCCGGCTTGGGTCTCTACGGAGACTGCGTGTTCAAAATTTACATCTTATAAAATTACACTTAGCACATCAGATGTACAAGTTCCAAGTATCATTTCAAAAATTATACAAGTTCAAAGCTATCCTAATGCAGTCTACTTTGTATTTACAAGCACTCATCACAGCAGATGATTTACTCCACTGTTTCCGTTTATCTGACAGAAATGTCCATCAAATACTTATTTGCCTTATGTGTCTGTGTCAGTTTCCTCCGGGTGCTCCAGTTTCCTCCCACAGTCCAACGATGTGCGGGTTAGCTGGATTGGCCATGCTAAATTGCTCCTTAATGTTGGGGGACTAGCGATGGTAAATACATGGGGTTATGGGGATAGGGCCTGGGTGGGATTGTGGTCAGTGCAGACTTGATGGGCTGAATGCACTGTCAGATTTACAATTCTATTTTCTTTTTATTTATTCATGGGACATTTATTGCCCATCCCTAGTTGCCTGAGGGCAGCTGAGAGTCATCCACATTGCTATGGCTCTGGAGTCACATGTAGGACAGACTGACGAAAATTAGAGGGAGCAAGCTGTTTGATTTGATCATCCAATTGTTGGGATATATGTCCTTCATACTTGGCACTGCACTGATAGTGAAATACATCCATAGTGTTGCTCGGTTGTATGGTAGACTGAATGCCATTTTGGGCTGGCAGTAGCAGCTTGTCAGTGGAATATCGACAGCACATTTATTTTTATTCATTTGTGAGACATGGATGTCTCTGCCTGGCCAGTGTTTATTGCCCATTCTTCATGGCCCATGAAGGGCAGTTGAGAGTCAACCACATTGCTGTGGCTCTGGAGTCACACGTAGGCCAGACTAGGTAAGGATGGCAGATTTTCTTCCCTAAAGTAATTAGTGAACCAGATGGGTTTTTCCGACAATCAACAATGGTCATCAGTAGATTCTTAATTCCATATGTTTTTAATTGAATTCAAATTCCATCGTCTGCCGAGGCGGGATTCGATCCGAGGTCCCTAGAACATTAGTTGAGTTTCTGGATTAGTGGTCTAGCGGTAATGTCAGTCGGTCATTGCATCCTCTTATGAAGTCATGAGATTTCATGGGATCCAGAGTTGATGTTGAGAATACTAGTCTTCACCATTACTGAGACGAGCATTCTAACTCTGGATTTATTAACTGAATTCGAAACTGGGTTTCTGGATAACTGGTTGAGTGACTTTACCAATCAGTTTTGGTTTTGTCTGGGACTTGATTTTAGTCCTCACTATAGCTTTGATACAAACACGGATAGAGAGGTTACATTCCAGAGTCTAGGTGTGAGTGACTGTTCTTGACATGTAGGCAGCGGCGGATCGAGTGCCATTAAAGAGACCTGGAAGAGCTGACGTTAGTTGAATAAGTTGGTGTGACAATCTGGGTAAGAACTTGACTTGAATTTTGATTGGCGCAAACAATCTCACAGACAGTATAATACTTGTTTTCATAAATAACTATCGCAAAATCGATTTTGTGTGTCAGAACGAGTTGCTCTGACAGGGCTCATGGATCAAGATAAAACAAATAAATGACCAACTCCCAGCATTGCTAACAGCTTTGCCGGTGACTCCATGGCAGCTCAGATGAAGATACATCTGCTGCGGAATTGGAGCGGACAAGGGGCGGACAACAGTAATCTCCATTAACCTTGGGCGGAAATTTCCGGTCTCGCTTATGAGGCAAGCTGTAAAATCCCACCCAACTTGGGAACATTTGCTCCTGAGAATGAAGCTTTTGATGTTCCTCCTCACGTTTCAGATTGTCAATAAGAATCGGGTGAAGTCTTGACTCATGGCTTGTGATAAATGGGCTAGATATTAAACAATCAATCCGAGATGAAAATAAATGGAATTTCTGGCAGGCAGTAGATGGTCATCCATCATCTGTAAGATAATAGAGTTTAAAGTGTCAATAATTTAGTGTTACCCTGACATTTATAATATTTAACCTATTTGTGGCCTGAACTTTCAATGATGATATTACTCATACAATTGGAAAATATTGAGGAGAGGTTACCATGAAATTTGTTAAAATTAAGTGCCAGTACTTTGTGGTCCCTAATGCTAGTTATCACAGATCCATATTCATCAGCTTATTAAAAATGCAGCAAGTCATTTTGCATGTTCGTTATTTCTCACTTTCTTTATCAAATCATGGACAGCTTGTCCTCATAGTGATTAGCATCTCTGCCTCATAGTGTCAGGGATCCAGGTTTGATTCCCAGTTTGGGTCACTGTTTGTGTGGAGTTTGCATGTTCTCCCCATGTCTGCATGGGTTTCCTCTGGGTGCTCCGGTTTCCTCTCACACTCCAAAGATGTCTGCCGTGCTAAATTGTCTCTCAGTGTCAGGGGGACTAGCTAGTGTAAATGCATAGGGATTGGACCTGGGTGGGATCGTGGTTGTGACACACTGTGAGGTCAAATAACCTCCTGCTACACTGTAGGGATTCTAAGATTATATAAACAAGAATGCCTTTCTAACCAATTATGAACTCTTATATAAACACAAAATACCGCGGATCACAAACAGACCATATAAAGGCACACACAGTTTACAGCTTGTGATCAGAACTCCCGCTCACTTGACGAAGTGGCAAACCCAAAAAGCTAGTGATGTTTATAGAACATAGAACATAGAACATAGAACATTACAGCACAGAACAGGCCCTTCGGCCTTCGATGTTGTGCCGACCAAAATAAAAAGCAATGCCCCTCCAAACTAAACCATTCCCTTCTCTTCCATATACTTATCAATTAACCTCTTAAATGCCACCAAACTTGGCGCATCTACAACATGTTCTATGTTCCTCCCACATTCCAAAACTCGTGCTGGTTTGATGCATTGACTCAAACAGGTGCTGGAGTGTGGTGACTAGTGGATTTTCACAATAAGTTCATTGCAGTGTTAACGTAAGCCTTACTTGTGACACAAATCAATAAACTTCAACTATTCAAGGGAAGGGGGCAGAAAACTGAAGGTCAGTTCTTCTGTGCAAGCTGCTACTTTTCCATTCGTGTTTTAACAATTCTTTTCTCGTACATAATCTCAGTTCCTTTAAAGCAAAGTTAAAGTTTATTTTTTAGTCACAAGTAGGCTTACATTAACGCTGCAATGAAGTTACTGTGAAAATCCCTTAATCGCCAGCTCTGGCACCTGTTCGTGTGCACTGAGGGAGAATTTAGCATGGCCAATGCATCTAACCAGCATGTCTTTCGGAGTGTGGGAGGAAACTGGAGCACCCGCAGGAAACTCATGCAAACACAGGGAGAATATGCAGAATCCACACAGAAAGTGAATTGCTGATTCCACTGTCAATTTCACTCATTTATCTGTTCAGTTAATTTCTCATTGTCAAGGTTCCTTTCTTTAAGCTCTTATCCCAATTCAATTCCTCACTGGATTGGTTCTTATTTTCTAATTGCTTTTTTCATGGAGTTCAACTTATTTTACATAGTCTCATTAAAGTCTCCTTCTGAACTTCATTTTGTAAATTTTTGCAACTTTTGTTCAAGTTTGCTCTCAGTCACTTCATTTTATTCCTTTAATGTCTCCTTTAATTCTTTTGGCTGATTCCTCTTCATGTTCAATAGACTCTAGTTTCTTTTGAAGTCTTTAATTTCTTTTATTTATTTATTAGTGTCTCAAGTAGGCTTACATTAACACTGCAATGAAATCATTGTGAAAATCCCCTATTCCCACACTCCAGCACCTGTTTGGGTACGCTGAGGGAGAATTTAGCATGATCAATGCAATTAACCTGCATTTTCTCTGAGGAAAATTCATCATATCTTAAGGGAACATATAGATGTCACAAATGGAACCATCATTTCTACTTCTTTTAATTTCAGCTAAATCATTTTTGGCTTCACTGTCGTCTAACAAACTGTTGACTTGGTTTTATTCTACAGTTCTCTTATTACCCTTCATTCGGTCACTCAGTGCCTTTTGATGGCCACCTTCGAGCATCTTTTGCTCCTGCCTTTTGGGATCTTTCAGTACCATCTTCCATGAGGTCTTCTTTACCCCCTCTGAGGTCTTACGTTGCCTCTTCCTTGAGGTCTTTGTTACTTATGGACTTTTTTTGTAGAGTTGTCTCTATCTAGAGATCTCCAATCTTCCTGCCCATTGTTCTCTGTTTCTTCTTGTGGTTGCTGCTTTAAGTGCATTGGCACATTAAATGCATTACCTCTTTAAATGCATTATTTCTTTAAATGTATTACCCCTTTAATGAGTTGTGTCTTTCAATGCATTATCTCTTTAAGTGCATCACCGCTTTAAGACTGTCAACTTTTTTAAAAAACTGTTAGCAACTGCTGATTCTCTCTATGTGCTTTTCCTGCACTTTTGAAGTTTTGGTTGAATCCTGGTTGCTCCTTTTTGAATCTTTTAAAACTTCTTTTCTACTGCTGGAAAGCTCTTCCGATGCCCACTGCTGTTTTCTCTTTGACTGGATGGAGAGTCCATTCTCCCTCCCCTCCTCGATGTGCTGGTTGGTTTCCCTTCTCGATTTCAATGGGAGATCCAACATATTCCATCTGCGGACGTTTCTAAAAAAAACTTTTCAAGTTCTATTTTTGAAGAATAATTTTGGGGACTTCTACTCAAAATTTCAGAACTTTGCTGCCTGCATTCCCTCAGTGCAGGGGTTGCTACCCATACCCACTGCAGGATCTGCCCAGATCGGCAACCTCAGCATCTTTGGTCACCAGCTCTTCTTAAAAACTTGCTACAGGTCCTTCAGACATTTTTCCCTTTACACTTTCAACACTTCTCTCTGTGCTACCCTCTCATCTTACCTTCAAATTCCTCCGCAGCAACTCTTCTGTCTTTTTTTAAACTTAACTTCTACTTTTCCTTCAACTCAAGTCTCTGAAGGTGGCAGAGCAACTGGAGAAGGTTGTGAAGAAAGCATAATTGTGAAGAAAGCATACAGTATGTTAGCCGTTAAAGGCAGGGGTATAGAGTACAAGAGCTGGCCTTTAATGTTGCAGTTGTATAAAACATTGGTTAGATCTCATTTGGAATACTGCGTCCAGTTCTGGTCGCCTTACTACCGGAAGGACGTGGAGACTCTGGAGAGAGCGCAGAGGATGTTTACCAGGATGCTGCCCGGTATGGAAGGTCTGAGTTACAAGGAGATGTTAGGCAAACTGGGGCTGTTTTCCTTAGAAAGACGTAGACTTAGAGGAGATCTAATAGAGGTGTACAATATTATGAGGGGTATAGATAGAGTAAACAGGGTTAAGCTCTTTCCTAGGATGGACTCGAATAACACGAGGAGTCACGGGCTTAGGGTGAGGGGGGTAAGGTATAATTTGGATGCTAGAGGGAGTTTTCTCACACAGAGGGTGGTGGGGGTATGGAATGCACTGTCAAGTAAAGTGGTGGAAGCAGGTACTCTGGAGTTATTTAAGAAATACTTAGATGGGCACATGAACAGAATGGGAATGGAGGGGTATAGAAAACTGATTTAAAATAGGGATCATGAGCCTTGGGAGTCCTGGGAAGTGTGTAAATAGATGATGATATTGATGTACTTGTTTTTATCCTACAGGTGCTTTGGTCCACCTTGTTGTCTAACAAGGGGCATACACGCGATGGGTCGTGAGAGGGCTGCTCTTGGATCTTTTTTCGAGAGTATCCTAGTGCTTCACATCGTTAGTGTACGCTTGACCTGGACCATTTGATGGGCAACACGACAGCTCAGTGACTATCGCTGTGCTGTGCAGATACATGAATTTGGGCCTGTGTCTGTGGGAGTTTGCGCATTCTCCCTGTGCTTGCGTGGGTTTTCTCTGGGAGCTCCGGTTTCCTCCCACATCCCAAAGATGTGCTCTTAGGCTAATTGGCAAAACAAATTCTCCCTAAATTGTCTCAAATTTGGTTTTTAATCCATAGATCTATAAACATTGACAGGGATCGCGGGTAGAGATGGGAACATAGGGATGGCGGCGCTGGCTCGTTGGGCCGAAGGGCCTGTTTCCCGTGATGTTTTGTTCTTTGTTCTTTGTTCAAAATCACAGCCCTTACTGCTGAAGATTATTTTCTTTCAGTTTTGTTTTCTTTTATAAATTTCTAAACTTCTGACTGCATCGGCCATACCATTTCATCCTGACTCTAAACATTGGCTATGTTCTCTGTCCATAGATGCTAAAATTAAGGATGATATGCTTCAGTTATACAGGACTTCAATGAAACAATGTGGGACAGGATTTTACAGCCTTGCTTATCCAAAAACCATAAGATCCTGTCCCAGGTCAATGGGCCTTTCCGTTGTCCTCCCCTCACCTGCTCCAATTCCCGTGGCGGGGGAGGATGATAAAATTTCTGCCTACATCTCAAAAATTGTGCGCAGTTTTGATCTTTTTCTTAAAAGAAGAATGTAAATACAGTGGTGGTGGTTTAAAGGACATTTATTGATGGATATGTGCAATGAGTTGGGTGTCTTATGAGGAAAGGTTGGACAGGCTGTGTTGTTTCCAAAATGGTATTTCCACAGTTCCGGAGATCCAGGTTCAATTCCTATCTTGGGTTACTGTCTGTGCAGATTTCTCCAGGTACTCCGGTTTCCTCAGTATGAAAGACATGTTGGTTAGGTGGATTGACCAGGATAAACATCCAGGGTTACAGGGATAGAGCAGGAGTAAGGAATGGGCAAAATGCTGTTTTGGAAAGTCATTGCAGATTCGATGGGCTGAATGACCTCTTTCTGTGGGAATTCTATCATTCTAAAGACAGATCACGAAGTTCAATTGCCTCCTCCGAGATGTATGAAGATCTGACCTTTATACCTTCTTCATTTCTGCTCACTAGGAAGGCTTATCATCTCTTGATTTATGTGAGTGGTAATTACATTCTTTCCCTTTGTCTTTGTGTGCTTTTCCTTTAGCTTTTCATTATTGCTTCAGTTAAAAACAAATCAATATTTTTCATTGCATAATTCACATATAGAATCATAGAATCCTTACAGTGCAGAAGGAGGCCAACTTGCCTTTCGGGTGTACACCGATTCTCTGACAGTGTCCTACCCAAGCCTTTTTCCCCACCCTATCCCTGTAACACAATACATTCAGAGTGGCCCATTCACCTAATTAGACATCTTGGGACACTCAGGGGCAATTTAGCAGGGCCAATCCACCTTTCCTGCAAATCTTTGGGCACTAATGGGGCAATTTAGCATGGCCAATCCACCTAACCTCCACATCATGGAAGAAACCAGAACAACCAGAGCAAACACATGCAGAAACAGGGAGAACGTACAAACTTCAGCCAGACAGTCACCCAAGCTGGGACTTGAACCTGGATCCCTGGCGCTGTGAGGCAGCAGTGCTAACCACTGCACCATCTTGTTAGCAAGGAGTTAAATTTGTATTTTGAGTGGGATAATCCAGATGTATAATTTACCTGGTGTTTAACAGTACCTATATTTCACAGATTATTGTCTGCTAGATTCCTGAAGAATTTGTGATTTGCTTTACTAGCCATCCTCTGCAAACAGCAGATTAATCAGCAACTTCTCCTCTTTCCTCAGTTCCACACTTGCCATGAAAAAAGATATTTTCTGTTCTGCAATTAAACTGTGCAAGTACCAATCCAGATTTATTGACCATTAAAGATACATTCTCAAAAAAAGAATCACTCTCTGGTAGATTCTATTATTTAAATCGTTTGCTTTCCTCATCTTTTAATGGACAAAGAAAGGATAATTCAGTGACTGTTATTATTGAAATAAACTGAAGATGGTTAGATGGGCACACTTTATGCATTCCAACTAAATTACAGATTTCTTTTTTATAATGTAAATATGTTACGTAACTGTTTAGCTCTCAATATCCCACCCACATGATAGTTTAAGTTTCTAATGTTTATTTATTAGTGTCACAAGCAGGCTTACATTAACAATACAGTGAAGCTGTACAAATCTACTGTGCAAATCCCACACTCAGCACGCTCCAGTGCCCGTTTGAGTACACTGAGGGAGAATTTAGCATGGCCAATGCACCTAACCAACATGTTTTTCAGACTGTGGGAGGAAACCAGAGCACCCAGAGGAAACCCATGCGGAGAATATGTAGAATCCACACAGACAGCAGAAAAGCCAGGAACCAAAGTGAGTTACCAGGCATTGTGAAGCAGCAGTGCAAACCACTGTGCCACGATGCCACTCCTATGGCCTCTTCAAGGAAGAGAATTCCTAATTAAAATGCTTGCTGCCACCAGAATGTTGTAATCTGCTGCAATGTCTTCAATCAGACCACTGTGGTTGGTCTATTGGTGTATGAACACTCTGATTAAGGATCCAACTGATGGGTTAATCAGGTAGTCTTTGCCTTGTATTTAACTGGGAGTGTCAGTTCCTCTGACGCTCCCGGAAGTAGACAGCTGATTGATAGCGCTCTGTGTACTGCTGTTGGAATTGTAAATAAAAAGATTTTGGTGAAGGGATTTCTACCTCTGCAGACCTATTACACCTGCCTGCTGACCTGGCTTTCATGAAGTCAGCTTTTATCAATAGATCCATCAGCTTCACAAATCCTTTTTGATCCCCACCTGACATTTTGGATGACATTTTCTTCCTTTATTCACTTATCATTCCAGGCCTGATCTGCGGAGCTGAGTTACAGAAAACTAACCGAAAGTACGATACATTCTAGAGCTCTTTGATCAAGGGAGCTTTTCTTTGAAGGAGAGCTCAAAGTGGCAAGAATCTGAAATTCAGATTAAGGAGGTGCAGAGATCTTTTTGAGCTGATGTTTAATTATAAGCGGGATAATCATAAACAGAGTGGGAGGAGAATTATATAAAGTGGGGAGCAATTGGTTTAAATGCCTTGTTTCTGTACATAGTATATAAATCCACTTACAATTCTACCCACTTTAAAAGTAAGTTCTATTCTTTCTTCTTCCATTCCTGTGATATAATTTCCTTCACTTTATTTTATTGTTATGTGGGTTCCTCAGCTGCCATTTTATAAATTTTTGCCTTTGAGACTGCATGTACATTTAAATTCTCCTCCTGTCTGCCTGGATATCCTTCTGGATGCTCCGGTTTCCTCCCATGGTCCAAAGATGTGCGGGTTAGATGGATTGGCCAGGCTAAATTGCCCCTTAATGTCCCCATGTGTGTAGGAGGATCTGTCATGGGAAATACATGGGGTTACATGGATAGAGGGTCAGGAAAGGCGCCCTGTCAGAGAGTTGGTGCAGACTCGATGGGCTGAATGGCCTTTTTCTCACTGGGGGATTCTACGAAATCTGAAGACTGTCAGCAATGTTCCTTTATTCTCTGTAGAATATTCAGTTCATAGAATCATAGAACACCTACAGTGCAGAAAGAAGCCACTTCAGTCCATCGAGCCCGCACCAATAACAATCCCACCCAGACCCTGTTTTTGTATTTATCCTGCTAATCCCCCTGACACTAAGGGGCAACTTAGCATGGCCAAGCAACCTAACCTGGACATCTTTGGACCATGGGAAGAAACCAGAGCACCCAGAGGAAACCTACGCAGATACAGGGAAAATGTGCAAACTCCACACAGACAGTGACCCGAGCCGAGAATTGAACCCACATCCCTGGCAGTGTGAGGCAGCAGTGATAATCACTGTGCCATTGTGCAGCCCACTGAACTCTTCTGGAAAATAATGAATGATTGAGATAATTAGGTAACTAATTAATTTTCTCACATTGTAACAAGGATTCTAAAGGGTCATTTTGGAGGACAGATTCAATTGTCAGCTTTCTATGATCTTCTCATGTGGACACAGGGATATGGATCATCAGGTTCTGTTCTAACATTCCCTTTTATTGAACAGTTTTGGAAAAGCAATCTGACTTTAGTTTTAGCTTCAACTAAACTGAAACAAACATAGAGAAGCCACTGAGGAAGAAAAACTCTGTTTTTCTCTCCACAGATGCTACAAGACCTGCTGAGTATTTCTTGACTTTCGGTTTTTTCTAAATTATGTAATTCATTGCTGGAACTCAACTAATGGAACAGTCCCTTAGAATCATAGACTCCTTACAGTGTTCTCCGTGCAGGCACCCAATGAGCCTGCACTGACAACAATCCCACCCAGATCATATCCCCGTAAACCCACATATTTAAAGTTTATTCATTAGTCTCAAATAGGGTCGCATTCGCACTGTAATGAAATTAATTGTGAAAATCTCCTAGTCACCACACTCCGGCACCTGTTCAGGTACACTGAGGGAGAATTTTACATGGCCAGTTCACCTAACCTACACAACTTTGGAGTATGGGAGGGAACCCATGCAGACATGGGGTGAATGGGCAAACTCCACACAGTTACCCAAGGCTGGAATTGAACCCGGGTCCCTGGCGTTGTGAGGCAGCAGTGCTAACCACTGTGCCGCCTTCTACTTGTGTGGTTTAAGCACAGAAATGAGTTGCTCCACACTCAGACAAGAATGCAAAAGTCACCTCCCAGATCCTCTTCGGCATGATGTACTAACTCTTTCAACACTTCTGCTTTGCCCCTCATTGCTCCCACCTCCAATGTCAGGTGTGAGGCCTGCCTTCTTTCTAAGATTGAAACCTTTCTTGAGATCTAGGGGATTTTCACAGTAACTTGCAGTGTTAACATAAGCTCGATGTGATGCTAATAAATAAACTTTCTCTTCGCTATCTCTCAGGTGTTTCCCTTGCTCATCAGGTCAAACTTTCCCTAAGTTTCTAGCTATCTCAGCATTGGGCATATTTGTTTTCTTCCTCTTTCCCTCTATCCACCCCTCCATGTTTATTCTCATGCACTCTCCATCCCACTCCTCTTGTTTCATGTATAAGGACTCCTCTTCTTCATTGTGTGTTTCTGTGAGAGGCTTTATTGAACTGATCTTAAGATCAGTTCACCCCACCACCCCCCAAGACTGCCTCATGGCATTGTCACATGACTACAGAAAGCCAGGAGCGTCACTCAGATTGGTTATAATTCAAAACCCAACACCCACAGTACAACCGACCGCTCAAAGTTCTTCACTAATTCCAACGCGAAGTAATGTTATAACTTCTCCCCTGCCTTCAGGCACTAGTCCCATTCTCCCCAAAACTGCTGTCATAATCCATCCTCAAAGAACTCATTCTTGGCCCATCTTCTCTTGCAAACTATTGCCCAGTTCCCAACATCCATTTTCCTTTCCAAGTTCCTTAAACATACCCAAAGATAGAATAGAATCATAGAATCTCTACAACACAAAAGGAGGCCATTCAACCCATTGAGTCTGCACAGACCACAACCCCACTCAGGCTCTATCCCCATAACATTCACCTTAGCTAATCCCTCTGACACTAAGCAACAATTTAGCATGCCCAATCCACCTAACCAACACATCTTTGGAGTGTGGGAGGAAACCGGAGCACCCGGAGGAAACCCACGCAGACATGGTAAGAACGTGCAAACTCCACGCATATAGTGACCCAAGCCGGAAATTGAACTCGGGTCCCTGGTGCATTGAGACAGCAGTGTGTCAATATGCCGTCCCTGGAGGTTAAGTGGACTGGCCGTGCTACATTGTCTCTTAGTGTCCAAGATGCGTATGTTAGGGTTAATTAGTGGGGTATATACATGGGGTTACGGGGGTGGAGCGAATGTAAGATACTCTGTCGTAGAATCAGTGCAAACCTGATGGGCAGCATGGCCTTTTTCTGCACAGTGGTGATTTTATGATTCTATCTCTCGCCACCTCCAGAATTCAAGTCCTCTTTTCCTGTTGGCAAACCACATGCAACTTGCTGCAAGTAGCTTCCTGCCCTTGTCGCTGCATTGAAATAATCAGAATCAAAGCCACAATAGATAATGTCTGTGACTGCGACAATGGTTCTTCTTCATGATCTTCTTCACCTCGGTACTTAAAACCTTTACTGATAGCTGCAGGGACCCGGGTTGGGATTCCCAGCTTGGGTCACTGTCTGTGTGGAGTCTGCACATTCTCCCTGTGTCTGCGTGGGTTTCCTCCGGATGCTCCAGTTTCCTCCCACAATCCAAAGGTGTGCGGATTAGACATGTTGGCCGTGCTCCCGGGCTGCGTTCATTAGGGAGATTTGTCAGGTAAATATGTGGGATTACCGGGATAAGGCCTGGATGGGATTGTTATGGTTGCAGACCGAATGCATCCTTCTGCACTGTAAGGATTCTGTGATTCTATGAATTCAGACAGAGAAAGAAACTGAGCTTACCGGTCAGAACAAGATTGCTAAAATGTGAATGAAATGATTCTATGATTAACTTTGTTTCTCTGTCCAAGGATGCTGCCTAGCCTTTTTCTCATTTATTCTTCCACAATCATGTCTGTATCACTGGCATTTGTTGCCCAGCTCTTACTGCCCTTGAACTGGGTGACTTGCTGGGCCATTTCAGAGGATAGTTAGGAGTCAATCAGATTGCTGGGGATGTGGTGATGGTTTGCCTTCCTGAAGGACATTAGTGAAGCAGATAGGTTTTTAACAATCAATGACGGTTTTGAGGTTATTGTTACTGAGGTTTGCTTTCAATTTCAGACTTTATTAGTTGACTGAATGCAAATTCTCTTGTCTCCCAACGAATAGTCTGGCCTTCTGGATGATGAGACTAGTGACATTACTGCTCTATTATCTTCTCCCTACATTATCCACTCAACATTTCCAATATCTTCTAGTTGTATGTCATAAGACAGTAAAGGGAGTTAACTTCAAGAATTATCATAAAATCTGCTCTGCAGAAGGAGGTCATTCAGTCCATTGAGCCTGCACCGACAACAATCCCACCCAGGCCCTATCCTATCCCCATAAATCCATATATTTTCCTTGCTAATCCCCCCTTACACGAAGAGGCAATTCATGATGGCCATTCAACCTAACCCACACATCTTTGGAGTGTGGGAGGAAACCCACGCAGACACAGGGAGAATATGCAGACTCCACACAGAGAGCGATAGGAATTGAATCAAGGTCCCTGGCACCGTGAGGCAGCAGTGCCAACCACTGAACTACCACGCCACTCACTAACTTACATTTTTAACAGCTAGTAGCCTGCACATAGCTTCAAGAATATTCACAGGAGGGGATAATATTTGAGGAGTCAGTGGAATGAAGGATATGATGGACTGCATGTTTGGAGGTAAAATGCAATGATACTCTTGTGTCTATGACTTGTATTGAACTTTGTCAAGCAGTAAATAATAAATGGGTGATTGGAGGAAAGTGTTTAAAATTGTAGAACAACGATGCAAGATGGAAATAGATCAGAGCCAGGCTATAGAAAGCTCTGGAACAAACTGGACATGAGATCAACAATAAGGGATTCAGAACAGATAGCTGGAAAAAGGTTTTACAGATGATGTGGAATTCTAACAGGGTTAGACAGGATAGATTCAGAAAGAATGTTCCCAATCGTGGGAGAGTCCAGAAGGGCCTTTTAGAATTGAGTTGAGGAGAAATTTCTTCACCCAGAGGGTGTTGAATGTGTGGAATTCACTACCACAGAATGTAGTTGAGGCCAAAATCTTGTCTGACTTCAGGAAGAAATTAGATTTAGTTCTTGGGAGGACTAAAGGGATATGGCGGGGAAGAGAGGGGAATCAGGATATTGAATCCGATGATCAGAATGATTGGTGGAGCAGGCTCAGAGAGCCTAATGGCCTACTCCCAATTCTAGTTTCGAAGTTTCTATGTTTCTTTGACAATCAGTGTCAGTGATAGGGTAGATGTCATGGATAGAAAATAAAATTGGGCAGCTCATAAAACAGAGGGGGCGGTGGTTTCCCACCAGGAGGATTAAGTTAAAATTGTTAACTGTATTGATATTTAAGAAAAGGTTAGAGAGGCGGTTACGGAAGAGATATATGGGAGCAGAGCAAACATCATGAATGACTTATACTTCACTACGGTAGTAAGGGAATGTTGCACTGTTGGGGCGCTGTCTTTCAGACAAAATGTTAAACTGAGGCCCCATTTGACCTTCGGTGGATTTAGATCTCATGGTATTATCTGAAAAAGAAGCAGGAGGTCCTGTCAGCATTTAGCCCTCAATCAAAAACTGAAAGTGGTGATTTGGTTCTTTATTTCATAGAACATAGAACATAGAACATAGAACAATACAGCACAGAACAGGCCCTTCGGCCTTCGATGTTGTGCCGACCAAAATAAAAAGCAATGCCCTCCAAACTAAACCATTCCCTTCTCTCCATATACTTATCAATTAACCTCTAAACCCACCAAATTGGCGCATCTACAACAGCTGCAGGCAGGGCATTCCACTCCTAATCCTCTTGAGAAGAACCTACTCTGATATCCGTCCTATAACTCAACCCCTAATTTAAAGCTGTGTCCCCTCGTGCTAGCTTTCCATCAGAAAAGGCTATCACGTCCACCCTATCAAACCTCTAATCATCTTATAGTTCAAAAGTCCTTTAGCGCCCTCTAACAAAACAACCTCAAATCCTCACCCTCTTCATAGACCTCCCTCCATACGCAACATCCTGTAACCTCCTCTGTACCCTCTCCAGCCTCCCATCTTCTTATATTGGGACAGAACTGCACACAATACTCCAAGTGCGGCCGCACTAGGTTTGTACAGTGCAACATATGCTGCGGCTCCAAATTCAACCCCCTACCAATAAAAGCTAAGACTCCATAAGCCTTCTTAACAACTTTATCCACTTGACTGCCTACTTTCAGGGATCTATTGACACATACACCAATTTCATTGGTGTTTGTGATCTGTCTGCAAATTGGCTGCAGTCTTCCCTTTATTAGACCCAATGATAACTCTTTCGAGGAGTTTCAATGGCTTTGTGGTAAAAAACGACAAAAGTCGCCATAATTCCAGATGACCATAGGTTACACTCTGCTTTCAGGGAGAGAGCTGACTGGTGATGATTTGATCTGGGGATTCCCACACCTCAGGCGAGGGGATAAGGTTGAGAAGACGGGGTTTCATGAATAACCTCAGCAGATTTGGGGAATTGGACCCACGCTGTTGGTGTCACTCTTCAGCATGAACTGCCGTCCAACCAACAAAGTTAAAGCAGTTTGGGCTGTCTTAAAGTCAGAAAGCAGATGTACTTAGAATAACAAAGTACAGTACAGCACAGGAACTGGCTCTTCAGCTTTCCAAGCCTGTGGTGATCATGATGCCTGCTTAACTTATAGAGTCCGTATCCTTCCATTCTCATTCAATGCATGCATTTGTCTAGTTGTCTCTTAAGTTCTGCTATCGTACCTGCTCCCACCACCTCTCCAGGCAGCGGATTCCAGACATTCACCACTCTCTATGTAAAAACTTTGCCTCGCACATCTCCTCTAAACATTTCCCCACGCACCTTAAAACTACGTTCCCTAGTTCTTGACTTTTCTACCCCAGGAAAGAGTATCTGACCTCTCTCTCCATGCCAGTCATAATCTAGTAAACCTCTATCAGGCCACGTCTCAACGTCCATCGTCCCACTGAGAACAAACTGAGTTTCTCCAACCACTCCTCATAGCTTGTCTATACGCTTTTCCATCTTATTATTTTATTTGATTTGATTTATTATTGTTACATGTATTGGGATACAGTGAAAAGTATTGTTTCTTGCATGCTGTACAGATAAAATATACTGTTCACAGAGTACATAGGGGGAGAAGGAAAGGGGAGGGTGTGTACTATAGTGCTGCAGTCATAGCTAGGATGCAGAGAAAGATCAACTTCATATAAGTTAGGCCCATTCAAAAGTCTGATGGCAGCAGGGAAGAAACTGTTTTCGAGTCGGTTGATATATGGTCTCAGACTGTTTTTATCTATTTCCTGAACGAAGAAGATGAAAAAGAGAATATCTGTAATGAGTGGAGTCCTTGATTATGCTAGCTGCTTTCCCGAGACAGTAGGAAGTGTAGATGGAGTCAATGGCTGGGAGGTTGGTTTATGTGATGGACTGGGCTTCGCTCGCTTACTTTTGTAGTCTCTTGCAGTATTGGACAGAGCAGGAGCCATACCAATCTGTGATACATCTAGAAAGGATGCTTTCTATGGTGCATTGGTAAAACTTGGCGAGAGTTGACGTGGGCATGCTGGAATTGCTTCGCCTCCTGAGAAAGTAGAGGCTTTTATTAGCCTTATGAGACATTATAACCTTATGGTGTGGAACTGAGGCTAATTTTCAGTATATTTCATAGAACATAGAACATTACAGCGCAGAACAGGCCCTTCGGCCCTCGATGTTGCGCCGACGAATTAAGAAAAAGCAATGACCCTCTAACCTAAACCATTCCCTTTTCGTCCACAAACCTATCCACTGACCTCTTAAACGCCCCCAAACTTGGTGCATCTACAACTGCAGCAGGCAGGGCATTCCATACCCTTACCACCCTCTGGGTAAAGAACTTACCTCTGACATCCATCCTATAACTACCACCCCTTAATTTAAAGCTATGTCCCCTCGTGCTAGCTTTCTCCATCCTAGGAAAAAGGCTATCACTGTCCACCCTATCTAAACCTCTGATCATCTTGTATGTTTCAATAAGGTCTCCTCTTAGCCGCCTTTTTTCTAAAGAAAACAACCTCAAATCCCTCAGCCTCTCCTCATAAGACCTGCCCTCCATACCAGGCAACATCCTGGTAAACCTCCTCTGTACCCTCTCCAATGTCTCCACATCTTTCTTATAATGTGGGGACCAGAACTGTACACGATACTCCAAGTGCGGCCGCACCAGAGTTTTGTACAGTTGCAACGTGCATAAGTACTTCTAAGAAAGTTTGCAACTATGACTCAAGTTTTTAGCACTTTTACTTTCTTTTCAAGGGGAGTAATCTTGATAGAAATTTTCATTATCGTTAATAATTATATAACCTCCATGCTGACCTAACATATATTAAGTTATGTTGTGAAATTCATTATCAACAATAATGAGATTTTATGGTTGATTATCTGCAGACAACAGTCCTATCAGTTTCCAGCTTTCTTGTCATATATTTCCTGTGATTTCAGATAGTATCTTTAGTACGTTGACCTTTCGCCAATCTGCTGATGTAAAATACAAGAATAAAACTTGTAAAATGTTTGAATCCGATCCTATCTGGAACATCAGCTCATCTTGTTCAATAAAGTTAAAGTTCTCACTCGATTGACAGCTTATCAGACTTTTCAGATTGCTATCAAAATAATGAATAGGAAATTTCACACAGTGTCTTGCAAGAGAGAGAAGAAATATTTTCATTTTTATGTTGACTTTTACAAGTTCAGAAGATCTGAAAGTAGAACTCACCAAGAACTTTGTGGCATAGTTGATTCATAGAATCCCTATTGTGCAGAAGGAGGGCATGCAGCCCATCTAGTTTGCACTGACAACAATCCCACCCAAGCCCTATCCCCTAACCCAACATATTTACCTTGCTAGTCCCGCTGACACTAAGGGGCAACGTTTTTAGCATAGCCAAACCACCGAACCTGCACCAGAAGCTTTAGAGGGTAGACGATGAGAAGTTATTTCCTCTTGTCAGTAAGCCTGGGACAAGAGGGCACAATCTCAGAGGAAGGGGTTGCCCTTTTAAGAGAGTAAGAAGGAGGAATCTCTTTTCTCAGATAATGGCGAGTCTGCACTGATCACAATCCCATCCAGGACCTATTCCCATAGCCTCATACCCAAGTTAGTCCCCCTGATACTAAAGGGCAATTTCGCATGGCCAATCCACCTAACCCGCACATCTTTGGACTGTTGGAGGAAACCAGAGTATCCGGAGGAAACTCATGCAGACATGGGAGAATGTGTAAACTCCATACGACAGTGACCCCAGCCGGGAATCGAACCCAGGTGTTGTGAGGCAGCAGTGCTAATCACTGCGCCACAGTGCCATCCCAAAGTATGGAGGACAGGAAACCTTTCCCCATTTTCCCTGCATTAAAATAAATCTGCACTGGTAATTTTTGAAAGTGACATTGATTTTGAGTTTGCGAGATTTCCAAATGCTGGGTTGAATAATAAAACCAGTCAGGTATCTGTTTAATAATCTAAAAAAAGCCAAACTCTACAATACGACACTTGTTTGTGATTTTGAACATAGTGCACAGATTTACAGAGTGAGTGGGTCAGATCTGGAATTCACTGCCTGAAGAATATGTCAGAGGCAGAATGAATTGAGACCCTTAGAAGAAATTTGGATAATAAGGAGTGCTAAATTGCTCCTTAATGTCTTGGGATGCATAGGTTAGAGGGAACGGGGGGGGCAAATGTGTAACGTTGCGGGCTTAGAGCCAGGGTGGGATTGTTGTCAATGTAGACCTCAATGAGTCGAATGGCCTCCTTCTGCATTATAGGGATTCTATGATTCTATGAGGCCATTTGACTCATCTGTAACAACTGTCCAAATCGGCATCTCACCCAGGCCATATCCCTGGAACCCCACTTGTTTACCCTGTCTAAGCATCTTGGGACACTAAGGAGCAATTTAGCATGGCCAATTCACTTAACCTGCCTCACAGTGCCAGGGATCCATTGATTCCTAACTTGGGTCACTATCTCTGTGGAATCTGCACTTTTCCCCCATGTCTGCATTGGTTTCCTTCACGTGCTCCGGTTTCCTTCCGCAGTTCGAAAGACATGCTGGTTCGGAGCATTGACTATGCTAAGTTCTTCCTAAGTGTTCCCAAACCGGAGTATGGCGACTGGAGGATTTTGATTTGATTTATTATTGTCACATGCATTCGCGTACAGTGAAAAGTATTATTCTTAAGCGCTATACAGGACAAATCATGTTATTCAGAGAGAAGGAAAGGAGATGTTGAAGAATGTAGTTCCACGGTCATAGCTAGGGTGTAGAGAAAGATCAACTTAGTGCAAGATAGGTTTGATGCCTGCAGGGAAGAAGCTGTTCTTGAGTCGATTGGTACTTCTGCATTTTTTTCCTGCTGGAAGAAGGTGGAAGAGAGAACGCCTGGGATGTGTAAGGTCCTTAATTATGCTGGCTGCTTTGCCAAGGCAGCAGGAAGTATAGACAGATTCAATGGATGGGAGGCTGGCTTGTGCGATGCATTGGGCCAAATTCACAATCTTTTGCCGTTTCTTGCAATCTTGGGCAGAGCAGGAGCCATATCAAGCTGTGATACAGCCAGAAAGAATGCTTTCTATGGTGCATCTGTAAAAGTTGGTGAGAATCATAGTTGACATGTCAAATTTCCTTTGTCTTCTGAGAAAATAGAGGTGTCAATACGTTTTTGTTAACGATAGTGTTGGCATGGGGGAACCGGGATGGGCTGTTAGTGATCTGGAACCTAAAAACTTGAAGTTCTACTTTGTCCCCATTAATGTAGACAGGGGCATGTTCTCCTTTACGCTTCTGAAGTCAATGACAAACTCCTTCATTTTGATGATATTGAAGGAGAGATTATTGTTGCTGCACCAGTTCACCAGATTCTCTCTCTCATCTCTACGCTCTGTCTCATCATTGCTTGAGATCTGTCCACTATAGTGGTGTTGTCAACAAATTTGAAAATGGAATTGAAGGGGAATTTGGCCACACAGTCATGAGTGTATAAGGAGTATAGTAGGGGTTTGAGACCACAGCCTTGTTGTTGAGGATGGTCACTGGAGGAGACGTTGTTGCCTATCTTTACTGCTTGCGGTTACTGATTTTCACAATAACTTTATTATAGTGTTAATGGAAGACTGCTTGTGACAGTAATAAATAAGTAAAATCTTTGGACTGTGGGAGGAAACCCAGGCAGACTCGGGGAGAATGTGCAAACCCCACGCAGATGCCGGAATTTTACCTCCTTGCTTGCCTGAGGCTCATAAGATCCTGCCTGAGGCCAACAGAGAATGATGTTCTGCAAGCTGTATTTGCCCCAATTTCAGGACGAGCGTGGCGGTAAAATTTCAGTCAGACAGTTACTCAAACTGGGAATCAAACGTGGGTCTCTGGTACTGAGAGGCAGCAGTGTTAGCCACTGTGCCTCTGTGCTGCCCTCAATAATACAAAGAACAACAAAGAACAAAGAACAGTGCAGCACAGGAAACAGGCCCTTCGGCCCTTCAAGCCTGTGCTGTGCATTGGTCCAACTAGACCATTTGTTTGTATCCATCCATTCCCAGTCTGTTCATGTAACTATCCAGGTGATTTTTAAACAATCCCAGCGTGTTTGCCTCCACCACTCTACTTGGCAGTGCATTCCAGGCCCCCACCACCCTCTGCATAAAAAACGTCCCTCTGATATCTGAGTTATACCTTGCCCCTCTCACCTTGAGCCTGTGAGCCCTCGTGATCGTCACCTCCGACCTGGGAATAAGGTTTTCACTGTTCACCCTATCTATACCCCTCATAATTTGTACACCTCGATTACGCCTCCCCTCATCCTCCGTCTTTCCAGGGAGATCAACCCCAGTCTACCAAATCTCTCCTCATAACTAAGACAAAATAATTTGAAGAGAAAGGATTCTCTGGGATGTGGCAGGGGTGTTGGATCAGATGAACTGCTTTATCAGTGAGCGGGCAGGAACACAATGAGCTGAATGACCTCCTTTTGTGATCTAACCAATTCTATTTATTAATAACAACTCATCTCACAAGCTAACTTTAAAGGTCTAGCTGCTTCAAAATAATACATATTATTCCCAATTATGTACATTTTCAGTAGACCAAGGATCAACTTTTAACGCTTCTAAATGTATTGTGTAAAAGGTTTGGGCAAGAGATGTAGGGATACTTATTGTGTACATACTTATCAAAGTAAAGTGCAGGAAAAAACCCCCCACAAAATAGGCTTCTTAAATTGGACCATGGGGAAGACTTTATTCTAGGTGTGCACTGTCCCAGAATCACAGCCTAGCCTACTGAACCAGGGTCAACCCTGGGGGGCTCTGGAGTCACCTCAGGGCTCACAATGACCCCCACTCTTAAAGGAGCAGTATGCTCCCCAACCCAACCCCCTTCCCTCCCCCCCACCCCACCCACCTCCAATATACATACGTCACAATTTTGGAATAGATTTTTATGCACCAAGTGGCAATGACTTGGAACTCGCTGCCCACAAGGCTGGTGAAAGAAGAGATGATTAATTGTCTCAAAAGGAAATTGGATGGTCCTTTAGGAAAATGAAGTTGTGGCACAATGGGAAAAGAGTGCGGGAATGGGACAAACTGGATAACTCCACAGAGGGCTAGAATAGACTATATGAACTGAATGGCCTCTTTCGGTACCATAATAAATCTATGAGGCTGATAAATTTTTAGGAACCATGGGTATGATTTTATGGCCTCGCCTGAGTGAGACCAGAGATTTTCACCTGAGGTTAACAGACATTTCTGATGTCCGCCCCTCACCCACTTCGATTCCGTGATGGGCGTGGTGATATATTTCTGGCACACATCTCACAACTGCTCATTTAAGTAAAGTTTTACGTTTATTAGTGTCACAAGTTGGCTCACATTAACACTGCAGTGAAGTTACAGTGAAAATTCTCCAGTTGCCACACTCCTGGCACCTGTTCGGGTACAATGAGGGAGAATTTAGCATGGCCAATGTACCTAGCCAGCACGTCTTGCGGACTGTGGGAGAAAACCAGAGCACCCAGAGAAAACCCATGCAGACACAGGGAGAATGCGCAAAATCCACACATGTAACAACCCAAACCGGGAATGGAACCTGAGTCCCTGGCGTTACGAGGCAGCAGTGCTAACCACTGTGCTAGTGTGCTGCTGCCCATCAAGAGGGCCATTAAAAGAACGTTGTCATTTTTGCCATATAACTGCATGCAGCCACCTATTCCACACCACCAGAGCAAATAAATCTCTTGTTAAGCAGGGAGGGTCTGTGCATTGATTGGTGCTTTGCGTAACTATCTTCTAAATCAATTGAGTTCTCACAGGTTAAATAAACCCATTGCTCTTAATCTGTCATCATTCGCTGAGCAGACCACAAGCAACTGGAATAATTATTAACATATTAAAGTTTACAGCCAATTTTCCGTCCTATTTATCAGCTGCCTGAGGCATGCTCCTGAATATTAAAGAATTTTACTGAGTGCCTTCAGGTTAGCACTCTATGCTGGCCCAGGACTTTAGCCACGAGATTTCTTGGCTATTCTGTCCTCGATGCTGCCACCGTTTCGCTGCCCTGACCTTCACTTGGCTTCATGTTGTTGGATTAGGATGTCTATTGACACTGCTGACTTTGTAAGCAAATATCAGCGATATCCCACTACCATCGGACCTGATGACAGCACTGTGTCTGGCAATGGATTGCAGTTAATGAATCACAGATGAGCTGAAGCAAGCAAAACATTGACACAGTAAACAGCAAAGCAAACTAAGTCTGTTTACCGAGGCTTTTTAAATCGAGTCTACACAACTGAGAGAGCAGCCATCTCTCCACCTGAAAACAGTGCGATACAGAACAATACAGCACAGGAGCACACACAACCCTTCAGCCCACTAACATGATGCCAAGTTAAATTAATCCCTTCGTCGATGTCTGAAGTTTATTTATTAGTATGGCAAGTAGGCTTACGTTAATACTGCAATGATGTTACTGTGAAAATCCCCTTGTCGCCACACTCCGGCACCTGTTCGGGTACATTGAGGGAAAATAAAGGGCCAATGCACCTAACCAGCAAGCCTTTCGGACTGTGGGTGAAACTGGAGCACCCGGAGGAAACCCACGCCGACACGGGAAGAATGTGCAGATTCTGCACAGACAGTGACCCAAGCTGGGAATCGAACCCTGGCACTGTGAGGTAGCAGTGCTAACCACTGTGCCACCCTGGAATATTCCTCTATTCCTTGCATATTTATGCACTTATTTAAAAGCCCCTGTTGTATCTCTCTCCACCACCACCTCTGGCAGCGTGTTCCAGGCACTTAGCATTCTCTGTGTTAAATATTTGCCCCTCACATCTCCTTTGAACTTTCCCCCTCTCACCTTATTAGACATTTCTAACTCTGAGAGAAAAGATTCTGTCAACCTTATCTGTGCCTTTCGTAATATTATAGCTTTCTATCTGCATCAGCCACTCCAGAGAAAACAACCCCAGTTTGTCCAGCTTCTCCTTATAGCTCATACCCTCTAATCCAGGCAGCATCTTGGTAAACCAGTAAAATACAGTGTGTATGGGAGAAAATGCCAATGAGGTATGTTAAAAACAATGCCAGTCAGTTGCCGTATAGGAACAGGTGTAGGCCAGTTAACATTTTTTCTCTGGGTTACTAAAAAGGGGCAAGCATGGGTGTGAGGCCAGCATGTTGTTGCCAGTGTAACATGTGGGAGGTCTTGGAGGCTCCTGGTCTCCCAGATGTCCATACCTGTGATCGCTGTGTGGAGCTGCAATCCCTACGGGACCAGGTAAAAGAACTGAAAATGCAGCTTGAGGACCTTCGACTCATTAGGGAGAATGAGGAGATTATTAATAGGAGCTACAGACAAGTAGTCACACCAGGGCAAAGGGGAGAAGGCACATGGGTAACTATTAGGAAGGGGAAACCTCAGGTGATGGAAAGTACACCGGTGGATGTCCCCCTTCAAAATAAGTACTCTTGCCTGAGTACTACTGTGGGGGACAGCTCATCCAAGGGAGGCAGCGGTGGCCAGCTCCCTGGAGCTGAACAAAAACAAAAACCTAAAAAACAGAGCAAAAAGGCAGTGCTTATAGGGGACTCCCTAGTGAGGGGGGCGGACAGGCGTTTTTGTGGACGCAGACGGGAGTCGCGGATGGTGGTATGTCTCCCTGGAGCTGGGATTCGGGATGTCTCTGGACGCGTCCCGGACATCCTGAAAGGGGAGGGTGAGGAACTGGAAGTTGTAGTACATATAGGTACTACTGACATAGGCAGGAAGAGGGAAGTGGACATGAAAAGGGATTATAGGGAACTGGGTAGGCAGCTGAGAGAGAGGAAAGCGAAGGTAGTAATCTCAGGATTGCTGCCTGTGCCTCGGGAGAGTGAGAGCAGGAATAGTATGAGGTGGAGGTTGAATACGTGGCTGAGGGACTGGAGCAGGGGGCAGGGATTCCGGTTCCTGGATCATTGGGACCTCTTTAGGGGCAGGTGTGACCTGTACAGCAAAGACGGGTGGCACCTGAATCCCAGGGGGACTAATATCTTGGCAGGAAGACTGGCTAGGGCTACTGGGGGGACTTTAAACTAGAAAGGTTAGGGGGAGGGAATAGTGATGTGGAGACTGGGAGCAAGGAAGTTAGCTCCCAGGTAGGGAAGGACTCTAGGCAGGATGAGAGGCAGGTTAGACGAGTGGGGGAGAAGGGAAATGTCCAGTCTGAGGGACTGAGCTGTGTCTATTTTAATGCCAGGAGTGTAGTAAATAAGGTGGATGAACTTAGGGCGTGGATTGCTGCTTGGGATTGTGATGTGGTGGCCATTACAGAGACTTGGATGTCTCAGGGACAGGACTGGGTACTACAGGTCCCGGGATTTAGATCCTTCAGGAAGGACAGGGAGGGAGGCAAAAGAGGTGGTGGAGTGGCACTGTTGATCAGGGACAGTGTCATGGCTGCAGAGAAGGTGGATACCGAGGAGGGAATGTCTACGGAGTCTCTGTGGGTGGAAGTTAGGAATAGCAAAGGGTCGGTGACGTTGCTGGGTGTATTCTATAGGCCGCCCAATAGTGACAGGGAAGTTGAGGTGCAGATAGGGAAACAGATACTGGAGAGATGTAGAAATAACAGAGTTGTTGTGATGGGAGACTTCAATTTCCAAACATCGACTGGAATATCCCAAGGGTAAGGGGTTTGGATGGGGAGGAGTTTGTTAGGTGTGTTCAGGAGGGTTTCCTGACACAGCACGTGGACAAGCCTACGAGAGGAGAGGCTGTACTGGACCTGGTACTAGCTAATGAACCAGGACAGGTGATGGATCTCTCGGTAGGAGAGCATCTTGGGGATGGAGATCATAATTCTATCTCCTTCACCCTTGCATTGGAAAAGGATAGGATCAGGCAGGCTAGGAAGGTGTTTGTCTGGAATAAGGGGAAATATGAAGACATCAGGCAGATGTTGGGGCGAATAAACTGGAAGGAGGTGTTCTTGGGGAAAAGCACAGAAGGAAGGTGGCAGATATTCAAGGAATGCTTGTCTGGAGCTTTGCACGACAACGTTCCGGTGAGACAAGGAGGTTTTGGTAGGACGCGGGAACCGTGGTGCACGAAGGCTGTGGTGAACATAGTCAGGAAGAAAAGAAAGGTGTATAAAAGGTTCAAAGAGCTAGGAGATGTGGGGGATCTAGAGAAGTATAAGGCTTATAGAAGAGAGCTTAAAAAGGAAATTAGGAGAGCCAGAAGGGGTCATGAGAAGGCCTTGGCTGGTAGGATTAAGGAGAATCCCAAGGCCTTCTACAAATATGTGAAAAGTAAAAGGATGAGAAGAGAAGGGATAGGACCTACAAAAGGTGAAGGGGGAAAAGTCTGTATGGAACCGGAAGAAATGGCAGAGGTGCTTAATGAGTACTTTGCCTCAGTATTCACGGTGGAAAGTGATCTGGGAGGATGCACTACAAGTTTGCGGCAGACTGAAAAGATTGAGTATGTAGATATTAAGGAAGCGGATGTGTTAGAACTTTTAAATGCTATCAAGATAGACAAGTCTCCGGGACCAGATGGGATGTACCCCAGGTTATTGTGGGAGGTGAGGGATGTCATTGCAGAGCCCCTGGCGATGATCTTTGCATCGTCGATGGAGACGGGAGAGGTTCCGGAGGATTGGAGGATTGCGGATGTGGTCCCTATTTTCAAGAAAGGGAACAGGGATAGTCCTGGAAATTACCGACCGGTGAGTCTGACCTCAGTGGTTGGTAAGCTGATGGAGAGGCTTCTGAGGGACAAGATTTACGAGCATTTGGAGAAGTTTAGGTTGATTAGAAATAGTCAACATGGTTTTGTAAAAGGCAGGTCGTGCCTTACGAGCTTAATTGAGTTCTTTGAAAATGTGACTGAACACATTGACGAAGGAAGAGCAGTGGACGTGGTGTACATGGACTTCAGCAAGGCATTTGACAAGGTCCCACATGCAAGACTTCTTGAGAAGGTGAGAGGCCATGGGATCCAAGGGGCTTTGGCCTTGTGGATCCAGAACTGGCTTGCCTGCAGAAGGCAGAGGGTGGTTGTGGATGGCTCTTTTTCTGCATGGAGGTCGGTCACCAGTGGAGTGCCCCAGGGATCTGTTCTAGGACCCTTGCTGTTTGTCATTTTCATAAATGACCTGGATGAGGAAGTGGAGGGATGGGTGAGTAAGTTCGCCGATGACACGAAGGTCGGTGGTGTTGTGGATGGTCTGGAGGGATGTCAGAAGTTGCAGCATGACATCGACAGGATGCAAGACTGGGCGGAGAAGTGGCAGATGGACTTCAACGCGGATAAATGTGTTGTGGTCCATTTTGGCAGATCCAACGGGATGAATGAGTACACTATCAAAGGTAGGAGTCTTAGCTGTGTGGAAGAGCAGAGGGATCTTGGGGTCCGGGTCCATAAGACTCTCAAATCGGCCTCCCAGGTGGAGGATGTGGTTAAGAAAGCTTACGGTGTACTGGCCTTCATTCATCGAGGGATTGAGTTCAGGAGTCAGGAGGTAATGCTGCAGCTTTATAGGACCCTTGTCAGACCACACTTGGAGTACTGTGCGCAGTTCTGGTCGCCTCACTATAGGAAGGACGTGGAAGCTATTGAAAGGGTGCAGAGGAGATTTACAAGGATGTTGCCTGGATTGGGAGGCATGCCTTATGAAGACAGGTTGAGGGAGCTGGGACTGTTCTCCCTGGAGAGACGAAGGTTGAGAGGCGACCTGATAGAGGTTTACAAGATGTTGAGAGGAATAGATAGGGTGGACTCTCAGAGACTATTTCCCAGGGCTGAAATGGTCGTGACGAGAGGGCACAGATTTAAGGTGCAGGGAAGCAAGTACAGAGGGGATACTAGGGGAAAGTTTTTCACTCAGAGGGTGGTGAGTGAATGGAATCGGCTGCCGTCGGTGGTGGTCGAGGTGAACTCGCTGGGGTCTTTTAAAAGACTTCTGGATGAGTATATGGGATCCAATGGGATTGGGGGTTATAGATAGGTCTATGGCTGGGTAGGTTTTTGATGTGTTCGGCATAACTTGTGGGCCGAAGGGCCTGTTTGTGCTGTAGTGTTCTATGTTCTATGTAACACCTCAAGTCTCTGTTGATCTTCTGAGGGCAATGGTGGCATAGAGGCAATGTCACTGATCTTCTAATCTAGAGGGTGAGGCTAATGTTCATAGAATCATAGAATCCCTACAGCAATAAAGGAGGCCATTCAGCCCATTGGGTCTGCTCTAACCACAACCTCACCCAAACCCTATCCCCCTAACTCCATGCATTTACCCTAACTGGTCCCCACACCATAGTAAATGGTAAAAGTTAAAATTCAATGAATAGAAATCTGGAATTTAAAGTTAATCTCAGTGATCATTGAATCCCTACAGTGCACGAGGAGGCCATTCAGCCCATCGAGTCTGCACTGAAACTCTGAATGAGCACCTTACCCATGCCTTAGCCCCTTCACATCACACAGTCACTAATGTACACATTTCGGTGTACTAAGGGGGAATTCACCATGGCCAAAAAAAAAAGCAAAAAGAGTTACGCTGCCAAAGCTTTTCATCTTACAATCATAGAATCCTATAGTACAGAATGAAACCATTCAGCCCATCAAGTCTGCTCCGACCACAATCCCTCTCAGACACTATTCCCATAACCATATGCATTTAGCCTAACTAATCCCCCTGACACTATGTGGCAATTTAGCATGGCCAATCCACACACCTTTGGAGTGTGGGAGAAAATTGGACCATCTAGAGGAAACCCACGCAGACACGAGGAGAACGTGCAAACTCTACAAAGATAGTGACCCAAGCCAGGAATTGAACGCAGGTCGCTGATGCTGTGAGGCGGCAGTGCTAACCACTGTGCCACCATGCCATTCTAGGACTCATTAGGATAAATGCAAGAATGCCATATTTCAAAAAACAGTGACAATTTATGCTCCAGCAGAAAGGGCAAATCAATTCTGATTGACAACATTATGGTGAAAGCAACAAGAAATGATATGAGCCCAGATGGGTCCTGTGTGTGCTTAGCCCTATTTTCTTCAGTCTATGCAAAGACTTCATTGTAAGTATTTCTGCCTATGCATAATTACATTTAAATGCTAGACTGTAGGGGTTAGCTAACTTGCTAAGCTGAACAATTGCAACTACCTTGACTACCTGTAGAATCGGAAGGCATGATGGGTTAGCTAAAAACTGACTGCATTCCTGAAGGGTACACAATGCAGGCAAACACCAGTTTCTTGTAACAGCAGCTGCGAGGACTGTTTTTCAAGACGGAGATAGCATGCGAAAAACACTTCTAATAACAAGATAAGGGTTTTGGAATATATTTTGGATTTTGGAGTGTATGGTTTCAGTGTTTTCTTTCAGTGCAGTTCAAATTGAGTTTAGTTCAGGGTCTGCCTGAGAAGCCAATTCCCAAGTTCGCTTTATGGCTTCTGTTATGTTCATTCTTCTAGTTTCTCTTCAATGAAAGAAAACCATTTTGAAACTCGTACCAGTGCTGTGCTCTCGTCTCTTCATTCCCAAGCAATTGGATAATTCAAAGAAAGTGCAAAGCTTGGACATATTCCTCTTGTTTGCAGAGAATGAAATGCATGCCATTTCTAGGAATAGTAATCCAACCACATTACAAACTCAACAGATTATTCCTAAATTGGTTGTTAGTGTAGCTATGAACACATTCAGGGTTGTCCAGCAAGTGCCTCTCAGTTGCAGAATAACATTGTTTCAGGTTTTATAAAGTATAGGTTGGTTGAGTAGATGTTGTTTGCCTATTATAAACAATAGAGGGAGCAAGATTTGATCATCCAATTGTTGCGATATATGTCTTTCATACATGACACTGCGCTGACAGTAAAATTCATCCATAGTGTTGCTCAGTTGTATGGTAGACAGAATACCATTTTGGGCTGGCAGCAGCAGCTTATCAGTGGGATACTTACAGCGGATTTATTTTTATTCATTCGCAGGACTTGGACGTTGCTGGCTGGCCAGTATTTATTGCCTATCTTTCATTGCCCTTGGAGGGCAGTTGAGAGTCAACCACATTGCTTTGGGCCTGGAGTCACATGTAGACCAGACCAGATAAGGATGGCAGATTTCCTTCTCTAAAAGAAAATTAATGAATGTTACATGTGAGCCGAAGGGCCTGTTTATGCTGTAGTGTTCTATGAACAAGATGGGTTTTTGCAACAGTCAACAATGGTTTCATGGTCATCAGTAGATTCTTAATTCCAAGTTTTTTTTATTGAATTGAAATTCCACCATGTGCCCTAGTGGGATGTGGACCCAAACCCCCAGGATGTTAGCTGAGTTTCTGGATTAGTAGCCAAGCGACAATATCACTAGGCCATCACCTCCCCCAGATCTATAGATCTATATGAATCCCAATATGTACATTGACTGGTCAAGTTGGGCTTGTGGTAAACAGCACTGGAGAACTGATTGATGGATTTCTCAATGAGCACATTAAGAAAAGGGAGTGAGTAAGTCTGCTTCATCTCAGAAGATTTGATTTGATTTATTATTGTCACATGTTTTGGTACACAATGAAAAGTATTGTTTTTTTACGTGCAAGACAGACAAAGCATACAGTTCATAGAATACATGGGGGAGAAGGAAAGGAGAGGATGCAGAATTTCAGTGTCATAGCTAATGTGTAAAGAAAGATTAATTTAATATAAGGTAGATCCATTCGAAAGCCTGACAGCAGCAGGGAAGATGCTGTTCTAGAGTCAGTTGGTACATGACCTGAGACTTCGTATCCTTTTCCAAACGGAAGAAAGTGGAAGAAAGTAAGTCGGGATGTTTGGGATCTTGATTATAATTAGGATGGGATGAAACATAAGGAATCTTTTAAAAAATTAATTATGGGACATGAGCATCACTGACTGGATCAACATTTATTTCCTGTCCCCTGTTATCCTTGAAAGATGGTGGTGAGCTGCCTTTTTCAACTGTTGCTGTCCTTTTTATAGAGGTACGTCCACAAAGCTGTTAGGGAGTAAATTCCAAGACCCAGGACAATGAAGGAACATTGATATATTTCTAAGTCAGGATGGCAATTGAGTTGGAGGAGAGGTTAGAAGTGGTGATATTCCCAGGTATCTGCTGTTTTGTCTTACTAGGTGATAGTGATTGTAGCTTTGGGAGGTTCTGCTTAAGGAGCCACGGTGAATTGTTATAGTGCATCTTTTAGATGGTACATATGGCTGTCACTGTTCACCAGTGGTGGCGGGATTGAATTGGATGCCAATTGTGTGGTGATCTTTGTCCTGGATGGTGTCAAGGGCGGCACGGTAGCACAGTGGTTAGCACTGCTTCTTCAGAGCTCCAGGATCCTGGGTTTCATTCTCGGCTCAGGTCACTGTCAGTGTGGAGTTTCCACATTCTCCCCGTGTCTGCATGGGTTTCCTCCAGGTGCTTCAGTTTCCTTTCACAGTCCAAAGATGTGTGGGTGAAGTTGATTAGCTGTACTAAAAAAAATGCCCCCTTAGTGTCTTGGGATGTGTAGGTTAGAGGATAAATGTGTAGGAATATGGGGATTGTGGTTGGTGCAGACTTGATGGGTCTGTTTCTGCACTGTAGAGTTCTATGTTCTATGTTCTTGCGTGCTGTGGGAGGTGTGCCTGTCCGGGCAAGTGGGGTGTATTCAATCACACTGTTGACTTGTATCTTGTAGATGGTGGACAGGCTTTGGGAGTCAAGGGGCGAGTTGCTCTCTGCAAACTCCCAGCCTCTGAGCTGCTCTTGTGGCCTCAGTATTTATATGGCTGATCCAGTTCAGTTCCAGGGCAATGTCAGCAATGTGAATCCAGTTCCATTAAAATGGGAAATTTCCAGCCATCTGCATTCTCCCCAAGAGTAACATTGATGCTGCATTGGAGTATCCATGGCGTACACAAACAGAAATATCTCCCACTTGTTGGTAGCAAGCTCCTATTTATTTCACCGCTGTAGATAATAATTACATTTCAAAAATTATTCGAGCAGCAGCTTGGATAGTGACATCTTTGGCTATAATTATCTGGAACTTTCTGATACCCAAAGGGCAAAATTAAAATAACTCTGAATAAATACAGTAATAACATTTCTAACTTCAATAAGCCACACTCAGTAATTTATGGCCCTATCTCTGCAAGCCAGAAAATATAATGGATTTTCAAGTGTTTCTTCAGTAAGTCAGGATTCTATTTATTTGTGAGGCTTACTTCCTGCACTGTGTATTTTTATTTATTCATTTACATTTCCATGCAGTCCCTACAGTGCAGAAGGAGCCATTCGGCCCATTGAGTTTGCACAATCCCCCGCAGGCCCTATTCCTGTAACTCGACATTGCTAAACCCCCTGACCTTAGGGTCACTTTAGAGTGGCCAATCAACCTAAATCACATGTCTTTTAGACTGGGAGAAAACCGGAACGCCCAGAGGAAACCCATGCAGACACGGGGAGGACATGCAGCCTCCACACAGACACCGAGAGTGACCTGAGGCCAGAATTGAACCCAGGGCCCTGGTGCTGTGAGGCAGCTGTGCTTAACCACTGTGTCACTGCCCTGCCTGGACATGGATGTCACTGGCTAGGTCAGAATTTATTGCCAAATGCTCATTGCCCTTCTCAAGGTGGTGATAAGCTGCCATTGTGCACTGCTGCAGTCCATGTAGGTACAACCACAATGCTGCTAGAGAGGGAAGTCTGGAATTTTGACCCAGCGACTGTGAAGGAACGGTGATATATTTTCAAGTCACGATGTTGAGTGGCTTGGAGGGGAACCTGCAGGTAACAGTGTTCCCATGTTTTTGCTGCCCTTGTCCTTTGATGTGGTAGAGATTGCATGTTTGGACGATAACGGTCAAAGGAGTCTTAGTGAGTTGCTGCAGTGCATCCTTTAGATGGCACGCACTGCTGCTACTGTTCATCAGTAGTGGAGGGAGTGCATGTTTAAGTTGGAGAATGAGTATCATTCAGATACTTTGACCTGGATGATATCAAGCTTATTGAGTGTTGTTAGAGCTGAACCTATCTGGGCAAATGGAGAGTATCCCCTGACTTGTGCCTTGAAGATGGTGAACAAGTTTTTGGGAATCAGGAGGTGAATTACTCATCGCAGGATTCCCAATCTCTGATCTGTTCTTGTAGCTACAGTATTTATATGGCTGGTCCAGTTCAGTTTCTGGTCAATGGTAACCTCCCAGGATGTTGATAGTGGGGGCTGCGTTATAATGTTTCTGTTCTGCACCAATTTACAGACTTGAGCATTCTGTACTGCCCAATGAGTGTAGCTTACAGGTAAAACGTGCCAATTTCTGAAAAGGAAAAAGTAACAAGAAGCCACAAGGAGTTAAGAAGGAGCAGTCTTTATCGTTTCCCCTCTCAGAAGTTGGAGACTGGGAACTGCCAGAGGCTAGATTTTGCTTCCCTGAGTTTTTGCTGTTTTGAGGATAAATTTTTAGGATGCCAGTCCAGAAGTGTTAAAAAGCTGAAAATCTGGCATCATGTGAGCATACTTGTTTTTATGCCACCTAGTTCTGAAGAACGGTGGGATATTGCTTTATATTGGAACAGTAGAGATAGCTAGCTGTTAAGAGTTATACAGTGTCAGGGTTTAAATTTTGTAATAGGGCAATTCTTTTTGTTACATTCTAACTGTGTTCTCAAACAAAGTTTGATTTGATAAAAGCTTCCTAGTGGATCACCTGAATCATACCTGGAGTGAAACCCATTACACTCACCCCAATGCCAAAAGAAAATGTAAAATTTAAAGTCTAGGCTATCTTCATTAAGACCTTAGAATTTCTGGCCTGGATTTTAACAAGGAAGTGGTCTTAGAAACATTAGATACATTGGTGGTCATCTTAAAAAAATTCAATAGATTCTGGAGCAGTTCCTATAGATTGGAGGTTGACAATGTAACCCCATTATTTTAAAAGGGAAGAAGACAGTAAGGAAGAATTGTAGACAAGTTAGCGTATCATCATAAGAACATAAGAATGATGTGCAGGAGCATGCTATTTGGCCCCTCAAATCTGTTCCTCCATTCAATAATATCATGGCTGATCTTTTTGTGGGCTCAGTTCCATTTGCCCGCCTGCTCACCATAACTCTTAATTCCTTTTCTATTCAAAAATTTATCTATCCTTGCCTTAAAAACATTCAATGAGGTAGCCTCAATTGCTTCACTGGATGGGGAATTCTACAGATTCACAACCCTTCATGTAAAGAAGTTTCTCCTCAACTCAATCCTAAATCTGCTTCCTCTTATTTTGAGGCCATGTCCCCTACTTCTAGCTTCACCCACCAGTGAAAACCACCTCTTTGATTCTATCTTGCCTATTCCATTATAATTTGACATTTTTCTATAAGAACTCCTGTCATTCTTAATGAGTATAGCCCCAGTCAACTTAGTCTCTCCTCATAAGCCAACACTCTAAACTCCAGAATCAACCTAGTGAATGTCCTCTGCTCCTCCAGAGTCAGTATATCCTTTCTCAAGGAAGGAGACCAAAAACTGTACACAATACTCCAGGAATGACCTCACCAGTACCTTATACAGCTGCAATATAACCTTGCTATTTATAAACTCCATCTAGATCTAGCAACGAAGAACAAAATTCCATTTGTCATCTTACTCACCTGCTGCATCAGCAAACCAACTTTTTGTAATTGATTGATAGTGAAGAAGATGCCAGAATCTATTAAAAAAGACAAGATATCAACATTTGACTTGATTTGATTTGATTTATTATTTAATGGAATTGGAATCAATTTAATGGAATTGAAAGCCAGCATGGGTCTATGAAAAGCAAATCATGTTCAACAAATTTACTGGAGATTTTTGAGGATGTAACTAGTAGAATAGATAAGGGAGAACCAGTGGATGTGATGTATTTGGGCTTTCAAAAGGCTTTTCATAAGATCTCTCGTATGAGGTTAATAAGCAAAATTGAAGCACAGGTTGGGAGTAATTTACTGGTATGGGTGAAGAATTGGTTGAGGGCAGGAATCATAGTGGCATTAAATGGGGACGTGGTGGCACAATAGTTAGCACTGCTGGTTCACAGCTCTAAGGACATGGGTTTGATTCCCAGCTTGGTCACTGTCTATATGGAGTTTGCACATTCTCACCATGTCTGCATGAGTTTCCTCCGGGTGCTCTGGTTTCCTTCCACAGTCCAAAGATAAGTGGATTGGCCCTTATTGTCAGGGGGACTAGCAGGGTAAATATGTAGGATTACAGGCTGGTATTAATGTTGTTGATGCTGACTCAATGGATTGAATGACCCTCTTTTGCACTGTAAGGTTTCTGTGATTTTTTTCTCAGTGGCAGTCAGTGACTAGTGGGGTACCGCAGGGATTAGTGCTGGGGCCCCAACTATTCATGATATATATAAATAATCTATGTGACGAAACCAAATGTAACATTTCAAAGTATTTTGATGACTAAAACTTGGCAGAACTGTGAATTATGAGGAGGAGGCAAGGAGATTTAGAGTGATTTAGACAAGGTGAGTGATTGGGCAAACACAAGACAGAATAAATACAATGTGGCTAAATTTAATGTTTTACATTTCACTGTGAAAAATAGAAAGAATGAGTATTATTTAAATTGTGATATATTGGGAAGTGTGAATGTACAAGAGGATATGGGCACATGTCAATGAAAGTAGAGAGGTAATGAAGCAAGCATTTAGGAGGGCAAATGGTATGTTGTCTTCATTGCAAGAGGATTTGAACTCAGAAGTAGCAATGCCTTACTGCAAATATACAAGGCTTTGATGAGGCCACACCTGGAGTATTGAGTACATATTTAGTCACCCTACCTAATAAAGGATTTACTTGCCATTGAGTGAGGTTCGCTGGGCTGATTCCAGGGTTGACAGGACTGTCCATTGAGAAGACATTTGTTTGACTGGCCCCATATTCACTAGAGTTCAGAAGGATGGGAAGAGATCTGTTGAAATATATAAAATTCTAACAGGGCTGGACAGACTAAATGCAGGGAGGATGCTTTCCCTGGTTGAGGAGTCTAGACAGTAGGAAGTCTCACAACACCAAGTTAAAGTCCAACAGGTTTATTTGGTAGCAAAAACTACTAGCTTTCGGAGCACTTGCTGCCTCTTCGTCAGGTGATGTTCCACACCATGAGGAATCTAGAACCAGGGACAAAGTCTCAAAATATGGGGTAAATAATTTAGGGCTGAAATAAAGAAACACATCTTCACTCAAAGGGTACTGAACCTGTGGGATGCTCTGTCATAGAAGACTGTGAAGGTCAGGTCACTGAATGTATTCAGAAAAGAGATAGACATTTCTTTATTTATCTATATTTTTAGATGTTAATGACATCAAAGGATATGAGGATAAAGCAGAAATATGGCATTGTAATAGAAGATCAGCCGTGATCATAACAAATGGCGTAGCAGGCTCGAAGAGCCTACTCCAGCTCCTAGTTTCTATCTGGCTAGTCCTCTAATAATTATTCTTACATCTCAAAGTAAAAGCTTTAGTCAGGAATCTGAGAGATGATTACATTACCACAGAAAGTTTTTAATAATGTTCTCCATTACAAAATATCTAGATTTCTGTCATTCATTTATGGGACGTGGGCGTTGATGGCAAGGGTGGCGTTTATTGCCTTTCCCTAATTGTCCTCAAGAAAGCATCACTGCCATAAGAGATGATTGTGTTGCAAATTCTGTTGTTGTGTAATAATATTTTGCGGACAGTAAATGAAGTCTAGCATTACAATTATGTAATGAAGGATCACAGAGGCCCTTGTTATGTAGATGTAGATATGGAGAAATTAAATGAGTCATCTTACAATTAAACTTTGATGTAACTCTTCATATTTCATTTTGAATTTAGGTAAGTGACAAAGGAAAAGGAGCTGGCTGTTTAAAAGGAAAAAAAATCTATAAATTGGATGCTAATGTTGTAATCCATGTCAGAAACTCCAAGGTATTTTATGAAATCAGCCTCAATCATATGTTTTGAATTCAAATTTGGCGTGGGTAAGCATAAGATAAATGAGCACTTTTGGTATGATTCAAGTGACCCATGGGGGAGCTTTTATCAAACAAAGTTTATTTGAAGAATACAATTAGCATATATTAACACAAATAGCAATAACTTTTACCAATTGCAAACAAGAAAAAAGATCAGGATATTGTATAAACTTTAATAGCTAACTACACTATTCCAATACCAACGTTCTTACAAACCTACATCCAGCTTCAGTTTAGCACAGAAAAGATGAATACTCACATTGATGCTGGATTTTCCTTCCTCTTACTGCCCATTTTAGTGACTTCCCTATTAAAGTGTGGCCCAAGTCAACCAGCTGGTTGTCTCACTCCTAAACTCCCTAGATTTTTAACCTGTGTCCCCTGTTGATTGACCAGTGATTAAGCTGGACAAGGTGTTTATTTCTGCTTTGTTCAATGGCCTTGATGCAAAAGCTATTGACTTCTCTTCACCTTTGGACATTATAAAGCTGTTGGCATCTGCAGACTGAAATGCTCAACTAACAGCGGCCTGAATCTGCTGCCATTGTATCCATCGAACTGGGTTTCCACCAGCTGAAGACGTAGGGGCATAGGAATTGGGAGCAGAAGCATGCAAATTCAGGCCCTTGAGCCTGTTTTGCCATTCAATCAGATCATGACAGATCTCTCCCTGGCTTCAATTCCAACCCCCCGCAACCTGTTCCGCATAAAGCGTATGGTATGTTAGCCTTCATAGGAAGGGGTATAGAATACAAGAGTAGGAGTTTGATGTTGCAAGTGTATAGAACGTTGGTTAGGCCTCACTTGGAGTACTGCGTCCAGTTCTGGTCGCCGTACTACCGGAAGGATGTGGAGTCCCTGGAGAGAGTGCAGAGGAGATTTACCAGGATGCTGCCTGGTATGGAAGGGCTGTCTTACGAGGAAAGATTGAACGCACTGGGGTTGTTTTCCCTTGAAAGACGTCGGCTGAGAGGGGATCTATTAGAGGTATATAAGATTATGAGGGGTATAGATAGAGTAAATGGTGGTAAGCTTTTTCCACCATTAGATTCGGATAGAACGAGGGGTCACGGCCTTAGGGTGAGGGGGGCTATGTATAAGACTAATATTAGAGGGCATTTTTTCACACAAAGGGTAGTGGGGGTGTGGAATGCACTACCGAGTAAGGTGGTGGGAGCAGGCATGCTAGGGTTGTTTAAGGGTCTCTTGGACAGCCACATGAGCGGTCTGCAGATAGAGGGATATAGGAGGACTGTTTAAATACTTTAATTGTTTCCACAGGCTGTTCGGTCCACCTTGTTGACCAACAAGGTGCATGCATTCGGCAGGTCGTGCGAGGGCTGCTCCTGGATGTTACTTCAGGAGTGGCCTAGTGCTTCATGTCGTTAGTGTATGCTTAAACTGGACCATCAGATGGGCAACATGACAGCTCAGAGACTATCGCTGTTGCTGTGCAGACACATGGATTTGGGCCTGTGTCTGCGGGAGTTTGCGCGTTCTCCCCGTGGTTGCGTGGGTTTTCTCCGGGTGCTCCGGTTTCCTCCCACATCCCAAAAATGTGCTCTTAGGCTGATTGGGTAACAAATTGTCCCTATAATGGTCTCTATATGTCATTAAGACGTTAGGATGGCGGCGCGGGCTTGTTGATCCAAAGGGCCTGTTTCCCGTGCTGTGTTGTTCTTTGTTCTTTGTTCTTTATTTCCTTATATTGTTTTTTTAATTAGATCCCAAGAATATCTTGGACAAGCCACACTGTCAATGAAGAGGCACCAGTAAAATCTGAGGGCAAAAAAAACTTGCTGACTAAGGTCAGGCTGGGACAGCCGCAATTTCTTGGGTGATCAGAAAATGGCGATTTAGAAAGTCTGATGGGAAAGGTCAGTGGGGAAAAGAGATGCACAAAGGACTATCTTTCTAAAGGGCCTCACAAACTCGGTAAATGCACCACCAACAAAGATGGTTCAAGCAAGGTTAACATGGGAGTCTTGATCGCCAATATCCCCTGAATGCATGGTACTTGAAGAGAGAGAGAAAGAGAGTCCCTTGTTCCAGAACATAATTTCAAAATTTGCAGATCAGGACAAAGCTTGGAACTGTACTAAAGCGTAGGGGAGGTAATGTTAGACTTCAGGAGGGCATGGATATGCTGCTGCAATATGATATGGAGTTGTCAATGTTGGATTGGGGTAGACTCAGTAAATAGTCTCACAACACCAGGTTTAATTCCAACAGGTTTGTTTGGTAGCATGAACTTTCAGAATGCTGCTCCTTCATTGGGTGAGTGCAGGGTTTTATTTCACAGAAAGGACATACATAGACACAAACTCATTTACAAGATAATAATTGGAATGCGGGTCTTAAAAGGTAATCAAGTCTTTATGGCTACAGGCAACGTGAGAGGAGAGAGGGCCAAGCACAAGTTAAAGAGGCGCATGTAATGTTCTCAAAAAATTTCACCAAATTAGTCAAACATGACCTGCTCTTCATGAACCCATGCTGCATCTTACCAATGGGACAATGTACATCCAGATGTCTCATTATTTCTTCCTTGACGATAGATTCAAGCATTTTCCTACTACAAAAGTTACACTAACCAGCCTATAGTTACCCAACTTTCATCTACCTCCTTTTTTAAACAGTGATGTCATTTGTTGTTTTCCAATTTGTGGGAACCACACCAGAATCTGGTGAATTTTGGTAACTTACCATTAGTGTATTTGCTATTGCCCCCACCATCTCTTTTAGTACCCTGGGATGCATTCCATCAGAGCCAGGGGACTTGTCTACCTTTAGCCTCATTCACTTGCCCAACACTATGTCTTCCATGATAATGATAGTTTCTAGGTCCTCACCTACCATAGCCTTCCTGTCTTCAATTTTTAGCATATTATTTGTGTCTTCAACAGTGAAGACTGACAAAATACCTGTTTAATGCCTCAGCCATTTTTTTTAATTTTCAGTTATTATATCTTCCTTCTCATCGTCTAAAGGACCAATGTTTACTTTAGTCACTCTTTTTTGTTTTATATATTTATAAAAACTTTTTTTTTAAGCAATACAGCACGGGAAACAGGTCCTTCGGCCCAACGAGCCCGCGCCGCCGTCATACTATATAGTAGCAAATCCATTATCCTATTTTAATATTCCTATATAATAATATATATATTATTCCTAATATGGAAAATTTTCACCATAGGGACAATTTGTTTCCCATCAGCCTAAGAGCGAATTTTTGGGTTGTGGGAGGAAACCGCAGTGCCCGGAGAAAACCCACGCAACCACGGGGAGAACGCGCAAACTCCCGCAGACACCAGCCCAATTCCAAGTGTCTGCACAGCCACATCGATAGTCTCTGAGCTGTCATGGTGCCCTTCAGATGGTCCACATAAAGCACTCATTTACGACATGAGGTACCAGGCAACCCATGAATCAACATCCAAGAGCCGTACCCGCAGCACCTGCCGAATGCATGCTCAATGTTGGTCAAGTATGGACCGAATTACCTGTGGAAAAAAGCTGTAGTTAAACAGTCCTAATATATCCCTCTATCTGCATACCGCTCATGTGGCTGTCCAAGAGACCCTTAAACAGCCCCAGCGTGCCTGCTCCCACCACCTTACTCGGCAGTGCATTCCACAACCCCACTACCCTTTGTGTGAAAAACTGCCCTCTAATATTCGCCTTATACATAACCCCCCTCACCCTATGGCCATGACCCCTCGTCCTATCCATTTCTAAAGGTGGAAAAAGTTTACCTCCATTTACTCTATCTATACCCCTTATAATCTTATACACATAGAACATAGAACATAGAACATTACAGCACAGAACAGGCCCTTCGGCCTTCGATGTTGTGCCGACCAAAAAAAAAGCAATGCCCCTCCAAACTAAACCATTCCCTTCTCTTCCATATACTTATCAATTAACCTCTTAAACGCCACCAAACTTGGCGCATCTACAACAGCTGCAGGCAGGGCATTCCACTCCCTAATCACTCTTTGAGTAAAGAACCTACCTCTGATATCCGTCCTATAACTCATACCCCTTAATTTAAAGCTGTGTCCCCTCGTGCTAGCTTTCTCCATCCTAGGAAAAAGGCTATCACTGTCCACCCTATCTAAACCTCTAATCATCTTATATGCTTCAATAAGATCCCCTCTTAGCCGCCTCCTTTCTAACGAAAACAACCTCAAATCCTTCAACCTCTCTTCATAGGACCTGCCCTCCATACCAGGCAACATCCTGGTAAACCTCCTCTGTACCCTCTCCAATGCCTCCACATCTTTCTTATAATGTGGCGACCAGAACTGCACACAATACTCCAAGTGCGGCCGCACTAGAGTTTTGTACAGCTGCAACATGATGCTGCGGCTCCTAAATTCAATCCCCCTACCAATAAAAGCTAAGACTCCATATGCCTTCTTAACAACTTTATCCACTTGACTGCCTACTTTCAGGGATCTATTGACACATACACCAAGATCCTTCTGTTCCTCAACACTATTAAGAGCCCTACCATTAGCCCTATACTCTACACATTTATTGTTCCTGCCAAAGTGCATTACCTCACACTTTTCCACATTAAACTCCATTTGCCACCTCTCGGCCCAGCTCTGCAACTTGTCCAAGTCACTCTGTAAACTAAAACACCCCTCTTCACTATCTACCACACCACCGACTTTAGTGTCATCTGCAAATTTACTGATCCATCCCTCAATACCCTCATCCAGATCATTTATAAAAATTACAAACAGCAGGGGCCCCAAAACAGACCCCTGAGGCACACCACTTGTCACCGAACTCCACGATGAATATCTCCCATCAACCACCACCCTCTGTCTTCTATCTGCCAGCCAATTCCTAATCCAATTAGCTAAATCACCCTCTATTCCACACATCTGCATTTTCTGTAGAAGTCTTCCATGGGCCACCTTATCAAACGCCTTACTAAAGTCCATATATACTACATCAACCGCCTTACCCCCATCCACCTCTTTGGTCACTTTCTCAAAAAACTCAATGAGGTTAGTAAGGCATGACCTACCCTTCACGAAACCATGCTGACTATCCCCAATCAATTCATTTCTCTCTAAATAACTATAAATCCTATCCCTAATAATTCTCTCCAATACCTTGCCCACAACAGAAGTAAGACTCACTGGCCTATAATTCCCTGGAAGGTCTCTCTTCCCCTTCTTAAACAATGGGACCACATTCGCTATCCTCCAGTCCTCCGGAACCACACCCGTAACCAACGAGGACCTGAAGATCAGAGCCAGAGGCTCTGCAATCTCCTCTCTTGCCTCCCAGAGAATCCTAGGGTAAATCCCGTCCGGCCCAGGGGACTTATCCAACTTCAAACCCTCGAGAATTTCTAACACATCCTCCCTATCTACTACAATACTTCCCAATTTGCAACCCTGTACCTCAGTGTTCTCCATAGCTACATTTCCAGCACTCTGCGTGAATACCGAAGAGAAATATTTATTCAGTGCCTCACCAATCTCTTCAGGCTCCACGCACAACTTCCCACTGCTGTCTATGACTGGCCCTAATCTTGCCCTAACCAATCTTCTATTCTTAACATATCGAAAGAAAGCTTTAGGATTCTCCTTAATCCTATCAGCCAACATCTTCTCGTGTCCCCTCTTAGCTCTCCTCAATTCACTTTTTAGCTCCTTCCTGGCTAATCTATAGCTATCCATTGCACTAACTGAGCCTTCAAGCCTCATCCTGACATAAGCCTCCTTTTTCTTCTTAACCAGCAAATCAACTTTTTTCGTACACCAAGGCTCTCTTACTCGACCATTTCCTCCCTGCCTGACAGGGACATACTTATCAAGGACTCGCAGCAGCTGCTCCTTGAATAAGCACCACATTCCAGATGTTCCCAGTCCCTGTAGTTTCCTAGTCCAATCTATGCACCCTAATTCTCTCCTGATGGCCTCATAATTACCCTTCCCCCAGCTATAACTACTGCCCCCAGCTTCATGCCTATCCCTATCCATCACTAAGGTGAACGTAACCGAATTGTGGTCACTATCACCAAAATGTTCACTAACTTCCAAGCCTAACACCTGGTCTGGCTCATTGCCCAGCACCAAATCCAATGTAGCCTCACCTCTAGTTGGCCTATCTACATACTGAGTCAAAAAACCTTCCTGCACACTCTGTACGAAAACTGACCCCTCTAACGAGCTAGAGCTATAGCTATTCCAATCAATATTAGCAAAGTTAAAGTCCCCCATCACAATTACCCTACTACTTTCACTCCTAATCAGAATTGACTTTGCAATCCTTTCCTCAACCTCTCTAGAACTATTAGGAGGTCTGTAAAAGACTCCCAACAGGGTGACCTCTCCTCTCCTGTTTCTAATCTCAGCCCATACTACCTCAACAGACAAGTCCTCATCAAACTTCTTTTCTATCACCGTGATACAGTCTTTGACCAATAATGCCACTCCTCCCCCCCTTCTACCTCCTTCTCTACTCCGACTAAAGCATTTGTACCCCGGAACCTGCAACATCCATTCCTGTCCCTGCTCTACCCAAGTCTCTGTAATGGCCACAACATCGAAGTTCCAGGTACTGGTCCAAGCTGCAAGTTCCTCCCCTTATTGCGAATACTCCTTGCATTAAAGTATACGCATTTCAAACCATGCCTCACCCCACCCGTACGCCGCTGTGTTTTACAACTCTCTTCTATAACCCCCTTACTCTCATCCCTCTCAGCACCCCAACTACTTAGGATCCCACCCCCCCCCGAATCAGTTTAAAGCCCCCATCATAGCCTTAGCAAATTTTCCCCCCAAGATATTAGTCCCCCTCTGTGAGATCCCCTCTAAGCCGACGTCTTTCAAGGGAAAACAACCCCAGTCTATCTAATCGTTCCTCATAAGACAGTCCTTCCATACCAGGCAGCATCCTGGTAAACCTCCTCTGCACTCTCTCCAAGGACTCCACATCCTTCCGATAGTACGGCGACCAGAACTGGGCGCAGTATTCCAAGTGAGGCCTAACCAAAGTTCTATACAACTGCAACATCAAACTCCTACTCTTGTATTCTATACCCTTTTCTATGAAAGCTAACATACTATACGCCTTCTTTATCACCTTCTCCACCTGTGAGGACACCTTCAGAGACTTGTGAACCTGCACCCCCAAGTCTCTCTGCGTCTCTATGCTCCGTATAGTTTTACCTTTTATCCTATAACTCTCTTCTACATTTTTCCGGCCAAAATGCATCACCTCGCATTTATCCGGATTAAATTCCATTTGCCATCTATCTGCCCAGTCTACCACCTGTCTATGTATGAGTTATAGGACGGATATCAGAGGTAGGTTCTTTACTCAAAGAGTGATTAGGGAGTGGAATGCCCTGCCTGCAGCTGTTGTAGATGCGCCAAGTTTGGTGGCGTTTAAGAGGTTAGTTGATAAGTATATGGAAGAGAAGGGAATGGTTTAGTTAGGAGGGGCATTGCTTTTTATTTTGGTCGGCACAACATCGAAGGCCGAAGGGCCTGTTCTGTGCTGTATTGTTCTATGTTCTATGTTCTATGTTCTATGTTCTATGTCCTGTTGTATTGCCTGACACTGCTCTTCTGTACCCGCCAATCCAAGCATCTTGGTGTCATCAGCAAATTTGCTGATCTCACCACCTACCCCTACTTCCAAGTCGTTTATGTAGACCACAAATAGAAGAGGACCTAGTACTGAGCCTTGTGGCACTCCACTAGTGACAGGCTTCCAGCCGGAAAAAGAGCCTTCCACTACTACCCTCTGTCTCCTCCTCCCGAGCCAGTTCTCGACCCATCTACATACCCGACCCTGTATCCCATGCGCCTTCACCTTCTCTATCAGTCTACCATGAGGAACCTTGTCAAACGCCTTACTGAAATCCATGTAGACGACATCAACAGCCTGTCCTTCATCAACTGTTTTTGTCACTTCTTCAAAAAATTCCACTAGATTCGTAAGACAAGACTTCCCCTTGACGAAGCCATGCTGCGTATCCCTGATCAGATCGCAGCGCTCCAGATGCTCATACATCCTGTCCCTAAGGATCCTCTCCATTAGCTTACCTATAACTGAAGTCAAGCTCACCGGCCTATAGTTCCCTGGGTGATCCCTCTGACCTTTTTTAAACAACGGTACTACGTTTGCTATCCTCCAGTCCTCTGGGACCTCACCTGTGTCCAAGGAAGAGACAAAGATTTGCGTCAGAGGCCCAGCCAAGTCTTCCCTCAACTCCCTTAGCAGCCTGGGGTAAATGCCATCAGGCCCCGGAGCTTTATATGTCTTTAAGCTGCCTAACAGCCCCAACACCTCTTTCCTCGTAATCCTTATTTCCCTCAACCGATCCTCAACTTTGTCAACATCAGGCACAGACATCTGTCCAGTCTCCTGCGTGAATACCGACGCAAAGTATTCATTCAGGATCTCCCCCATTCCCTCAGGCTCTAAGCATAGATCCCCTCCTCTGTCCCTAAGAGGTCCAATCTTGCCTCTAACCATCCTTTTGCTCCTTACATAGGTGTAAAATGCCTTTGGATTTTCCTTTATCCTACCTGCCAGAGCCACCTCGTGGCCCCTTTTTGCCTTTCTAATACCCCTTTTAAGATCCCGTCTACACTCTCTATAAGCTTCCAGCGCTGTCTCAGTCCCTAGTTGCTTAGATCTAATGTAAGCCTCTCGCTTTTTCTTGATCAAGTTCTCAATCTCCCTGGTAAGCCAAGGTTCTCTAATCCTACCTTTCCCATCCTTCCTCCTTGCCGGCACGTATCTTTCCTGCAGAGAGTTTAGTTTTCCCTTGAAAAACTCCCACATGTACCTCGTCGACCTGCCCTCAAAAAGCTTATCCCAGTCGGTATCTTTAAGATCTTGCCTAATCTGGCCGTATCTAGCCCTCCCCCAGTTAAATACCTTCCCTTTTGGGCCAGTCTCGTCCTTTTCCATTAATATCCTAAAGCAGACAGAGTTGTGATCACTATTTGACACCTGCTCTCCTACCTCGACGTCAACCACCTGGCCTGGCTCATTTCCCAGAACCAAATCCAGTATAGCCCCATCTCTAGTCGGGCCATCCACATACTGCTCCAAGGACCCTTCCAAAACACACTGTACAAATTCCTCCCTGTCCACTCCTACAGCCCTGGGCACACTCCAATCTACTCCAGGAAAATTGAAATCTCCCACTACTACCACCCTATTTCTCCTACACTTATCTAAAATGTCCCTGCATATCCCTTCTTCCACGGCCCGCGGGCTGTTGGGCGGTCTGTAGTAAACACCCAACAGAGTAACCACTCCCTTCCTATTCCTCAACTCCACCCATAGAGACTCAATTCCTAAATCATCCATACCTCCCTCCCTCTGCACTGCTATGATGTTGTCCTTAACTAATAAAGCCACTCCCCCGCCTCTCCTCACATCAACTCTGTCACACCTAAAACACTTATACCCTGGAATATTCAATTGCCAGTCTTGCCCCTCCTTCAACCACGTCTCGGTCACCGCCACCACGTCTAAATTCCTCGTGAACATTATTGCCTTCAGTTCATCTGTTTTGCCAGTCACACTCCTCGCATTAAAACACATGCACTGAAGACCCTCAGCTCTCGGATATTCCTTTCTACCTTCTGGTGTTACCCTATCATCCCTCTCTCTCCCACTCCCAGTTCCCGCTGTCTCCCCACCCTCCCTCCCTATTAGTTTAAACACTTCTGAAACACTCCCGCTAACCTCCCAGCTAAAATATGTGTTCCCCTCCCAGTCAACTGCTCCCTATCCCTCGTGAATAGGCGACCCTCCCTCCTGAAGACTTCCCAATGATCAATAAATATGAAGCCTTCTGTCCTACACCAATCCCTCATCCATGCATTTAGTTGTAGTGTCTCATTTGTTTTTACCCAGTCGGTCCTGGGCACAGGCAGCAGTCCAGAGAACGCCACCCTGGAGGCCCTACCTTTCAGTTGAGCCCCCAACTCCCTAAACTGTCTACGTAAGTCCCCCCTGCGCTTTCTTCCTACATCTTTCTGTCCTACGTGAACTATTACATTTGCCTTAGACCCTTCTCCCTTCAAAATTCCCTCTACCCTCTCTGATACATCCTGGACCCCTGCTCCAGGGAGGCAGACTACCATCCTGGAGTCTCTCTTTTGCCCACAGAATCTCCTATCGATCCCTTTAACCATCCCATCCCCCACCACTATTTCACTCCCTGCTTTCCCGCCGGTCTCTGTGGCATTCTGTTCCCCCTCACCTGCCCTCTCCATCACAGCCTTTACCCCCCGCCTTGGTTTTCTGGGAATCCTCCTTAGAGATGACCTTTGTGCCTTGATTTTTATTCTTGTTCCTTGTAACTGTACCCAGCCCATCCCTACTACTAGATCCTGGGGTCCCTGCAGGTCTGCCCTCCCTATTCATTGTATCCTCATTTTCCCTCACTAGACAAATGTCCTCCAAATGCAGCTCCAGCTGTCTCAACTTTGCTCGTAAACGTTGCAGTTCTAAACATTTTGCGCATATGTTTACAAAATAGGTTTTTTGATAGAAGCCAGAGGCTGGTTGTAGAGGGCTATTTTTCAAACTGGAAAGCTGTAACCAGCCATGTGCCTCAGGAATCAGTGCTGGGTCCACTGTTATTTGTCATTTATATTAAAGATTTGGATGACAATAAAGGAGGCATAGTTAGTAAGTTTGCAAATGACACCATGGTTGGTGGCATAGTGGACAATGAAGAAAGTTATCTCCAATTGCAATGGGATCTTGATCAATTGGACCAGTGGGTTAACGAATGGCAGATAGAGTTTAATGTAGACAAATGTGAGCTGATGCATTTTGGTAGATTGAACCAGAGCAGGATTTACTCAGTTAATAGTAAGCATTGGGGAGAGTTACAGAACAAAGACATCTAGGGGTACACACTCAAAGAACAAAGAACAAAGAACAAAGAGCAACACAGCACGGGAAACAGGCCCTTCAGCCCAACGAGCCCACGCCGCCATCCCAACGTCCTAATGACATATCCTTGTCTTTAGGCTATGCCTATTGTTGAAGATTCCCATATAGGGACCAATATAGGGACAATTTGTTACCCAATCAGCCTAAGAGCACATTTTTGGGATGTGGGAGGAAACCGGAGCACCCGGAGAAAACCCACGCAACCACAGGGAGAACGCGCAAACTCCCGCAGACAAAGGCCCAAATCCATGTTTCTGCACAGCAACAGTGATAGTCTCTGAGCTGTCATGTTGCCCATCAGATGGTCCAGTTTAAGCATACACTAACGACGTGAAGCACTAGGCAACTCCTGAAGCAACCTCCAAGAGCAGCTCTCGCACGACATGCCGCATGCATGCCCCTTGTTGGTCAACAAGGTGGACCGAATTGCCTGCGGAAACAAATAAGACTTAATTAAACATGCTAAAAAAAAACTAAGACATTCCCGAGACAAAACTAAAAGATAGTCTACTACTACTTGGTCCTCCCAATATTCAAACAGTCCTGCTATATCCCTCTATCTGCAGACCGCTCATGTGGCTGTCCAAGAGACCCTTAAACAACCCTAGTGTGCCTGCTCCCACCACCTTACTTGGCAGTGCATTCCACACCCCCACTACCCTTTGTGTGAAAAACTGGCCTCTAATATTCGTCTTATACATAGCCCCCTCACCCTGAGCCCGTGACCCCTCGTTCTATCCATTTCTAATGGTGGAAAAAGCTTACCACCATTTACTCTATCTATACCCCTCATAATCTTATATACCTCTAAAAGATCCCCTCTCAGCCGACGTCTTTCAAGGGAAAACAACCCCAGTGTTTTCAATCTTTCCTCGTAAGACAGCCCTTCCATACCAGGCAGCATCCAGGTAAATCTCCTCTGCACTCTCTCCAGAGCCTCTACATCCTTCCTGTAGTACGGTGACCAGAACTAGACGCAGTACTCCAGATGAGGCCTAACCAACGTTCTATACACTTGTAACTTCAGACTCCTACTCTTGTATTCTATACCCCTTCCTATGAAGGCTTACATACCATACGCTTTTTCTACCACATTCTCCACCTGTACTGACACCTTCAGAGACCTGTGAACTTGCACCCCCAGGTCTCTCTGCATCGCTATACTCCGGATAGTTTTATCTTTTATCCTATAACTCCCCTCTACATTATTCTGGCCAAAATGCATCACCTCGCATTTATCCGGATTAAATTCCATTTGCCATCTATCTGCCCAATCTACCAGCCTATCTATGTCCTGTTGTATTGCCTGGCACTGCTCCTCAGTCCCCGCCAATCCAAGTATCTTAGTGTCATCAGCAAATTTGCTGATCACACCACCTACCCCCTCTTCCAAGTCATTTATATACACCACAAATAGAAGGGGTCCTAGTACAGAGCCCTGTGGCACACCACTAGTGACTGACCTCCAGTTGGAAAAAGAGCCTTCCACTACTACCCGCTGTCTCTTCCTCCCAAGCCAGTTCTCAACCCATCTACATACCTGGCCCAATATACCATGCGCCTTCACCTTTTCTATCAGCCTACCATGAGGGACCTTATCAAACGCCTTACTGAAATCCATATAGACGACATCAACGGCTTGTCCTTCATCAACCGTTTTTGTCACCTCTTCAAAAAATTCCACTAGATTTGTAAGGCACGACCTCCCCTTAATGAAGCCATGCTGCGTATCCCTGATCAGATCGCAGCGCTCCAGATGCTCATACATCCTGTCCCTGAGAATCCTCTCCATTAGCTTACCTATAACTGAAGTCAAGCTCACCGGCCTATAGTTCCCTGGGTTATGCCTCTGACCCTTTTTAAACAACGGTACTACATTTGCAATCCTCCAGTCCTCTGGGACCTCCCCTGAGTCCAAAGAGGAGACAAAGATTTGCGTCAGAGGCCCAGCAATGTCATCTCTCACCTCCCTTAGCAGCCTGGGATAAATACCATCAGGCCCGGAGCTTTATAAGTCTTTATGCTACCTAAAAGCCCCAACACTTCGTCCCTCGTAATGATTATTTCCTTTAACGGGTCCTCAAAATCCTCAAAGCCGGCATCAGACATCAGGCCCCTCTCCCGCGTGAATACCAACGCAAAATATTCATTCAGAGTCTCTCCCATTCCCTCAGGCTGTAAGCATAGTTCCCCTCCTCTGTCCCTGAGAGGTCCAATCTTCCCTCTAACCATCCTTTTGCTCCTTACATTGGAGTAAAATGCCTTAGGATTTTCCTTAATCCTACCTGCCAAATCCATTTCGTGGCCCCTTTTTGCCTTTCTGACACCCCTTTTAAGATCCCGTCTACACTCTCTATATTTTTCCAGAGCTGCCTCTGTCCCCAGTTGCCTCGATCTAACGTACGCCTCCCGCTTCTTCCTGACCAAGTCCTCAACATCCCTAGTAACCCATGGTTCTCTAATCCTACCCTTCCCATCCTTCCTCCTTACTGGCACGTGTCTTTCCTGCAAAAATTTTAGTTTTCCCTTGAAAGACTCCCACACATGCAGTGTCGAACTACCCTCGAACAGCTTATCCCAGTCGGTATCCCTAAGATCCTGCCTAATCTGGCTATATCTGGCCCTCCCCCAGTTTAACACCCTCCCCTTAGGGCAGGCTTCATCTTTTTCCATTAATGCCCTAAAGCAGACAGAGTTGTGGTCACTATTAGACACATGCTCTCCTACTACAACGTCAACCACCTGCCCTGGCTCATTCCCCAGAACCAGATCCAGTATAGCCACCTCTCTAGTCGGGCTATCCACATACTGCTCCAAGGACCCTTCTAAAACACACTGTACAAATTCCTCCCCGTCCGCACCTTCCGCTCTCGGCACCTTCCAATCTACCCCAGGGAAATTGAAATCTCCCATTACAACTACCCTATTCTTCCTACACTTATCTAAAATTTCCTTACATATCCTTCTTCCATGGCACACGGACTGTTGGGCAGTCTGTAGGACACACCCAACATAGTAACGTCTCCCTTCCTATTCCTCAACTCCACCCATAGCGACTCAATTCCTAACTCAGCCATACCACCCTCCTTCTGCACTGCTATGATGTGATCCTTAACTAATAACGCCACTCCCCCTCCTCCTCAAACCACCTCTATCATGCCTAAAACACTTATACCCCGGAATATTCAATTGCCAGTCCTGCCCTTCCTTTAGCCACGTCTCAGTCACCGCCACCACTTCTAACTTCCTCTCGAACATTATTGCCTTCAGTTCAACTGTTTTGCCAGTCACACTCCTCGCATTAAAACACATGCACTGAAGGCCCTCAGGCACTCTCTGATCTTCCCTCCTACTCTCCGGCGCTACCCTGTCTCCCATCTCTCTCCCACTCCCAGTTCCCTCTATCTCCCCACCCCCCCTCCATATTAGTTTAAACCCTGCCGAAACACTCCAGCTAACCTCCCAGCTAAAATATGGGTGCCCTTCCCAGACAACTGTTCCCCGTCCCTCTTGTATAGATGCCCCTCCCTCCTGAAGACTTCCCAATGGTCTAAGAATCTGAATCCTTCTGCCCTACACCAATCCCTCAACCACGCATTCAGTTGGAGCACTTCGTTGTTCCTAACCCTGTCATTCCCAGGCCTCAGCAGCAGCCCAGAGAATGCCACCCTGGAGGCCCTACACTTCAGCCGAGCCCCCAACTCCCTGAACTGCCTACGTATGTCCCCCCTGCACTTTGCTCCTACATCTTTCTCTCCCACGTGGACTATTACATCAGCCTTAGCCCCTCCACCCTTCAAAATTCCCTCTACCCTCTCTGTAACATCCTGGACCCCTGCTCCAGGGAGGCAGACTACCATCCTGGAGTCCCGCTTTTTCCCACAGAACCGCCTGTCGATTCCCTTGACTTTCTCATCCCCCACCACTATCTCACATCCTTCACTCCTGCCGTCCTCCGGGGCATTCTGATCCCCCTCCCTTGCACTCTCTACCTCAGCTGTTGCCCCACCCTTGATGTTCTGGGATGCCTCCTCTGGGGTGATCTTAGTGCCGTGACTCCTTTTCTTTTTCAACTTCCTCTCTGTTACCCACCCATCCCTCCTCATAGGCCCTGGGGTCCCTTCTGGACTATGGTCCCTGTTCATTAGCCCCTCGTTCTCTCTGACTATAAACATATCCTCCAGTCTCAGCTCCAACTGCCTCACCCGAGCCCTCAATCGTTGCAATTCCAAACACTTTGTGCATATATGGGCTTTCGGGAGACGTGCTGCCTCCAAGAATGTCCATATATGGCAGCGAACACAGTGGACGCGTTTATTCAAGGACCCTGACATTTTATACACCCCCTTTAGAGGTATGGGACCTAGAGTTTGGGTGGGACAGGAGTCCAGCCACTTACCACGTCCAAGCCTGCGCTCGCCCAAGCCCAGTGAGCTTAAGCCCTTACAGCTCTCACTCTGCTCCCCGCCTCACTCCACTGCCTGCTCCCGACACTGCCCGCTGTCTACCTTGGCCTTATTTATATAGTCCCGCGCTTCCTTCCCAGCAGTCCCCGCGCCTATCTCCCGCTACGGAGCGCCAAAATAAACAAAAAACCCCCGCGACCTAAACCTATTGATTAAAGAAAGATTTCAAACTTCAATAGTCTCACCAGCAAGCAGCCACTCTTCAAAATCACAGCTCTGGAGAACACTCATAGCTCCTTGTGAGTCGTAGGAGGACAGACTTACTGGGATGCTACCAGGACTTCATGGTTTGAGTTATAAGGAGATGCTCAATAGACTGGGACTTCTTTCTCTGGAGCGTAGGAGGCTGAGGGGCAACCTTATAGAAGTCTATAATGTAATGAGGGGCACAGACGAGCAGATAGTCGATGTATTTTCCCAAAGGTAGAGGAGTCTAAAACTAGAGAGCATGGGTTTCAGGTGAGAGGGAAGAGATACAAAAATGTCCAGAGGAGCAATTTTTTCACACAGAGAGTGGTGAGTGTCTGGAACAAGCTGCCAGAGGTGGTAGTAGAGGCAGGTACATTTTTATCTTTTAAAAAGCATTGAGATAGTTACATTAGTACAATGGGTATGGAGGGATATGAGCTAAATGCAAAGAGTGACTTGGACAAGTTGCAGAGCTGGGCCGAGAGGTGGCAAATGGAGTTTAATGTGGAAAAGTGTGAGGTAATGCACTTTGGCAGGAACAATAATGTGTAGAGTATAGGGCTAATGGTAGGGCTCTTAATAGTGTTGAGGAACAGAAGGATCTTGGTGTATGTGTCAATAGATCCCTGAAAGTAGGCAGTCAAGTGGATAAAGTTGTTAAGAAGGCATATGGAGTCTTAGCTTTTATTGGTAGGGGGATTGAATTTAGAGCCGCAGCATCATGTTGCAACTGTACAAAACTCTAGTGCGGCCGCACTTGGAGTATTGTGTGCAGTTCTGGTCGCCACATTATAAGACAGATGTGGAGGCATTGGAGAGGGTACAGAGGAGGTTTACCAGGATGTTGCCTGGTATGGAGGTCAGGTCTTATGAAGAGAGGCTGAGGGATTTGAGGTTGTTTTCGTTAGAAAGAAGGCGGCTAAGAGGAGACCTTATTGAAACATATAAGATGATTAGAGTTTAGATAGGGTGGACAGTGATAGCCTTTTTCCTAGGATGGAGAAAGCTAGCACGAGGGGACACAGCTTTAAATTAAGGGTTATGAGTTATAGGACGGATATCAGAGGTAGGTTCTTTACTCAAAGAGTGATTAGGGAGTGAATGCCCTGCCTGCAGCTGTTGTAGATGCGCCAAGTTTGGTGGCGTTTAAGAGGTTAGTTGATAAGTATATGGAAGAGAAGGGAATGGTTTGGTTTGGAGGGGCATTGCTTTTTATTTTGGTCGGCACAACATCGAAGGCCGAAGGGCCTGTTCTGTGCTGTAATGTTCTATGTTCTATGTTCTATGTTCAAACAATTGGGATTAGCTTAGCGGTTTCAAAAAAAAGGGCAGCATGGACAAGTTGGGCCAAAGGGTCGGTTTCCATGCTGTAAATCTTTATGACTCTATAAGTGTAGGAAGAAGATTTGCTCGCCTTACTTGGTCTGGCTTGTATATGAAGTCAAGGTCCACAGTAATGCGGTTGATTCTGAATTTGCACCCTGAAATGGCCCAGCAAGACATTCATTTGTATCCAAACTAATGGCTTTATGAAGGGGAAAAGAGAGAAGCAGACTTGAGGAGAGAACTTAGAATCTAGAAGCCTGAAAGCAGGGTTGCTCAGTGGAGGCAAAGACGGTGGGAGGTGTACCAAGGTGCCACAGTTGCAGGGCTGGTGGTAGCTATAAAATTAGAGTTAGGAAGGAATAGTTCATGAGGGATTTGAATATGAGGAGCCTATGCAGTTCAAGCAGAGATGGTGGATTAATGGGACTTGTTTCATGTTAGGATGTAGACAAATGAAGGTTAAATGAGTCCCAGTTTGGGGAAGTATGTCAGAAGAGCATTGGAATAGTTGGATCTTTAATTAACTAAAGCATGGATGAGGATTGAAGTAACAATGGACTGAGACAGAGGTAGATTATAATACAGAAAGGTACGTGAGAAACCTTTGGAAAAAATAAGGGACCAGAATCTCAGTTGTGGCTCAAATAAAACATCAGGATCATGAACATTTTCTGATGGAAGACAATGTCTGTCCAGTCCCATATTACCGATGGTATCACAGATTGGTATGCCTCCTACTATGCCCAAGACTGCAAGAAGCTACAAAGAATTATGAATGCAGCCCAGTCCATCACTCAAGCCATCCGTTGTCTCTGTCTACACTTCCTGCTGCCTCAGCAAAGCAGTCAGTATAATTAAGGACCCCACACACCCTGGACATTCTCTCTTTCACCTTCTTCCATTGGGAAAATGATACTAAAATCTGAGGACATATATTGACCGACTCAAGAACATCTTCTTCCTTACTGCCATCAGATCTTTGAATGGACGTATTTTGCACCAAGTTGGTTTTTCTCTACACTCTAATTCTGTACTCTGTCCTTTCAGTCTATATAGAACATAGAACATAGAACATAGAACATTACAGCACAGAACAGGCCCTTCAGCCTTCGATGTTGCGCCGACCAATATAAAAAGCAATGCCCCTCCAAACTAAACCATTCCCTTTTCTTCCATATACTTATCAACTAACCTCTTAAACGCCACCAAACTTGGCGCATCTACAACTGCTGCAGGCAGGGAATTCCACTCCCGAACCACCCTCTGGGTAAAGAACCTACCTCTGATATCCGTCCTATAACTATCACCCCTTAATTTAAAGCTGTGTCCCCTCGTGCTAGCTTTTTCCATCCTATGAAAAAGGCTATCACTGTCCACCCTATCTAAACCTCTAATCATCTTATATGTTTCGATCAGGTCCCCTCTTAGCCTCCTCCTTTCTAACGAAAACAACCTCAAATCCTCAGCCTCTCCTCATAAGACCTGCCCTCCATACCAGGCAACATCCTGGTAAACCTCCTCTGTACCCTCTCCAATGCCTCCACATCTTGCTTATAATGCGGGGACCAGAACTGCACACAATACTCCAAGTGCGGCCGCACTAGAGTTTTGTACAGTTGCAACATGACGTTGCGGCTCCGAAATTCAAGCCCTCTACCAATAAACGCCAAGACTCCATATGCCTTCCTAACAACCTTCTCGACCTGACTGCCTACTTTCAGGGATCTATGCACATACACACCAAGATCCTTCTGTTCATCTAAACTACTAAGAATCCTACCATTTGCCCTATACTCTACATATTTATTATTTCTGCCATAGTGCATTACCTCACACTTTTCCACATTAAACTCCATTTGCCACCTCTCGGCCCAGCTCTGCAACTTGTCCAAGTCTCTCTGCAAACTATAACACCCCTCTTCACTATCTACCACTCCACCGATTTTAGTGTCATCTGCAAATTTACTAATCCATCCCTCAATACCCTCATCCAGATCATTTATAAAAATTACAAACAGCAGGGCCCCAAAACAGACCCCTGAGGTACACCACTTGTCACCGAACTCCACGATGAATATCTCCCATCAACCACCACCCTCTGTCTTCTATCTGCTAGCCAATTCCTACCCCAATTAGCTAAATCACCTTCTATCCCATACATCTGCATTTTCTGCAGAAGTCTTCCATGGGCCACCTTATCAAACGTCTATATGAACGGTATGCTTTGTATAGCATACAAGTAACAATACTTTTCACTGTATCCCAATACATGTGACAATAATAAATCAAATCAAATACCCATGCTCAACTTTTAGCTTGATGTGGTGTAAATTTTTTTTAATTCATTTGCGGGACAGGAGTGTCACTGACTGGCCAGCATTTATTGCCCTGTTTGCCAGAGGGCAGTTGAGAATCAACCACAATGCTCTGATTCTGGAATCACAGGTAGGCCAGATCAGTAAGGATGGCAAATCTCCTTCTTTAAAGGACATTGGTTTCATGGTCAGGAGTAGATTCTCAATTCAAGATATTTTTATTGAATTCAAATTCCACCATCTGCCGTGATGGGATTACAAACCTCGGGTCCCCAAAATATCAGGTGAGTTTCTGAATTAGTAGTCTAGTGATAATACCACAGTAACACTCAACTTCTGCAATTGTCTTCATTGCTAAAAGTGTGGCAATGTTAATAATCATACAGTTCTGGGCACCACCCTTTAGAAAAGCACAAGAAAGTGATTTGCTAGAATTGGGGCTGCAGAAATGTAGAGAAGTTGGAGAAAATGAGGTTGCCCTCTTCAGAGCAGCAATCTAAAGGGGGTGTTCAAAAGTGTGTTTGTAGGATAAGTGAAGAAATATCCTTTCCAGTTGCAAAATAGGCAATAACCAGAGGCTGCAGATTTAAAGTGATTGGCCAAGAACCAGAAGAGATAGGAGGAAGCATTTACTTTCTACACAGTGATCTGGAATGCGCTGTCTGACAGGGTCTCTGAAGCAGGCTCAATTCTAACACTGAAGAGGGAATTAGATTAAAAAGAATGAGGAAAAATCTATAGGGTTGCGGTAGAAGCAGGGAAGTGGGACTAGAGCCATAGAAGTTTACAGCATGGAAATAGGCCCTTCAGCCCAACTTGTCCATGCCAACCAGTTTTTGACCATTAAACTTGCCCCAGTTGCCCGCATTTGGCCCATATCCTTCCACACCTATCCGACCCATGTAACTGTCTAAATGCTTTTTAAAATACAGAATTGTTCCCGCCTCTACTACTATCTCTGGCAGCTTGTTCCAAACACTCACCACCCACTGTGTGAAAAAATTGTCTCTTTGGACCCTTTTGTATCTCTGCCCTCTCACCTCAAATCTATGTGCTCTAGGTTTAAACTCCCCTACCTATGGAAAAAGATGTTGACTATCTCGCTGATATATGCCCCTCATTCTTTGAGAGATCTCTATCAGGTCATCTGCAAGCCTCCTATGCCCCAGGAAAAAAAAGTCCCAGTCTATGCAACCTCTCCTTATAACTCAAACAATCAAGTCCCAGTAGCATCCTAGTAAATCTTTTCTGCACTCTTTTTAGTTTAATAGCATCCTGTCTATAATAGAGTGGCCAGAACTGTACACAGTATTCCAAGTGTGGCCTTACCAATGTCTTGTACAACTTCAACAAGACGTCCCAACAATGTTCTGACCAATGAAACCAAGCATTCTGAATGCCTTGGATCTCTTTGTTCTTTAAATCACCGCAGTGAAGTCCCATTAACTAATTCCTGCCCTGGTTCGATCTACTCAAGTGTATCACATAATTGGATACCTTTACCAAACAGCTATCACAGACTCAATGGGCTGAATGGCCCCTTGAAGCATTCTATCATGTATTTCTCACTTCAATCAGACAGCTCCCCACCACCTTCTCAAGGGCAGTTGGAGGTAGGCAATAAATGTCAGTCTAGTCAGTGACATCCAGTTCTGGTCAATGAATATTATAATTAAAAAAAAATCAGTATTTTGCTCAGATAGGTATCAGTAGCTACATGAAAACAATTCTAGAATATAACTGGCCGTACAGTTTTTCCTGCAGCATCTCAGATCATTGCTGTTCGGTGGATAAGACAACTTTGTTGCGCTTCGGCAGTGTTGTATATCATTCCAATTTTTGGATGCTTTACATTTTCCTCTGTTATCATGTGTGTCACTGCTGTAACATGCATCAAACTAGGATAGCAGTGAAAGGTTAATGCATTCGTTTCTCTTTAAGAAAGGGATCCATCTCCACTGCCGTCTTCAAGTTCCTTTGGAACTCTGCCAGAAGCCTTGACCTCACAAGTGATGGTAAGATGAAGCAATGACAAAGATGTAAGGGATACAAGAGTGTCCTCATTAAATACTTCCAAATCGATAGTGTGCTAAATTCAAGATAGGCCAAGCGAGGTAAAAATAAACCTTCTCTAGAATATCAAAAGGAGCCAGGCTAAAAATAAAGCCTACAGTTGACGAAGAGTCTGTGCTCGTGAGTCAGTTCCTGTAAGGTGAGAGGGGAGACAGCAGTCTGGTGAGTTATTACTTGACGATGAAAAGTGCATTGCTGCGCAATGTGGCTGAGTGGATTGTGTACGGTGCAGGATAACTCAACAATATCGACAAAGCACTTATAGATTGAGACAACTCCTGATCTATTCAGTCTCAGTCCTGCATTCTATGTTTCCCTGGAGATCATGATGTGGCATTTGCTACCAAATAAACCTGTTGGACTTTAACCTGGTGTTGTGAGACTTCTTACTGTGTTTTCCCTGGAGAGGCAAGTGCAGTTGTTTTACAGGAATTGTTCCAGTGATCATCAAAGCAATTCCTTATGGAGCCACGTCCGTGAAATACCTCAAAAGCAAAATATTGCTGTCAAAAATCTGAAGTATGAACTAAAAATGTTGGAAAAAGACAGTAGGATCCGGCTACAGAGAAAGAAATAGGGTAGAACTGTCACAGCTTGCAGAGGTGGTTTAAAGTTTACTTACTAGTCCCACAAGTAGGCTGACATTACCACTGCAATGAAGTTACTGTGAGAATCCCCTAGTTACTGCACTCTGGAGCCTGTTTGGGTATACTGTGGGAGAATTTAGCATGGACGATGCACCTAACCAGCGCATCTTTTGGACTGTGGGAGGAACCGGAGCACCCAGAGGAAAGACACAGGGAGAACATGCAGACTCCGCAAAGACAGTGACCCAAGCTGGGGATCTAACCCTGGCACTGTGAAGCAGCCATGCTAACCACTGAGCCATCATGCTGCTGCTCACTGTGCCCCGCGCAGAGCAGGATAGGAAGCTCCCGGCAATCGCCATTGTGTAGCAGAGGTACGGTGCAATTTGCCTTTTGCAGCTTTCCCACAACGGGATGAGAGAACCTAATTTTATACGGGGGAGGGCAATTGTCTAGTGGGATTATCGCTAGACTATTAATCCAGAAACTCAGCTAATGTTCTGGGGACTTGGATTCGAATCCCGCCACGGCAGATGGTGGAATTTGAATTCAATAAAAAAAACTTAGAATTATGAATCTACTGGACCATGAAACCATTGTTGGAAAAACACATCCGGTTCACTAATGTCCTTGAGGAAAGGAAATCTGCCATCCTTCTCTGGCCTACATGTGACTCCAGAGCCACAGCAACACGGAAGGATGTGGAGTCCTTGGAGAGAGTGCAGAGGAGGTTTACCAGGATGCTGCCTGGTATGGAAGGACTGTCCTATGAGGAACGATTAGATAGACTGGGGTTGTTTTCCCTTGAAAGACGTCGGCTTAGAGGGGATCTCATAGAGTTGTATAAGATTATAAGGGGTATAGATAGAGTAAATGGAGGTAAACTTTTTCCACCTTTAGAAATGGATAGGACGAGAGGTCATGGCCATAGGGTGAGGGGGGCTATGTGTAGGACGAATATTAGAGGGCAGTTTTTCACACAAAGGGTAGTGGGGGTGTGGAATGCACTGCCGAGTAAGGTGGTGGGAGCAGGCACGCTGGGGCTGTTTAAGGGTCTCTTGGACAGCCACATGATCGGTATGCAGATAGAGGGATATATTAGGACTGTTTAACTACGGCTTTTTTCCACAGGTAATTCGGTCCATAATTTGAGCACGCATTCGTCAGGTGGTGCGGGTACAGCTCTTGGATGTTGATTCATGGGTTGCCTGGTACCTCATGTCGTAAATGAGTGCTTTATGTGGACCATCTGAAGGGCACCATTACAGCTCAGAGACTATCGATGTGGCTGTGCAGACACTTGGAATTGGGCCGGTGTCTGCGGGAGTTTGCGCGTTCTCCCCGTGGTTGCGTGGGTTTTCTCCGGGCACTCCGGTTTCCTCCCACAACCCCAAAATTCGCTCTTAGGCTGATTGGGTAACAAATTGTCCCTATGGTGAAAATTTTCCATATTAGGAATAATATATATTATTATATAGGAATATTAAAATAGGATAATGTATTTGCTACTATTTGGTATGACGGCGGCGCGGGCTCGTTGGGCCGAAGGGCCTGTTTCCCGTGCTGTATTGCTTAATAATAATAATAATAAAAAAAAATATAGTTGGCTGTCAACTGCCCTCAGGCGACTAGGATGGGGAGTAAATGCTGGCCAGCCAGAAACGCAGTAAGAAGTCTCACAACACCAGGTTAAAGTCCAACAAGTTTATTTGATAGTAAACCCACTGTTTTAAATAATAGTAAATAATGTATGCTTTAAAGATAGTAAATAATGAATAAAACACAACTGTCTGTATGTTTGGCACATTCACATCAATAACACGTTGAGAGAAAAGATACACCGATACACTCTTTGGCCTACATTTGGCTCATGCAAAATTTCTGTTCATATTTCTGCTACCTTCTCAACAACTTCCTTCAATAGATCAATTTTTCTACTTTTAGTCAGTTGGAGCACAGAGTATAAAAATTGGCAAGTTGTGTTGCAGCTGTACAGAACTTGATTTTGGCCACATTTGGAATAGTGCATACGGTTCTGGTCACCACACTGCCAGAAGGATGTAGAGGCTTCAGAGTGGGTACGGAAAAGATTATTAGCTATGGAAAGGGTGTTAGCTATGAGGAGAGATTGGAAAAACTTGATTTGTTTTCACTTGAATATTAGAGACTGTGGGGATGACCTGTTAAAGTTCGCAAAATTAGGAGAGGCATGGGTTGAATGGATAGTCAGAATCTTTTAACCAGGGTAGAAATGCTAATTATTTGGGGGCGCAGGTTTAAGGTAAAAGAAGAAAAGTTTAAGGGAGATATGGGAGGCAAGTGAGAGGGTGGTAAGTGCATGGAATGTGTGTCTGAGGAGGTGGTAGCAGCAGATACAATAAAAATGCTTAAGTGGCACCTTGATAGATGTATGAATAGGCAGAGAATAGAGGGATGTGGATTGTGTAGAGGCAAAAGGCTTTTAATTAGAAAGGTGCAGGCTTCATAGGTGGAAGGGCCTGTTCCTGTGCTGTATTGGTCTTTGATCTTTGTTCTAATTCAGTTCATTTTCTCAAAATAATGTCTATTTGAATATTATATCTTCCATGGAGTAGCCTTCTCAGGGTAGACTTACACTCTGAAAAGCCAAGGCAAATTACTTTTCACTCACCTCCTCCATCCTCTCACTATTGGACACAAGATTAGGGTTAGTCAAGGTAGATTCAGAAAGAATGTTCCCAATGATGAGTGAGTCCAGACCTAGGGATATTTGTTTGTAGATGAGGGGTAAACTTTTAGAACTGAGGTGAGGAGAAATTTCTTCACCCAGAGGGCAGTGAATTTGGAATTCACAACCACAGAAAGTGATTGAGGCCAAAACATTGTCTGGGTGTCACAGTGGTTCTGCTGACATACAGCGCCAAGGACCGGGATTCAATTCCAGCCTCCTCTGGTCACTATCTGTATGGAGTTTGCACATTCTCCTCATGGCTACATGGATTTGTTCCGGGTGCTGCAGGGTTTTCCACCAGTCCAAAGATATATGGTTTAGATTGATTGGCCATGCTAAATTGTCAGGGGGATTAGCGAGGTAAATATGTGGGGTTACGGGAATAGGGTCAAGGCGGGATTGTGGTCAGTGCAGACTCAATGGGCCAAATGACCTCCTTCAGGGGCTAGGTGGGATTATGGTGCAGACTTGATGGGATTCTATGATCTGCGATTCCATGATTTCAAGAAGAAATTAGATATAGCTCTTGGAGGTAAAGAGATATAGGGGGAAGGGGGAATCGAGATATTGAATTCGATGATTAGCCATGATCAAGATGAATGGCGGAGCAGGCTTGAAGGGTCGAATGATCTAATCCTGCTTCTAGTTTCTTTGTTTCTATGTTAAGATGCACCTTTATTTTTAATTTGTTCCACAATTATTTGACTTGCTTTATCCCTTACTTGCTGGTGAAAATCTTTTACAATTTCCTTGTGGGCTGACCACCAATAATCTAAACTTTCCCCTTAACCTTGGCTTTGCCTTTATGCTGTGTTAACATGCTCAAGTGTCACTGCTTTTAGGGAATGGCACGGTTTGATGCCTTTACTCTTCCTGTGTGAAGAGCTTTTAAACAGTGGGTGAAACTGTCCTGGAATGGCTCTGTTTTAGACAGCAGTACATTCAAGCCTTGAATGCTGACGAAGTGGACAAAGAGAATAAAGTAAAATTGCATCAGATAAGCTCTAACTGATTGCTACAATCAGCCTAGTTACTGAAAAACCTGTACTGTGCTGCTGGACTGAATAGGACAGCGTCTTAGGAAAAGAGTTGTAAAGACTGCAATCCTCAGAGAGTCCTTGCACTGGGCTATGTGCAACCAACAAACAGAGGGGTCCTCAACAACCAGCCATTACAATTAAAATCTGACTCAAGACTTGAGAATAAAATTTACTGGATGGTAATTATTACCTCTCACTGCCATTTCTTCCTTGATTCAGAGCATGTTAATGCACAGCAGGAGAGAGAGAGAGAGAGAGAGAGAAAGATAAGAGATACGAAAGGGTCCAGAGGGGTAGTTCTTTCACACAGAGAGTGGTGGTTGCCTAGAACAAGCTGTTAGAGGTAGTAGTTGAGGCTAGTACAAGTTTTCTTTTAAAATGCATTTAGACAGTTACATGGGTAAGAGGGCCAAATGCGGGCAATTCGGACTAGCTTAGTGGCGACATAGACAGGTTGAGAAAAGAGTTGGCTTGCATGCTGTAAACCTCAGTGATGACAGAATAGTGGTGCATCAAATTCCATTAGGCACAATCGGATAAACTCACGACAAACATTTGTGTCAGCGAATGCTCTCCATGTATACTCACAGCAATAGTGAAACAGGCAAGTCCTTCTGGACTAAAATAAACAATATCTTTAAGAAGCAAAACCCTGCAATACGTTATGTGTAGCAGAACAAACTTCATGCCTAACTTAGCATGGGATTATCTAGTTGTCTAAGAACTTAATGATTATCGTACCGTGCCATTAGCCCAGAGCTGAGAATTCAAAAACTTACCATATTCATGTGATGAAAATTGAATTCAATGGATCTGGTAACTGAGATCCTTGGTTAGAAAAATAGTGATGCATTACTATAATAATTCCAGGAGACAGCTGTAGGGAACTTTATTGCACAAAATAAAGTGAAGCAAAACCATAATTCTGTGGTGAAACAAACAGGTCCCAACTGGATAATGTATCAATGGACCCAGTTAGAGGCCTGCATTATACAAGGCTCGGTATACAAGCTCCAACTGGTAAGGTAATTACCAATCAACAGGGAGCTCGTACTCTATGGGTCAAAGAACAAAGAAAAGTACAGCACAAGAACAGACAGGCCCTTCAGCCCTCCAAGCCTGGGCCAGTCATGATGCCCTAGCTGAACTAAAAAAGAATTTCTGCCCTCACTCAGTCCATATCTCTCTGTTCCCTCCCTATTCATGTACCTATCCAGATGCCTCTTAAATGTTGCTAATGTGCCTGCTTCCATCACTTCTTCTGGCAGAGTGTTCCAGGCATCTACCACTCTGCATGAAAATCCTCCCTTGCACATTTCCCTTAAACTTTCTCCCTCTCACCTTGACCCTGCGCCTCCTTGTATTTGACACTTCCACCCTGTCTATGTCTTTCACAATTTTGTAGACCTCTATCACGTCTTCCCTCTGTCATCCTCTGTATTTCTAGTGAAAACAATTCTAATTTATTGAGCCACTCCTCATAGTCAAGTGCAAATCCTGGGAATAATCATAGTATCATAGAATCCTACAGTTCTGAAGGAGGACATCTGGCCTGTCGAATCTGCACTGACCACTATCTCACCTAACCCCTTTCCCCATAATCCTGCACATTTATCCTAACTAGTCTCCTTGACGCTAAGGGACAATTTGACTTAGCCAAGTCACGTAACCACACAGACATAGGGGGAATGTGCAGACTCCACACAGACAATGATCCAAACGAGGATTCGAACCTGGGACCCTGGCGCTGTGGGGCAACAATGCTAACCACTGTGCCACCGGGCTGCACATTTCTGTTCAACAGTTCAGCTGGCAAGAGATTCTGCCAACCCTAACCAACTCAACCTACATCTGATTCGAATCCGCACTGCTATTTTTGCCAAATGGATGTACAACTCCAAAGTCATTTGTTGTATACATAATACTTTTGACATGTTTCTGAGAGATGTATTTAGAGATATAAGAGAGGAATTCTTTGTTTGTTTGTATTTAATGATGATGACTTTATTGCCTCCTTAGAGACCTGCTGGCGGATGTATGTACTTGATTCAGTATACAGCAGTGCTTACATTGCCAGCTTCCAAATCTGGACCTCTGATGATCTTGCACTGCCCTTCCCCCGCTCCTCGGCCCATGATAGAGAAGGAGATGGTGAATTATTTATCTCGGCGTGATGCTTGCTGAAAAGTGAGGATATTCCCTGCTGATCACTTGCTCGAATGGAAGACTGTTGCTATGGCTATTTCATTGAGCGCTTTAAGCTTCGTAAAATAGGTTGCAAGAGACATGAGACTATTTATTAATTCATTCATGGGATGTGGGCATCATTGGCTGGGCCAGCATTTATTGTCCATCCCTGAGGACATTTAAGAATCAACCACATTGCTGTAGATCTGGAGTCACATATAGGCCAGACCAGGTAATGATGGCAGATTTCCTTCCCAGTAATTTGCTTTTAACCATTGTTTAATTCACTGCCACTTCTCTTCCAGGAATGCCTACCCTGAAGGAATACTGCTCTTCTCTCTGTCAGGATTTCTTCAGTACTTTCCATTCCTTAGTGTTGAACAAGACAATTACCAATACTTGCTTCCACAGCAACGTTTCTTTCCTTCTGTCTACGCCTCCGACTTACCCCATGTGGATTTCAACTCACATTCCACCCTGCGAGTAATCTCCGGGATTACAGATACCTCCAGGATATGCAACATGCTTCGAACTGCTGTTCTCGCTGCATCCTGAAAGCCTCACTCAATGTTGTGTGCCGCCCCATAAAGACACTCGACATCTCTCTCGTTCAACACCATCTTACTCTCTCTCCAATCTGTCCCTGTCCCCAGTTTCATTTTGTCTTCCACATCAAAGATCAACAAACAAAACAGCGCGGGAAACAGGCCCTTCGGCCCATCGAGCCCGCGCCGCCACCCCGATGTTCCCACCTCTACCCATGATCCCTGTCTATGTTTATAGATCTATGGATTAAAAACCAAATTTGAGACAAATCATTTAACATCTTAATAAAAAAAAACTTCTTCTGTTTCTTGCAGATGTAAAGGAATGCAAGCTTCAACAACTTATCGACCCCACTGCCCATCCCAGGCAGTCCCAATCCCTCGAATTCCAACTCTTCTAGCCCCAGCCCTTGGTATGTCTTCACCGTACCCTCCAGCCTTCCCCTCTCTGAGGCTCAGCATGCTGTTCTCAGCAAAGGACTCAGCTTTGTACACTTACATCCAGCTTTGACAAAGGGTCATCCGGACTCGAAATATCAGTTCTTTTCTTGCAGATGCTGCCATACCTGCTGAGATTTTCCAGCATTTTCTCTTTTAGTTACCATGCCACCCTCACATACTGAACTTGAAAATTGTATCTCAAAGATCCCTACTCAGCTTAGAAACCATTTTCTGTCTTCTTTTTACCTGTCTGCAGCAATCTTTTTCCCTGACCTTTATTTTGGTTTCACTGTTGGCCAGGTCTGTCCTCAGCAAGGCTTAACTTGTTTTAGTTCTCCAATCATGCTATCCATGTCTTCATTATCCAATTCTATTTATGACTTTCCCTTCAATCAGAGCCAACTGGCTCAGCCACCAGCTGCTTCAGTTTGGGTAAAGTGTTGTCAGTTCCAAAAATATCTATATTTAAACTTTATGGTTCGTTCTCAGTGTCTTTTTTCCTCTGCTGTAATTCTTTGGCTCTCATGCTTCATTCCAGCTATATGGTCTGCTGCCATCATGTGATTTGCTTGAGTATTATCTTTTGCCCTATTGTTGCTTTATTGTGATGTTCTATCACTATCTTAAAGCTCTGTATGCTCCACCATTTGAACATGAAAATACTTGCCAAAGGCTTTTAATATTTCATCAAAGCTGGCTAAGGATTCATCAATGATTTATGTAGGATCCCTTACTTCGCGAGTCCACTACATAAGTTAAAAGCAATATTAACTTGGATTAACTATAATGTTGTATTTAATCTTGTTATACTCAGTTGTACTGAAACATTTTCTTCTTCATGATGTCCACTTTTATATCTGGTTTGATCCTTGTACCAGCCAAACTGACCCGGTGGGCTTAATTATTTATCCGTGGTTGTCTGTCAGCAAAGGGGGAATATTATCTGAAATGCTGTTCTATTATTAAAGACTACAATGAAGTAACTCTGTTTTCACTTCCATCTTGTGTTTGTTAGGTTTTGGCATACTCTCACAGTACTTGCAATCTGACCTCCTCATTGCAAATTTTTTAATTCAAAGGTTTGAGCCTTTTAGAATATTTCAGGATGATTCAAAGTAAAGTCGCGGATTCAGTGAGTTTTTAAACTTTTGTTCTTTGACTAAGATGCAAGAGCAGAAGTTAGCAATTCAACCTTCACTGAAACTTGGCCATTGTGTGATATGGCACCAATTCTGAATCTGAGTTGGATTGGATGATTAAAGAGATTGGATTATTCCCCCTGGATTATGCCCAGATTACAAGGTAGATGCAAGGAGGATGTTCCCAATGATGGGGGAGCCCAGAGCCAGGGGTCACAAGCTGAGGACTCGGGGTAGACATTTTAGGAAGGAGATGAGGAAACATTTCTTCACCCAAAGAGTGGTGAGCCTGTGAAATTCATTACCACAGGAAGTAGTCAATGCCAAAACATTGAATGTATTCAAGAAGCGGCTGGATATGGCACTTGGGGAGAATGGGATCAAAAGTTATGGAAGAAAGCAGGATTAGGCTATTGAGTTGGGTGATCAGCCATGATCGTAATGAATGGCAAGGGAGGCTCAAAGTGCTGAATGATTAAATGAACATGATTAACAAACAATTGGACCTATTCGCAGGGTGCATTTCTCAATTACCATGCACCATATTAATGCTAAACTACTACGACAGCTCACATTGTTTACCTCACTGGGTTATGTTAGACTTGTAAATATTTTTGATGGGTCCTATGATTGCATATCTGGCTATCATGGTACATTTGTTTGTTTATTTATTATTGTCACGAATAAGCTGACAGCAATGAAGTTACTGTGGAAATCACTGAGTCGCCACACTCTGGCATCTGTTTGGGTTCACTGAATGAGAATTCAGCTTGGCAAATGTAACTAACCAACATACCTTTCAGGCTGTGGGAGAAAACTGGAGCATCCGGAAGAAACCCATGCAGACATGGGGAGAATGTGCAGGCACAGTGAACTAAGCTGGGCATCGAATGTGAGTTGGAGTTGCTATTTTGAGTCCATGTGATCCTTCTACAGAACTGAAGAGGGTTAGAAATATACAAATTATATTGTTGGGAGTTGAGTGGAGAAGATGGGGAGATTACAGGTAAGGGGATAGGTCACAAGAAAAGATGGATTGCCAAAAGTGCCCTGGAAATGAGACAAAGGTGAAAGGTTACATGAAGGACAGAAGAGTGCAAATAGTGGCAAAAGGTAAGATTTCCAAGATCTGCAGTATTTTGCTTCTAGGATGGAATTTTATGCATTAACTTGGCATCTCTCAGCAATGAGAGAAGAGGAAAGCCAAAATCTAATCCCTTTGGAACTTAAGGCTCATTCATCTCACTCTTGAGAGATCCCGGAGGAATCACCCCAGTCACCCTGCCCTCTACCTTGCATTTTTCAATAGAACTAAATCAGGAGCTAAAAGAAGCAAGGTAGCTGAAAGAATGGTAGAAAAAAAATGATAAGAATTGCAGTTAGAATGTAGAGAATATTTTATTTTTTGGTGAATCTTGTTCGGGGAAGTAAAAATTGTTTGACACATAAATTTCAGCATTCAGAGAATTAGGGCTCATAGTTTGAGGATAAGGGATAAACCTTTTAGGACAGAGGTGAGAAATTTCTTCACCCACAGGGTGGTGAATATGTGGAATTCACTACCATAGAATGTATTTGTGACCAAAACGTTGTGTGATTTCAAGAAGAAATTAAATATTGTTCTTGGGGCTAAAGAGATCATGAGATATGAGGGGAAGGGGGATCAGAATATTGAATTTGATGATCAGCCATGGTCAAAATGAATGGCGAAGCAGGCTTGAAGAGCTGAATGGTCTACTCCTGTTTCTAGTTTCTATGCTTCTATTTCATGTTGGTATTTGCGATTGTGAGGATTAGAGTGGTTTCATGCATGAGTGTGACTGTTAGATGATGGAGGCAAGTTAATGCAGATCTTTGTATGTCGGTTGGGTTGGCAGAAATACAGTGAGGAGCAAGAGGCAATTTGATTCAGTTCCCCAACTTTTGCTCACCAAAAGCCCCTATTTGTAGGTTCTTTCTTAGGCACAGGCAGGTGGCCCTTTTGCTCCACTTTTTCCTCTTTCTGTACACTTTGCAGGCCCCCCCCCCAACTTCACCCTCCAACCCACCTCCCCCCCTCCCACAACTCCTTCCGCTTGAATATTTCATCATCTCTTTTAGCTTCAGGATGTTAGAATCATAGAATCATAAAAAAACTACAGCACAAACAGGCCCTTCGGCCCACAAGTTGTGCCAATCTACCTACTAGGCTTACCTACACCCCTCAATCCTATTAAGTCCCATGTAGTCATCCAGAAGTCTCTTAAAAGACCCTATCGAGTTTGCCTCCATCACCACTGACGGCAGCCAGTTCCACTCATCCACTACTCTCTGAGTGAAAAACTTACCCCTGACATCTCCTCTGTACCTACTCCCCAGCACCTTAAACCTGTGTCCTCTTGTGGCAACCATTTCAGCCTTGAGAATCCACCCGATCTATACCTCACATCACCTCTATTGCAACACTTTGTGCGCAGTAACATATAAAGGATGCAGCAAACAGCAAAGATTTGGACTGGGTTCCAAGAAGTTTAGCAAGAAATCTTAACAAACAACTTCAAAGTGCTATAAAAATCCTGACAGTCCCCCAGGCCTCATTACATTTCATCTCCCCTTCTGCCTGCCTCTATGAAATTATATTTCATCACTGCAGGGGATCTGCCTCATTACCAGCCAGATAAACAGTACTGAGGCATCAATCCAAATATATTGGTCTGTTGCTCAATAAAGGCTTCCTGGATAACATGTAACAACACATATGATAAGGTCATTTGCATCACATATTAGGTGAAGAGCACATGACTCACAGTACTGAGAGAAAACCTTCTAATGCCATGACATGGGTTTCATTATAGAATAATGGAATTCCTACAGTGTAAAAAGAGGCTATTTGAACCATAGAATCTGCACCAACAACAACTCCAGCCAGGCACTATCCCTGTAACATCACATAATTACCCTACGAATTTTCCTGACACAAAAGGAGCAGTTTACATAGAACATAAGAACGTATGAAATAGGAGCAGGAATAGGCCAACTAGCCCCTCAAGCCTGCCCTGCCATTTAATAAGATCATGGCTAATCTGAAGTGGATCAGTTTCACTTACCTGCCATAACCAGGTACATGGGATTTAATGGGATTGGGAGTTACAGATAGTTCTATGGCCTGTAGGTGTAGATATGATCGACACAACTTGTGGGCCGAAGGGCCTGTTTGTGCTGTAGTGTTCTATGTTCTATGTTAACCCTTAATTCCCTTATCAATCAGAAATCTATCCACCCATGACTTAAACATATTCAACGAGGTAGCCTCCTCCATTTTGATGGACAGAGAATTCCAGAGACTCACCACCCTTTGAGAGAAGAAGTTCCTCCTCAACTCTGTTCTAAACTGCACCCCCCCCCCCACCTTATTTTGAGGCTGTTCTGGTTTCCTTTCTATGCTGAAAGAATCTCTCTACCTCTACCCTGTCTAGCCCCTTCATTATTTTATATGTCTCTATAAGATCTCCCCTCAGCCTTCTAAACTCCAACGAGTACAGGCCCAATCTACTCAATCTCTCCTTATAAGCTAACCCCCTCATCTCTGGTGTCAGCTGGTGAGCCTTCTCTGTACTACGTCTAAGGCCAATATATCCTTTCGCAAATAAAGGGGCCAAAAATGCACGCAGTACTCCAGTTGCGGCCTCATCAGTACCTTGTTCAGTTGCAGCAAGACCTTCCTGCTTTTATATTCTATCCTCCTCCCTACAAAGGCCAACATTCACCTTCTTGATCACCTGCTGGCCAATTAATACAGCCAATCAACCTAGACCGCACATCTTTGTGCAGAGTGTGGGCGGAAGCCAGAGCATCCAAAGAAAGCCCATACCGAGGTTCGTACAGTCTCACCGGAGGCCAAAGGAGAATGCCATTCTCCAGCCCTCATCCGCCCTCGGAATTGGAGCAGGCATGTCGGTAAAATCCCGGCAGACAGTCACCCGAGGCTAGAAATGAATGCAGATGTCTAGACCGATGAGGCAGCAATGCTAACCACTGAGCAACTGCATTCATTACAATTGCTCGTAGGAGTTTAGAAGGCTGAAGGGGGATCTTATAGAGACATATAAGACAATGAAGGGGCTAGACAGGGTAAAAGCAGTGAGTTTTTCCACTTAGAAAGGAAACAAGAAGTAGGGGGCATAGCCTCAAAATACGGGGAAGTCAATTTAGAAAGAGTTGAGGAGGAACTTCTTCCAGAGGGTAGTGAATCTTTGGAATTCTCTGCCCATTGAAGCAGTAGAGGCTACCTCATTAAATGTGTTTAAGTCACAAATAGATAGATTTCTGATCAATAGGGGAATTAAGGGCTATGGGGAGTAGGCAAGTAAGAGAAACTGAACACTATCAGATTAGCCATGATCTTATTGAGTGGCGGGGCAGGCTCGAGGGATTGAATGGCTTACTCCTGCTCCTATTTCTTATGTTCTTTACACATGTAGGGACGCAGCTAGTTCTATAGGAGTGGTTCAAATGGCACTCGTTATTCTTGCTGGTTCCATTGAGAACTCAATCAACTGCCAGGGCCACCTGAATAGAGGGTCAGTGACCTCTTTTATAGTGTAGCATTCTGCTGCCTGATGAACGTGACACACGTTATCCCAGGCTGGTCATCTATCTCATGCTGTTTTGCAGAACCATTACACCAGATAAATCAATTGCTTAAAAAGCGACAAGACTTCACAAGGACTTTCTTTGTGCAGTGAGCTCCTTAGAATGCCCTGTAGTTGTCAAAGGCATCAATAAAGGTAAATTATTTATTTACTGCGTGCGTTGACCAGAACAGCTCTCTACATCACTTAGCATTTTTATAAAACTGGCATATCGAGAGGTAGGCAATTATGTGATGATCCAGTGGAGTATTATTGGAGAGGGCAAGGTATTGGTTTAAGTTTTTGACTGGAAGCTCAGTCTTTGGGACGTGAACTTCAACCCACAAAATTCTGACTGAAACATGATTTCCATAGAATAGAATCTGTACAAAGCAGAAAGGGGTCATTTTGGTCTTCAAGTCTGTACTGACAACAATCCCATCCAGCCCTTATCCCCCGCAGCCCCACATATTTACCCTGATAATTCCCTTGACACGAAGGGGCAATTTAGCATGGCTAATCCACCTAATCTGCACATCTTCAGACTGTAGGAGGAAACTGGAGCACTCAGAGGAAACTCACACAGGCATGGGGAGAATATGCAAATTTCACACACACGGAAACCGGAGGTTGGAATTGAACTTGATCCCAGGTTGCTGTGAGGCAGAAATGCTAAATACTGTGTCATTATGCTGTCCAGCTAACACTGCTGCCTCACAGCGCCAGGGAACTGGGTTTGATTCCCGACTTGGCTCACTGTCTGTGTGGAGTTCTCCCTGTGTCTGTGTGGGTTTCCTCCGCCTACCCCAGTTCTCTCCCACAGTCTGAAAGACATGCTGGTTAGGTGAACTGGCCATGCTAAATTCCCCCTCAGTGTAGCCAAGCAGACACTGGATTGTGGTGACTAGAGGATTTGCACAGAAACTTCATTGCAGTGTTAATGTAAGCCTACTTGTGACACTAATAAATAATCTAAAATAAACAAAACAAATCATTGTACTGAAACATATTCAGCTTCCTTTTTAGATGTAGAAAGAAAAGAAAGATTACAGGCAATCAATGACTATTATATCCTGATTCTAATACGTACTAGATAAGAAAAGCCTTCCATCTTATTCAATTTGTTTTTCTGAAGCTACAGCCTATTCCCTTGGTACTTGGTTTGCCACATTACAAATTTAAATCTGATAAATTTATACATTTAAATTGGTTTGCAATGTAATCCTTTCATTGTGTTCAACCAAGTCTTACCACACATACAATGTTTCTAAGTTGCAGACATGCAGGGAAATGAACAGTATTATCCTAATTCTCATCTGGATTGCTATTTATTCTTCATCAATCCTTTTTGATCCTAACTCTCTTTGTAAGTGATTAAGGAAAGCTCAAGATCATTACAGGACTCTGGTCACACAAACATATTGTGATGGTTCACAATGGAATGACAAGTATTATTGGGAACAGTTCTGTGTGACAGAGGCATTGTGGTACATTGGTTAGCACTGCTGCCTCACAGCATTAAGGACCTGAACTCGATTCCCATTTGGTCACTGTCCGTGTGGAGGTTGCAAGTTCTCCCTGTGTCTACATGGGTTTCCTCCAGGTGCCTTGGTTTCCTTCATTACATAGAACATAGAACATTACAGCGCAGAACAGGCCCTTCGGCCCTCGATGTTGCGCCGACCAATTAAGAAAAAGCAATGACCCTCTAACCTAAACCATTCCCTTTTCATCCATAAACCTATTCATGGACCTCTAAAACACCCCCAAACTTGGCGCATCTACAACTGCAGCAGGCAGGGCATTCCATACCCTTACCATCCTCTGCAGGTCTTATGAAGAGAGGCTGAGGGATTTGAGGTTGTTTTTGTTAGAAAGGAGGCGGCTAAGAGGGGACCTAATCGAAACATATAAGATGATTAGAGGTTGAGATAGGGTGGACAGTGATAGCCTTTTTCCTAGGATGGAGAAAGCTAGCACGAGGGGACACAGCTTTAAATAAGGGGTGATAGTTATAGGACGGATATCAGAGGTAGGTTCTTTACCCAAAGGGTGGTTCGGGAGTGGAATGCCCTGCCTGCAGTAGTTGTAGATGCGCCAAGTTTGGTGGCGTTTAAGAGGTTAGTTGATAAGTATATGGAAGAGAAGGGAATGTTTAGTTTGGAGGGGCATTGCTTTTTATATTGGTCGGCGCAACATCGAAGGCCGAAGGGCCTGTTCTGTGCTGTAATGTTCTATGTTCTGGGTAAAGAACCTACCTCTGACATCTGTCCTATAACTACCACCCCTTAATTTAAAGCTATGTCCCCTCGTGCTAGCTTTCTCCATCCGAGGAAAAAGGCTATCACTGTCCACCCCATCTAAACCTCTTATCATCTTATATGTCTCAATAAGGTCTCCTCTTAGCCGCCTTCTTTCTAACGAAAACAACCTCAAATCCCTCAGCCTCTCCTCGTAAGACCTGCCCTCCATACCAGGCAACATCCTGGTAAACCTCCTCTGCACCCTCTCCAATGCCTCCACATCTTTCTTATAATGTGGGGACCAGAACTGTATACAATACTCCAAGTGCGGCCACACCAGAGTTTTGTACAGTTGCAACATGACGTTGTGCCTGTTCATTAGGCCAAAGATGTGCAGGTTAGGTGGATTGCTAAATCGCCCCTCAATGTACCCAAACAGTTACCAGAATGCGACAACTAGTGGATTTTCCCAGTAACTTCATTGCAGTGTTAATGTAAGACTAATGAATAAACTTTATTTTTACTTTACGCAAATTGAGATTATTCCTACAAAACTTCCAGATGGTGAATCTCCTAAGCATCTGCAAGCCAGGTGTTATGTATGTTGGGGCATAACCCATTTAAGGGAAAGGTCAGCTGACTGGGGGTATTGGGTGAGTTGATTGGAAACCGCCCTGAGCGGGCAGTTAATATTTGGAGTGTAGGGTGAGTAGACCGAATAAAAACATGTGTTACCCGACACCTGGCAGCGAAGTAGTTCTTAAGGAGAGACCTCTGTACTCTGAGATTTAGTAATACATAATGAACCATGGGGGAGAGAGGGAGGAGACTTTCTGGCTTCCCCTGCCCCTCAGGCCCATTGCGTGTTTCTGACTGAGTTAGGCAGCTGTTGATTCCGGTGAGATCTTCCGGCCTTTGACAAGGCTGGAAGATTCTGCTAGTGGGACAGGCAGAAAAATCCCACCTGATATTTCATGAAGGAACATAGACATCTCTGTAAATGAGAGAGAGTTAATTCATTGGTTATATAACTTGAGGACATCAATCCACATAAAGCATGGGGCAAGATAAAGAAGCAGGCCTCACTGAACTAGTATAGTATGGGATCGAGCCTGTATTATTGATGTTCTTCTGCTCCACAGTCCAGGATATCATTGATCATTCTACATAGAAATTAGAAGCAAGTGTAGACCATTCATCCTTTCAAGCCTGCTCCACCATTTATTTTGATTATGGCTGGTCATCAAATATCCTAGTCCCTTCTCCCCTCATATCCCTTGATCCCTTCAGCCCCAAGAACTATATCTAATTTCTTCTTGAAATCACCCAATGGTTTGGTCTCAACTACTTCCTATGGTAGTGAATTCCACACATTCACCATCTTCTGGAGTGACGGATGAACTGATCCTTTTGCTACTGCACGCAATCCCTTTGACTCACTTTATCAAAACCTCTCCTAGGTAGCGTACATTGCAACAAATCAAGAAAATGAGAGAAATCCAGGAACTATGGGAATAAGTTAATGGTAACATCTGTCACTGAATCTAGTGAAACTGCATTCACAGAAACCTCAGATTATTGAGAAGCCCCTATGTGTTTCCCAGTCAATAAACTGAAAATACCGACTGTATCGTTCAAATTAACCCCACAGACTTTGAAGAAGTTACATTGAAGTTGCAGTAATGCGATGGAGCATCCTGTGGCTTCATCAGGGAAAAAGGGTAAAAGCTTTTAATCATAGAGAGAAAAGAAAGACTCCTAGAGATTTACAACATGCTCTTCAGCCCAATTTTTTTTTTAAAAATCCTAAGCTAGTCCTAATTGCCCACATTTGGCCCATATCCCTCTATACCCATCTTACCCATGTAACTGACTAAATGTTTTTTAAAAGACAAAATTGTACCCGCCTTTATTACTATCTCTGACAGCTTGTTCCAGACACACATCACCCTCAGCGTGAAAAAATTGCCCCTTTAGATACTTTTGCATCTCTCCCCTCTCACCTTAAACTTATGCCCTCTAGTTTTAGACTCCCTACCTTTGTGAAAAGATATTGACTATCTGGCTGATCTGTGCCCTTCATTATTTTATAGAGCTCTATAGGATTTTCTCCTACGCTCCAGAGGAAAAGGTCCCAGTCTATTCAATCTCACTTTATAACTCAAACCATCAAATCTCGGTAGTATCCTAGTAAATCTTTTCTGCACTCTTTCTAGTTTAATAATATCCTTTCTATAATAGAGTGACCAGGACAGTACACAGTATTTTAAGTGTGGCCTGATCAATGTCTTGTACAACTTCAACAAGACGTCCTAACTCCTATATTCAATGATCTGACTGATGAAACCAAGCATGCTGAATGTCTTCTTCACCGCTCTGTCCACCTGTGACTCCACTTTCAAGGAGCTATGAACATATACTCCTAGATCTCTTTGTTCTGTAACTCTCTTCAACACCCTACCATTAACGGAATAAGTCTTGCCCTCGTCCATCACCTCACATTTATCTAAATTAAACTCCATCTGCCATTCTTCAGCCCAATAGCCTAATTGATCAAGATCCCATTGCAGTCAGAGATAACTTCCTTCACTGCTCACGAGCCACAAATCTTGGTGTCATCTGCAAACATATTAACTGTGCCTTCTGTATTCTCATTCATATCGTTATATAAATGATAACAGTGCACCCAGCACCAATCCTTCAGGCACACCGATGGTCACAGTTTGAAAAACAACCCTCTACAATCGCCCTCTGGCTTCTGTCATCACACCAATTTTGTATCCAAATCAAAATTGTATTACAACTTTACTCGCATCCCCTAAATTAGGGGATATACCTGGGTCAGCAGTACTATTTGGTAAATCACTGCATTTTAGAACAGAAACTAGTAGCAGGAGTAGGCCATTCAGCCCTTCAGACCTGCTCCCCCATTCGTTCTCGTCATAAGTTCTCATCAAATTCAATATCCTGATCCCCTTCTTCCCCCTCTATCCCTTGATCCTTTTAGCCCCAAGGGCGATATCTAATTTCTTCTTGAAGTCACCATCATGTTTTGGCCTCAGCAATGCTCTGTGGTAGTGAATTCCACACCATCCTCAGCGTGAAGAAATTTCTCCTCACCTCAGTTCTAAAAGATTAAAAATCAAATTATGAACCCTAGTTCTGGACTCTCCCTCCATTGAGAACATTCATTCTGAATCTGGCTTGTCTAACTCTGTTAGAATTTTATAAGTTTTGGCGAGACTAAATGTTTCATAAGCATTACGGACAATATGACAAAGACCATTTGGCTAAATACAAGAAAATAGATTTGTTAAAACCGAACAATAATTTATCATTTAAATTTAATTTAACACGTTGCCCAAGACTTTATGACCTTGCTCGGGCAAGGCTCGTAAAATACTGCCCAAGGCCATTCCATTCTGCAAGCCTCATCTGCCCCAGAATTGGGGCAGCCGTGCCAGTAAAATTACAACCAATGTCTCTGAAATCTCTCTCAGGTTCTGCTGATATCCAAGTGTAGTTCTGGTTGCAAGGCTGGGAAACGCATCAAGAAAGGCGGCACGGTAGCACAGTGGTTAGCACTGCTACCTCACAGCACCAGGGACCCAGGTTCGATTCCCAGCTCGGGTCACTGTTTGTGAAATCTGCACGTTGTCCCCATGTCTGCGTGGGTTTCCTCTGGTTACTTTGGTTTCCCTCCACAGCCCAAAAATATGTGGGTTAGGTTGGTTGGCCAAGATAAATTGCATCAAGTAAATTAGTGGGGTTATGGGTCCTCGGTGTAATTGTGGTCAGTGCAGACTCGGTGACCCAAATGGTCCTCCTTCTGCATCTATGAAATGTCAGATCTTGGATCATCACCGTTCAGGTCATCCATGTAGTTTTACTCAACAGGAATGAAAATGGTGCAAAATGAAATGAATGCAGGATTGAGGAGATTGGGCATACACGGCCACCTACAGATTATTAAAAAGAACAGTAACAGTAAAATAGCAAAGTTATTTCAACACAAAGTGAGGTGATGTGATAGGCTACAGATAAATGTTTCATTTAATCGACTATTCACTTAAACCAGATCTTTCATTAGTTTAAAAATGGAAAAAAAATAAGCTAACTTTATTAAAAATGGGAGAGATGACTATGATGCCAGTGTACTTTTAAGGAAGATACCTTAAGCGTGGTTGTTCCAACAAGTAGCTGTGTTTCTTTTTATTGTAACACTGAGCTGCCTGACTAAATGTCCTCTTATTGCTGTTAACATGATATGATGGGCCTTTTATTGCACTTTGGCCTAATGCAATGTCCTGGAGTTCATAACACTTTTGAATTGTCTGGTTTGTGAGTGGTTAGCAGATGAAGGCCAGGCGATTCCTTCACGGGGAACATCCAAGAGCCACTTTCAGCTTAGTCACAAACTGTATTAAATCCAGGTTAGAAACAGTTTTGTGTCTCTTTCCTGGGAAATTCAACTGGCTAGTTGGAAGCAGTCTTTCTTGCCTCACTGGAACGAAAGCTTTGCTGCCAGTGTTTGCTGGCTAAAAGCAAGAGACTGGCAATTTCTTTGTCTCTACCTCAAGGTAGGCAGGAAGCTCCAGGACAAGGAAGTTAGAGTTGTAATTCTCCATCCAAAAGACCAATTCATAGCAAGTGTTGCAAAGCTGCAACATCCAGCTTCACATGAACACACCTTTTTTTTCTGTGCTAAACCAAGAACATGTTTGTAGGAGTGTTTGTTTAGTTGGACGGTACAGTTGGCTATTAAGGTATATAAAATATCATTTTTTTTATTCGTGTACAAATGTGAGATAATGCATTTTGGAAGATCTAATACAGATAGAAACTTTCCAGTAAATGGCAGAATCCTTAAGAGTATTGAAAGGCAAAGTGATCTGGGTGTACAGGTACACAGGTCACTGAAAGTAACAATGCAGATGGAGAAGATAGTCAAGAAGGCATACGGCATGCTTGCCTTCATTGGCCGGGGTATTGAGTTTAAAAATTGGCAAGTCATGTTGTAGCTTTATAGAACCTTAGTTAGGCTGCGCTTGTTTTATAGTGTTCAATTCTATTTTCCACACTACCAGAAGGATGTGGAAGCTTTGGAGAGGGTACAGAAAAGATTTACCAGGACGTTGCCTGATATGGAGGGCATTAGCTATGAGGAGAGGTTGGAGACACTTGGTTTGTTCTGACTGGAATGACGGAGATTGAGGGGCAACCTGATAGAAGTCTACAAGATTATGAGGGGCATGGAGGGCATGGATAGTCAGAAGCTTCTTCCCGGGGTGAATGAGTCAATTAGTAGGGGCACATGTTTAAGGTGCAAGGGGCAAAGTTTAAAGGAGATGTATGAGCCAGATCTTTTACACAGAGTGTAACGGGTGCCTGGAACTCATTGCTGGGGGAGGTAGTGGAAACAGATACGATAGTGAGTTTTAAGGGGCATTTTGACAAATACATGAATGGGATGGGAATAGAGGGATATGGTCCCTGATAGGGTAGAGGGTTTCAGTTCATCTGGGCAGTATGGTCAGTGCAGGCTTGAAGGGCCAAGGGCCTGTTTCTGTGCTGTAATTTTCTTTCTTCTTTGTTCTTTATCCTAATGGGTGAAAATTATTGCTAATTGTCTTATTGCAAGTTAATTGTATTCTTAAATAAATTTTGTTTGATAAAAGCTCCCTAATGGGTGATTTGAATTATATGTGGAGTGAAATATCTCATGCTTATCCTAGCCAAAGTCAGGATGCAAAACATATGCTCTTGGCTGTCTTTATAAAACACCTTGGAGTTTCTGATCTGAATTATAACATTATACAGACTAGGGTTGGCTTCCTAGTACTTCAGCAGGTTAAGAGGTCATTTTACAGCATAGAGAAATGTTATTTGGTCCATTATGTCAACATTAGTCATTAAGCACCTACCTATTCTCATCTCATTTGCCAGTACTTGGTCCGTAGACTTGTGTACTCCGCTATTTCAAGTACTCATGATGATTTGATTGAAGCTTCCAGGGATTTAAGGGAACAGGTAGGGCAGGATTTACAGTTCCCTTGACCCGAAGCCGGTAAATCCCACCCAAGGTTAATGGACCTTCCCATTGGAGCTGGCACAATGGTTAGCACTGCTGCCTCTCAGCCAGGGATCCAGGTTGGATTCCTGGCTTGAGTCACTGTCTGTTCGGAGTTCATATGTTCTCCTCATGTCTGTGTGGGTTTCCTCCAGGTGCTCCGGTTTCCTCCCACATTCCGAAATACATGCTAGTTAGGTTTTTATCCTACAGGTGCTTTGGTCCACCTTGTTGTCTAACAAGGGGCATACACGCGATGGGTCGTGAGAGGGCTGCTCTTGGATTTTTTTCGAGAGTATCCTAGTGCTTCACATCGTTAGTGTACGCTTGACCTGGACCATTTAATGGGCAACACGACAGCTCAGTGACTATCGCTGTGCTGTGCAGATGCATGGATTTGGGCCTGTGTCTGTGGGAGTTTGCGCATTCTCCCCGTGCTTGCGTGGGTTTTCTCCGGGTGCTCCGGTTTCCTCCCACATCCCAAAGATGTGCTCTTAGGCTAATTGGCAAAACAAATTCTCCCTAAATTGTCTCAAATTTGATTTTTAATCCATAGATCTATAAACATAGACAGGGATCACGGGTAGAGGTGGGAACATCGTGGTGGCGACACGGGCTCGTTGGGCCAAAGGGCCTGTTTCCTGTGCTGTTTTGTTCTTTGTTCTTTGTTCTGGCCATGCTAAATTCTCCCTCAGTCTACCCGAACAGCTGCCCGAGTGTGGTGACTAAGCGATTTTCACAGTAATTTCATGACAGTGAAAATGTAAGCCTACTTGTGACTAATAATTAAACTTTAACTTTATCGTCCACGCCACGCCTGCTCCGATTCCCATCATAGGTGGGGGCTATTCTTCACACTGTCCCACCAGTGTGAAGAGTAGCAAGACTTCTATGAATGTTTCAAAATTGAACCTGGGTGCCTGGAATTGTGAGGCAGTAGCGCTAACCACTGCGCTACTCTGGTTTTAGTTTGCATCTATTAAATAAATCAACTTTGACGTTCAAGTAAGCTCCTCATTGATACCTTACGCTGTTGCAGCCATGAAGGAGATGTGTCATAATTGGGTTGTTGATGAAAGAAATGGGAGAAATCTGTTGAGATTCTTTAGAGGCAACTGGGATGTGTGGTGATGAAAACTAGCCCAGCAGACTACCTTAGCCATGGTTAGCACTGCTGTCTCACAGCAACAGGAATCCGAGTTTGATTCCTAGCTTGTGTCACTGTGTGGGGACTGTACATTCTCCCGTGTCTGCGTGAGTTTCTTCCAAGTGCTCCAGTTTCCTTCCACAGTCCAAAGATGTGCAGATTAGGTTGATTGGTCATGCTAAATTGACCCTTAGTGTCGGGGGAGTAGCCGGGTAAAAACGTGGAGTTACGGGGATAGGGGCTGGGTGGAAATGCGGTTGATACAACCTCAATGGGCTGAATGGCCTCCTTCTCTACTGTAGGAATACTACCAGATTTGCATATGTCATTATAGAGGATGCACTTTCCTGAAACAGCTGAAGCATTTGAACTGAGGAAGAAACAAAACCAGCACTTGCCCGAGGAACAACAAGAAATTTCCTTGTGATGTTTAATAGATCTGTTATTCTCTGGAAAACTAGCCCAGTTCTGCTAATATAGAGTGTGACCTCTGATCTTCTGTAATTTGTTCAATTGAAATCACTGATTGACATAATCACAATCTAATCTCTTTGTTATTTCATGATCAATATCACTCCTAAGTTCTCTGTTTTTTTAAACATTGCAGTATAATATTGAATATTGGCAAACTCTAATTGTGCCCAGCCTGTTAAACTGATGCCAGTTGCTCTCAGCGATGTGCCGGGCTGCTGAATAAACTGCGTACGTGTGAATTTGATACTGACAGGGTAGCAAAACGGAACACCATGGAGTGACAGAGTTACAAATTATATCTTTGCTCATTCATCTTTGAAAGAACTTTATTGCAATTTGTGATTCAGCTCCAGGCAAAATCACACCACCAAAGTAAAGCAAAAGCAGAAACAGCCAGTATTGGAAATATCCGAAAAAACAAACATAAAGGCCGGAAGACTACCACTTCACCTGCCCCAGAATGAGGGCACGCAGGGCTTGCCGAAAGGCATTCTCTGTTGACCTCATGCGGAATTTTATGAGCCTTGGGCAAAGCGGTAGAATTCTGACCAAAGAGTTGTTTGGGATCTAGCTTTTCACTTGAGGGGTAGCAGCCAGGTTGGAGAAGAACTTTCTGGAATATTATCTATGATATTGGTTATCTGATTAAACGGTTTCTTTTTGCCAGTTTTGCCAACGGTGCAGTTTTACCCCGTGGTAAACTCATCTGAACAATCTGTGTACAGAAATGCATTTAAGGGGGAATGTTGCCTCTTCTCATGATCCAGCTTTTATAAAGCTCTGATTTCAATATCCCTTGTATTCCGAAACAAGAACAGAGAATGCCGAGAAAACTCAGTAACTGTACGGGGAGAAAACCGAGGTTATGAATAGATTTTCTCCCACTCTGTGCTTTGTGACATTGAAATCTTTTAATTTGATTTATTATTGTCACGTATTGGGATATAGTGCAGAAGTATTATTATTTGCACACTTTACAGACAAAACATACCATTCATAAAATACTTAGGGGAAAAGGGAAGGAAAGGGTGCAGAATGTAGTGTTACAGTTATAGAAAGGGTGCAGAAAAGATCAGCTTAATAGAGATCTAGGGGTACATGTTCATAGCTCCTTGAAAGTGAAGTCACAGGTGGGTGCAGTGGTAAAGAAGGCATTCTGCATGCTTGGTTTTATTGGTCAGAACATTCAATACAGGAGTTGGAATGTGTTGTTGAAGTTGTATAAGACATTTGTAAGGCCATACTTGGAATACTGTGTGCAATTCTAGTCACCCTATTATCAAAAGGATATTATTAAACTAGAAAGAGTGCAGAAAAAAATTACTAAGATGTTACCTGGACTTGATGGATTGAATTATAAGGAGAGGCTGAATAAAATGGGACTTTTTTGTCTGGAGCACAGGAGGCTGAGGGGTGACCTTATAGAGATCTATAAAATAATGGGGGACATAAACAAGGTAGATAGCTATTATCTTTTTCCCAAAGGCAGGGGAGTCTAAAACTAGGGGGCATAGGTTTAAGGTGAGACGGGAGAGATACAAAAGTGTCCATGGGGGCAATTTTTTTTCACACAGGGGATGGTGAATGTCTGGCACAAACTGCCAGAGTAGTAGTGGTAGAGACAGGTACAATTTTATCTTTTAAAAGACATTTAGACAGTTACATGAGTACGATGAGTATAGAGATATGAGCCAAATGCAGGCAATTGGAATTAGCTTAGAGGTTTTTAAAAAAATGGCGACATGGACAAGTTGGGCCGAAGGGCCTACTTCCATGCTGTAAACCTCTATGACTCTGTAAGGTAGACTGCTCAAAAGTCTGATGGCAGCAGGGAAGAAGTTCTCAAGTCGGTTGCTAGTGACCTCAGGCTTTTGTATCTTTTTCCTGAAGGAGAAAGGTGGAAGAGAGATTGTCCAGGGTGTGTGGGATCCTTGACTATGCTGGCTGCTTTGCTGAGGCAGCAGGAAGTATAGACAGAGTCAATGGATGGGAGGCTGGTTTGTGTGATGGAGGCTGGGCTACATTCATGACCCTTTGTAGTCCTGCCGTTCTCAATGGGTTTTCCCATTAAATGCACTCCTCGCCATTAGTGGGGCTGAACTGTCCCACCAGTGTGAAGAATAACAAGACTTCTATGAATGTTTCAAGCCTGTTTCATTCTTCTAAAGAGAGGGAGAAATGTGTACAATTGTAAACTGGAGATGTGAAAGATGTAACAACCTTAACAGCAACAGACAGCCCATTGTGGGAGAAGGAAAAAGGGTTTTATGTGAAGCTAATCAATGTATGAGATATTTAAATAAAGGGGTTAAAACAAAAGAGAAAGAACGCAGTCTAAATTAATCAATTCAATTCTGATATTGGTTCAAACAAATACTATTGAGTTATTGATTCTCATGATTCCTAACTTAGAGCAGTTATTAGCTGACTGTTCTGCATCAATAGGGTAGCACAACGGTTAGCACTGCTGCTTCACAGCTCCAGGGTCCTGGGTTCGATTCCTGGCTCGGGTCACTGTCTGTGTGGAGTTTGCACATTCTCCTTGTGTCTGCATGTGTTTCCTCTGGGTACTCTGGTTTCCTCCCACAGTCCAAAGATGTGTGGATTACGTTGATTGGCCGTGCTAAGAAATTGCCCCTTAGTGTGTCCAGGGATATGTAAGTTAGAGGGATTAGTGGGTATAATATGTAGGGGTATGGAGAAAGGGCCTGGGTGGGATTGTGTTTGGTGCAGACTCGATGTGCGGAAGAGCCTCTTTCTGCACTGTAGGGTGCAATGATTTAATGTTGGAAAATCACTTGAACAGAGCATCTGATCATTTATTTCAATGCAATATCTGGGATCATACTGCGCACAATTGCTGCAGCATAGTATACTTTACAACAGTGGTTAGCACTGCTGTTTTAAAGCGCCAGGGATCCAAGTTCAATTCCCAGCTTGGGTCACTGTCTGTGTGGAGATAGACATGGGGAGAACATGCAATCTGGGTTTCATCCAGATGCTCTGGTTTCCTCCCACATTTTGAAAGATGTGCTATAAATATAAATATCCCATATTTTGATTAGCCTAATGCAAAACCCTCCATCCTTCTCCCACACCAGGCTGCACTGATGCCACCCAGGCTGTGGCAACTGGGGAATTTCATAGTAACCTCATTGCAGCGATAATGTAAGCCTACATGTTATAAATAAATAAGCTTTAAAAAAATAAACTTCAATTCCTCAACTTGTGAGACAAGTTTTGCGAGGATGTGAGAAATGCAAGTTGTATTTTTCTGACTCAGTGATGACATTATGAATTTTTTAGATTGGCCTGTTGCAGATCTTACCTTTCTCAGTATTGACATTCTCCAATTCTCTAATACTCTGTAGTGATATGATCGTTAGTACTACTGTCTCACAGCGCCAGGAACCCAGGTTTGATTCTCGCTCGGGTGCCTGTGTGGAGGTTGCACATTCTCCCTGTATCTGTGTGGGTTTTCTCCAGGTGCTCCAGTTTCCTCGCACAGTCCAAAAGATGTGCTAGTTAGGTGGATTGACCATGCTCAATTCTCACTCAGTGTACCCAATTAGGCACTAGAGTGTGAGGATTTTTGCAATAACTTCACTGCAGTGTTAATATAAGCCTACTTGTGACACTAATAAATAATGAACAAACAAAAGTTTTAGCACTGGGCCCAATCTATATTCCCACAATTTATATCAATGATTGAAGCACAAAAACAATTTCTAAATTTGCAAATGGCATCACATTGGGAAAACCAATGCTGAGGAGAACTGCAACAATTTGCAGCAAGACATTAATAAACATGTGGAATGAGCATACAATTCACAGCATAATTTCAACACACATGTGAGAAAACCTTTTGTGAGAAAAATCAGATCACTTATTACGTGGAAAGTAAAATCGAAGGTAGCAAAGGAATTTGGAAGTATGAACAGAAAAATCACTGAAGAAACTGTTTATAAGGTCTTCAAAAAGCAAATCAAACACTAGACTTTATTCTGAGAAGGATATAATTGTTCTAAACATGTATGGAACCTTGGTTAAATCACACTTAAAGTGTTGTGTACAATTCTGGCCTCCATATTGTGAAAGTGATAAAGAGGCACTTTTACCATGGCTGATCCATCTAATCTGCACATCTTTGGACTCCACTGGATAATTTAGCACGGCCAATCTACCTAAGCTGCACATCTTTGGACAATAGAAGGAAACCAGAGCACCTGGAGGAAACTCACACAGACACAGGGAGAACATGTTAACTCTTCACCGAGTCACCCGAGGTTAGGATTGAACCAGGGTCCCTAGCGCTGTGAGGCAGCACTGTTAGCCACTGTGCCACTATGCCGTCCTTAAAAATCTTTAGCCAGAAAATGGTGAAATTGTGAAACTTGCTATCACAAGGAATGGTTCAAATATCTTGTGAATTGAGTTTGTGTCTTTATATGCTCTGTGAACACAAGTCCTCACTTACCTGAAGAAGGAACTTGAGGCCCCAGAAGCAAGTGCTATCAAATTAACCTGTTGGACTTTAGCCCGGTGCGGTGAGACTTCTTCAAGTGAATTATACAGAGGCATTTAAGGGGTAGCCAGATGAGCATATGTGGGAAAAGAGAAGACAGAATATTGTTGATAGTATCAGATTTAAAAAATGGATAAAGGCTGGAATGGGGCAGAAATACCGGTATGGATCAGATGGGCCAAATGGCCTGCTTCCCTGTTCTGCTCTACGTACTCAAGTTGATATCACTGAATTATTTAGAGCTCATTATTATTGAATTACTAATTATTGATATACTTAAATTAACAATATTAATGCTGCTAAATCAATCAATAGTAATATTCCTAAAGTGGTTATGGCCAATATAACTAAATTATCCAGTGTAAAATGGTAATATTATTCAACACTAATATTAACAAATGAGTTCGTTCTGATTTAAATTATTCCATGCTGTTATTCCTAAGTCACACAATGTGGAATCAGTTATTCAATATTATTAAATTTCACAGTCATAATAACGTAAAATTTCTCCATGCTGAATAGGTAACACAAGCAGCATTGACAATTTGAAATTACTCAGTGAAGATATCCCTACATTACTTGGAGAAGACATTCCTATATTACTCGGTGAAGGCAATACAGAAGGAGACCACTCGGCCCATCGAGTCTGTACTGTCAACAATTCCATCTAGGTCCTATCCCTGTAACCTTACACATTTACCTACTAGTCCCCCGGACACTATGGCCAACTTATCACTGCCAATCAACCTAACACGCATATCTTTGGACTATGGCAGAAAACCGGAGCACCTGGAGGAAACCCATGCAGACACGGGGAGAATGTGTGAACTCCACACATAGTGATAGGCGGCCAGAATTCAATGAAGGCTCCTGGTGCTGTGAGGCAGCAGAGCTAATCACTGTGCCACCGCGCTGCATGTTGCCAAATTCACTCAGAGAGTGGCAGGGACCACGTGTAGAAGTGGGAACATTGAGGTGGCTGCTCGGGCTCATTGGGCCGAAGGGCCTGTTTCCCATGCTGTTTTGTTCTTTGTTCTTTGAATCTGGAATGCTCTGTCTGGGAACATATTAAAAAATATTTGGATGAGCACTTGAAATGTCATAACATTGAAGGATATGCAGGAAAATGGGATTAGCACAACTTTAGTGGTAGTATTGTCAGTGTAGATTTGATGGGCCAAAGGGCCTTTCCTGTACTGTATGCCTCTGTGACTCTATCTTATTGAAGTGCTTAAAATGTTTCAAGAATTCAAAGGATCAGTTGGAGAGGAACTACTTCACTTGGTAGTAAGTCTAAAAGAAAAGGGACAATTATGGCTATGTCATTAAAGAATGACAGCACGGTGACAGAACTACTGCCTCTCAGCACAAGGAACCGGGGTTCAATTCAGGCCTTGATCACTGTCTGTGTGGAATTTGCACATTCTCCCCATATCTGCATGGGTTTCCTCTGAGTTCTTCAATTTCCTCCCACAGCCCAAAGATGTGCAGGTTAGGTTGATTGGCCGTGATAAATTGATCCTAATGTCAAGGGATTAACAGGGTAAAATAGGGCCTGGATGGGATTGTGGTCGGAGCAGACTCGATGGGCTGAATAGCCTTATTCGGCATGTAAGGAGTGTATGATTCTATGCTGGCAGCAGGAAGCCCTTCAGCAGGTGGAGAGTGGTGCCTCTCTGTCAAAAAACCTCTGGGGTTGAGAGAATCAAACATTCCAAAATTGAGATAGATTCTTGTCGGGGGTATGGAACCAGGAAAAGTCAATGGAGTTAAAGTCCAGATCAGCCATGATTGGACTGAATGATAGAATCATTCGGCTGAGAGGGGATCTATTAGAGGTATATAAGATTATGAGGGGTATAGATAGAGTAAATGGTGGTAAGCTTTTTCCACCATTAGATTCGGATAATCTAATCCGAATCTAAGATTCGGGTCACGGCCTTAGGGTGAGGGGGGCTATGTATAAGACTAATATTAGAGGGCATTTTTTCACACAAAGGGTAGTGGGAGTGTGGAATGCACTGCCGAGTAAGGTGGTAGGACCAGGTACGCTAGGGTTGTTTAAGGGTCTCTTGGACAGCCACATGAGCGGTCTGCAGATAGAGGGATATATGAGGACTGTTTAAATACTTTAATTGTTTCCACAGGCTATTCAGTCCACCTTGTTGACCAACAAGGTGCATGCATTCGGCAGGTCGTGCGAGGGCTGCTCCTGGAGGTTACTTCAGGAGTGGCCTAGTGCTTCACGTCGTTAGTGTATGCTTAAACTGGACCATCAGATGGGCAACATGACAGCTCAGAGACTATCGCTGTTGCTGTGCAGACACATGGATTTGGGCCTGTGTCTGCGGGAGTTTGCGCGTTCTCCCCGTGGTTGCGTGGGTTTTCTCCGGGTGCTCCGGTTTCCTCCCACATCCCAAAAATGTGCTCTTAGGCTGATTGGGTAACAAATTGTCCCGATATTGGTCTCTATATGTCATTAAGACGTTAGGATGGCGGCGTGGGCTCGTTGGGCCGAAGGGCCTGTTTCCCGTGCTGTGTTGTTCTTTGTTCTTTGTAATCAGTTTTAGGGACTGAATGGCCTCCTCATGTATCTATATGGATTAAAATAGAGCAAGATGTCGATATCCCTTACCCACTATCCAAAATGCAACGAAAAATTACTTCCTTTTCCTCATAGAGCAGAATTCCATGATTAAGTGAAAATCCATGTATATTTTAATAAATGTAATGCATTTGTTTGACAATGAGTGTTAACTCAGAAAGAATTCCTACTTCCTCGTCCTGGGGCTGTCAGATCTTTTCCATTACTGGAGAAGTTTTAAAGTTTATTTATTAGTGTCACAAGTAGGCTTACATTAACACTGCAATGGAGTTACTGTGAAAATCCCCTAGTTGCCACACTCTGATGCCTGTTCAGGTAACACTGAGGGAGAATTTAGCATGGTCAATGCACCTAATCAGCACGTCTTTCAGACTGTGGGAGGAAACTGGAGCACCTAAAGAAAACTCACACAGACACGGGGAGAACGTGCAGCCTCCACTAAGCCGGGAATCAAACTGGCACTGTGGGGCAGCAGTGCTAACCACTGTGTTGCCCAGGCGACTGTGAATCCCAGGTCTAGAAGGTGATTGAAGTAACTGTCATCACCAAAGTGCAGACTTTCCACTTCGGTCTCTGTAAAAGGCAAGCAGGAGAGGCTTGGTAATGGGCCAAAGTGCCAATATAATCAGCAAGTGCATTAAAACGTGAGGACACATGTATTACTTTCTGATTAAACAGCACTAAGCAAACATCCGCTGAACGAGAAGCATGTTCAGCCCAATCGTTGAACATTTCCGAATCAATACATACACCGATTTTAAACTGGATAGGTTTCAAACAAGAAACTGTTGAAGTATTAAACTGTCACCTTGATGCAATGACTTGGATACAGATTGTATCAGCACTTTCAGGTCTGACTGGGGAGGTGAGGGCCTGGTGGTATTATTGTCAGACTGCCAATCCAGAAACTCAGCTAATGTTCTGGGGATCCGGGTTCGAATCCCACCATGGCAAAATTTGAATTCAATAATAACAATCTTGAATTAAGAATCTACTGATGACAATGAAACCATTGTCAGAAAAACCCATCTGGTTCATGAATGTCCTTTAGGGAAGGAAATCTGCCATCCTTACCTGATCTGGTTTACATGTGACTCCAGAGCCACAGCAATGCGGTTGGTTCTTAACCACTTTCTGAAATGGCCTAGCAAGTCATTCAGTTTTGAGGGCAACTAGAGTTGGATAATAAATGCCGGCTAGACAGTGTCTCATGAATGAATGAAAGCAAGACTGGTGAACAAGCCAAATTCAATCCAGCAGATATGGAACTTGGTGTCACAGCTTCTCAACTTCAGAAAGCTCGCAACTGTTCTGTTGGGGGACAGTGAGATGTACGTTGTGGTTCATCCCTCTCAACTGGGCTTAACCCTTTGATAAAAAAGCCATTACATCAGATTGATACAGCACTGAAGGAGGCCATTTGGCCCATCATGGCTGTGCTAGCTCTTTGAATGAGCCATGAAATTAGTCTCACAGCCAATGATCAATCTGTCCATCTCGGCGTACAGTCAATTTCAATATATAAGGCTTCTCTTTCAATATCAATCACACACAACCACTTCGATACAGTTTCCACTAATTGTGAAGCGTCTTTATTGATTCTGTAAACAACTATACATATTCACAGTGTTTGGGAATCCCATGAACTAGGGTCTATCTTAGATGGGCGATCCTTCCATGGATCTTCTTGTGTGATCTCGGAATGGCAGACCACACCATTCTACCACTTCCACCAGCATTGCCCAGGAGAGTGATGGATATGAAACCTGTCTCCTATTGTCCACAGCCTCCTGAGTGTCTCACGGCAATGTCCTAGATGATTCCTCTTCTATTCCGAGAGATCGTTGGTCAATTCTGGAGGGTGGAAAAGAAAGGGAAAAGTTTGCATTTAAGTAACACTTTCACATCCACCAAACATCACGGCATACTTTTTGGTCAATGAAATACTGTTGTAGGAAATGCAGCAGCCAATTTGCGCACAGCAGGATCTCACAATCAACGATGAGATAAAGAGCAGATAATCTGACTGATGTTGATTGAGGGAAAAGTATCAACCAGGAGACTGGGCATAACTCCCCTGTTTCTCTTCACAGTAGTGCTGTGGAGTCTTTTATATCCATTCAAGCAGGCAGATGTGGCTTTGGTTTAACTTCTTCTCTGAAAGGAGGTACCTCCGACTGTGTAGCACTCCCCCACTTGGGTGTCAGCCTAGATTTTGTGTTCAAATCTTGGCGTGGGTATTGAACCAAGAACCTCCTGATCCAAAGACTGACAATTGCAATGGGTTCCGATGACACATCTATTAGATCAAACTTGCAGCAGGATTCCCACTACCTCCCCCCCTCCCCTGCCAACTTCCAGCATTTCCTTCTGAAAATAGCAAGTCTAATTCTCCAGGAAAAATGGAAGGGTCCCAGTGTCCGAATTACAACATCTAAAATATATTTGACTGTTTCAATGAATCCCTAAAGTGCAGAAAGAGGCCATTTAGCCCATCGAGCTGCACTGACAACAATCCCACCTAGGTCTTATCCCCATAACCCCACATATTCACCCCACTAATCAGTAACTTAGCATGACCTAACCTGCATATCTTTGGACAGTGGGAGAAAACAGAGTACCTGGTAAAAACCCACGCAGTCATGGGGAGAACATGCAGATTCCATACAGACAGTGACCTAAGCTGGGGATCGAACCCAGGTCCCTGGCGCTGTGAGGCAGCAGTGCTAACCACTGTGCTATCAAACCACCCTGGTTTCAATTGAAATTTTCAGATTCATGAGTCCTCTGAAATGTTAATGCTTTCCACTAACATAAATGGACTATTGCTTTATTTCCAGTGTTTTATTGCAAGACACAATTGCATTTATCCCTCTAGCAGAGTAAAACATTGTAAAGAACTTTATCTGAACATCATCTGTAGAACTCACCGAGGCTCCTTAGGCCTCCCAAATCCATGACCTTCTGGAAGGACAAAAGCAACAGAAATCTGGGAACACCACCATCTAGAGGTTCCCCTCCAATCACTCACCATTCTAACTTGAAGATATATTGCCATTCCTTCACTGTCACTGGGTCAAAATCCTGGAATTCCCTCCCCAGCAGTTTTCTGGGCCAAAAGGCCTACTCCTAGTTTCTATGCTTAATCTGTTGATCATCTGTTGCACTACTTCAATGGCAAGTATATTCTTTCTCAGTTAAGGGAACCAAAGCTATACACAATACCCTAGGTGAGGTCTCGCCAAGGCTCTGTGCAACTACTTGGGTCTATAATCCCTGTTCCTTCACTGTCGCTGGGTCAAACTCCTGGAGCTCTCTCCCTAACAGCACTGTAGGTGCACCTACACCTCAGGGGCCACAGTGAACATAGAACATAGAACATTACAGCACAGAACAGGCCCTTCGGCCTTCGATGTTGCGCCGACCAATATAAAAAGCAATGCCCCTCCAAACTAAACCATTCCCTTCTCTTCCATATACTTATCAACTAACCTCTTAAACGCCACCAAACTTGGCGCATCTACAACTGCTGCAGGCAGGGCATTCCACTCCCGAACCACCCTTTGGGTAAAGAACCTACCTCTGATATCCGTCCTATAACTATCACCCCTTAATTTAAAGCTGTGTCCCCTCGTGCTAGCTTTCTACTAGCCCGTGCTAGTGGTTGAAGAAGGCAGCTGACCACCACCTTCTCAAGAGTCACTGGCCATGAACAATAAGTGCTGGTCCAGTCAATGGCACTCACACCTTGTGAATAAATAATTAAATAGAACTGACACTGAATCATGTGAGGAGATATTGGGACAGATGGTCGAAACTTTACTGAAAGAAGCAGATGTTTGGGACCACCTTCAGTATGCAGAGAGAGAAGAGAGAGAGAGGGGTCCCAGGAGGAATTACTGGAGTGTAGGGCGCAGGCCCCTGAGGAATACCAACAATAGAGAATTAAAATTGGGGATATACAAGAGGCTAGCGTTATAAAAAATGTAAAGGTGGCACAGTGATACAGTGATTAGCACTGCTGCCTCATAGTGCCAGGGACCCAGGTTCAATTGCTGGCTTGGGTGACTGTCCATGTAGAGTTTGCACGTTCTCCCCATGCCTGCGTGGGATTCCTCCGGTGCTCTGGTTTCCTCCCACAGTCTGAAACATGTGCTGGTTAGGTGCACTGGCCGTGCCAAATTCTCCCTCAGTGTACCCGAACAAGTGAAAGTGTTTTCACGGTAACTTCATTGCAGTGTTAATGTAAGCCGACTTGTGACTAATAAGTAAATTTTACTTTACTTTATTCACCCCCCGCCCCCACAACCCCACTCCTCCGGGATTGACCATTTTGTCTTTAGGATTCTGGGGGGACCTCGTCAAACTGACATCGGCAAGAGGAATGTGTGGAATACAAAGAACAAAGAACAAAACAGCACGGGAAACAGGCCCTTTGGCCCAACGAGCCCACACCACCACCCCGATCTTCCCACCTCTACCCGTGATCCCTGTCTATGTTTATAGATCTATGGATTAAAAACCAAATTTGAGACAAGTTAGGGAGAATTTGTTTTGCCAATTAGCCTAAGAGCACATCTTTGGGATGTGGGAGGAAACCGGAGCACCCGGAGAAAACCCACGCAAGCACGGGGAGAATGCGCAAACTCCCACAGACACAGGCCCAAATCCATGTATCTGCACAGTACAGCGATAGTCACCGAGCTGTCGTGTTGCCCATCAAATGGTCCAGGTCAAGCGTACACTAACGATGTGAAGCACTAGGATACTCTCGAAAAAAATCCAAAAGCAGTCCTCTCACGACCCATCACGTTTCTGCCCCTCATTAGACAGCAAGGCGGACCAAAGCACCTGTAGGATAAAAACAAGTACATCAATATCATCAATCTATTTACACACTTCTCAGGGACTCCCAAGACTCATGATCCCTATTTTAAGTCAGTTTTCTATATCCCTCCATTCCCATTCTGTTCATGTGCCCATCTAAGTATTTCTTAAATAACTCCAGAGTGCCTGCCTCCACCACTTTACTTGGCAGCGCATTCCATACCCCCACCACCCTCTGTGTGAAAAAACTCCCTCTAGCATCCAAATTATACCTTACCCCCCTCACCCTAAGCCCGTGACCCCTCGTGCTATTTGAGTCCATCCTAGCAAAAAGCTTAACCCTGTTTACTCTCTCTATACCCCTCATAATCTTGTGCAGCTCTATCAGATCTCCTCTAAGTCTACATCTTTCTAAGGAAAACAGTCCCAATTTGCCTAACCTCTCCTCGTAACTCAGACCTTCCATACCAGGCAGCATCCTGGTAAACCTCCTCTGCGGTCTCTCCAGAGTCTCCATGTCCTTCCGGTAGTAAGGCAACCAGAACTGGACGCAGTATTCCAAATGAGGTCTAACCAACATTTTAACCAATGTCTGAGCAATGTTTTACCTTGGGAGATTAGCATCGCGCTCAATCCCAGAGTGCTCTAAGGGAACCTCAGACAACTGAAACTTCAAAGCTGACAAAAAAAAGTCTGGCAAGTGAAGAAATCTCCCCTTAGCAACCGGTTTCTATTCTTTTTAATTTAAAACACGAACTCAGTCCTGATACATGACTCTATTGCTTTCTCTTCATTATTGCTTATTTGCTGATCAAATCCACGATATTATATATTAATGAAATTCCTATTGACAGAGATGTAGTGACAGGCCCTCAATACATTTGATGAAATCTAATAAGAGAGCTCTGTTAAGAGGCTGATTATATGCGGAACCACACAGAATGAAAAAACAAACAGGGCATCTGCGCGGTGAGCAGTAACCTCACCGGGTCTGTAACTAAGCTGATGTCCTGGGATTTCCCAAGTCCTGTTCCTCATTACTTATAGTCACGGCAGACTCTAGACTGGGGGCTCGCTAAAGTGGCAAGGTGCAGAGACAGCAGCATCCTGGAAAAATTAAAAGGAAAGTGGCCACTTAAAGGTAAGCGAGGGTAAATAGGGACCGAGAAAAGTAAATCCTTCAATAAAGCTTGTTTAATCTTGATCTTTCTAAAGACTGCCTTGGGAGCGACTGCAAAAACCACTGACTTCACAAAATAAATTGGGAGGACTGAAAAGTGAATCTGTAAGTGATGTAGTATTATAGAATCCCTACAGTACAGAAGAAGGCCATTCGACCCATACCGAAACATTCCCACCTGATCCCCGTAATCCCACATATTTGCCCTACTAATTCCCCTTAAAGCTAAAGTCAATTTAGCGCGGTCAATCAACCTAACAGGTGAGGCTGCAACTGGAATACTGTGTACAGTTTTGGTCCCGGCATTTGCGAAAGGATATATTGGCCTTGGAGGGAGTATAGTAAGGTTCACCAGGCTGATACCGGAGATGAGGGGGTTAGCTTATGAAGGGAGGTTGAATAGACTGGGACTGTACTCACTGGAGTTTAGAAGACTGCGGGGGGATCTTATAGACAAGATAACGAAGAGGCTAGATAGGGTAGAGGTAGAGAGATTCTTCCCTCTTAGAAAGGATAGCAGAACTGGAGGGCACAACCTCAAAATAAGGAGGGGGGGGGGATGCGGCATTTAGAACAAAGTGGTGGTGAATCTCTGGAATTCTCTGCCCATTGAAGTGGTGGAGGCTACCTCGGCGAGTATATTTAAGTCACGGATAGATAGCTCTCTGATAGACAAGGGAATTAAGGGTCATGGGGAAAAAGTGGGAAAGTGGAACTGATCCACTATCAGATCAGCCGTGATCTTATTGAATGGCGGAGCAGGCTCGAAGGGCTAGATGGCCTACTCCCGCTCCTATTTCTTATGTTCTTAATCCAAATATCTTTGGAGTGTGGGAGGAAACCAGAGGAAATCCACACAGGCACAGGGAGAAAGTGCAGACTCCACACAGACAATGACCTGAGCCAGGATTCGAACCCAGGTCCCTGGCGCTCTGAGGCAGCAGTGCTAACCAATGTGCCACCGTGCCATCCCAAATATCACAGAATAGAATCAGAGAATTATACAATAGCAACAGCAAAGAATGAGACCATATGGCGACGGTGTCTCTCTGTTAGAACATCTCAATTAGTTCTGTTCCTTTGCCATTTCCCGTTAGGTCAACAAATTTATTCTTCAGATGATTATCCATTTTTCTTTTGAAAACCAGGATCCAACTGCCTCCACCATAGCCTCAGGCTTTGTATTCATCTTCCAAAAGGGAGACAAAAGATCTGTAAGGGACACCTCCATTGTGGCAGCTGATAAGTAGAGAGGGAGGCTTGGGATCTTCACTCACCTTGCAGAAGTGGGGACAGCCCGAGTTGTGTAGGACACTTCCACTGGGGCAGCTGATAAATAGAGTCCGAGGCTCGGGGCCTTCACTCACTCTCCGGGAGTGGAGGCAGACAAATGTGCAAGAGACAAATCTACTGGGACAGCGAGCAAAGTTTGAAAAAAAAGAATCTGGGGCAACATCGCAGGAAAATGGTAAATCCATGGATTGGTGAGAGGCCGTAGGGCCACAACAGGGAAATAAAATTAAATTAAAATAAGGTGGACTCAAATAATCAAGTAAACATAAAGTTAGAGAGAGGAGTCGGAGAGAAAAGAAAGCGCAAGTCTGAGAGTGGAGCCAGAAGAATAGAAGCATGTGAGAAAGAATGAGATAGAGAGCAAAGTCAGGAGGATAAAGATGAGTGAGAAAGATTGGGGTTGTAGCACTTGAGGTGACATCCAGGTTCAAAAGTGACATGGGGCAAGTGGAAATAACTAATTAGGTGAGTTACTGTTGGATAAATATTGACCACTTTAACTGCTTATAGTTTGTAAGGTCATTGTTTTGTGGTTTACAGATTGTAAGGGCTGTATACAGATTGTAAGTCCCAGCAGCAGTGTGTACTATCTCCAAAATGCACTGCAGCAATTCATCAAAATCCTTAGACAACACTTTTCAAACCCACAACTAGTTCCAGCTAAAAGGACAAAGATAGCAGATATGTGGGACCCCCCCCCCCCACCACCTGCAAGTTTCCCTTCAAGCCACATACCATCCTGACTTGGAAATATATCGCCGTTCCTTCACAGTTATTAGAACATAGAACATTACAGCGCAGAACAGGCCCTTCAATGACCCTCCAAACTAAACCATTCCCTTCTCTTCCATAAACTTATCAACTAACCTCTTAAACGCCACCAAACTTGGAGCATCTACAACTGCCGCAGGCAGGGCATTCCACTGCCTAACCACCCTCTGGGTAAAGAACCTACCTCTGATATCCGTCCTATAACTATATTGGAGTAGAATCCTGGAATTCCCTCCCAATTGCAGGTCAACCCATAGCACGTGGACTGCAATGGTTTGAGAAAGCAGCTCTTCAAGGGCAATTGGCCAGCCAGCAACCCATGTCCTAGCAATGAATAAAAAATGGCTCAGACTCCACAGGCAAGAAGCAAATGGGTGACCACTGGACAGGATAAGAGAGCGAGGTAAGTTGTACAGGTACCTCCTATGGCTATTGCCCTGCAAAAAACAGATAAACCATTTTGGATTCTGTTGAGTGGAATGATCTCTCAGAAGAAAACAGCAACAGCCAAATTCATTGCACCTTGATTGGTTCTGCTGCAGAGGGTAGGAGTAAAAAATGTGTGGGAATGCAATAGTTATAGGGGATTCAGTTGTAAGGGGAATAGATAGGCATTTCTGTGGCCACAAACAAACTTCCAGGATGGTATTTTGCCTCTCTCATGCGAGAGTCAAGGATGTCTCAAAACAGTTGCAGGACATTCTGAAGGGAGAGAGTGAACACCTGTACGCCTGTACACAATGTGTCTGGTACACATTGGCCCCAATACATTAGTAAAAAGAAAGGGAATAAGGTTGTAGAATAATGGGAGTTAGGAAGTAGGTTGAAAAGTAGAACTTCAAAGATAGCGATCTCAGGATTATTACTAATGCCATGTGCTAATTAGAGAAGTAGGATACATAGGATGAATATAGGGCAGAGAAGATGGTGCAATAAGAAGGCCTTCAGATGCTTAGGACATTCGCACCAGTTTTGGGGGAGGAGGGACCCGTACAAACTGGCCGGGGTTCGCTTAGATGGGCATTTTGGATGGCACAGATCAGCTTGGGCTGAAGCGTCTGTCTCCATACTATAAGTTCGATGATTCGATGATCGCTCATCCCCAAAGGACCTTGCACAACTAGATTGCCAATTATTCCTTTCTCATTACACAATACCCTTGAACTGACTAACTTGCTCAGCCATTTCAGAAATGAAAGTTAACATTGCTGTGACTCTTTATAGGACGGCACAGTGGTTAGCATTCCTGCCTCACAGCACCAGGGATCTGGGTTCAATTCCCAGTTTGGATCATTGTCTGTGTGGAGTTTGCACATTAACCCCATGTCTGTGTGGGTTTCCTCCAGCTATTCTGGTATCCTCCCATAGCCCAAAGGTGTGCAATTAAGTGGATTGTCCAAGCTAAATTATACCATAGTGTCAGGGGGTCTAGCGAAGGTAAATACATGGGGATAGGCCTGGGTGGAATTGTGGTCAGTGCAGATGAAATGGGCCTAAAGGCCTCCTTTGACAGTGTAGGACTCTATGAAGTCAAATGTAGACCAGGCCAGGTAAGGACAGCAGAATTCCTTCCTAAAGGACTTTAGTGTATCAGATGGGTTTTTCCAACAATCAACAATAGTTTCATGATTATCAGCAGATTCTTAATTCCAGATATTTTTCACTGAATTCTAATTCCAATATCTGCTGTGGTGGGATTTGAACCCAGGCCCTAGAATATTAGCTGAGTTTCTGGATGAAGGGTCTAGCGATAATACCACTCGGCCATCACCTCCCTTGAGTGATTGTATATATAAAGGTGACTGCATTTGATTGTGCTGAATAACATTCTGGGACATTCCGAGCTTTTGAAAGGTGACTCTGATGCAAATCTTTGTCTTTGTCTCTTCTTTGGACACAGGTGAGGTCCCAGAGGACTGGAGAATAGCTAATGTTGTACCGTTGTTTAAAAAGAGTAGTCGGGATAACACTGGAAATTATAGGCTGGTGAGTTTGACGTCAGTGGTAGAGAAGCTGTTGGAGACGATTCTTAGAGATAGGATGTATAGGCACGTAGAGCGTTGCAATCTGATTAGAGATACGCAGCATGGATTTGTTAAGGGGAGGTCATGCCTTACAAATCTGGTAGACTTTTTTGAGGAGGTGACGAAAACGGTCGACAAAGGGCGAGCCATTGAATTCGTCTATATGGATTTCAGTAAGGCGTTTGACAAAATCCTTCATGGGAGGTTAGTTGAAAAGGTCAAGGCTAATGGGATACAAGGACAGGTATCTAGATGGATAAGTAGTTGGCTTGGTAATAGGAAACAGAGAGTAATAGTGGAAGGGTGTTTTTCTAGCTGGAGGTCGGTCACTAGTGGTGTGCCGCAGGGCTCAGTACTGGGACCTCTTCTATTTGTAATATATATAAATGACTTGGAAGAGGGAATAAGTGGAGTGATCAGCAAGTTTGCAGATGATACAAAGATGGCTGGATTTGCGTATAGTGAGGAGCATTGTCAGGCGATGCAGCAGGACATAGATAGGCTGGTAGCTTGGGCAGATAGATGGCAAATGGAATTCAATCCTGATAAATGTGAAGTGATGCATTTTGGGAGAAAGAATGTAGTGGGGAGGTACATGATAAAGGGTAGACCTATTAAGAGTATAGGAACACAGAGGGACCTGGGGGTGCAGGTGCATAAGTCTCTGAAGGTGGCAGAGCAGGTGGAGAAGGTTGTGAAGAAAGCATATGGTATGCTAGCCTTTATAGGAAGGAGTATAGAGTACAAGAGCTGGCCTTTAATGTTGCAGTTGTATAAAACGTTGGTTAGACCTCATTTGGAATACTGCGTCCAGTTCTGGTCGCCTTACTACCGGAAGGACGTGGAGACTCTGGAGAGAGTGCAGAGGAGGTTTACCAGGATGCTGCCTGGTATGGAAGGTCTGAGTTACGAGGAGAGGTTAGGCAAATTGGGACTGTTTTCCTTAGAAAGACGTAGACTTAGAGGAGATCTAATAGAGGTGTACAAGATTATGAGGGGTATAGATAGAGTAAACAGGGTTAAGCTTTTTCCTAGGATGGACTCGAATAGCACGAGGGGTCACGGGCTTAGGGTGAGGGGGGTAAGGTATAATTTGGATGCGAGAGGGAGTTTTTTCACACAGAGGGTGGTGGGGGTATGGAATGCGCTGCCAAGTAAAGTGGTGGAGGCAGGTACTCTGGAGTTATTTAAGAAATACTTAGATGGGCACATGAACAGAATGGGAATGGAGGGGTATAGAAAACTGATTTAAAATAGGGATCATGAGCCTTGGGAGTCCCTGGGAAGTGTGTAAATAGATGATGATATTGATGTACTTGTTTTTATCCTACAGGTGCTTTGGTCCACCTTGTTGTCTAACAAGGGCATACACGCGATGGGTCGTGAGAGGGCTGCTCTTGGATTTTTTTGAGAGTATCCTAGTGCTTCACGTCGTTAGTGTACGCTTGACCTGGACCATTTGATGGGCAACACGACAGCTCAGTGACTATCGCTGTGCTGTGCAGATACATGGATTTGGTCCTGTGTCTGTGGGAGTTTGCGCATTCTCCCCGTGCTTGCGTGGGTTTTCTCCGGGTGCTCCGGTTTCCTCCCACATCCCAAAGATGTGCTCTTAGGCTAATTGGCAAAACAAATTCTCCCTAAATTGTCTCAAATTTGGTTTTTAATCCATAGATCTATAAACATGGACAGGGATCGCGGGTAGAGGTGGGAACATCGGGGTGGCGGCGCAGGCTCAATGGGTCAAGGGGCCTGTTTCCCATGCTGTTTTGTTCTTTGTTCTTTGCTTTTTACAAATAGATTTTCTTTTGGTGGCAACCTGAAAACATCTCATTTATAACCTCCTTTCTAATGAGAGCAGCTTGCATATCGCTCCCCCAACATGCCCATAATTCAATCCCTCCAGTCCAGCCAACATTCAGATTGCTGTTTCAGCAGTAGCAATCTCCTTTTCTACTTCAAATCTAACAGCAAGCTTCAGATGGCTGCTTGTCTTCTTTAAGAAAACTCGACAGTTCAAAGGAAAAGAAATCACCGCTGGCTCATCAAACAGATGGAACCGCATCAGTAATCTGAAAGTAAAAAACACACTGCCAGCTTGAGGACTGAGACCTCAGGGCAACATTTTACTTTTGTTGTCTTCCTCTGCATTAAGTCACATTATTCTTGGCATGTCACAGTTGGCATGGCGATATGAATCACATTCATGGCTGTGGGGTGGGATTTAATAACTCCAGATGTATAGATTAATTCCACTGTTTGTGTGTGTGTGTGTGTGTGTTCATCAACTGTTCTTCCAATCTGCTGCCATGCTTAAAACACGAACAGATATCTTGCCGTTCCTTTGTGTGTGCGAATTTCGCTGCACTGTGCAACCGAGGCTTTACTTTCAAAGTACCTGCTTTGCTGTGATGGGCTCTGGGGAGTGCTTAAGTTGTGAAAGCTGATACAAGGGGCTAGCATGCTGTTATAGCCAGTCATTAGGAAAGCTAATGGAACATTCGAATAGAAGGTGGTGGGTGCCTGTAATTGAGGTTCGTAGATGCCTGGAACCCGCTGCCGAGGGAGTTGAAGCAGATAGTGAGTTTTAAGCGGCATCTGAATACATAGATAAATAGTATGGGAATGGAGGGATATGGTCCCCAGAAGGATGGGGGAAGTGGGTGTTTGTTCAGTTGGGCAGCATGGTCGGTGTGGGCTTTGAGGGCCAAAGTAATTTTCTTTGATCTTTGTTAACGTTATAAAGCAAGTGGAACTGAATAACAAAATAGGGAGGCGATGCTTCAGTTGTACAGGGCGTTGGTGAGACCACACTCATTGATTCAGAGACTGTGGCTACAAGAACGGATCAGAGGCTAGGAATCTGGTAGTGAATAACTCACCTCCTGACTCCGCAAAGCCTATCCATTATCTACAAGGTACAAGTCAAGAACGTGATGGAATATCTCCACTTGCCTGGGTGAGTGCAGCTCCAACTCAGGAAGTTTGACGATATCCAGGACAGAGCAGCACAATCAAGACACAATTCAAGGCAGAATCCCATCCACTACTTTCAACATCTGCTCCCTCCACCACCGAAGTTCAGTTGCAGCAGTGTGTGCCATTTACAAGATGCACTCCAGTAATTCACTAAGCCTCTTTTGATAGCAGCTTCCTAACCTGCGACCTTTACTATCTGGAAAGACAAAGGACTTCAGATGCCTGGGAACACCACCTTCTGCAAGTTCACCTTCAAATCATTTAACATCCTGACTTGGAAGTATTATGTGGAAATGCTGGAATTAGACTGAGGTAAACATGGTAAGAAATCCCACAACACCAGGTGAGAGTCCAACAGGTTTATTTTGCAGCAAAAGCCACTAGCCTTCATTGTCACTTGGTCAAAACCCTGGAGCTCCCTCCCTTAACAGCACTGCGGGTGCATCTACGTCACATGGATTGCAGTAATTGAAGAAAGTAGCCAACCAGCATGTTCTCAAGGGCAATTAGAGATGGGCAATGAACTCTGGCCGAGCCAGCCCAATTCCCATGATTGGAGTAATTTTACAAAATGGGAGGCTAGGAATTAACAACAATGGGGAAAACCAAAGGGACTTGGAACAGAGGACAACAGGCAGATGGGAATTGGGAACAGCAGATAGACTGAAAATAGAGGATCTAGGAGTTGGGAATAAGGAAGGAGGATAGATGGAAATTGAGAACAAGAAGTGGATACAAAGTAATGTACAGACAGTGAAATGGGCAATATATTGTGGTGTCAAAATATTCAAATTAGAGGGAGAGCTGGTTTCCCTCTCCAGTTTCTTGCATTGTGATTTCTACAAGAAGGAAAGTGCGTGTGTGGACATTGTGAGAGGACAGGATGGATGTGTCACGCTACCCATCAAATTACTGAAATCTTACAGTGCAAAAGAGGCCATTCGGCCTATCTAGTCTGCACTGACTGTTTGACAGAGCATCTTACCTATGCCCTCTCTCCTACCCCATCCCTACAACCTCTATACATTTGTGATATGGAGATGCTGGTGCTGGACTGGGGTAAACATAGTTAGAAATCTCACAACGTCAGATTAAAGTCCAACAGGTTTATTTGATTGTAAGCACCATAAGCTACACATCTTTGGACACTAAGGGGCAATTTAGCATGGCCAGTCCCCCTCATCTTCACATCATTGGACTGCAGGGGGAAACCCGAGCACCAGGAGGAAATCCATGCAGACATGGTGGGAACTTACAAATACCATGCAGTTGGTCACCCGAGGCCGGAATTGGACCCGGGTCTCTGGAGCATGAGGCAGCAACGCTAGTCGCTATACCACCCCCCAGTCACAAAAACTTATGCAATACTCTTAATCACTCACCTGTTATGATTAATAAGGGGATCAGGGGTTATGGATAAAAGGCAGGAAAGTGGGGATGAGAAAATTATCAGCCATGATTGAATGGCGGAGCAGACTCGATGGGCCGAGTGGCCTAATTCTGTTCCTATGTCTTATGATCTTATGGTTTTATGAGGATGAAATGTGCTTCCCATGGATTTGTACCTCAACAAGAAGACAACATCCATCAAAGAGAAAGGGGGATTGGAGAAACAGAATTCAATAAACTTCCCGCTGCCAATTCTATGTGCTGCTCATTGTACCATGAAATATATAATTGCTTTCACTTCTTCAGCTTAAGACAGAATAGATGAAAAGGGCTGATCTGAATGGCATTCTGTGTTATCAAACTGAGACTAGTACTCACAATTAGAATGTAGGTCAGCATTTGGAATTAGACATACTAGGAATAAATTTAATAAGGGCCAAACCTCATATTTAATCTGTTTAAGTTGTAATGTTGCAAATATCTATCACAGAGATGGTGGCCTTGTTTATATCATACATAACTCCAAGCTATTTAATAATGCTAATGGATTACACATGCACAGTAACTGTGTACACATGGGAAGACGCAATCTCGAGAGGGCACTTTCAAAAGTAATTAATAGCTACACAGGAAGAGGGATATTAAGGAACAAATAACAGCTCCTGATCATCAACGTGATGCATGAACAAGGTAAAAGCAGAAATGGACGGACAGTTGATGTATAAGAATGGGGTGAAGGGCTGACAGCGATGTGGTAGATATTCAGAAGCAGGAAGAGAAAAGCAGGTGTGTGTAGTGTGTGCGGTTAATTACTGGTTTAGTTCATAGCAAAACACACATCACTGAATCATCTGTGAGCCTGTTATATTACTGCTGCTTGCTTGCTGCTCATGCCTGGCATTCCCCTTTGTTGGCTTGGTTGGTTAATGATGTGGAGCTGCCCAGTATTGGACTGGGGTGGGCTCAGTAAGAAGTTTCCAGGTTAAAGTCCAACAGGTTTATCACAAGCTTTTGGAGCACCTCTCCTTCATGAAGTGAGCGAGAGGTAGCTTTCACAAACACAGCACATATCAACCAAGACACAATTGCAAGATAATGGTTGGAATGCGAGTCTTTACAGGTGATCAAGTCTTTACAGGTACAGTGTGTGTGTGTGGAGAGAGGGATAATCACAGGTTAAAGAGATGTGAGTTGTCTCAAACCAGGACAGTCAGTAAGATCTGTCCTGGTTTGAGACAATTCATGCCTCTTCAACATGTGCTTAACCCTCTTTCCACTCGCATTGTCTATACCCATAAAGTTTTGATTACCTGAAAAGACTCGGATTCCAACCATTATCTTGTAATTTTGTCTTTGCCTCTATATGCTGTGTTTACTAACCTATGTCTCCACTCACCTGATGAAGAAGCAGTGCTCCACAAGCTCGTGTTGGACTTTGATCTGGTGTTGTGAGATTTCTCACTTGATTGGTTAGAGCATTGGCCTAGTAAACCAGAGATCCTGAGTTTGAGTTTTAGTGGTGCCATCATTTGTGTTCCTTTACAGGAGTTTGTATTTATTCATCAAGTGAGTAAGGAAGTGAGTAAGTGAGTAAGAAAGTATAGTTGACTGGTTAGCTCAGATGGTGAGAGTGTGGTGTTAATAATACCGAGGTTTACCAGGATACTGCCTGGTATGGAAGGTCTGAGTTACGAGGAGAGGTTAGGCAAATTGGGGCTGTTTTCGTTAGAAAGACGGAGACTTAGAGGAGATCTAATAGAGGTGTACAAGATTATGAGGGGTATAGATAGAGTAAACAGGGTTAAGCTTTTTGCTAGGATGGACTTGAATAGCATGAGGGGTCAGGGGCTTAGGGTGAGGGGGGTAAGGTATAATTTGGATGCTAGAGGGAGTTTTTTCACACAGAGGGTGGTGGGGGTATGGAATGCGCTGCCAAGTAAAGTGGTGGAGGCAGGTACTCTGGAGTTATTTAAGAAATACTTAGATGGTCACATGAACAGAATGGGAATGGAGGGGTATAGAAAACTGATTTAAAATAGGGATCATGAGCCTTGGGAGTCCCTGGGAAGTGTGTAAATAGATGATGATATTGATGTACTTGTTTTTATCCTACAGATGCTTTGGTCCACCTTGTTGTCTAACAAGGGGCATACACGCGATGGGTCGAGAGAGGGCTGCTCTTGGATTTTTTTCGAGAGTATCCTAGTGCTTCACGTCGTTAGTGTATGCTTGACCTGGACCATTTGATGGGCAACACGACAGCTCAGTGACTATCGCTGTGCTGTGCAGATACATGGATTTGGGCCTGTGTCTGTGGGAGTTTGCGCATTCTCCCCGTGCTTGCGTGGGTTTTCTCCGGGTGCTCCGGTTTCCTCCCACATCCCAAAGATGTGCTCTTAGGCTAATTGGCAAAACAAATTCTCCCTAAATTGTCTCAAATTTGGTTTTTAATCCATAGATCTATAAACATAGACAGGGATCACGGGTAGAGGTGGGAACATTGGGGTGGCAGCACGGGCTTGTTGGGCCGAAGGGCCTGTTTCCCGTGCTGTTTTGTTCTTTGTTCTTTGTTCATAGAAGTTTACTATGTGTTCAATGGGGGATGAGCTCAGAAAACCTCAGCTAAAGTGCCAAGCACAACAATACTCTAGAAGCTCAACACTGTTTGTGACAATGCAATGCATTTGATTGCCAGCCCTGCCACAAACATTCATTCCCCTCCACCACCATCACACAGGAGTATGAGTGTGTACCATCTGCAAGATGCACTGCAACAATTCACCAAGGTTCCTTGTATAGCATCTTCCAAACTCACAATCACTACCATCTAGAAGGATAAGAGCAGCAAGTACATAGGAACACCAGCACTTAAAATTTCCCCTCTAAATCACCCATCATTCTGATTTGGAAATACATCACCATTTCTTTACTGTTGCTGGGTCAAACTCCTGAAGCTCACTCCCCAACAGCACTGTGGCTGTACCTACACCTTAGGGACTGCATCGTTACAAGAACGCAGCTCATCACCACCTTTTGCAGATTAGATGGATTGGCCATGATATATTGCCCTTTAATGTCTAAAGATGTGTCAGTTATTGGAGGGGGGGTGCGGATTATCAAGACTATAGGGATAGGGCAGACCTGAGTAAGATGCATTGATGGAGACTCAATACAGACTCGATGGGCTAAATGGTAGGAATTGTAGGAATTCTATGAAATGAATTTTTTTAAAAAAGAGCATTTCACTAGACTACACAGGCAATTGGGTCAATATTATTTTCCTTGAAATTTAAAGGAAGCAGAAGCCTTGCTTTGCTTTTTATATTGTCTGTTGTACAATGTATTGATTTAAAGGTTTCTAAACAGGGGGTTGGACATACTTCCAGTGAATCTGGTAACAACCCAGAAGCATTTCTCAGCTTCTATCTGAACTGAATGGCGCAACTCCCAGAATTCACTAGAATCACCCTTCTGTCAGCCAATGAGCTGCAGGCAGAGCCAAATTCCTGGAACTCCTTCCCTGACAGCACTGGGGGTGTACCTACACCATAGGAACTGCAGCTGTTCAGGAAGACAGCTCACCATTACCTTCTCAAGGGCAATGCGTGATGGGCAATGAAAGTTGTCCAATTGGTCACACTCACTTTCCTGAACTTGCTGGTTCAACTGTTTACATGGCTTATACCGAAAGGGAGCCTCCCTGGTTTTCTGCAATGCAGTTGGCATACCAGCATCCCACTGATTCCTCAGCAATTCAGGGATTTTGTCTCCAACCGTCTAACTAAGAATCACGATGCACGTAGACGAAAGCCCACTTACGTCTCTACTTTCTCAAGAGGCTAAGGAAATTCGGCATGTCCGTTACAACCCTCACCAATTTTTATGGATGCGCCTAGAAAGCATCCTTTCCAGATGTATCACAGCTTGGTCTGGCTCCTGCTCTGTCCTAGACTGCAAGAAACTACAAAGAGTTGTGAAGGAAGCCCAGTTCATCACGCAAAACAGCCTCTCATCTATTGCTTCATAAAAGCAGCCAGCGTGATCAATAACCCCACGTGCACTGGACGTACTCTCTTCCACCTTATTCCTTTGGGAAAAAGATACAGAAGTCTGAAAACAAATACCAACCAACTCAAGAACAGCTTCTTCCCTGTTGCCATCAGGCTTTTGAATGGACTTACTTTATATTAAGTTGATCTTTCTCTACACCTTAGCTCTGACTGTAACATCATATTCTGCACTGTCTCCTTTGCTTGTCCCCTATGCTTTGTCTGCATAGTGTGCAAGAAACGATAATTTTCACCGTATCTCAATATATGTATTACAGTATAATATCAAGGGTAGGAGCCTTTTGAGGAGCAGAAGGATCTTGGGGTCTGGGTCCATAGGACTCTTAAATTGACCCCACAAATGGAGGATGTGGTCAAGAAGGCATATGGTGTACTGGCCTTCATTAATAGAGGAATTGAGTTTAGGAGTCGGAAGGTAATGCTGCAACTTTATAAGACCCTTGTCAGACCCCACTTGGAGTACTGTGTGCAGTTCTGGTTACCTCACTATAGGAAGGATGTGGAAGCTATTGAAAGGGTGCAGAGGAGATTTACAAGGATGTTGCCTGGATTAGGAGGCATACCTTATGAAGATAGGTTGAGAGAGTTAGGTCTCCTCCCTGGAGAGACAAAGGTTGAGAGGCGACCTGATAGAGGTTTATAAGATGTTGAAAGGAATAGATAGGGTGGATTCTCGGAGGCTATTTCCCAGGGCTGAAATGGTCGCTATGAGGGGACACAGGCTTAAGGTGCTGGGCAGCAAGTACAGAGGAGATGTTTGAGGTAAGTTTTTCACTTAGAGGTTGGTGAGTGAATGGAATTGGCTGCCATCAGTGGTGGTAGAGGGGAACTCACTGGGGTCTTTTAAGAGAACTCTGGGTGAGTACATGGGATTTAATGGGATTGGGAGTTACAGATAGTTGTATGGCCTGGTAGGTACTGATGTGATGGGCACAACTTGTGGGCCGAAGGGACTGTTTGTGCTGTAGTGTTCTATGTTCTATGTGACAATAATAAGTCAAATCAATTCAGCGCATTTGTCTTGCAACAACTTGAATCCATTACCCACTGTTCTATACTGAGAATTTAACCAATCTGTCCTTGTAACCATAATAAGAAGTCTCTCAACACCAGGTTAAAATCCAACATATTTATTTGATAGCACAAACTTTTGGAGTGCTGCTCCTTCATCAGGTAAGTGTTTGATGAAGGAATAGTGGTCTGAAAGCTCATGATTCCAAATAAACCTGATGTTGAGAAATGTCTTACTGTGCTAACCCTAGTCCAACACCAGCATCTCCACACCATGGCTACTTTGTAACAATAGCATTCTGGTTGATTCTACAGAGATTTTACTTCAAATCCCACTATGGTAGCTGAAAGAATTTAAATTCAATGAGTTAAGAAATCTGGGAAGAATTGCCAACTCATGTCTGTGTGAAGTCTGCACGTTCTTCCCATATCTGCGTGGGTTTTCTCTGGGTGCTCCGGTTTCCTCCCACACTCCAAAGACTTTTGGGTTAGATTGATTGGTCATGTTAAAATGACCTGAATATCAGGGAATTAGCAGTGCAAACATGTGGTTTTACAGAATAGAGCTTGGGTGGGATTGTGGTCAGTGCAGATTCGATGGGTCGAATGGCCTCCTCCCGCACTGTATGGAATCTGTGCTTGTCCCTTTCTCTTTCTATATTTTCTCCATTTCTACTTCCCTGCCTGTACCCTATCCCAGCCTATTTAATCACCTAAAACTTTCATCCATACTCTTATCACTGCAAGATTAGAACTTTCCAACGTAAAGCTCGAACCCCACACCAAGCCCTACTTACTCACTTCTTATCCCTGCTGACACTTTTTGGCTCCAGTACCTCAAGGGCCTGGGTGGAATTGTGGTTAGTGCAGACTTGATGGGCCAAATGGCCTCTATCTGTACTATAAGGATGCTATGACTCTATGATTAATAATGATCATGAAACACCCGGATTCTTGTAAAAGACCATCTGGTTCACTAATGGCCTTGAGGGAATAAAGTTACCACCCTTGCCCAGTGTGGCCTACAGATGGTTCCCGATCCATAGCAATCTGATTGAATGCCCACTGCCTACTGAAATTCACTAATGTGCTTTAGGGAAGGAAATCTGCCATCCTTACCTGGCCTGGCCTATATGTGACTCCAGAGCCACAGCAATGTGGTTGGCTCACAACTGCCATCTGAATAAGCACAGATAGGGATAGGCAATTTAGCGTGGCCAATCAACTTAGTCTGCACATCTTTGGACTGTGGGAGAAAACCGGAACATCCGGAAGAGACCCACGCAGACATGGGGAGATTGTGCAAACTCCCTATAGGCAATGACCCAAGCCAGAATTGAACGTGGGTCCTTGGCACTGTGAGACAGCAGTGCTAACCACTGTGCCACCGTGCCGCCCTATATTTGGAGTATGTTAGCATCCTTAGCTGTAATGTGATAGAATTTTTCTCTCTCTTCAGCCACCAATGGTAGCTTTAGTACAACCTATGGCTGTTGTCCAGCCAAGGATCAGGCAGGACGAGAGTAAGTGGATACTAAAGATGACAGAGCATAGGTGGTATTGAGGTACAGGTATTATTGAAAGGTGGAATGGGATTCAGGGATTGAGTGGCCTGTTCCTGTGTTCCGGAGAATGTCTGCACCTCTGCACGTGCTCAGGCTCCACCTCTGAAAGTAACAGAAGGCTGAGCAGAATCTAACTGCAACAGCTATATCCTGGAGCTTTCAGCTTTTCTTTCAGAAGATTAAAAGGAGCAGTACAAGCGTGGATAGAAAATTGCCTAGGGGCAGAAAGCAGAGAGTAGCGGTGGATAATTGTTTATCAGACTGGAGGGTAATGCACAAAGGTACTCTCCACGGTTATGCTCTTTCTGACTCCTACTTTTGATCTGAAGTTAGATGTATCTGAGAAGTTTGCAGCTAACACTGAACTCAGCAAATCAGTGTGCAGTGAGAGGAATGGCAATGGTCTTCAAGGAGACTAGGACAGATTAATGAAATGGGCAGAGACGTATCAGATGAAATTTAATGCCGAGTTGAGTGAAGCGATGCACTTTGGAAGGAATGAAGAGAGACAACATGAGGGAGATGGTACAACTTCAAACTGAGTACAGGAATAAAAACTGCAGGGTCGACGTACAGAAATCTTTGGATGTAGTGAGACAAGCTGAGAAGGCTATTAAAGCTCTTAGAAAAGTGTGCAGAATCCATGGCGTCCTTCATAGAATACGGGAACTAGGAAGCGTTGCTGAACTTTGCTTGACCTTTGGTTATGGGCCTCAGCTGGATCATTGTGCTCCATTCTGGGCACCGCACTTCGGGAAGGATGGAAGGGGTCCGGAGTAGATTCACTGGAATGGCACCAAAGGTGAGGAGGTTGAATTACATGGACAGGCTTGGGAAGCTGGTATTGCCCTGGGGGCAGAGATTATGAAGGGGAGGCTCAAGTTTAAGTTTTAAGTAAGTTTATTTATTAGTGATAGTGTTGTTAGTCAGTTCACATTAACACTGCAATGAAGTTATTGTGAAAATCTCCTAGTCACCACATTCCAACGCCTGTTTGGATACACTGAGGGGGAATTTAGCATGGTCAGTGCATCTAATCAACACATTTTTTTTCAGACTGTAGGAGGAAACCAGAGTACCCAGAGGAAACCCATGCAAACACGGGGAGAAAGTGCAAGCTCCACACAGACAGTGACCTGAACTGGGAATCGAACCCGGGTCCCACCCCATATAGTGGGCAACACCATGCAAGACAGTTAGCTGAGGTTTATAAGTAAAGACTAACAATAAACAGTTCATATTTAAACATACAAGTCTCAAGACCACATCGTGAGGTCAGCGATGGTTGTGTTGAACGGTGGAGCAGGCTTCAGGCGATGAATTGCCTACTCCTGCTCCTAGCTACGACATCTTCTCCTGAATCTTCAACATATCATTGATGACGATGAACATCTCGCTAGGGCCATCCCCACCCCCCCACTTCTTGCTTTCAGACAACCGCACAACCTCAAACAGATCATTGTTCTCAGCAAACTACCCAACCTTCAGGAGAACAGTGACCACAATACCACACAACCCTGCCACAGCAACCTCTGCAAGACATGCCAGATCATAGACATGGACGACATCATCAAACGTGAGGATACCATTCACCAGGTACACGGTACATACTCTTGCAACTCGGCCAACGTTGTCTACCTAATACGTTGCAAGAAAGGATGTCCCGAAGCATGGTACATTGGGGAGACCATGCAGACACTACGACAGCGGATGAATGAGCATCGCTCAACAATCACCAGGCAAAACAGTTCCCTTCCTGTGGGCGAACACTTCAGCAGTCATGGGCATTCGGCCTCCGACCTGCGGGTAAATGTTCTTCAAGGGGGCTTTCGTGATACACGACAGCGCAGAGTCGCTGAGCAGAGACTGATAGCCAAGCTCCGCACACATGAGGACGGTCTTAACAGGGATCTTGGCTTCATGACACACTATCTGTAACCCCGTAACTTGCCTGGGTTAGCAAAAAACCTCACTTACTGTGCTGTCTGGAGAAAACACACAATTCTCCAACAATGCTCAGGATTCCCTTCACACACATTGTTCGCCACTTTAACACTTCAATAGCAGGTTAGATGTAAGGATTCGCATTCTAATCAGCAATCTCTGACTGTCTGTGCTGATGTGTGCTATTGCAGACCAGAACACTGCATTTGCCTGAAGAAGACACAGGAGTCGAAAGCTCGCTTTTTTACTATCAAATAAATCGGTTGGATTATAAATTGGTGTTGCTAAATTCTTACTGAGTTCTAGTCAGTGGCACAGTGGTTAGCAATGATGCCTCACAGTACGAGGGACCCGCATTCAATTCCTGGCTTAGGTCACTGTCTGTATGGAATCTGCACATTCTCCCCATGTCTGCATGGGTTTCCTCCGAGTGCTCCTGTTTCCTCTCTAACCAAAAGACATGATGGTTAGGGGCACTGGTCATGCTAAATTCTCACTCAGTGTACCCAAACAGGCACAGGAGCGTGGTGACTAGAAGGCAGTAATTTCATTGCAGTGTTATTGTACTATACATAATTAATGTATTTAATAATAAATAAACTTTAAACTTATAATTAGTTCTTATGGCAAAAAGAACCCATGATACAGTGGAAAGGAATTACAAGCACATTGTACAACAAAATACTCAAATAGACTGTGAGAAATTCTGTCTTTAAATTTATGGCTTTTTAGCTTTTTTTTGATTTGATGATATGCTCATTGCAAGTTAAGCTGATAATATTGTAAATATTGCTGCCCCCCTTTTACCTCACCAACACGGTACAATTTATGCATACACAATGCCATATTTAATCAACTTATCAAAAAATGTGGCCTGGCCAGTGTAGTAACACTCAGTAAGTGCCCCTGAAATGCCCCGTTCCGGTGTGGCGTTCTCTTGCCAAGAAAGGAATATATAATTTATGCTTGCCGAGTCACTGCCGGAGCAATCCACTCCACTACTTTTCCTGCAACACTTTGGGGATAAAGAGGACCACCAGAAGCTTCCTTATCTTGTGTGGAAATACGATGTGCTCTGTAAAGCTGTAGAGATTAGATACCAACTGCTGCTTCACATCTTTTGTTTGTCTTCAAAGATCATCAGCATTCTCTTTCCGGATATTTGGAATTGTGGACACGCATTTTTTTTATATACACATATCCTGAAATCTCACAAATCTGCTAAGATATCCATTGTGTCAGATGGTTATTGTTTTCAGAGGGCAGTGAAATTCTCACCTGATGTGTCATGGAAAAATCTCTTGAGGTTTCAACGTGAATTAGAGATCAGGTAATAGCACCAGGTTCCTTGGCTCCCTCCTGCTGTAACCCAGGGGAACACTCTCACTGATTCTTATTTTCTTTCCTCCATTTTCCATTTTAACTAAAGAGTTCATAGAATCCCCGTAGCGCAGCAGGAGGCCATTCAGCCCATCAAGCCCGCACCCTACCTCTGCCAAAGCATCTCATCCATCCACGTATTTACCCCGCGAATTCCACCTAAGCTACACATTCTGGGGCACTATGGGGCAATTTAGTCTGGCCAATCTATCCAACCTGCACATTTTTGTCTTAATGTCTCTACTACTGTGGTGCCTTCCCAAGAATTCAGTCCACAGGCAGACATTGGGGAAAACGGGTATTTACTTATTGCAGGACTTACTTTCTTCACACTGCAAACCACGGCGCTACCTGGGCAGATCACCTCACACCCTGGGTTATCGGATCAATTTCCTTCAAGGGATGACACCTCCAACATACAAAGACCAAAGAACATAGTAAAGTGCAGCGCAGGAACAGGCCCTTTGGTCCTCCTCCAAGCTCGTGTGGATCATGATGCTGTAACTAAATTAGAACAAACCTTCTGCCCTAACACAGTCCATACCCTTCTATTCCTTCCCAATTCATGCACCCATCTAGGTGCTTCTTAAATGCTGCCAATGTGTCTGCTTCTACCATCTCCTCTGGCTCTTCATTCCAAACACCCACCACGCTCTGAATGAAGAACTTTCCCCACACATCTCCCTTAAAAGTTGCCCCCTCTCATTTTGAACTTGTGTTCTCTTGCAATTGAAATAAATTACATAACACTGAACCATGTGAGGAGCCAGAACACCCGGAGGAAACCCACACAGACCCAAGGAGCGTGTGCAAACTCCACACAGATAGTGATCCAAGACTGGCATTGAACACAGGTCTCTGGTGCTGTGAGGCAGTGCTAACCACAGCGCCATCGTTATTTGAAGAAGAATAACATCCCAGATTAAATAATTTGACAGCAATTTTCATTTTTTTAAATTTCCATGTGGGTTAAAATTACTTAGAACATAGAACATAGAACATAGAACAATACAGCACAGAACAGGCCCTTCGGCCTTCGATGTTGTGCCGACCAAAATAAAAAGCAATGCCCCTCCTAACTAAACCATTCCCTTCTCATCCATATACTTATCAACTAACCTCTTAAACGCCACCAAACTTGGCGCATCTACAACAGCTGCAGGCAGGGCATTCCACTCCCTAATCACTCTTTGAGTAAAGAACCTACCTCTGATATCCGTCCTATAACTCATACCCCTTAATTTAAAGCTGTGTCCCCTCGTGCTAGCTTTCTCCATCCTAGGAAAAAGGCTATCACTGTCCACCCTATCTAAACCTCTAATCATCTTATATGCTTCAATAAGATCCCCTCTTAGCCGCCTCCTTTCTAACGAAAACAACCTCAAATCCTTCAACCTCTCTTCATAGGACCTGCCCTCCATACCAGGCAACATCCTGGTAAACCTCCTCTGTACCCTCTCCAATGCCTCCACATCTTTCTTATAATGTGGGGACCAGAACTGCACACAATACTCCAAGTGCGGCCGCACTAGAGTTTTGTACAGTTGCAACATGATGCTGCGGCTCCTAAATTCAATCCCCCTACCAATAAAAGCTAAGACTCCATATGCCTTCTTAACAACTTTATCCACTTGACTGCCTACTTTCAGGGATCTATTGACACATACACCAAGATCCTTCTGTTCCTCAACACTATTAAGAGCCCTACCATTAGCCCTATACTCTACACATTTATTGTTCCTGCCAAAGTGCATTACCTCACACTTTTCCACATTAAACTCCATTTGCCACCTCTCGGCCCAGCTCTGCAACTTGTCCAAGTCACTCTGTAAACTATAACACCCCTCTTCACTATCTACCACTCCACCGACTTTAGTGTCATCTGCAAATTTACTGATCCATCCCTCAATACCCTCATCCAGATCATTTATAAAAATTACAAACAGCAGGGGCCCCAAAACAGACCCCTGAGGCACACCACTTGTCACCGAACTCCACGATGAATATCTCCCATCAACCACCACCCTCTGTCTTCTATCTGCCAGCCAATTTCTAATCCAATTAGCTAAATCACCCTCTATTCCACACATCTGCATTTTCTGTAGAAGTCTTCCATGGGCCACCTTATCAAACGCCTTACTAAAGTCCATATATACTACATCAACCGCCTTACCCCCATCCACCTCTCTGGTCACTTTCTCAAAAAACTCAATGAGGTTAGTAAGGCATGACCTACCCTTCACGAAACCATGCTGACTATCCCCAATCAATTCATTTCTCTCTAAATAACTATAAATCCTATCCCTAATAATTCTCTCCAATACCTTGCCCACCACAGAAGTAAGACTCACTGGCCTATAATTCCCAGGAAGGTCTCTCTTCCCCTTCTTAAACAATGGGACCACATTCGCCATCCTCCAGTCCTCCGGAACCACACCCGTAACCAACGAGGACCTGAAGATCAGAGCATGATCACTTGATTTAATTTGATTTGATTTGCTTTACTATTGTCATATGTATTAACATACAGTGAAAAGTATTGTTCCTTGCATGCTGTACAGACAAAGCATACCATTCATAGAGAAGGAAAGTGTGAGGTTATTCACTTTGGAAGGAGTAATAGTAAAATGGACTATTATTTAAATGGCGAAAAATTACAACATGCTACTGTGCAGAGGGACCTGGGGGTCCTTGTGCATGAATTACAAAATGTCAGTCTGCAGGTGCAGCAGGTGATCAGGAAGGCAAATGAAATGTTGGCCTTTTTCGCGAGGGGGATAGAATATAAAAGCAGGGAGGTCTTCCTGTAAATGTGCAAGGTACTGGTGAGGCCTCGACTAGACAAACTGTGTACAATTTTGGTAGCCTTATTTAAGAAAGGATATATTAGCTTTAGAGGGGATGCAGAAAAAATTCACCAGATTGATTCTGGAGATGAGAGGGTTAGCTTATGAGGAGAGATTGAGTAAACTGGACCTGTACTCATTGGAGTTTACAAGGTTGAGGGGAGGTCTTATAGAGACATATAAAATAATGCAGGGGCTAGACAGGGTAGAAGCAATGAGGTTATTTCCACTTACAGTGGAAACAAGAACTAGGGGGCTCAAAATATGGGGGAGTCAATTTAGAACGGAGTTGAGGAGGAACTTCTTCTCCCCGAGGGTAGTGAATCTTTGGAATTCTCTGCCCAATGAAGCAGCAGAGGCTACCTCGTTAAATGTGTTTAAGTCACAGATAGATAGATTTTTAACAAATAAGGAAATTAAGAGTTATGGGGAGCAGATGAGTAAGTGGAAATGAACTCACTATCAGATCAGCCATGATCTTATTGAATGGTGGAGCACGCTTGAGGGGCCAGGATGGCCTACTCCTGCTCCTAGTTCTTGTGTTCTTATGAAAGAAGAGAGTGCAGCATGTAGTGTTACAGTCATAGCTAAGGTGCAGAGTAAGATCAACTTAATGTAAGGTAAGTCCATTCAAAAACCTGACAGCATCATGGAAGAAGCTGCTCTTGAGTCGGTTGGTTTGGGACCTCAGACTTTTCCCAAAGGAAGAAGGTGGAAGAGAGAATGTCTAGGGTGTGTGGGATCATTAATTATGCTGGCTGCTTTGCTGAAGGAGCAGGAAGTGTAGATAGAGTCAATGGATGGGAGGCTAGTATGTGTGATGAATTGGGCTACATTCATAACCTTTTGTAGTTCCTTGCGGTTGTGGTCAGAACAGGAGCCATATCAAGCTGTGATACAACCAGGAAGAATGCTTGCTATGGTACATCCTAACTACAGCATACACTCAATGATATCTGTAACAAACACTTTAGTGCATTGATGTACAGTGCAAATTCAATGCATTACAGTTTAAAATTTCAGGTATTAACGAAATACATTAAAGCAGAGCACAGACAAATTTCATCTAAAATGACTTGCAACATTATGATCAATAATGCACAGGTAAGGATTCTTTTTGCAGTTATGCATTCTCATCATCAATTTATTCATGAAGACGCCTTGTGAAATTGCTACCACACTGTAAAGACATATTTATGGTTTCAATAGAAATACCAAATAACACATTTTTGCAGCCAGTTATTTACAGTGTATGACACAGCAGCAAGAGGAAAGTGCATCCCTTACATCAACAATTATCCAATCCTGTTTGATATGGTACTTGTGTCATTTTCTTTCCTGATGTATGCACCACTTTGAGCACAATTTGCCAAAATAATTTCAACTGCATTTGGTTCTTACAAATACAGATTGTATGAGTTTCTTTCAGAAGATAATGGAACAAATCTTGCGATCAAAATAACAGATGCTCGCCGTTATTTACTGTAACAACTTCAAGCAGCTGAATTCATGAAGGCAAATGTTCTGTTTGAGGTGTGCCACTCCACTGCTAATGTAGCAAATGCGAGGCATTGGCCTGGTAAATATGGACAATAACTCACCATGGTAAGTAGGGTCAACACATGCACCCTTCTGACAATGTGATAAGTATTCAAGATAAGTATTATCTCCCTTGCCACTAAAAATTAAATATGACAAGTCTCTGGAGTCTTGTGCAAAAGGAGGCCATTCAGCCCATCGAGTCCACTTTGACAACAATCACAGCCATGTCTCTGCAAGCCTACATATTTACCCTGCTAGTACCGTTGACTCCAAGAGGCAATTTAGCATGTCCAATCCATCTTAAGACTGTGGGAGAAAACCGGAGCACCCAGAGGAAACCCAGGCAGATACGGGGAGAACGTGCAAACTCCACACAGATAGTGACCCAAGGCTGGAATCGAACCCGAGTCCCTGGCGCTGTGAGGCTGTAGTGCTAACCACTGTGCAGCCGTGCTGTTCTTTTAGGCTTTAATTGCTGGAAACATAGGGTGGGATTTTACAGCTTCGGTCATCCCAAAATTGTAAAATCCCGTCCGAGGTCAACGAACCTTTCCCATGGTGCGCCCCTCGCCAGCTTCGATTGCTTTTGGAGACGGGGGTAGAAAACTAGTTTAATGTAATTAAACAATCAAAGAATGCTTTCTTTCTCTCTGTCTGTCTCCATCCATTCTTTCTTTTTCTTTCTTTATTTCTCTGTTCCATCTGGTTTGACGTTGAATTCATTTACTTTAATTTGGATTTCCGGGGTCCTCCCACTATTGATTTCACAATCCTTCAATCTGATTCATTAAGGGAATATGTAGTTTTTTGCTCCGATCTCTCAGCTTCCTGGTGGCATTTCCCTCATTGTGATACCATTAGCTGATGTAGTATTAGGAATATAAGAGTTCATGAATGGGACTGTGTAAATAACATCTCCCATAATGATGAGGTAAGAGAACACATTACTGAGAGGAGGGGAGAATGTTGATGGCTTCAGCGGTGTCACACCTAGTCATGGATAACTGTGCACATTTCAGTTATATAAAATAAACCAGTTATTAGTAGGGCCATACTTGGAATACTCTGTACAGTTCTGGTCACCCTATTATAGAAAGAATATTATTTAATTAGAAAGAGTGCAGAAAAGATTTACTCAAATGCTACCAAGACATTTTTACACAGAATGTAGGAGGTTTAGAAATAATCTTGTTAAGATCGATAAAATAATGAGGGACATGGATCAGTAGGATAGTTAACATATTTTCCCCAAGGTATGGGAATCTAAAACTGGACAGCATAGGTTTAAAGGGGAGAGATACAAAAGAGTCCAGAGGGGCAATTTTTTCACTCAGAGGGTAACAAATGTCTGGAACAAGTTGCCAGAAGTAGTAGAGGTGGGTACAATTTTATCTTTTAAAAAGATGGTTGTAGAGGGATACGGGTCAAACGTGGGCAATTGGGTCTAGCTCAGTGGTTAATAAAAGGGCAGCATGGACAAACTGGGCAGAAGGGCCTGTTTCCATGCTATAAACCTCCACGACTCTGTGAAGTCAGACCCAGCATCCTCAACTGTTCCTGGAGTTCTTCACTCCAGGAATCATTCTCGTGAACCTCCTCTGGATCCTTTCCAAGGCCAGCACATCCTTTCTTAGGTATGGGGCCCAAAACTGGTCACAGTATTCCAAATGAGGTTTGACCAGAGCCTTATACAGCTTCAGAAGTATATGCTTGCTCTTGTATTCTAGCTCTCTCAACATGAATGCTAACATTGCATTTGCTTTCCTAACTGAACTTGCATGTTAACTGAATAGATCTTGAGCAATGACTTTCAAGTCCCTTTGTATTTCTGATATCCTAAGCATTTTCCCATTTAGAAATTCCATGATAAGGCAACAACTCATTATCATTGTATCAAGCCCACCAACGTCTCTACTTTCCAAACTAAGGAGGCTAAGGAAATTTGGCACGTCCATTACAACTCTCACCAACTTTTACAGATGCACCATAGGAAGCATCCTTTCTACATGTATCATAGCTTGGTATGGCGCCTGCTCTGCCCAAGATTGCAAGAAACTACAGAGGTTGTGAACAAAACCCAGTCCATCACGCAAACCTCCCATCCATTGACTCTGTCTATATCTCCCACTGCCTCAGGAAAGCAGCCAGGATAATCAAGGATCCCATGCACTCTCTTCCATTTCTTCTGTCAGGAAAAAGATATAAAAGTCTGAAAATATGCACCGATTGACTCAATTACAACTTCTTCCCTGCTGCCATCAGACTTGTGAATGGACCTACCTTATATCAAGTTGATCTTTCTCTATACACTAGTTAAGATTATTACATACATTCTGTACCCTCTCCTTTCCTTCTCTATGAATGGTATACTTTGTTCCATTGATAGAAAATTGCAGAAAATGTACCAATTAGAAGGAGGCTTTTTAGCCCAACATATCTGTGCCATCAAATGTATTTTTTTTAATTCATTCATGGGACGTGGGTATCACCAGCTGGCCAAAACTTATTGCCCATCCCTAGTTGCCTTTGAGAAGGTGGTGGTGACCTGCCTTCTTGATTTGCTGCAGACTGTGTGCTGTGGGTTGACTACAATGCCACTAAGAAGAGAATTCCAAGATTTTGACCCAGTGACTTTGAAGGAACAGGGATATATTTCCAAGTCAGGCCTGGAAGGGGACCTTGCAGCTGGTGGCATTCCTATGTATTGCTGCTCAGGTCCTTCTAGATGGAAGTGGTCATGTGTTTGGAAGATGCTGTTTAAGAATTTTAATGAATTGTTGCAGTGCGTCTTGTCGATAGTACACACTGCTGCTACTAAACATTGGTGGTGGGGGGAGTGGGTGTTTGTAGATGTGGTGCCAATCAAACAGGCTGCTTTTTCCTAGATAGTATCAAGCTTCTTGAGTGTTGTTGAAGCTGCACCCATCCAGGCAAGTGGGGAGTATCCCATCACATTCATGACTTGTTCTTGTAAATGTGGATAGGCTTTGGGGAATCAGGAAGTGAGTTACTTGCTGCAGTATTCCTAACCTCTGACCTGTTCTTGTAGCCACTGTGTTTATATGATGAGTCCAGTTGAGTTTCTGTTCAATGTAACCACAAGGATGTTGACAATGGAGGATTCAGTGATGGTAACATCATTGAATGTCAAGGGTTGGTGGTTACAGTGTATCTTATTGGTGATGGCCATTGCCTGGCATTTACGTGGCACAAATGTTACTTGTCACTTGTCAGCCCAAGCCTGGATATTGTCCAGATCTTGTTGCATTTGAACATGGACTGCTTCAGTATCTGAGGATTTGCAATATTGCTGAACATTGTGCAATCATTGGCGAACATCCCCACTTCTGACATTATGACAGAGGGAAGGTCATTGATGAAGCAACTGAAGATTGTTGGGCTCAGGACATGCCCTGGAGCTGAAATGACTAACACTCCAAAACCCCAAGCATCTTCCTGTGTACCAGGTCTGACTCCAAACAACGGAGAGTTTGCCACCAATACCCATTGATTCCAGTTTTGCTAGGGCTCCTTGGTGCCACATTTGGTTAAATGCAGCCTTGATGTCAAGGCCTGTCACTCTCATCTCACCTCTGGCATTCAACCATGTTCGAACCAAGGCTGAAATGAGGTCAGGAGCTGAGTGACCCTGCTGAAGCCCAAACTGAGCGCCACTAAGCAGGTTATTGCTGAGCAGGTGCTGTTTGGTAGCACTGTTGATGGCCTCTTACAGTCATAGCTAGGCTGTAGAGGAAGATCAACATCATATGAGGTAGATCCTTTCAGAAATCTTCAGCCATTCACACCCCACTACACAGCCAAATTTCTGTTCACTGCAGTAAGACTGGAGAATCCAAGGTTAAATTTTCATTAGTGTCACAAGTAGGCTTTCATTAATACAACAACGAAGTTATGAAAATCCCCTAGTCGCCACACTCTGGTGTCCGTTCGGGTACACCAAGAGAAAATTTAACATGGCCAATGACTTAACCAGCACATCTGTGGAGGAAACCAGAGCATCCGGAGCAAACCGATGCAGACGTGGGGAGAATGTGCAAACTCCTCACTGTGACTCAAGCCGAGAATCAAACCCATGCTGGTTAAATGCGCTGACCGTGCTATATCCTCCCTCAATGCACCCGAACAAAAGCTGGAGTGTGGCGACTTGGGGTTTTTCACTGTAACTTCATTGCTTGTTAATGAAAGCTTACTTGTGACATTTGGCCCTATGAGGCAGCAGGCTGCCCATAACTCTTTTATTAAAAGATGCTTACTGATTGATTACAACTCCGATTTGATTCCTAATATGTTGTTAATCATCTAGTAAGGTATTTTGAAAGATCCCAATGCAGACGTTAAATGTGAAATTCTTTTCACCTTACAATTTAATTGATTATTATTCAAACTTATTTAAAAGGCTTATTGATGGGGAACAGATGCAAATGGTTCAATAGAATCTTTTGTATTGCAATTGCAGGATGCAAGGTAAATGTGAAATTATATCAATTGGTGTAATAAATGTAGAAAGCAGCATATGATTATCCTTCAATGTTGGAGGCACTCTGTTCAAACATTGACACTAACTCTGCTGAATGGGATGACATGTTCCATGTGTTCAAAGTAATATTTAACACCAACAACTTTGTCATGTGTTTGATGTTCACGGTTGCACAGCAGTTAGCACTGCTGCCTCACAGCGCAGGAGACCCAGATTTGATTGCTGGCTCAGGTCACTCCAGTGGAGTTTGTACATTTTTCTTTGTGTCGGCATAGCTTTCCTCTGGGTGCTCCAGTTTCATCTCACAGACACTTGGTTAGGTGCATTGGCCATGTTAAATTCTCCCTCAGTGCACCCAACAGGAGCCGGAGTGTGGCGACTAGGGGATTTTCACAGTAACTTAATTGCAGTGTTAATGTAAGCCTACTTGTGACACTAATAAATAAACTTAAACATAAACCTAAAACTTAAGTGTAAGAAGGCTAATACAAAGCCTCCACATCCTTCTGGCAATGCGGCAACCTGAACCGTACTCAATATTCCGAAATGGGGTCTAACTGAAGTTCTCGACAACCAATGCTTTTACCTGCAGTGCTAACAATTCTGGCCAGCTTACTTTTGCATTTCATACTCAGGTCACCATTACCAGGCTGAACGTTGGAATGTTAAAATGTTCTCCACCAGACTTTTGCGAAACCTCTCTAAAACATCTTAACTCATTCTAAACCCTTTCAGATTTCTACTTAAACACTAATGCTGGCTAGCCAGTGTAAAGGTCTAGCTGGTGCTCTCTGGGAAGGTGAGCTTTTGGTCTATATGTGTTCCCAGATAGGTGAAACACTCTGCACTCTTTATCATTAAGACACAGAACTTCACGCATATGCAGGCCATTGCTAGATAAAATTAGTTTTTTTGGTTTTATCCACATAGATTTGCAGAGCACACAGTTGACACCAGAATCTTATCACCGTTCACATCAGCAGCAGTTTCCCATCTCACTGGAGTGAACGGAGATTTGAACGGGCGCCAAATTCATCAACCCTGCTGTGTGGGAGCATGCCATGAACGGCTGGTAAGATCCCACCCCATTTCTGATGGGTGACAGCATGTTCAAAATAATATCCCTCCATTATAGCAGGAGGCCATTTGGCCCATCGAGTCTGCATCGACCACAATGCCACCCAGGTCCTCTTCCCCTAACCACACTACTGTTTGCTCTGCTACTTCCCCCTGACACCAAGGGTTAATTTAGCATGGCTAATATACCTAACCAACACATCTTTGGACTGTGAGAGAAACCAGAGCATGCAGAAGAAACCCACACAGAAATGGGGAGAATGTGCAGAGTCCACACAGATAGCACTCCAGCTGGAAATCAAACCCGGGTCCCTGGTGCTGTCAATGTCAAAAACATCCTATCCCTATAATTTTAAAAGATAAAATTAGTTGCACCAAAGCCATAATATCTGCATACTTAAATAAATATGTATTAGTTCCCTTGATTCTCATCTCATGAATATATATGGAAAATAACGGGGTGACAGAACACAGTCCTATGTTTACAGTAAGTTCAACAGATAAAATGCCATTCAAAAAAACATGTTGATGGTGGTTGGTAAATGCCTGAATCAATGGATTTATTTATGAGTATCACAAGTGGGCTTACATTAATACTGTAATGAACTTACTATGAAAAATCCCCTAGTCACCACAGTCCAGTGCCTGTTCGGGTCCACTGAGGGAGAATGTAGAATGGCCAATGCACCTAATCAGCATGCTTTTTAAAATTGTGAGAGGAAACTGGAGCACTCGGAGGAAACCCATGCAGACACAGGGAGAATGTGCAGATTTCGCACAGTCACCCGCGGCTGGAATTGAACACAGCTCGCTGATGCTGTGAGGCACCAGTGTTAACTGCTGTGCCACCCTATGAGTGCATAAAGGTGAGTGGCAGGTTAGATGATCGGTCAGAACCTAAAGAATGGCAGAGAATGACTGAAAATTTCATCAGAAGAAGATGAAGAATTGAGATTTTTCTTTAATGTCAATCATAAATGGTTGTCACCCTATTCTGCGACAGTGGCCCTTGCTTCTAGATTGCCCAGAACAAAGTATTCACCCTGCAAAAACCTCTTATTCCTTCAAGAATCAAGAGCTGAGTGGGCCATTCCTCAATCCACTCTTGCCTTTCTTTGTTCATGTGGTCCTCTATATCATCCACAGGGATATATTGTTAGACACAGGAGCTGGCCTTGGCATGTTGAATCATTTATATTGAAGTTAAGCAGCATTACCTTACACAGCTCTGTTTCTCTTAAGACAATCGCTAGCTTTTTGTTTTATACTGTTTGTCAGGAAATCATTAAAGAACTCTTCAAGAATTTATCCCGCCGCTGAACTGATTCACAACAAAGCAGTCAACCGCAAAAGACCAATCACCACACAAAAATAACCTGGCACCTCAAAAACATTATCTTAAAATTCTGAGTTCACAGAAGACCACTTAGCCCAGCTCATCTCATTCATCCAGAATGACAGATGAACATACTTATTAGGAGCCAGCCATTCAGCCCCTTGACCTGCTGTACCATTTGATAACATTGCTTATGTTATACCAGTGACCCACACCCATCCTTTCCCCATAACCTCAGACATTTACTACAGCTAATCTACCCAACCTACATATCTGGGGACTTTAAGGGGCAATTTAGCATGGCCAATCCACCTAACTTACATATTGTTGGACGGTGGGGGGAAACCAGAGTACCCAGAAGAAACCCACACAGATACAGAGAGACCATGAACTCCACACAGGCAGTCACCCAAGGCTGGAATTGAACCCGGGTTCCTGCAGCTGCGAGGCAGCAACTGTGCCACCGTGTGACCCAAGGAAACCTCTCCACAACTCTTGTGCATCAGCAAAGTCATCACATTGCTCTCACAAGGTGTTTCCACAGCAATAACCTGCTCACTGGCACTCAGTTTGGGTTCTGTCGGGGCAATTTAGCTCCTGAGTTCATTGCAGCCTTAGCCTGCCCACACGAAAGGTCTGAATGAGGTGAGAGCAACAGCCCTTGACATCAAGGCAGCATTTGACCAAGTGTGGTATCAAGTGGCCGGAGTAAAACTTGAATCAATGGGAATCAGTGGGAAAACTCTTCAGTGGTTGGAATCATACCAGGGAAGGAGGTTAAATCTCAGTTCCAAGACGTCACTGCCGGAGTTCCTCATGGGGGTATCCAAGGCTGAACCATCTTCAGCTGTGTTATCAAAAACTATCTAGCCCACCTCATCTCATCCATCCAGATAAACATACTTTTTATGAGCCGGCTGTTCAGCCCCTTGACCTGCTGTACCATTTGATAACACTGCTTATGTTTTACCAATGACTACAACGCTAATATTTCATTGGCAGCAAACCGATTTGTGATACATTGAAAGGGGCTGTATAAAGGTAGGTTTTGACTTTTTTTTCATTACATCTGCTCGCAATAGGCAGAGTGATTTCCCAATGGAGAAATTGGAGGCCCAATGCTGTGTCTCTAAGGATACATGAACACAAAATAATCAACTTGTCTTGGGAAAGGGGCTACATCACATTTACAAAATAATTCAATTCTAAGACCACTTTACTATTCTGATTTTGCTGAGAACAACCTCCTGCAAAACATTGTGAATTTGTGGCTATTCCACAGGTTCCATATGAAGTTGCATTATGTTTATACAAAATAAATGCACAAATATTTTTAAAATTCTAATTATTGCTTAGGGTGAGAGAGAAATGGGCTAATTACATGGAGAAAAGTAATTAAATAAACAGAAAATCCAACTTAAGTTTGAATCTGAGTGGCAAGTTTGGAGATATTATGGCTTGGTGCAACTATTTTTAAAAGATAAAATGATTGGGGTGGCACGATGTCGCAGTGGTTAGCAGAGCTGCCTCACAGTGCCAGGTTCAATTCCCAGTTGTGTGGAGCTTGCACGTTCTCCCCATATCTGCATGGGTTTCCTCCAGATGCTCCAGTTTCCTCCCAAGATGCCCAACGATGTCTGGGTTAGGTTGACTGGCCCCCTGCATCAGGGGAATTGGCAGGTTAAATATGTGGGATTTCAGGAATAGGGCCTGGGTGGGATTGTTGTCAGTGTAGGCTTGATGGGCTACACTGACAACAGAGGCCATTTTGTATAAATGGCTTCTTTCTACGTTGTAGCAATTCTATGTTTCTGTGAATCACCCACTCGGCAAATCTCGCCCTCATCCGCCAAACCCATGCCTTGCCATCCTCTCCCTACATTCTCAAATTCGTCTCCTACCTTTTGCAGGTAGTCCTCATTGCGCAGATCTATGCCCATTCCACCCTCACCCACCATCCCGACCCCTCAATACTGTCCACTTATTGGGCACTATTCAATTTCAAGGATGGGATGCAATATTTAGGGGGCACAGCAGAGGCAACCAAATAGTGAATAAGAAGTGGAGGTACATATCCTGAGGAGGCAATGGTACAGTGGTAGTGTCACTGGATTAGCAATCCAGAGACCCAGGGTTAATGGATTATGTTAAACCAGTGAGTACAATGCAAAAGTATTTAATTGGCAGTAAAGCAATTTGAGATATTCTAGGGACCCGGGTTCAAACCCCACCACGGTAGATGATGAAATTTGAATTCAATAAAAAAATCTAGAATTAAAAGTTAATTGATGACCATAAAACCATAATTGATTGTTGTAAAAACCCATCTGGTCCATTAATCTCCTTCAGGGAAGGAAATCTGCCATCTTTATCTGGTCTGGCCTACATATCACTCCAGAGCCACAGCAATGTGGTTGACTCTCAAATGCTCTCTGGGATGGGAGATTAGGGAGGGCAACATATGTTGACTCTGTCGGCGATACCCACATCCCATGCAAGAATAAAAACAAAATGTAGGAGGGGCAATGACCAGCATCAGTAATGCACGGTGAGGTCTCAAGTGCCTGAACACAAGGCCCAATTTTCTCTTCCACTAAGTTAAAGGGATTGAAAGCCCTGACATTCAAAGCTGTGGCACGTTGCAAGGAATATCTCAATACAGGCAGAAGTCTTCCAAACTGAGTTTCAAAACCACTCTCGTCCAGCACAACATGAAATTGCTCTGAAAGTGGGTCACAGATACGTATCCCTTTGAATAAGTCATCAAAGTCATCTTGGGGAATTCTTTGTGCAGAATCTGCAGATCCAACTTTCAAAGAGGTAGTGGAATCAAAATCAATTGGGATTCAAAAACATTTAAAGAATTTGCCAAAATCTTTCCACAGATCTCCCTTTTGAAAAAGAGCACTGTTCACAAGAAGATTACGTTCAAAAGAAGTGGGGGAAGAAAAGGAGAGTATTTCAAGACTTTAAATAATGCTCTTCAGAACAGAATAGCTTGTTATCTGGTGGGGAAAGGGATCGGCTTGGGGGTTTTTCTGTGGGCCCCCAGACCTTCACATCAATTATCAATATAAAGAAGGGGCCCTGATACCCCATGGCGGAGCATTCCTTCAGGAGGTGAACTCCTTATCGTCTTCCTCTGAGTTGGTCTTTCTATTGAGGCTGTTTGCTGGACCCAATCGAAGAACCAGAAGCTTCAGAGGTTGGGGCAAGCTCACTGGGCGAGCTGGGTGCTACTGAGGTTGGTTGGTGAATGTGATGGTACCACAAAATCAAAGTGCTCTTCAAGGAGAAAATAATAGGTAGTACAGTGGTTAGCATGGCTGCCTTACAATGCTAGGGACTCGGGTTCAATTCCAGCCATGGGTAACTGTCTGTGCAGAGATTGCATGTTCTCCTTGTGTCTGTGTGTGTTTCCTTTGGGTGCTCCGGTTTCCTCTAACAGTCCAAAGATGTGCAGATTAGATGCATTGGCCACATCTTTCCAAATGCCTGTATATCTTATCCCTCAGACTCTTTTCAAGTAACTTGCCCACTACAGATGTTAGTTTTATTGGTCTATAATTCCCAGGTTTTTATTTGCAGCCCTTCTTAAATAAGGATGCCATGTTTACTAATCTCCAATCTTCCGGGGCCTCACTAGTAGCTCACAATGATGCAAATGTATCAGCCAGTTTTGGCCCCCCACAATTTCTTCTCTAGCCTTGTGTGGGGTTCTTGGGTATATCTGGTCAGGATCAGGAGACTTATCCATCTTCACACATTCTAGTATGTCCAACACCTCCTCTGCTGTGATATGTACTGTCCCTAAGACATCACCACTAATTTCCCCAAGTTCCCAAGTTTCTCATAAGGGGATTCAAAACATGTCTATTTCCTTCTTGAAACCATTTAACAATCCCATCTCCATCACGCTATAGAGCAGCGAGTTCTACAAATTCATCACCCTCGACGAGTGGTCCCTCCTCATCTCAGTATTAAATCCACAGTCTCTCAGCCTATACCTGTGACCTCTTGTTCTAGATTGCCCCATAAGAGGAAAAATTTGGTCTACGTTTTCTTTATCAAACCCTTTTAAAATTTTGCATACCTCAATCAGATCCCCTCTCATCCTTTTAAACTGCAGCGAATATAAGTCCAAACTGTTTAATCTTCCTCATATGTCAACCCTTGCAACCCCAGAATCAATCTGGTGATCTGGTTCCAATCCCACATAGCAAATGGTGAAATTTGAATTCAATAAAAATCTGGAATTAAGAATCTACTGAAGATCGTGAATCCATTGCCAATAGCTGGAAAAACTCATCTAGTTCACAAATGTCCTTACCCAATCTGGCCGATGTGTGATTCCAGAGCCACAGCAATGTGATTGACTCTTAAATGCCCTCAGGGATGGGCAGTAAGTGTTGTGCCCAGCCAGTGATGCCCATACCCCATAAACAAATGAAAAGAGAGGTCCAATTTTTTTGGTATTTGAAATGGTGCAAGTATAGGTTCTTTACAGTCTCAAACCGAATTGTTACGGAATATTTAGCACTGATTTCTGAATAATTTTACGGGAAATTTCTACCTCAGATTATCTCAACCGATCAGTCTATGGCTTCTTCAAGATTTGGATTGCTTCCAGCCCACCTGAAGAGAGTTGATTATTCTGAAAACACTGGGCCATTTGATCTACCCAAATTGTTTCTCTGCATGGAGTCTAAAAATGCCTTAAGTTTATGTAATTTTTTTTGTTTTCAGTTACTTTCCCTGGCTGCCTATCTGAATTTAGTTTAGTTTTATTTATGTATTTATCAGTTACAGCTAGACTGCAATGAAGTTATGGCGAAATTCCCCCTATTCGCCACACTCCGGCACCTGTTCACATCAATGCACCTAACCAGCATGTCTTTCAGACTGTGGGAGGAAACTGGAGCAGCCGGAGGAAACCCACGGAGCAGACACGGGGAGAATGTGCAGACACCACACTGACAGTAACCCAAACTGGGAATTGAACCTGGGTCCCTGGTGCTGTGAGACATCAGTGCAAACCACTATCCCACTGTGGCAAATTTTCCAGCAGTGCTCGCTCTAAGACTGGAAAATCCCACCTGAGATTAATGGACATTTGCATGGCCTGTGACCCACCCACTACAATTCCTGTGATGGGCGGCCCACTAGATTCCGCCCTAATTTCCTATGGATAACTTGCTAACTTGGGTAGCAGGATCACTCGGAATGCCGACTTTATTCATAAGGTTCAGCCTTGCGCGAGAATGAGTTCAATTGCATTCAAAGTAGTTTTCCACTGAACTAGACTATTTTAGATCAAGTGTTGATGAGAAAGGGTTAATATTGTAGTAAAGGAGCCTCTGGGGAAGATTGATCATAAATATGATGGAATCATAGAATCTCTACAGTGCAGAAAGAGACCATTCGGCCCTTTGAGTTTGCCCTGACAGCAATCCCACCGAAGCTCTATTCCCTTATCCCCACCCTGCTAATCCCCCATGTGTTAATTCAGTGTGGCCAATCAACATAACTCACACATCTTTGGAGGGTGGGAGGAAATCAGAGTACCCGAAGGAAATTCATGTAAACATGGGGAGAGCATACAAACTCCACACAGACAGAATTGAACGCAGATCCCTGGAGTTGTGAGGCAGCAGTGCTAACCACTGTGCCACCATGCTACCCCAGAATCTTGGGTTCTATGATGATTCTATCATTCTAAGGTAATTTGAATGAGAGGATCTACAGGCATTCACAGAGTCAAAGACCGATTAGGGACAGTCACATGGCTTTGTGATTAGAAATTCATACATTACAATTCGATTGAATTTTTGGAGGGGTAACAAAGAAGGGCAGTGCAGTTGATGTCGTCTATATGAACTTTAGCAAGGCCTTTGACAAGGTACTGCATGGTAGGTTGCTGCGTAAGGTTAAATTTCACCAGATCTATGGTGAGCTATCTAAATGGATACAAAATTGGCTTGATGCCAGAAGGTGGTTGTAGAGAGTTATTTTTCAAACTGGAGGCCTGTGACCAGTAGTATGCCTCAGGGATCAGTGCTGTGTCCACTGTTATTTGTCATTTATATTAATGATTTGGATAAAAATTTAGGAGGCATGGTTTGCAGATTACACCAAGATTGGTGGCATAGTGGACAGTGAAGAAGATTGTCAAGGATTGCAGTATGATCTTGATCAATTGGGCCAGTGGGCTGACAAATGGCAGATGGAGTTTAATTTGGATGAATGCAAGGTGACGCATTTTGGTAGATTGAACCAGTTAATAGAAGGGCGTTGGGGAGAGTTACAAAACAAAGAAATCTAGCAGTATAGGTTCATAGCTCCTTGAAAGTGGAGTCACAGGTGGACAGAGTGGTGAAGAAGGCACTTGGCATGCTTGGTTTCATCGGTCAGAACATTGAATACAGGAGTTGGGACGTCTTGTTGAAGTTGTACAAGACATTAGTAAGATGACACTTGGAATACTGTGCACAATTCGGTGACGAGTGGTGTGCCTCAGGGGTCTGTTTTGGGGCCCCTGCTGTTTGTAATTTTTATAAATGATCTGGATGAGGGTATTGAGGGATGGATCAGTAAATTTGCAGATGACACTAAAGTCGGTGGAGTGGTTGATAGTGAAGAGGGGTGTTATAGTTTACAGAGTGACTTGGACAAGTTGCAGAGCTGGGCCGAGAGGTGGCAAATGGAGTTTAATGTGGAAAAGTGTGAGGTAATGCACTTTGGCAGGAACAATAAATGTGTAGAGTATAGGGCTAATGGTAGGGCTCTTAATAGTGTTGAGGAACAGAAGGATCTTGGTGTATGTGTCAATAGATCCCTGAAAGTAGGCAGTCAAGTGGATAAAGTTGTTAAGAAGGCATATGGAGTCTTAGCTTTTATTGGTAGGGGGATTGAATTTAGGAGCCGCAGCATCATGTTGCAACTGTACAAAACTCTAGTGCGGCCGCACTTGGAGTATTGTGTGCATTTCTGGTCGCCACATTATAAGAAAGATGTGGAGGCATTGGAGAGGGTACAGAGGAGGTTTACCAGGATGTTGCCTGGTATGGAGGGCAGGTCCTATGAAGAGAGGTTGAAGGATTTGAGGTTGTTTTCGTTAGAAAGGAGGCGGCTAAGAGGGGATCTTATTGAAGCATATAAGATGATTAGAGGTTTAGATAGGGTGGACAGTGATAGCCTTTTTCCTAGGATGGAGAAGGCTAGCACGAGGGGACACAGCTTTAAATTAAGGGGTATGAGTTACAGGACGGATATCAGAGGTAGGTTCTTTACTCAAAGAGTGATTAGGGAGTGGAATGCCCTGCCTGCAGCTGTTGTAGATGCGCCAAGTTTGGTGGCGTTTAAGAGGTTAATTGATAAGTATATGGAAGAGAAGGGAATGGTTTAGTTTGGAGGGGCATTGCTTTTTATTTTGGTCGGCACAACATCGAAGGCCGAAGGGCCTGTTCTGTGCTGTAATGTTCTATGTTCTATGTTCTATGTTCTAATTCTTGTCACCCTATTATAGAAAGGATACTATTAAACTAGAAAGAATGATGCTACCGGGACTTGATGGATGAGTTATAAAGAGAGGTTGGATAGACAGGGATTTTTTTCTCTGGAGCGTAGGAGGCTGAGGGATGATCTTATAGAAGTCTATAAAATAATGAGAGACACAGATCAGTTAGATATTCAATATCTTTTCCCAAAGGTCAGGGAGTCTAAAACTAGAGGACAAAGGTTTAAGGTGAGAGGGGAGAGATACAAAAGTATCCAGAGGGATAATTGTTTCACACAGAGGGTGGTGAGTGTCTAGAATTAGCTGTCAGAGGTAATAGTACAGGCGGGTACAATTTTTGTCTTTTATAAGTATTTAGACAGTTACATTAGTAAGATGTGTTTGGAAGGGTATGGGCCAAATGTGAGCAATTGGGACTAGCTTTTAAAAAAAGAGGGCAGCATGGACACATTGGGCCGAAGGGCTTGTTTCCCTGCTGTAAACCTCTATGATTCCATGACTCTACCTAAGGCCTATCAAGTTGAATCAAAGTTCCAGCAGAGAGAACAAAAACAGTCATTGCTGAAAACACTCAGCAGATCTGGAGAGAGAAGCAGATTTAACATTGTGGTTCTCTTGACTTGTCATCAGAAAATGTCTTGTTTCAATTTCAGACGTCCCATATATTTTGCTTTTCCAACAGGAAAAAGTTGTCAATGTTCCTGATAAATGAGCAGTACTTGGCAGCCTTTACCTGCTGTACTCCGAGAGTTTTCAAAGCAAAGAATGTGGCCCCTCTTTTGCAGAACAAACCTTATTTTGATGGTTCAGCTATTGTTGAGCAAATGAAGACATTTTGCCAACTTGCTTGTGATTTCTCTGCACAGAGAGAATTTATGTGGCTATTAAGTGGTTACAACTTCAGAATGCACTTTGTGTATCTGTCTCAGACTCCCCTACACAAAACAGCAAACAGTGTTCGTCACAGAAAGCAGCCAAGTGAATCACATCTCCAATTTGCAATTCCTTGGTCTAGCTAAAAATAAAACACCATCCTATGAAAGGGTATTATGCAGGGGAAAAAAAATAACACAATGCAGTACAGAATAAGACATTATGTCCTTCACACCAGCATAAATTAAACCTTTTCTTTCAGAAGTCTTGCCTCAGAAATTGATGGCGGATTCTTGCAATAGTAAAGTAGTAAAACACGGGTAACTGAGCATTGGTGCTTCGGAACAGTTCATTTCCAGGAGCAATTGTTTCAACTTGAAGATAAAGGAGGTGCGTAGAAATTTCCTTTCGCAGAGGGTGGTGAACTCTCTGCCCGAAAGGGAAGCTGGATCATTTGAAGTATTTGATGCGGATGTGGATAACCATTTGATTGATCCAGTAACAGAGGGCATTGGGAAATGGCACAGAAAAGGAGTTGAGGCCAGCATAGATCAGCATAGATTGAATTAAATGGCGGGACAGGCTTGACAGGCCTGCTGACTTACTTCTTCTTTTATTCTTGTGTTCTTCTATAACCCGTCACAGAAACATTGATAAAAGGAACATTGGATACAAAAGAAGAGAAGTTATGTTAAACTCATAGGGTGAAATTTTACGAGAATGATTCAATGCATCCAGTTGGTGTGAAAATGGGACAGTTCCTGATCTGTTTTTTTTTTGGGTGAACTTTCATGCCCAATCTTACAGACTTAGACATTGAAAGCATGAGCCAGACAGTTTCTAGCTGCTGCAGGCAGTAGATGAACTTAGGGAGTTCATCCACAGGGAGATATTACGCATGTGCAGAACTCTGATGCTGCGCATGTGCAATTTCAACAGCAGGGGGTCTGACAGACAGAGAGAGAGTTGTCTGGCCCCTGCTGCTACAGGCAGCTAACTCTGCACCTCCCTGCAATTGCAAGGGTACAGGGCTGAACATGAGCCCCACATTGCATGTATCTCCCACCTCACCACCCAGACCAAAAGTATCTCCTCCCCCGTCATCCAAGAGTGGCAGTGGGCCCCCCCTCCTGCCAATCCAATCACAATGTAGAGAGGTAGTGGGCATCTCCTCCCTCGGGAATCGTTGCAGACTAGGGGCCAACCATGGAAAGGTCTGTTAATCTCAGAAGGAGGTCTAGTTTCAGGACGAATGAGGCCATAAAATCCTGCCCAGTGTTTCAGATCTAAACAATCCTTCTCCCAAAAGTTCTCCAGGATTTCTTCCTTCTAAGTGCTGGAAAATATTCTGAGGAAATCCAGCTATGCAGCCATCATATTGCACATTCATTTTCTCGCTTTGTCCAGAAGTTTGAAGAGAAATGGAATATCCTGAGCATTGTCACACACTTTACATTCCAACTTGTGCCCCAAGGTGCTTTTTCTCACTGCACAAGGTTAATGTTTAGTCAGTTGTCGAGGAGTTAATTTTACAAATCCATCCAAGCCAGGATGCTGACAATTACAGTTGTAGAGTCATAGAGGTTTACAGTATGAAAACAGGCCCAACTTGTCCATGACGCCCTTTTTATTTAACCCCTAAGCTAGTCCTAATTGCCCACATTTGGTCTATATTCCTCTGTACTCATCTTACTGATGTAATTGTCTAAATCCTTTTTTAAAAGACAAAATTGTATTCGCATTTACTAATACCTCTGGCAGCTTGTTCCAGACACTTACCACTCTTGGTGTGAAAATATTGCCCTCTGAATGCTTTTGTATCTTTCCCCTTTCACCTTAAACCTATGCCCTCTAGTTTTTAGACTCCCCCACCTTTGGGAAAAGATGTTGACAATCTAACTGATTTATGCCCTCATTATTTTATAGACCTCTATCAGATCACCGTTAATCCTCTTACACGCCAAGGAAAAAAGTCCTATCTATCCAGCCTCTCCATCAAGTTCGGGTAGCATCCTAGTAAATTTCTTCTGCACTCCTTCTAGTTTAATAATATTCTTTCTATAAAAGGATGACCAGAATTGCAAACAGTATTCTAAGTGTGGCCTTACCAATGTCTTGTACAACTTCAACAAGACATCCCAACTCCCGTATTCAATATTCTGACCAATGAAATCAAGCATGCCAAATGCTTTCTTCATCACTCTGTCCACCTGTGACTCCATTTTCAAGGAGCTATGAATCTATATTCCAAGATCTCTTTGTTCTGTATCTCTCCCCAGTGCCCTATCGTTAACTGAGTCAGTCCTGCCCTGGTTCAATCTACCAAAATGCATCACCTCGCATTTATCGAAATTAAACCCTGTCATTTGTCAGCCCACTGACCCAATTGATCAAGATCCTGTTGCAATCCCAGATAAACTTCTTCACTGTCTACTATGCCACCAATTTCGCTTGGTCTTTTTGATACCACACTCGATCAAGTGTGGCCTTGATGTCAAGGGCAGTCATTCTCATCTGTACTGACTTGTCTTAGAAGCAGCAGAACTTTCAGAATAGTTTTATCGTTTTATCGTGACTGTGGAGCATTTTAGCAAGGCCGGAATAGAAAATAAGTGAGGCAGCAGGGTTGCACAGTGGTTAGCACTGTTGCCTCACAGCATTAGGAACCTGGTTCAATTCACTGTCTACGTGGAGTTTGCACTTCTCCCCATGTCTGCATAGGTTTCTGAAGATGTGCAGGTTAGGTGCATTGGCCATGCTGCATAGTCAGGGCCACTAGGGTGGATAAGTGGGGTTACAGCGACAGGGTCTGGATGGGAAGGTGGTTGGTGCAAACTTGAGTGGCCAAATGGCCTCCTTCAGCACTGTAAAGATTCTAATATTCTACACAGTGTGTCTTGTATTCCAGAAAATATGCAATAGAATGTTTTATTGAAAGGGATTTGTTTAAAGAAATTACCATTTTTTAAAAAAGAGTTTACAGATTTGTCTTCAATTTGTTATAGTTAGCGTAAAAAAAGATGGATGGAGCTCACATTGAACTCCCTGACACAATTGCTGTGAAGCAGATGGAATGCAAAGGGATCTCTTTAACTAATGTCAGCAGTGTTTGCCAGCTTGGCGGATAACAGATGGAGCATCCACAGGGTCATATGGCACACCATGTTAAAGAGCACATTTTGAAGTAGGTATTTTCAGCGGGATGTATATGAAGCTTTTGTTCCGACTGTTAATATATTTCTAAAGACCAAAGTAGGATAACAAATGCAGAAAGTGATTGCAAAAATGCATTCTATTGCACAGGATTCAAATCGTGTCATACCAAAATTGCTTGGCAAGAATGTGGGAAGTCCAACCCGTCTGCTCCACCTTTTCCCATCCCACCCACCTTCACCACATCCTGACCCCTTCACACCACCCCATCTTCTTTCACCCATGAATAATGAAAAGGCAAGAGCAATTAAAAAGTTGACTGTGAGAGGCAAAAACAGAGACTGATGGAGCAAGTGAAGAAATAAAAGATGCACAGTACATAGTCTCACAACACCAGGTTAAAGTCCAACAGGTTTGTCTGGTAGTACGAGCTTTCGGAGCACTGCCCCTTCATCAGGTGAGTGCTAACCTGATGAAGAGGCAGCACTCCAAAAATTGTTATTGGCACTCACCTGATGAAGGAGCAGCACTCCAATAGCTTGTGCTATCAAATAAACTAGTTGGAATTTAACCTGGTGTTATGCGACTACTAACCGTGCCCACCCAAGTCCAATGCTGACATCTCGATATCAGATGAAACGTAGAACATAGAACAGTACAGCACAGTACAGGCCCTTCGGCCCTCAATGTTGTGCCAAGCTACATCCAAACCCAAGAACAAGCTATCCCACTCCCTATCATTCTGGTGTGCTCCACGTGCCTATCTAACAACTGCTTGAAAGTTCCTAAAGTGTCCAACTCCAATATCACAGTAGACAGTCCATTCCACACCCCACCATTCTCTGAGTGAAGAACCTACCTCAGACATCCCTTCTATATCTCCCACAATGAACCTTATAGTTATGCCCCATAGTAACAGCTACATCCACCCAAGGAAATAGTCTCTGCACGTCCACTCTATCTATCCCTCTCATCATCATATAAACCTCTATCAAGTTGCCTCTCATTCTCCTCCGCTCTAAAGAGAAAAGCCCCAGTTCCCTCAACCTTTCCTCATAAGACCTACCCTCCAAACCAGGCAGCATCCTGGTAAATCTCCTCTGCATTCTCTCCAATGCTTCCAGTGGAGATGGTACTGGAACTATCAATGTCAGCTGAAGGATCTGTACTGGTAGCTGCTGCTCTAATCAAAATGGGGATGGTGGGCAAAGGTAAGCTCCTGTGAACGCTGTCTAGTGATTGCAGTCTCCTGAACTCTACTTGTCACTTCCAGATACAGTCCATGCAACCCAGGCAACCCAGCTTCATTGGCAGCTATTTCTCACTCACGACTTTGTGTCCATTGACATTTATGGGCCTGGAGTTGGCATTGGAGGATGAACCTCAAATCAAAAGTGGTATCCATGGTTGCTTTGAAAAGAGCATTGGGCATTCTTACTGTGATTAGAAGGGGAGAAAAATAAAACTCAGAGCTGATCAACTTGTGTTTTTCTTCCAATGATGTTAAGCAAATCTTCCTTGGCTTTTCGTTATAATCTGTCATATTGAATGAGTTTTTTATTTATTCATTGATGAGACTTGGACATTGCTGGCTGGCCAGCATTTATTGCCCATTCCTAGTAGCCTGAGGGCAGTTGAGAGTCAACCACATTGCTGTGGCTCCAGGGTCACATGTTGGGCGGCACGGTGGCGCAGTGGTAGCACTGCTGCCTCACAGCACTCGTTCAATTCCCAGTTTGGGTCTCTGTGTGGAGTTTGCACAATCTTCCTGTGTCTGCCTGGGTTTCCTCTGAGTGCTCCAGTTTCCTCCCACGTTTGAAAAATGTGCGGGTTAGATTGATTTACTATGATAAATGGATCCTCGTGTTAGGGGGATTAGCAGGGTAAATGTGGGGGCTTAGAAAATAGGACCTGGGTGGGATGGTGTTTGTTACAGACCAAATGGGCCAAAAGGCCTCCTTCTGTACTGCAGGCAGTCTATGAATCTACTCTAGGCTGGGGTTCTCATCATTTCCTGGCCCGCTGTCAGTGAGAATGGAGAACATGGCACTCAGACAAAATTTTATCCACAGCAGTAGGACTTGAGGTGGCATGGTGGCACAGTGGCTAGCAGCGAACATAGAACATAGATCATTACAGCGCAGAACAGGCCCTTCAGCCTTCGATGTTGCGCCGGCCAATTAGGAAAAATGACCCTCTAACCAAAACCATTCCCTTTTTGTCCATAAACTTATCTACTAACCTCTTAAACGCCACCAAACTTGGCGCATCTACAAATGATGCGTGCTGCTTCACCACGCCAAGGACCTGTGTTCGGTTCCCGGGTTGGGTCACTGATAGTGCAGACTCTTGACATAGAGATGCTGGCATTGGGGACTGGGGTAAACACAGTAAGAAGTCTCCACAACACCAGGTTAAAGTCCAACTGGTTTATTTGGTGGCAAACACCACTGGCTTTTGGAGCGCTGCTCCTTCGTCAGGTGAGTGGGGAGATATGTGGGTTAGGTGGATTGGCCATGTTAAATTGACTCTTAGTGTCGAGGGGGGACAGCGAGAGTAAATGCATGAGGCAATGGCAATTAGGCCTGAATGGGATTGTGATCAGTGCAGACACAATGGGCTGAATGGCCTCCTTCTGCACTGGAGAATTCTATGGCCTGAGAATCCCAGCCATGGACCAAAAAATTCTGGCCACTCTCTTTCTCTGTACAGATGCTTTTTGAGTACTTCCAGTACTTTTTCTTTATATTTCCAATATCCATTACCCCAGTGGGAGGATTTCAGCACATGACTCTGTTTTCCACCTCCAGCATTTTCTGGTTATCAAACTGTTGATAATTGAGAATTATCTTGCTCAATTCTCAAGATAAACATCCTAGGTGCGGGGAATCAGATTCCTCTAACTGTATGCAAGACAAGAAAATACTTCAAATTAAAACATTAGCACAATATTGTACAGCCGTCACATCCAGCCTCAAAATAAATATTAAAATGATCTTCAGTTCCTACTTGTGTATAATTAGCACATCAATGAATTGGCAACTCACAGGAATAAACCAATTACTTAATCATGCTGATTGAGAGGGTTCCCCTAATTAATTTGCCAGCTGTTCTGGCAATTATTATCAGATCACAAGAATTAAAAAGAAGAAATAAAAAGTCAACAATCAAAAGAGAAAAAAAAAACAAAGAATGTGCTTAAAACCAAAACATAGATATGGAATGATTGCTTTCAGGCGTACTTGCACAATCTGAAACAAAGTAACCTCTGTGGTTGCTTTTCCCTGGCATTATCACACAAGGTATTCAGGATTAAACCTGCTCTTCAAAGTTGGTTGGATCAGAAGTTAGTGAATCCCTATTTAATTGTTGTTTCAAAGTCTTGCTTTCTCTTCATGTTCTTGTAGAACATTCCGTTTGATAATATTCATGGCTAAATTCTCCTTACACACTGATGACTATGAGGTTAAATTCTCTTCCAACTTGATTTTCAAGCTTGCTGATGACACTCCCCGTGGTGGGTCAGATCTCGAACAATGACAAGACAGAGTACAGGAAAGAGACAGAAAATCTGGTGATCCGGTGCAACAACAATAATATGTCTTTCTTGATATCTGTAAAATGAAAGAGATTGTCATCAACTTTTGGAAGCGTAGGGGAGAGCATGCCCCTATCTACAGCAATGGGGATAAAGTGGAAATGTTTGAGAGCTTCAAGCTTCTAAGTCCAGATCACCAACAATCTATCCTGATCCCTCTATGCCAATGCTATAGTTAAGAAACCCCACCAACGCCTCTACTTTCTCAGAAGGCTGAGGAAATTCGGTATTTCCACTACAACTCTCACCAATTTTTACAAATGCACAACAGAAAGCATTCTTTCTGGTTGTATCATAACTTGGTGTGGCTCCTGCTCTGCCCAAGACCACAAGAAGCTACAAAAGATGATGAATGTAGCCCAATCCATCACGCAAACAAGTCTCTTATCCATTGAGTCGGTCTATACTTCCTGCTGCCTCAGAAAAGCAGCCAGCATAATCAAGGATCCCATGCACCCCGGACGTTCTGTCTTCCACCTTCTTCCATCAGGAAAAAGATACAAAAGTCTGAGGTCACGTACCAACCGATTCAAGGACAGCTTCTTCCCTGCTGCTATCAGGCTTTTGAACGGACCTACTTTATAATAAGTTGTTATTGCTCCACACCCTAGCTATGACTGTAGCACTTAGAACATAGAACATAGGATATAGAACATTACAGCACAGAACAGGCCCTTCGGACTTCGATGTTGCGCTGACCAATTAACAAAAAGCAATGACCCTCTAACCTAAACCATTCCCTTTTCATCCATAAACTTATCTACTAACCTCTTAAATGCCACCAAACTTGGCGCATCTACAACAGCTGCAGGCAGGGCATTCCACTCCCTAATCACTCTTTGAGTAAAGAACCTACCTCTGATATACGTCCTATAACTCATACCCCTTAATTTAAAGCTGTGTCCCCTCGTGCTAGCTTTCTCCATCCTAGGAAAAAGGCTATCACTGTCCACCCTATCTAAACCTCTAATCATCTTATATGTTTCAATAAGGTCTCCTCTTAGTCGCCTTCTTTCCAACGAAAACAGCCTCAAATCCCTCAGCCTCTCTTCATAAGACCTGCCCTCCATAGCAGGCAACATCCTGGTAAACTTCCTCTGTACCCTCTCCAATGCCTCCACATCTTTCTTATAATGTGGGGACCGGAACTGTACACAATACTCCAAGTAAATATCAATATTTTCTAATATTGATTGGAATAGCTATAGCTCTAGCTCGTTAGAGGGGTCAGTTTTCGTACAAAGTGTGCAGGAAGGTTTTTTGACTCAGTATGTAGATAGGCCAACTAGAGGTGAGGCTACATTGGATTTGGTGTTGGGCAATGAGCCAGACCAGGTGTCAGGCTTGGAAGTTAGTGAACATTTTGGTGATAGTGACCACAATTCGGTTACGTTCACCTTAGTGATGGATAGGGATAGGCATGAAGCTGGGGGCAGTAGTTATCGCTGGGGGAAGGGTAATTATGAGGCCATCAGGAGAGAATTAGGGTGCATAGATTGGACTAGGAAGCTACAGGGACTGGGAACATCTGGAATGTGAGCTTATTCAAGGAGCAGCTGCTGCGGGTCCTTGATAAGTATGTCCCTGTCAGGCAAGGAGGAAATGGTCGAGTAAGAGAACCTTGGTGTACGAAAAAAGTTGATTTGCTGGTTAAAAGGAAAAAGGAGGCTTATGTCAGGATGAGGCTTGATGGCTCGGTTAGTGCAATGGATAGCTATAGATCAGCCAGGAGGGAGCTAAAGAATGAATTGAGGAGAGCTAAGAGAGGACACGAGAAGACTTTGGCTGATAGGATTAAGGAGAATCCTAAAGCTTTCTTTAGATATGTTAAGAATAGAAGATTGTTAGGACACGACTAGGGCCAGTCATAGACAGCAGAGGGAAGTTGTGCGTGGAGCCTGAAGAGATTGGAGAGGTACTGAATAAATATTTCTCTTCGGTATTCACGCAGGGTGATGTAAATGTAGTTATGGAGAACACTGAGGTACAGGGTAGCAAACTGGAAGGTATCGAAGTCGATAGGGAGGATGTGCTAGATATTCTCGAGGGTTTGAAGTTGGATAAGTCCCCTGGGCAGGACGGGATTTACCCTAGGATTCTCTGGGAGGCAAGAGAGGAGATTGCAGAGCCTCTGGCTCTGATCTTCAGGTCGTCGTTGGTTACGGGTGTGGTTCCGGAGGACTGGAGGATAGCGAATGTGGTCCCGTTGTTCAAGAAGGGGAAGAGAGACCTGCCAGGGAATTATAGGCCAGTGAGTCTTACTTCTGTGGTGGGCAAAGTATTGGAGAGAATAATTAGGGATAGGATTTATAGTTATTTAGAGAGTAATGAATTGATTGGAGCTAGTCAGCATGGTTTTGTGAAGGGTAGGTCGTGCCTTACTAACCTCATTGAGTTTTTTGAAAAAGTGACTAAAGAGGTGGATGGGGGTAAGGCGGTTGATGTGGTATATATTGACTTTAGTAAGGCGTTTGATAAGGTGGCCCATGGAAGACTTCTGCAGAAAATGCAGATGTATGGGATAGACGGTGATTTAGCTAATTGGGTTAGGAATTGGCTAGCAGATAGAAGACAGAGGGTGGTGGTTGATGGGAGATATTCATCTTGGAGTTTGGTGACAAGTGGTGTGCCTCAGGGGTCTGTTTTGGGGCCCCTGCTGTTTGTAATTTTTATAAATGATCTGGATGAGGGTATTGAAGGATGGATTAGTAAATTTGCGGATGACACCAAAGTCGGAGGAGTGGTAGATAGTGAAGAGGGGTGTTAGAGTTTGCAGAGAGACTTGGACAAGTTGCAGAGCTGGGCCGAGAGGTGGCAAATGGAGTTTAATGTGGAAAAGTGTGAGGTAATGCACTATGGCAGAAATAATAAATGTGTAGAGTATAGGGCAAATTGTAGGATTCTTAGTAGTCTAGATGAACAGAGGGATCTTGGTGTGTATGTGCATAGATCCCTGAAAGTAGGCAGTCAAGTCGAGAAGGTTGTTAAGAAGGCAGATGGAGTCTTGGCTTTTATTGGTAGGGGGATTGAATTTCGGAGCCGCAACGTCATGTTGCAACTGTACAAAACTCTAGTGCGGCCGCACTTGGAGTATTGTGTGCAGTTCTGTCCCCACATTATAAGAAAGATGTGGAGGCATTGGAGAGGGTACAGAGGAGGTTTACCAGGATGTTGCCTGGTATGGAGGGCAGGTCTTATGAAGAGAGGCTGAGGGAATTGAGGTTGTTTTCGTTAGAAAGGAGGCGGCTAAGAGGGGACCTAATCGAAACATATAAGATGATTAGAGGTTTAGAGAGGGTGGACAGTGATAGCCTTTTTCCTAGGATGGAGAAAGCTAGCACGAGGGGACACAACTTTAAATTAAGGGGTATGAGTTATAGGACGGATATCAGAGGTAGGTTCTTTACTCAAAGAGTGATTAGGGAGTGGACTGCCCTGCCTGCAGCTGTTGTAGATGCGCCAAGTTTGGTGGCGTTTAAGAGGTTAGTTGATAAGGATATGGAAGAGAAGGGAATGGTTTAGTTTGGAGGGGCATTGCTTTTTATATTGGTCGGCGCAACATCGAAGGCCGAAGGGCCTGTTCTGTGCTGTAATGTTCTATGTTCTATGTTCTAAGTGCTGCCGCACTAGAGTTTTGTACAGTTGCAACATGACGTTGCGGCTCTGAAATTCAATCCCCCTACCAATAAAAGCTAAGAATCCGTATGCCTTCTTAACAACCTTATCGACTTGATTGCCAACTTTCAGGGATCTATGCACATATACACCAAGATCCCTCTGTTTTTCAACACTATTAAGAGTCCTACCATTAGCCCTATACTCTACACATTTGTTATTCCTGCCAAAGTGAATTACCTCACACTTTTCCACATTAAACTCCATTGCCACCTCTCGGCCCAGCTCTGCAACTTGTCCAAGTCTCTCTGCAAACTATAACACCCCTCTTCACTATCTAACACTCCTCCGACTTTGGTGTCATCCACAAATTTACTAATCCATCCTTCAATACCCTCATCCAGATCATTTATAAAAATTACAAACAGCAGGGGGCCCAAAACAGACCCCTGAGGTACACCACTTGTCACCGAACTCCACGATGAATATCTCCCATCAACCACCACCCTCTGTCTTCTATCTGCTAGCCAATTCCTAACCCAAGTAGCTAAATCACCCTCTATCCCATACATCTGCATTTTCTGCAGAAGTCTTCCATGGGCCACCTTATCAAACGCCTTACTAAAGTCCATATATACCACATCAACCGCCTTACCCCCATCCACCTCTTTGGTCACTTTTTCAAAAAACTCAATAGGTTAGTAAGGCACGACCTACCCTTCACAAAACCATGCTGACTATCCCCAATCAATTCATTTCTCTCTAAATAACTATAAATCCTATCCCTAATAATTCTCTCCAATACTTTCCCCACAACAGAAGTAAGACTCACTGGCCTATAATTCCCTGGAAGGTCTCTCTTCCCCTTCTTGAACAACGGGACCACATTCGCTATCCTCCAGTCCTCCGGAACCACACCCGTAACCAACGACGACCTGAAGATCAGAGCCAGAGCCTCTGCAATCTCCTCTCTTGCCTCCCAGAGAATCCTAGGGTAAATCCCGTCCGGCCCAGGGGACTTATCCAACTTCAAACCCTCGAGAATATCTAGCACATCCTCCCTATCTACTTCAATACTTTCCAGTTTGCTACCCTGTACCTCAGTGTTCTCCATAACTACATTTACATCACCCTGCGGGAATACCGAAGAGAAATATTTATTCAGTACCTCTCCAATCTCCTCAGGCTCCACGCACAACTTCCCACTGCTGTCTATGACTGGCCCTAATCTTGCCCTAACCAATCTTCTATTCTTAAAATATCTAAAGAAAGCTTTGGGATTCTCCCTAATCCTATCAGCCAAAGTCTTCTCATGTCCCCTCTTAGCTCTCCTCAATTCACTCTTTAGCTCCCTCCTGGCTAATCTATATCTATCCATTGCACTAACCGAGCCTTCAATCCTCATCCTGACATAAGCCTCCTTTTTCCTTTTAACCAGCAAATCAACTTTTTTAGTACACCATGGCTCCCTTACTCGACCATTTCCTCCTTGCCTGACAGGGACATACTTATCAATTCTCTCCAAAAAAATTCCAAGCGCTGAATTGGTGGGAAAATTGGTATAATTCATGATTGTTTTTTCAGTCGGAGTTCAGATTAGAATCTCCCACACTCTGTGCAATGCAGAGGTCACAATTGTGAAAACCATTGAAGGGAGTGGTTCTGGGTGGGATACTCTGTTAGAGAGTTGGTACAGACTTGATAGGCCAAATAACCTCCTTCTGCACAGTGGGGATTCAATGACTAATAGGTCATGTGAACTAAGGTAAAAGCAAAGTACTGCAGATGCTGGAATCTGAAATAAAAACATGCTGGAAAATCTCAGAAGGTCTGACAGCATCTGCGGGGAGAGAATAGAGCTAATATTTTGAGTCCAGATGACCCTTCTTCAGAGCATGCTAGATGAAAGGTCACATAGACTCAAAATGTTGGTTTTATTCTCTCCCCAGGTTGTGTGTGCTATTTCTAATAGTATTCATTCACCAAATACAATTTGGTTCAATGTTAAATGCAATAAGCAGTATTATAAGCCTGAAATTATATGTGAGTGATGATGTTGCATGAACAATTAATCAATTTAAAATGTGTGTGTTCACAGGAAGAGGCATTGAAGGGTCCATTCAATAATTTCACTCACTGTCATACTAACTTGTGATTTTTTTTTAGAATATTTTACTTGTCAGACATTGTTCTAAGTGGTAGCAGTGACATTGAAATCTCAGTGGATTCTTTTTTCTTCTCTTTCTCCCTGCCCCATCACTGCTGTTTGGGATGTTGCCTTTGCCCCTCTGTGAGTGTGCTGCCTGTGTTCAATACCACTGGGTGTTAATGTGTGGATTGCACAGGCAGTCATTGTAAAAAGGCCTCAAATTGGCGACCTGTTTTGGACAGAGTTTAGCACAGACTCTCTGAGGAGGAATCGCCAAACTTCATCCCGTTCTACCCTTGGACTTACACTGGCCACATCCAATGGTAGAATTACCCCTGCAATTTCTTTTCTTATTCATTAAAGTCATAGAACCATAGACATCTACAGCACAGAAGAAGGCCATTTGGCTCATCAAGTCTGTTCTGGTCAAAGACAAGCCATCCAACTATTCCATAATCCCACTTTCCAACACTTGGTCCATGGCCTTGTATACCTTGGCATCACAAGTGCCTATCTAAATATGTCTTAAATGTTATGTGGGTCTCTGCCTCCACCATTCTTCCAGACAGTGAGTTCCAGACTCCCACCATCTTCTGGGCGAAAACATTTTCTTCATATCCTTTCTCAGTTCTAGTGGACAAGTTGCAGGTTGCATAATGTGGCACCATCATCCCTAAGCAGAGTGGAGATGCTCAGGCAATTCCCCTGTCAATTACACCTGGAGACTACATGGTTTCAAGTGACTGCATGAGACTGATCTTCTGCATTGAGTTTGTACTCTGTAACTATCCTCCACCTATTGTATGTTGGCTGTGGAAACCACAGGAGAAGTTGTTGTGGCTCAGTGTGGTTCTGTTTTGTCTAATTCAGAAGCAGTCCTTTTATATCAATTCTGTAGTCTGGCAGATTCATTACTTGGGGCACTGGAAATAGATGTAAGTTGTTTTTAGTGGCCTGTTTTAAAGGACTCTGCTTACTTTTTTGACAAATAGACTTCCCTGCCAGACCTGTCGCCCTGCATCCAGCTCATTGACCGACAGACCTCTTTTATTTCATTCATGGGACATGGGTGTTGCTGGCTGGCCAGCATTTATTGCCTTTGGGGCAATTGAGGGTCAACCACATTGCTGTGGATCTGAAATTACATGTAGACCAGATCAGATAAGAACGACAGACTTCCTTTCCCAAAGGGCAGATGGGTTTTTCCGACAATCGACAATGGTTCCAGAGCCATCAGTAGATTCTTAATTCCAGATATTTTTTATTGAACCCAAATTCCTCCATCTGCTGTGATGGAATTCAAACTCGGGTCTCCGAACATTAGCTGAATTTCTGGGTTAATAGTCTAATGATAATATCATTCAGCTATCATCTCCCCAAAAATTGTGAACAAATATGGAAGCCATGCATTAAAACATCAGGAAATTAGCAATGAAGGTTAGGATGAAGTCCATTTTGTGTACATTTTTCTTTTCTCCTCATGTCCAGCGACGCATGAGGCAGACAATGCACAGGTACTTATTCCCGCTTCCATAGCTAAGTTTTCATAGAACAGGTCACTTTCCTGGCATCAAAGGACATGTCTTGAGGAGAACCAACATGGCTGACCAGGAGACACTCTCACTCTGACCACCTGCCACAGACATATCAGCACTTACAGGTTGATGACCAATTTGTTTGACCATAATATGAACACAACACCTGTAGCCATCAAGTCCTGGAGTGGAACTCAGAAGCAGGGAGGTTGCCCACTGCATCACACAGCCCTTTCTTGAGTGCACTACCTAGTAAGTAATAAGTAATGTTATGATCGTGAATCAGGTCCCAAGAGTTTGGTGTTTTCTGGATAGAGATGGGAACTGGCAACCCTGAATCCCAGCAGTGGGTGGGGAGGAACATAGGAGTTAGGAACAGGAGTAGGCAACTGCCCTTTGAGCTCACTCCGCCATTTCACACTACAGATCTTATCCTGGTCTCAACTGCACTTTCCTGCCTGCTCCCCATTTATCCCTTTATCCCGCTTTTCAACAGAGACATATCTATCTCTTTCTTGAATTCATTAGTTGATTCTACCTCTACTGCATCCTGAGGCAGTGAGTTCCATAGATTTATTACCTCTGAGTGAAATATTTTCTTCTCATCTCCCATCTATCTCCTCTCACTTGTTCTAGGCTGTCTCACAAGGTGGTACATCTGTTCAGCTTCCACCTTATCAAACCCCTTTAGCATTTTATACACCTCGATCACCTATCCTGCACACCACCCTACTTCCATTCTCCTGAACTCCGGCGAGTACAAGCCCGAGATACCCAACCACTCCTCGTGCAACTGCCCTTTCATCTCTGGAATCAATCTGGTGAACCTCCTCTGAACTGCTGTCAGTGACGCCACATCCTTCCTCAAGAAAGGAGACCAAAATTGGATACAATACTCCATGTGTGGTCTCACCAACACCTTATACAATTGCAACGGCACTTCTCTACTTTTAAAATCCAGCCCTTTTGTAATAAATGCCAAGGTTTCATTTGCCTTTCTTATTTACATGCTGCACTTGCATATCCACTTTCTGAGAGTCATGCACAAGGACACCCAGATCCCTCTGCACAGATGCATTTTGAATCTGCTTCCCATTTAAATAATAAGTTGCCCTTTTATTTTTCCAGCCAGAATGGGTAAGCTCACACTTATCTACATTGAACTCCATCTGCCAGATTCTGGCTCATTCTCCTACTCTATCAATATTCATCTGCAAACCCTTATCTCCTCATTGCAACGTGTTTTCCCACCTAGCAGCTATGAGTGGACATTCCAGATTTGGCATCTTGGAGAACGTTCATCTTCCAGCATCAGAATGTTCCGGCATGCCTATCTGTTTTCTCAGGAGGTCAATCTTCTTTCCTCAACAATGGTCAGTGAGACTGGGGACATCTTCAATCTGGCTCCAGGATATGATGCCATACTATGTGAGCTACGGAATATGGTGCGAAACCCCCCTGGTTACAACATTAATGAGGTCGGGGGCCAGAGAATTTGGCACATTTTCCCATCAGCCTCCAAAACAGGAAAGACTCCACTTTCGTCCACAACACAGTGCCACCAATCCTCTCAAGATGGTTGAATGCTTTGTTGAGCATCTTCGGTCTGTGTGCAATCAGGACCCTGACCTTCCGGTGGCTTGCCATTTTAACACCCGATCCTGTCCTCATGCCCACATGTCTGTCCTTGGCCTGCTGCAATGTTCCAGTCAAGTTGAACGCAAACCAGAGGAACAGCATCTCTCACCTTCTGGTTCGGCACTTTACAAGTTCCGGTCTCAATATCGAAATCAATAACTTCAGATGATTTGCTCTACCCCACCTTGACCCCTTTGTTTTCATTTTATTTTTTCTATTCTCTATCTTTTATTTCTTGATGATCTTTCTCATTTTTTTTCTTTCCCCTCCACTCTTTCCACCTTTTTTATCCTCCTTCCTTACTTTTTCTCCCCCTTTGCTCCCCTTTTCTTCCTTTTTCTAATTTTACTTCTCTCCCACCCATTTACCCCCTCCTCCTTCATCTCCATCTGTCACAGTTTACCCTCTGATTTCAGTTTCTCTGCTATTTGGCCATTCACATCCTTTATTCTCTCTATGGGCTGCTATTAGCATCCCTTTAGTCTTGCCCCTTGTTTTTGTGGCTATGACTGACCTTTCATTCCCTCCCCCTGCAGTATAAATATCTCCCACTTTCAATGTCTTTTAGCTTTGACAAAGGATCATCTGTACTCGAAACATCAGCTCTTTTCTCTCCATACAGATGCTGCCAGACCTGCTGAGATTTTCCAGCACTTTCTCTTTTGGTTTCAGATTCCAGCATCCACAGTAATTTGCTTTTAGTTTGTCACTGACCTTCCGCTGCATTCTTCAGTCGCTTCACTCAAAGCCTTTTTTCTGAGGCTTCCTCTGAGCCCTCAACATTTAAAAGCTGCCAAACACAGCCCCTTTTTTATTCTCCTTCGAGCTTCTTTCTCCGCCTCTCTCACATTTTTCTTCACCGGGATACCTCTTCCATCCCAAATCCCCATTCCCTTCTCCCTGACCCCCTGCCCAGAGCTCTTCTGTAAAAGGAGCTCTGCTCTGAGTCACATAATTTGGGTTCCGCTACATTTTGTTTTCTTCTCTGAAGAAATAGGGACAAATTATATAGAGACAGCACTTAGTGTCAATGTTAAATTCTGAAGAGTTAGCAAAATGTCTCTACAATTAGCAGGGTATGATTCAGACTGAGTTTTGGTGTAAAGACAGAGTATGTTCCGAGAAAGCAGAATGCAGCGGATGTTTTATCCAGCGGCAAGGTCTGAACAAGGTGATGTAGCTCTTTTTGATGAGATCGAAGACTTTGCATTGACAACAACTACAACTCTACGGGCAGGATTTTACAGCCTTGCACGCACGAGACCGAAAATTCCTGCCCAAGGGTGGATGGAGATTTCTGTTGCCGGAACTTCGCCCGCTCCGATTCCATGGTGGACGAGGTGTAGAGTTCCAGCCGACAACTCTGAGCAATAACTCAGTGATTGAATGCAATCAGAAAACTAATGAAGAATGCATTCACCTCACAGAATCCCTACAATGCAGAAGGAGGCCATTCAGCCCACCATGTTTGTACTGACCACAATTCCACCCAAGCCCTATTCCACCAGCCCCATATATTCACTCTGCAAATCCCCCTGATACCAAGGGTCAATTTAGCATGGCCAATCCACCTAACCTGCCCATCTTTGGACTGTGTGAGGAAACAGAAGCACCCGGAGGAAACCCATGCAGACATGGGGAGAACGTGCAGTCTCCACACAGACAGTGACTCAAGGCTGGAACTGAACCTGGGTCATTGGGACTGTGAGACAGCAATGCTAACTACTGTACCACCATGCCACAGGTTAGAGAGCAAAGGATGTGCAGCATACAAGCCACATGATCCCATCTTCAGACATTACTATGAACAGAGAGGACATGTCAGTGTAGTTGAGAATTTACTCATCTATGGCAAGTGAGCAGTCATTCCAAGTATTCTGAAACTATAACAATTGTGCCAAGGATCACAAAATGTTCAGGCACAGCAAGATATTCTGTTTCTCTTACAGGAACTTTCAGAGAAAGTTCCTGTAAGAGGTGATATCAAATTGTATTACATGCAATGGGATACAGATAGATTGGGTGACTGGGCGAAAACCTGACTAATGGAGTTTAATGTGGGGAAGTGTGAGGTCATGTTGGGACAGCACTGCTGCCTCACAGTGCCACGGACCCAGGTTTGATTCCCGGCTTGGGTCACTGTCAGTGTGGAGTCTGCATGTTCTTCCCATGTGTGTGAGGGTTTCCTCCGGGTGCTCTGATTTCCTTCCACAGTCCAAAGATGTGCGGGTTAGGTCAATTGGCCATTAGTGTTCTTTAGTATCAGAGGGACCAGCTAGGGTAAATGCGAAGGGTTCTAGGGATAAGGGTGGGATTGTGTTAGGTGTGGACCCGATGGGCCGAGTGGTCTCCTTCTGCATTAGAGGATTCTATGATTCTGTGCACTTTAGTAGAAGGAATCAAAGGACAGAATATTATCTAAATGGACAGATTCTCTGTCAAAATGAGTGAAGTGCAGAGGAATTTAATGCATGAATCACAAAAAGCGAGCAGGCAGGTCCAACAATCTGTTCAGAAGGCAAACTGCATTTTGACCTTTATTGCAAAGGAGTTGGAGTTTAAGAGTATTGAGATTTTGTTGCAATTGTACAGGGTGTTAGTGAAGTCTTACCTGGAATATTAAGTACAGTTTTGGTTCCCTTACCTAAGAAAGGATATAGCACCACTAGAGACAGTGCAAAGGAGATTCACCAGGCTAATTCCTGGAATGAGAGGGTTGACCTACCAAGAAAGCGTAGATAGTCTGTGTCTGTATTCCTTGGAGTTTAGAAGAGTGAGAGGTGACCTTATTCAGACATGTCAGATCCTGAGGGGGTGGTGACAGTGTCGACGGTGAAATGCTTTCACTAGTGAGAGAGTCTTGAACAAGGGGGCAAATTTACTAGATAAAGGGCCAGTCATTTAAAACTGGGGTGTGTAGAAATATTGTCCATCAGAGAGTGATGAATCTCTGGAATTCTCTGGCCCATAGGACAGTGGAGGTTGGATCATTAGAAATATTTAAAGTGGAGGTGGAAAAATATTAGAGGGCTCAGGGGAAATGGCACAGAAAAGGAACTGAGCATAGATGAGCCATGATCATATTGAATGTGGAGTAGGCTTGAGAGGGCTGGTGACCACATCTGCTTCTACTTCTTGTGTTGTGTTATTCATTATCAGGAAAAAGGAGAACTACTGATATCATCATCCTTTCTATTACGATGATGGGAATGTCTTGGGATGGACGTATTTGAACACAAAGACCAAACGTCCATGATCAAAGTGGATACAGATGGATAGAAGTGAAAGAGTCCCAGGGTCACATTTCTGAAGCTTTGCTGAAGAAGATATTTATAACACATAGGATTCCAGGCCTTGTGATCTCAAACAGTGGCCCGTAGTTTGCCAATAAATACATTAGAGTTCATGGTCTTGTATGGATTTGTCTGTGTACAATGGAAGTATTGCTAAAGAAGAACAAACACATTAAACTTATACTTCTGAACAATTTTTAAAGTTTTCATTCATTCAATTCCACTCCAAAATGATACTATTAACATTTAAGTTTATTTATTGGTGTCACAAGTAGGCTTACATTAACACTGCAATGAAGTTACTGTGAAAACCCCCTAGTTGCCACACTCCGACGCCTGTTTGGGTACACTGATGGAGAATTTAGCATGGCCAATATAAGTCTTTCAGTTTGTGGGAGGAAATACCCGAAGGAAGCCCATGCAAACACGGGGAGAATGTGCATACCTCGCACAGAAGGTGACCCAGGCTAGCAATTGAACCCGGCTCCCTGGTGCTGTGAGGCAGCAGTGCCAATCTCTGTGCCACCGTACCACCCATGGGAAGAAGGCAGAGAATACAACTCCCTACTGTCCCACACACAATAATGCCACACACAAGATGACTTGGACATGATGAGATGGAAAGAGGACAAATACTGAACCAGTCAGTGATGGAACTGTCACAAACATCACAGGGTAGCCAACCAGAAATGCCACTTTGGGTCTGAGACCAAGCCTGTACGGACAAGTGGTTGAACGGACATCACGTCCATGGTACTGCCTCATCGAATCAGATAATGGTAGGGTGAGATGGAACAGATTGGCATTGCCTGCCATACAGTAGCAGCCTCTTACCTGTGGAAGCAGCTACCTACCCAATTAACTAGCTAGCAAAGTTGCACTCATTCACCAATATGGCCTGTTGGAGACCAGATCAGAAACTCCAAGGTATATTATGAAGTTAACCTAGATCTCCAATCCTAGTTTATCCTCATATTAGCGTGCGCACAAGGAATTTCACTCCATATACGATTCCATTGGCCCATGAAGAAATTTATATTAACACAAACTTTACTTTTAACAGCACCGTTAAAATATAACCAAAGGAATCAGTGTAATGTTTATGAATTGAAATATTTAAACATGACAAGATATAATTCTTCACAGTTTACTATTTCCATTAAATCCAATTTAAGTAATATCCCATCAGATTAAATTCTTCTTCAAAATCAGTTAGCAAAAATCCGCAGGCTTATCTGAGGTGTCAGGCTTCTTAACCTCTCTTGACGGACTTACAGAAAGACACTTGTATTCTGATTCCCATACAGCAACCTCTAGAGAAAGATCTATCTTCAAACAGCAGAACTTTAGAGAAAGAGACTCATTTTCTGGCGGGTGCAAGACACCAAACTCCAGAGATACAGAGAGAAAGCCAGACAAAGTTACTGCACTGTGAAGATTCAAAACAGCAACTAGACACTTGTTTCTCTCTGTAAGCCTAGCTCTGCTCAGTTCTATGATTTTCCTGTCAATAAACACCAATCAAACTCTACTCTGAAAACCCCAGGGGAAAACACTAAAATAACAAAACTGCATTAGTCCAAATTGAAAAAAAAACACTCCAATTAGGATCAATGTGCTTCTGCATGCTGAGCATGTGAGGTGTCAGTTGCAGACAAATTGGCATTGGGTGAATGGAACTGACTTCTAAACAAAAATCCTTCTTCAGAAATGTGACAGGAATGCATTTCTTAAATACAGTGTACTCACAAGATGACAACTTGGCAGGTGAAATTGAGTCATTTTTCAATCCTCCTCCTGCCCAGCAAAGTCTGAGAGATCACCCACAGGATTCAAGCTACCCCGCCACCCCCCACCAATTCCCTGCAAAGGAAAAGAGGATCCATTCTGGTAAACTCTGGTAAACTTCCATAACAATTACTCCCAGTAAAACAAAAACTTAATTGGAGTAAGAAGAGGGGTGACACAGTGGCACAGTGACTTGCACTGCTGCCTCACAGCACCAGGGTCCCAGGTTCAATTCCACCTTCGGGCAACTGTTTGTGTGAAGTTTATACCTTCTGTCTGTGTCTGCATGGGATTCCTCCAGAAGCTCCGGTTTTCTCTCACAGTCCAAAGATATTTGGGTTAGGTTGATTGGCCAGGCTAATTAAAGGGGGATTGGCAGCCTAAATACTTGGGATTACAGGCCGGAGTGGGGTTGTTTTTGGTGCAGGCTAGATGGGCTGAATGGCCTCCTTCTTCACTGTAGAGATTCTGTGAAGAACAAGATTAAGGCATGTAACACAGCAGGGGTTAAAGTCACAGCTTGTTGGATCATCACAGTATAGAAACTGGAAACAGATTTTTGGGAGAGGTGTAACATAATGGGGGAATTGGAATATAATGGGAATGATGTAGTATAAAGGACTAACTCTAGTTGTTTAATATTTCAAATCAGTGATGAGACACAGTGATCACATCTGGGCATCTCTAGTACACCATCACGGAAGGTGTCATCAGCAGTAAGATGTGTTCCAATGAAGCTTGTGTTCAATATCCCACTGCAGGCCCAATGCATATTCTATATTAGCCAAATAATACCAAGAATATTATCATCGCTTAGCCCCAACCAGCAGATATTCATGAATGAGGGAGCTGCGGGCAACTGGATTCAGGTCTATCCAAAAATCAGTACATCAGCACTTCCATTACATTGGGAAACTGCAGGAAAAGTTGGAAAGGAAAACAAACACATTTAACAAAGAACCTAAGCCAACCAAGAGAAAAGACTTCCTTTCCAACAGCCTGGGCTGTATTGTAACCTCAGGTCTACAGATAAAAGGATAATGATGCAATTCATTGTGATACCAGCCCAGTACATTTATAGATAGTGACTGTGTGCTCAACTGTTAACTTTCACACAATCCATTTACTGTCACCCTGCCACTATAAATCGAAGTCTCTCTGTTATTGACTTACATCTCCTTGATTGCTTTTTCAAGTCAAGGGTAAGGAAAGGTCATTCACCACAGAGGGAAATAAGCAACTGAAGAGAGGTGGCTCAAAGGCTTTGCTTGGAGAAATTCCTGAATCTGTGTCTTGGGGCTGAGATGGTTGACTTCCAAAAAAAAACATCCTGCATTGTGTGATATATAACTCCAGCAATGGGAGATTTTTCTCCATGGTCACCAGTGGCTTCAGTCTTACCTGGGCTTTGACTTAAAGGCATGATGGTACAATGGTTAGCACTGCTGCTTCACAGCATTAGAGACATGGGTTCAATTCCTGGCTTGGGTTGCTGTCTATGTGGAGTTTGCATGTTCTCCCTGTATCTGCGTGGGTTTCCTCCGCGTGCTTCAGGTCTCTCTATCAGTCCAAAAGACAAGCTGGTTAGGTGCATTGACCAAAACAGGCACCAGAGTGTGGTGACTAGGGGAATTTCACAGTAACTTCATTGCAGTGTTAATCTAAGCCTTACTTGTGACAAATAAATTAACTTTACTTGAAAAACTTTTATAACTTTAAAGGGCACTTGCTCTCACCTCATCTCAGGGAGTCAATTTTTTCTTTATTCATTCGTGGGACATGGGTGTTGCTGGCTGGCCAGCATTTATTGCCCATCCCTAGTTGTCATTGTTTAAAGAGTAGTTGACAACATTGCTGTGGCTCTGGAGTCACATGTAGGCCAGGCCTGGCAAGGACAGCGGATTTCCTTCTCAAAAGGACATCAGTGAACCAGATGGGTTTTTCCGACAATCGACAATGGTTTCACGGTCATCAGAAGATTCTTAATTCCAGATATTTTTTATTAAATTCAAATTGCACCAAATGGCAGGGTTTGAATCCAAGTCCCCAGAACATTAGCTGAGTTCCTGGATTAATAACCTAGTGGTAGTACCACTTGGTCATCGCCTCCTCTGATCCATCCATGTTTGGAACAAGACCATAATAGGGTCTGGAGCTGTATGGTTCTGATCGAACTGTGTATTGATGAGCAACTTTTCAGTGAGTGAGTGTTATTTGATAGGACTGTAATTGGCACGGTAGCACAGTGTTCAATTCTGGCCTCGGGTCACTGTCTGTGTGGAGCTTGCATGTTCTCCTCCTGCCTGTGTGGAGTTTACACATTCTCCCTGTGTCTGCGTGGGTTTCCTCTGGGTGCTCCGGTTTCCTCCCATAGTCTGAAAGATGTGCAGATTAGGTGCATTGGCCATGCTAAGTTCTCCCTCAGTGTACCCGAACAGGCGTCAGAGTGTGGCGACTAGGGGATTTTCACAGTAACTTTATTGCAGTGTTAAAGTAAGCCTACTTTTGGCAGTAATAAATAAACTTAAAACTTAAGTGTCCCATTACCGTTCTCCCAACTTTTCTCTGTAGTCTTTAACCCTCTTTGCGATAAAGAACATAAATATCTGTCTTAAATTTACTCACTGCCCTAGCCTCAACAGTCTTCTTTGGCAATGAATTCCAAAGATTCACCACCATTCTGGCCTCCTACTCATCTCAGTTCTAAAGGGTTATCCCTTTACTTTGAGCCTGTGTCCTCAGATCCTCATCTCTGCTACTAATGGAAACATCTTCCTCATCTTCACTCTATCCATGCCTTTCAGTATTGTATAAATTTCAATGGAATTCCGCCCATTTATCCTTGTAAACTCCATCGAGTACAGACCCAGAGTCCTCAAACATTCTACGCATGTCAAGCTTTTCATTCCCGGGATCATTCTCATGAACCTTTGTACTGGACTCAAATCTCTGACATTTGTGAAGACCTTTTGCTGGATAAAGCTCAATCTGCCTTTACTTGATATAGAGTAAGGGCTAACTAAGGAGTTTTGTCATGTCAGCTATGACTCTCGCCAGCTTTTACAGATGCACCACAGAAAACTTCTTTCTGGTTGTATCATAGCTTGATATGGCTCCTGCTCTGCCCAAGACTGCAAGGAACTACAGAAAGTCTGAATGAAGCCCAATCCATCACGCAAACCAGCCTCCCACCCATTGATTCTGTCTATGCTTCCTGCTGCCTAGGCAAAGCAGTCAGCATAGTTAAGGACCCCACGTACCCTGGACATTCTCTTCTCCACCTTCTTCTATCGGGAAAAAGATACAAAAGTCTGAGGTCACGCACCAACTAATTCAAGAACAGCTTTTTCCCTGTTGCCACTAGACTTTTGAATAGACTTACCTTGCATTAAGTTAATCTTTCACGACACCCACACTATGACTGTAACACTACATGCTGTACTCTTTTGTTTCCTTCTCTATGAACGGTATGTTTTGCCTTCATAGCATGTAAGAAACAACACTTTTCACTGTATGTTAATACATGTGATAATAATAAATCAAATCAATTATCAGGTGGAAACATACTGGCAGGAGTAGACCATTCAGCCCTTCAAGACAGTTCTGAGTTTCAGTTAGATCTTTAAATTAACTGGTGGTAGTTATAGGACAGATGCTAGAGGTGGGTTCTTTACTCAGAGGGTTCCCTGGGAAGTGTGTAAATTGTCAATGATATTGATGTATTTCTGTTTTATCCTACAGGTACATATGAAGACATCAGGCAGAAAATTGGAAGAGTAAACTTGAAGGAGGTGTTCTTAGGGAAAAGTACTGAAGGAAAGTGGCGGATTTTCAAGGAATGTTTGTCTGGAGCTCTGAACGACAACGTTCCGCTGAAACAGGAGATTTTGGTAGGTCACGGGAACCGTGGTGCACAAAGGTTGTGATGAACCTAGTTAGGAAGAAAAGAAAGGTGTACAAAAGGTTCAGAGAGCTAGGGGATGTTAAGGATCTAGAGGTGCATAAGACTTGTAGAAAGGAGCTTAAAAAGCAAATTAGAAGAGCCAGAAGGGGTCACGAGAAGGCTTAGAACATAGAACATAGAACATTACAGCGCAGAACAATTAGGAACAAGCAGTGACCCTCTAACCTAAACCATTCCCCTTTCATCCATAAACTTACCTACTAACCTCTTAAACGCCACCAAACTTGGTGCATCTACAACTGACACAGGCAAGGCATTCCATACCCTTACCACCCTCTGGGTAAAGAAGCTACCTCTGACATCTAAAACCACCACCCCTTAATTTAAAGCTATGTCCCCTCTTACTAGCTTTCTCCATCCTAGGAAAAAGGCTATTACTGTCCACTCTATCTAAACCTCTAATCATCTTATATGTTTCAATAAGGTCCCCTCTTAGCCGCCTTCTTTCTAACGAAATCAACCTCAAATCTCTCAGCCTCTCTTCATAAGACCTGCCTTCCATACCAGGCAACATCATGGCAAACATCCTCTGTACCCTCTCCAATGCCTCCACATCTTTCTTATAATGCGGGGACCAGAACTGTACACAATACTCCAAGTGCGGCGGCACTAGAGTTTTGTACAGTTGCAACATGACATTGCGGCTCCAAAATTCAATCCCCCTACCAATAAAAGCTAAGACTCCGTATGCCTTCTTAACAACCTTATCGACTTGATTGCCAACTTTCAGGGATCTATGCACACATACACCAAGATCCCTCTGTTCATCAACACTATTAAGAGTCCTACCATTAGCCCTATACTCTACATATTTGTTATTCCTGCCAAAGTGCATTACCTCACACTTTTCCACATTAAACTCCATTTGCCACCTCTCGGCCCAGCTCTGCAACTTGTCCAAATCTCTCTGCAAACTATAACACCCCTCTTCACTATCTACCACTCCACCGACTTTAGTGTCATCCGCAAATTTACTAATCCATCCTTCAATACCCTCATCCAGATCATTTATAAAAATTACAAACAGCAGGGGCCCCAAAACAGACCCCTGAGGTACACCACTTGTCACCGAACTCCACGATGAATATCTCCCATCAACCACCACCCTCTGTTTTCTATCTGCTAGCCAATTCCTAATCCAATTAGCTAAATCACCCTCAATCCCATACATCTGCATTTTCTGCAGAAGCCTTCCATGTGCCACCTTATCGAACGCCTTACTAAAGTGCATATATACCACATCAACTGCCTTACCCCCAACCACTTTTTTGGTCACTTTTTCAAAAAACTCAATAAGGTTAGTAAGACACGACCTTCCCTTCACAAAACCATGCTGACTATCCCCAATCAATCCATTTCTCTCTAAATAACTATAAATCCTATCACTAATAATTCTCTCCAATACTTTGCCCACAACAGAAGTAAGACTCACCGGCCCATAATTCCCCGGAAAGTCTCTCTTTCCCTTCTTGAACAATGGGACCACATTCGCTATCCTCCAGCCTTCCGGCACTATACCGGTAACCAACAACACCTGAAGATCAGAGCCAGAGGCTCTGCAATCTCCTCTCTCGCCTCCCAGAGAATCCTAGGGTAAATCCCGTCCGGCCCAGGGGACTTATCTAACTGAGAACACCTTGTGTCCCAGTGTTCTCCACAACTACATTTACATCTCCCTGCGTGAATACCAAAGAGAAATATTTGTTCAGTGCCTCTCCAATCTCTTAAGGCTCCACGCACAACTTCCCACTGCTGTCCATAACTGGCCCTAATCTTGCCCTAACCAATCTTCTATTCTTAACATATCTAAAGAAAGCTTTAGGATTCTCCTTGATCCTATCAGCCAAAGTCTTCTTGTGTCCCCTTTTAGCTCTCCTCATCTCACTCTTTAGCTCACTCTTGGCTAATCTATATCTATCCATTGCACTAACTGAGCCTTCAAGCCTCATCCTGACATAAGCCTCTTTTTTCCTTTTAACCAGCAAATCAACTTTTTTAGTACACCATGGTTCCCTTACTCGACCATTTCCTCCTTGCCTGACAGGGACATATTTATCAAGGAATCGCAGCAGCTGCTCCTTGAATAAGCTCCACATTTCAGATGTGCCCAGTCCCTGTAGTTTCCTAGTCCAACCTATGCACCCTAATTCCCTCCTTATGGTCTCATAATTACTATTCCCCCAGCTATAACTACTGCTCCCAGCTTCATGCCTATCCCTATCCATCACTAAGGTGAACGTAACCGAATTGTGGTCACATGAACGTAACCGAATTGTGGTCACAATTCGATCATACCTGCTTTGGCAGGTAGGATTAAGGTGAATCCCAAGGCCTTCTATAAATATGTGAAGAGCATAAGGATGGGAAGAGAAGGGATAGGACCTATAAAAGTGAAGGGGAAAAGTCTGTGTGGAACCAGAAGAAATGCCAGAGGTGCTTAATGAATACTTTGCCTCAGTATTCACAGTGGAGAGTGATCTGGGAAGTTGTACTGCAGGTTTGCAGCAGACTGAAAAGATTGAGTGTATGGACATTAAGAAAGAGGAGGTGTTGGAACTGTTAAATTCCATCAAGGCAGATAAATCGCTGGGACCGGATGGGATGTCCCCCAGGTTACTGTAGGAGGTGTAGGAAGTGATTGCAGAGACCCTGGCGATGCTCTTTGCATCGTCGATGGAGACAGCAGAGGTTCCGGAAGATTGGAAGATTATGGATGTGGTGCCTATTTTCAAGAAAGGGAACAGGGATTGCCCGGAGAATTACTGACTGGTGAGTCTGACCTTAGTCGTCGGTAAGTTGATAGAGAGGATTCTGAGGAACAGGATTTATGAGCATTTAGAGAAGTTCAGTATGATCAGAAATAGTAACACAGCTTCGTTAAGGGCAAATCGTGCCTTACGAGCCTAGTTGAGTTCTTCAAAAATGTGACTGAACACATTGACAAAGGAAGAGCAGTGGACATGGTTTACATGGATTTCAGCAAGGTGTTTGATAAGGTCCCCCATGCAAGACTTCTTGAGAAGGTGAGAGAGCATGGGATCCAAGGGGCTTTGGCCTTGTGGCTCCAGAACTGGCTTGCCTGCAGAAGGCAGAGAGTAGTTGCGGATGGGTTTTTTTGTGCATGGAGTTCAGTTACCAATGGAGTACCCCAGGAATCTGTTCTAGGACCCTTGCTGTTTGTCATTTTCAGAAATGACCTGGATGAGGAAGTGGAAGGATGGGTTAGTAAGTTCACCGATGATACGAAGGTTGGTGGTGTTGTGGATACTCTGGAGGGATGTCTGAAGTTGCAGCAAGACATAGATAGGATGCAAGAGTGGGCGGAGAAGTGGCAGATGGACTTCAATGCAGATAAATGTGTAGTGGTCCATTTTGGCAGGACCAATGGGACGAAGCAGTATAATGTCAAGGATAGGAGTCTTAGCAATGTTGAGGAGCAGAAGGATCTTGGGGTCCAGGTCGATACAACTCTTAAATCGGCCTCGCAGGTGGAGGATGTGGTCAAGAAGGCATATGGTGTCCTGGACTTCATTAATTGAGGGATTAGTTTAGGAGTCGGGAGGTAATGCTGCAACTTAATAAGACCCTTGTCAGACCCCACTTGGAGTACTGTGTGCAATTCTGGTTGCCTCACTACAGGAAGGATGTGGAAGCTATTGAGAGAGTGCAGAGGAGATTTACAGGGATGTTGCCTGGATTGGGGGGCATGCCTTATGAAAATAGGTTGAGGGAGCTAGGTCTCTTCTCTCTGGAGAGACTAAGGTTGAGAGGTGACCTGATAGAGGTTTATAAGATATTGAGAGGAATAGATAGGGTGCATTCTTGGAGGCTATTTCCCAGGGCTGAGGACACAGGTTTAAGGTGCTGGGGGGCAAGTACAGAGGAGATATTAGGGGTACGTTTTTCACTCAGAAGATGGTGAGTGAATGGAATCAGCTGCCGTCAGTGCTGGTAGAGGCGAACTCGCTGGGGTCTTTCCAGAGACTCCTGGATGAGTACATGGGATATAATGGGATTGGGAGTTACAGATAGTTCTACGGCCTGATAGGTATAGAAATGATCGGCACAACTTGTGGGCCGAAGGGCCTGTTTGTGCTGTAGTGTCCTATGTTCTATTTGTCCTTTGAATAAAAGCACATCAAACATAGATCTGCATTAAAAATTCAAAAAGACAGTCGCACATTTCAGAACACTGCTCTTCTACATGCTGCTGCTTTAATTTTGCATCACACTGTGCCTCGGTTTATTGTTGTCTCATTACAGAATCCTATTTATCTGCTTCTCGGGATTATGTCTAAACTCCCCAAACCCTGATGAATTAAAGTATTCATGACAACCTTCAGGGTCTTTTAGCATCTTAAGGGAGAACTCCTGTCTGGATTTAAGAATAAAATCATGCCTTTGAAAACTGAGCAAAATCAGATTCCAGCACAAAGAAATGAAGTATAAGTGGGTCATCATTTGCCCTCAGTACACTTCACTAAACTTTCATGGTTAGAAATGTTGAAAACATTTCCCAATTTTTCATTTGACTATTTCAAAGGACGTTGTGAAAATCCCCATGAGGTCCATTGGGGGATGGTCATCTTTCTGTGGGGCTCATTGAGTATGACTTCCCTGTAGCAGGCAGTCACCTGCCCAGCCCCAACTCAATACCTGAGCCTTTTACAGTTTATTTAGTGTCACAAGTAGACTTACATTAACATGGCAATGAAGTTACTGTGAAAGTCCCCTAATCATCACACTCCAGCACCTGGTCAGGAACACTGCAGGAGAATTTAGCACCTAACCAGCATCTCTTTCAGACTGTGGGAGGAAACCAGAGCACCCGGAGGAAACCCGTGCAGACATGAGAGAATGTGTAGACTCCACACAGGCAGTGACCCAAGCCGGGAATCGAGCCCGTGTCCCTGGCACTGTGAGGCAGCAGTGCTAAGCACTGTGCCACTGTGCCACCTAACGTAAGCTGATTTGTGACATTAATAAAATAGAATATAAAATAAAACCCGGTAAAATACGGCGTGAGAAGGATTGTTAATTTCACAAGCAAAAACTGAGCAGAGAGTAACAATTAAATGTTATTTCACTTAATTCAGTGTTGCTTAGATACAGCATCTACAACACAGAAGGAGATCACTCAGCCTAATGTGAAGGAGCTATCCAATTAGTCCCACTCCCCTGCTCTTCCCCACAGCCCCGAGACATTTTCCCTTTGAAGTGTGGAATCAATTCTCTTTTAAAAGTTGCAATTGAATCAGCCCCAACCGCACTTTCAAGCAGTGCATTTCAGATCGTAACAACTTGCTGCCACAATCTTGTTTTGCTCAATAATAAATAAACATAAATCTCACAAAAGCTCTATTTGGATGCACTAAAATTAGGTTCTTCAAATATTTACATAGCAAAGCTTAAGCAGATTTGGATGAAAACACTTTTCCTGCTGTTGAAATGGAGATAAGAATCTGTTGATATTCAATAAAGTGTGAAAGTCATACACTTCATACACATGTATTGACAACTGAATTATCAAAACAAAACTCCAATTTCAAGGCAGAAACTTTGAAGACAAAGGAAAACAAGTCAACTCCTTTTAGGCTCACTGTAAATTCTTTCTATCTAAATCACGAATCTCACGACTAAATCTGCAGTCAGGGCCTCGCTTTGCACCGATAATAGAATTATCTTATTTGTCATTAAAGCTTAGAGGAAATTCAACAGCTTATTCAGGCATACTCACTTTATAAACATGTTGTGGTGATGCCGGAATTGGACTGGAATAGGTACAGTAAGAAGTCTCACAACCCCAGGTTAAAATCTGGCAAGTTTATTTGGAATTACAAACTTTTAGAGTACTGCTCCTTCATCAGGACTTTAACCTGGTATTGTGAGAACTGTGTCCACTTTATGAATACATTCACAATGTTAGGTGGATTGGCCATGTAAAAGTGCCTCTTAGTGTCAGGGAGTCTAACTAGGATAAATGCATGGGGTTATGGGGATAGAGTCTGAGCAGGATTGTAGTCGGTACAGACTTGGTGGGCCAAATGGCCTCCTTCAGCTCTGTAGGATTCTATGATTAACACTGCAATGAAGTTATTGTGAAAATCCCATGGTTGTCACACTCTGGCGCCTGTTTGGCTGCTCTGAGGGAGAATTTAGCGTAGCCAATGCACCTAACCAACAGATCTTTCGGACTGTGGGAATAAAGTGGAGTACTCAGTGGAAACCCACACAGATATGGGGAGAACGTACTATTCCAATCATCAGCAATCAATGAGGTTACATTGAGGGCTGCTGCCCAGTCACTTCTACCACGGAGCTGACTATATAGAATTGATGGGGGAGGAAGACTTGGTGAGCCTGGTGAGCCTTTGAGCATCTCCATGTAGACCCAATGTAATTTTCGGGGGAGATTCCTGTAAATCATACAATCCTTTCAGTGCAGAAGGAGGCCATTCAGCTCATCAAGCCTACACTATCAACAATCCCACCCAATCCCCCTAACCCCATATATAACACTGAGGGACAATTTAGTATGGCCAATCAACCTAACCTGCACACCTTTAGACATGTGGGAGGAAACTGAGCACCTGGAGGAAAATCACGCAGACATGGGGAGAATGTGCAATCTCCACACAGTCAGTGAACTAAGGCTGGAATCGAATCCAGGTCCTTGGTGCTGTGAAACAGCAGTGCTAACCGCTGTGCCAACATAGGTCTGGTTGAAATGCATTTATTTCAGTGCAAGAAGAGTAACAGGTAAAGCAGATGAACTGAAAGCTTGGATTCGTACTGGGAACTACTAGTACACAGATTTGGTTAAGGGGAGGACAGGATTGGCAGCTTAGTGTTCCAGGATACATATGTTTCAGGCAGTATAGAGGGGGATGTAAAAGAGGTGGGAGAATTGCACTATTGGTTAAGGAGAATATCACAGTTGTACTGTGGGAGGACACCTCAGAGGCAATGTGAGTAGAGCTCAGGAATAGGAATGGTGTAGTCACAATGTAGTTGAGTGTTTACTGTAGGCCACCCAACAGCAACTGGGAGATAGAGGAACAAAAATGTAGGCAAATTTTGGCAAGGTGTAAAAGTAACAGGGTCGTTGTGGTGGGAGACTTTAACTTCCCTATATTTGCTTAGTGCTAGGAACGTGGATGAGGCAAAGTTGTTAAGAACCATCCAGGATTTCTTGAAACAATATGTGGATAGTCCAACTAGGGAAGGGGCTGCACCGAACCTGGTACTGGGGAATGGGCCCGGCCAGGTGGTCGATGCTTCAGTAGGGGAGCAGCCTGGGAACAGTGACCATAATTCAGTAATCTTTCAAGTACTGATGGATAAAGACAAGTGTAGTCCTCAAGTTAAGGTGCTAAGTTGGGGGAAGGCTAGTTATAATATTATTAAGCAGGAACTGAAGAATGCAGATTGGGGGTAGATGTTTGAGGGCAAATCAACATCTGGCAAGTGAGAAGCTTTCAAGTGTAAATTGATAGGGATTCAGGATTGGCATATTCTGGAAGGATGAAAGATAAGTTTAGCAAGTTTTGGGAGCCTTAGATAATGAGAGATATTATGAGCTGATCAAAGAGATAAAGAAAGTGTATGTCAGGGCGTCTTGACAAATACATGAATAGGATAGGAATAGAAGGATATGGTCCCCAGAAGGATAGAGGGTTTTAGTTCAAAGGGTCGGTGCAGACTTTGAGGGCTGAAAGGCTGTTCCTCTGCTATAATTTTCTTTGATCGTTGTTCTAAACCAATGATATAAATACTGTGACTACAAGACCAGCTCAGAGGTTGAGATTCAGCGACTGGTAATTCATGTCCTGACTCCCCAAAACCTATCCACCATCTACAAGGTGTGAAGGAATCATCGGGCACATTAATCTCATTGAATGGCATTTTCTCCCAGAGGTCCACTAATCCCACCATAGTAAATTTGGGCAGTGGAATGGGAGTAGCTTCAAGAATATTCCCAGCCTTATGAGCTGGGATATAAGTTTATAATTTATTTATCAATCAGTAACAAGTAAGTTTACACTAAGACTGCAGTGAAGTTACTGTTAAAATCCCCTAGGCACCAGCGCGTGTTCAGTTACACTCAGGGAGAGTTTATCATGACCAGTGCATCTTAACCAGCACGTCTTTCGGATTGTGGGAGGAAACCAAAGCACCCAAAAGAAACCCATGCAGACATGGAAAGAACATTCAGACCCTATACAGACAGTAACCCAAGCTAAGAATCGAACCTGGATCCCTGGCGCTGTGAGACAGCAGTGCTAACCACTGTGCCACCATGACTCCTGTAAGTGAGTGAGCAAAGCTCCAGGCACTGAATAATTCAGGAGAAAAATTAAACCTGAGCCCAAAACAGGATTCTTTGTTGTCTACTCATGCTGATTTACTTCAGGAAGCTGTAAGGAGTTGCATCCTTTGAATATTATTACACTCTTGCATTACAGAAGCCCATCTGCTTACACTCCACTGACAACACAGCGTTGCTCCCAGCAAGGGATCATAGAAACAATAAGGATTTTCTCTCAGAATCAATATCTATCTTATTTAATCTTCAGTTCCATTTCTCTAGTTCTCATTAAAGAAGTTTAATCAATATAGCATAACAGCATTTGTTGGAAGTCCATTCCAAGAATTTACTAATCAGTGGAACAGAGAATGGTATCGGAGTTTCTTTTCTCGTAACAGGCCAGGAATATTTTAATTAGGGGCCCCAACAAATGTTGAAGGACCCCCGTAAGAACTTATTGTTCCTGATGAACAAGTCACGTATCCCACATATCTCAGTTTAAGGTTTATTTCATTAGTGTCACAAGTAGGCTTACATTAACATTGCAATGAAGTTACTGTAAAAATCCCCTCGTTGCCACACTCTGGTGCTTGTTCGGTTCACTGAGGGACAATTTAGCACGGCCAATGCACCTAACCAGCACAGTATGTTGTATCCTGTTCCAAACTGATCTACCTGCTTCTGTGTCCACTGTGCCATTTCAGTGAACTTGTAGTTGCACATATCAGAGTTCATAACATTGAAAAAACCCTCACTTGATCAAACTTTGGAAGCAAGCTTACAATTCCAAAATGGAAAGTGAAATGAATATGAGTAATGTCGTGAAAGAGTCAGAGGTAAGCTTAGGATGTTCCGCTGTTTTTTTATTTTAACCTTGTGCTTCTTTCTGGGGAGGGATTAGAGACTAGAACCACTTTGGCACTGAACATTCAATTCATTGTGTTCATGTGCTCCTAAGAGGCAATTCACATCCTGCCACTCCCCTGCTCTCTCTCCCAAATCCCTGCATGTCCCGCACTTTCAGACAATTCAAAATATAGAAAGGTTTACAGCACAGTGGAGGAGGCCACTCATGGTCAGACTGCCTATTTTGCAACTTGCACCTTCACAGGGCTTTTCCCAATACCAGGCTGTGCGTCAGGAGGGGCGTCACAGTGACACAATGGTTTGCACTGCTGCCTCACAGCTCCAGCGACCCAGGTTCAATTCCTAGCTCGAGTCACTGTCTGAGTGGAGTTTGCACATTCTCCCCGTGTCTGTCCGGGTTTCCTCTGGGTGCTTCAGTTTCCTCCCACAGTCCAAAAATGTTCAAGTTAGGTTAATTGGCCATGCTAAATTGTCGCTTTAGTGTCCCAGGATGCTTAGGTTGAAGGGATTAGCAAAGTAAGTATGTGGGGTTACGGGGATAGGGCCTGGATGGGATAGTTGTCAGTGCAGACTCAATGGGCTGAATGGCCTCTTTCTGTTAGGCTTCTATGATTTTTAGGTCTCACATAGCCACCCCCAAAACAGCTCAACATCTCTGCTCAAATATTCTTTTTCTCTTTCCTCCTTCATTCCATTGTTCTGACCACTTCTTTGAGCTTAACTTTCCCAAATGTATGAACATTTATCAGGTTCTCTCTATTTCCCCCACTTTAAGGTCAAATAAAATTTAATAACATAGTTTGACTTATTTATGAACAAGTTCCAGAACCTTTTATTGCCCTTTGAAATTTAACTGCTGACAATCCAAACCCTTACTCATCTCCTTATGCAAATTTCTACCCACTGCTTGTTTACTGTTGCCTCACAGCGCTAGAGACCTGGGTTCAATTCCAGCCTCTGGTTACTGTCTGTGTGTAGAGTTTGCACATTCTCCCCGTATCTGCGTGGGTTTCCTCCGGATGTTCCAGTTTCCTTCCACACTCCAAAGATGTGCCGATTAGGTTGATTGGCCATGCTAAATTAACTCTGCAGTCATGAGGATTAGCAGGGTAAATATGAGGAGTTACAGGAATAGGGCCTGGGTAGGATTTGTGGTCAGTGCAGATTCAATGAGCTAAATGGTGTCCTTCTGCAATGTAAGGATTCTATACATGGTGGCAGAGTGGTTGGCACTGCTGCCAAGGACACGAGTTCGAATTCTGGCTTGGATCACTGTCTGTGTGGAGTTTGATGTTCTCCCCTGGGTTTCCTCCGGGTGCTCCGATTTCCTCCACAGTCTGAAAGACATACTGGTTAGGTGCCTTGATCTGAACAAGCGCCAGACTGCGGCAACTAGGGGAATTTCACAATAACTTCATTGCAATGTTAATGTAAGTCTTATCTGTGACTAATAAATAATAAATAAATAAACTCTATAGAAAATTCTCTTGGTCACATCTGCTACAAATGCATGCCTTTAATACTCACACTCCTTTTTTGTCTCCAAACCTACCAAGCAATCAGCCCCTAGCTTAATTAAATTAATTTCACACACGGATAGATCCACAAACCTGATACACAGAATAACACGATCGACTCCCAAATATTTAAAATGATAACATGGTTTTTCATGGGAGATCTAAGGAGACATTAGCAGAAGGGGCTGAAAGATTTGTCAAAGGGGTCATTTTTCAGGAGAATCTTAATGATAGAGGCAGAGAGGGGAGACAGGTTTAGGGAAGTAATAGAAGCCAACACAGCTGGAAGCATTACTGTCAACAGCTGGGTGATAGAATTGGGGAGATGCATAGGAGGCTAGAAGTGGAAGGGCAGAGTGTCGGATAGAATTACGGAGACGGGGTAGGGGGCGAGGAGAGGAGTAAGGATAATTATATCCAGGTTAAAGTCAATGGCCCTAATTCTCCGGTGACATGGGATAACATGGGATAACACCAATGGGAATTCCCAATGATAGGACCAGAGAATCCCACCACCCAGCAGACAATACAACACCTCCCGCCAACAGGAAGCATGCAGGAGGGGGGCCAGAGAATCGCACCCAATATCTACAAAGTAAGATTTTTAAAAAAATGTTCACTTAAAAATCAGAAGTGAAGTACACTGGTCAAAGGTTTACACCCACATGATTTTGAATATCTCCATCCAATCTCCTGTCAACCTTCTCCTCTTGAAGGGGAACGATTCTAATTTCTCCGATCTATCTTCATCACTAAAGTTTATAGAATCCCTACAATACAGAATAGGGCTGTTCAGCCCATTGAGCCTGCATTTGCAACAATTCCATCCTATCCCCTTAACCCCAGATATTTGGCTGATAATTCCCCAAAACTGGGGATAATTTAGTATGGCCAATCAATCTGACCCATACATCTTTTGGACTGTGGGAGAAAACCCACACAGACATAGGGAGAACGTGCAAACTCCATACAGACAGTGACCCAAGCTAGGAAGCAAACCCAGGTTCCTTGCGTTGGGAAGCAGTAGTGCTAACCACTGTGTTACCGTGCCCTGCACCACTAGGTAGGTTAGAGGTTTCCATATTGATGCTCAAAGTGAAAGAAGAATGCCTAATGCTCATAACCAGCATGTTTTTCAGACTATGGGATGAATTTGGAGCCCCTGGAGGAAAACCACACAGACACAGGGGGAATGTGCAGACTGCGCACAGGCAAAAATCTAAGCTGGGAATTGAACCCGGGTCTTTGGTGCTGTGAGGCAGCAGTGCTAACCACAATGCCCACTGCTCCTCATTTCTGGAACCATTCTCGTGAACCTGTTCCACAAGCTCTTCACATTGTTTATGAAGTGTGGCAGCCAGAATCGAATGTGATACTCTACTTGAGGCTGAACCAGCGTCCTATATAAGTTCAACAAAACTTCCTTGTTTTTATAGTCTACGCCCCTGTTAATAAAGTCTGGGATGCTGTATATTTTATTAACTACGCTCTCAAACTGTCCTGCCAGTTCCAGTGACTCACACGCAGGTTACACTGTTCCTGCACCCCTTTGAGAATTTTATCCTTTATTTCATATCTTTTCCCCATGTTCTTACTCTCAAAGTTCATCACATTACTCTACATAGTTCACTAGTGCAACAAGATCCAGTTCTAGGCCTTTATGTCCAAGCCAAGCTGCTGAATCATTTGCAGTGAAACTTGGCAGTGATGATGTTCCCATGATATCGCTGCTTTGTCTTTCTTGGAGCAGAAACTGCAAGGCAAGGCAAAGCTGTCAAAAGAAGAATTGCAAGTTGCCTCCGTACCCCCCTCTATCGCAGACACAACACTGAATTTCTACCCTAACGTTTCAGCCTCATTATCTCACAGATCATCTGACCTCTCGCCCATTTTATCCTGGCAGGATTCTATCCGACAACTCACACGGGAATTTACTCAACTTCTCTTCACCCTGTCCTCAATTTGAACACCGCGCAACCACCGCAATCCATCTAACTTTCATGAACCTCGTGCTCATTCCTCTGATTTATGAAAAAACAAACCATCTTTGCAATCCTCACTCAGCCTCCAACAGGGTTAACCAACCACTCCCGCCCAGACCAAGCTCCACAGCACAGATTCAGCAGCATCCGCATCATTTTACTCGGTCGGGTTCTTGCCGGTTCGAACATGAAAGATCATCATCACCAAAGGAGAAATAACAGCCTTGTAAGTAAACGTGGAAAACACATTCGTGATAGCAAATACCATGAGGGAGAGGTCTTGCAGTGATCCGCACTGAAAGAACGCAGATTCATTCACTACTTTTGAAAGGAAATCAGAGAAGTATATGTATGAATTGGGAGCAGTAGTAGGCCATTCGGCCCCTCAAGCCTGCTCTGCCATCCAATAAGACAATGGCTGACCTGACTGTAACCACATTCCCTCTTGCTACCACTGACCTTTCACTTCCTTGTTGCCCAAGATTCTGTCCAGTCCTGCCTTGAAAATATTCGAAGATCCTGTTTCTGTGCTATGTACAGTTTTGGTCTCCTTACTTGAGAAAGGATATACTGGCACTGGAGGGGGTATAGAGGAGATTCACTAGGTTGATTCCAGAGGGTTGACTTATGAAGAAACATTGAGTAGGCTAGGGCTTTATTCGTTGCAATTCAGAAGAATGAGGGAAGATCTTATAGAAAAATATGAGATTATGAAGACAATTGATAAGATAGAAGCAGGGAGGTTGTTTCCACTGTTGGGTGAAACTTGAACTAGGGGGCATGGCCTCAAATTAGGGGGGAGCAGATTTAGGACTGAGTTGAGGAGGAACTTCTTCACCCAAAGGATTGTGAATTTGTAGAATTCCCTGCCCAGTGAAGCAGTTGAGGCTGTCTCATTGAATGTTTTTAAGGCAAAAATAGAGAATGTTTGAACAGTAAAAGGTTATGGTGAGCGAATTACTGCAGATGGTGGAATCTGAAACCAAAAGAGAAAATGATGGAAAATCTCAGTAGGTCTGGTAGCATCTATAAAGAGAGGAAAGAACTGACGTTTCGAATCCAGACGACACTTTGGACATGGGTCTTTTTCTTTGTTCTTTTTCTTTTTCTTTCTTTTGTTGAACTCAATGTTCAAGACTGTAAAGTGCCTAATCAGAAAAATGTGAATTGGATCCTTCATCCAGACTCAAAACGTTGGCTCTATTCTCTGTCCACAGGTGCTGTCAGGCCAGCTGAGATTTTCCAGCACTTTTTCAGTTTTTGTTTCAGGTCCCAGCATCTGCAGTATTTTGCGGTTATCTTAGTGTTTCCAATGATTTGTACACGAGATTTGCTCTGCGTCCCCATAGCAAAGGGAAAAAGCTCTGTTGATCCTCGATACCATATGTCGTTTCATCTAATGAAAGGTGACCTCTAAGTGGACTAACTAAAGAGCTATTTGTTAACAGGAATAACTAGATGCAGAGAGTGAGAAAGATGTGCCCCATTACTTGGGCTCCAGGCTCCATACTGTCCACGCTCAGCCTCAAGGTTCACACTCTTTGGCCCAATTGGCCAACCAGGTCACATGACATCTGAAACCTCAACCCTTAAAGGGGCTTGTTGCAGGAGAAGAATATTTTCCGGGGACAAGCACAGGTACAAGAGGGTTTACAAGAGGACCTTATCTCTTGAGGCTAAGGGGAGACCTGATAGATGTCTAGCTTTGGAAGACAGTGCAAGGAAAGTTCACCAAAATGTTGCCTGTCCTTGAGGGCTCTGGCTACGAGGTTGAATAAGGTAGGATTGTTTTCACTGGAAAGACAGAGGCTGAGGGGAGACCTGATAGAGGGACATGGATAGCTGGATAGTCTTCTTCTCAGAGTGGAAATATCAACTACAAGGAGGATTAGGTTCAAGGTGAGAAGGGGAAAGTTTAAGGGAGATGTATGGGGGAAGTTTTTCATGCAGAGAGTAGCGGGTGCCTGAAACACTCTGCCATAGGAGGTGGTGGAAGAAGGCACATTAGCAAAATTTAAGAGGCAACCGGATGGGTACACAAATAGGGAGGGAATAGAGGGATACAGACTGAGTAAGGGCAGAAATTTTTGTTTAGTTTAATTAGGGCATCATGACTAGTACAGGTTTGGAGAGCTAAAGGACCTGTTTCTGTGCTGTAATTTTCTTTATATTTTGTTTCAGTGCATCAGCTGGGAAGTTGTTTTCACTGAAAAGAACTAGCAGCCTATAAATCAGGAGATGAATGCATTTAAATAGTTAGGATGTTCAGAAGGACGGTTAGCAAGTTGAATTATGACTTGCAGGAAATACCTTCCGGCCACACAACCCCCTTTATCAGATAGAATTCATGGAATCCCTACAGTACACATTGAGGCCATTTGGCCCATTGAGTCTGCACTAACTACCATTCTACCCAGGCCCTAGCCCCATAACCTGACGTATTTACCCCCCTGTTCCCCCGACACTAAGTGGAAATTTTGCGTGGCCAATCAATCCAAACCCTCACATCGTAGGAGTGCAGGAGGAAACCGGATCATCGAGAGGAAACTCACACAGACATGGGGAGAATGTGCAAACTCCACACAGACAGTGGCCCAAGACTGGAATTGAACCTGGCTCCCTGGCATTAGCTGGCGAAGGTTTACCAGGCTGATTCAAAGGATGGCAAGTTGCCATATGAGGAGACGCTAAATCGGTTTATATTTAGTGGAGTTTAGAAGAGTGAGAGGCGATCTCGTAGAAACTTATGAAATTCGGACAGTATTAGGCAGATTACTATCAGAAAGTATATTCCTAATGGTGGGGGAGTACAGAACAATGGATCATAGTTTGAGGATAAGGGCTAATCCTTTTAGAATGGAGGTGAGGAGAAATTTCTTCACCGAGACAGTGATGAATAGGTAGAACTCATTGTCACAGAGGAATGTGGAAGCCAGGTTTTTGAATATCTTTAAGACAGAGATAGATAAGTTCTAGACCAATAAGAGGATCAAGGATTATGGAGAGAAGGCAGGAGAATGGGGATGAGAATTATATCAGTCATGATTGAATGGCAGAACAGACTTGGTGGGCCGAATGGTCTAATTCTGCTCCTATATCTTATGGTTTCATGGTCTAAAAACTGGAAAATGGACTTAGAATGAACAGCTCTGTTGCAGGAGATGGCACCAGCGCAGACATGATGGAATGAATAGCCCCTTCAGAGGCAATGTTGCTATGATTAATTAACATGATGCCCAGCCCCCCTTTGATGGTTTGAAATGTATACTTTTTTTGAACATTGTTAAATGTGCTGGAATGTGCTGTCAGAGAAGGTGGTAGAAGCAGATACAATAGGAGGAGGCAATGGCCCAGTGGTATTATTGTTAGACTATTAATCCAGAAACTCAGCTAATATTCTGGGGACCCAGGTTCGATTCCCACCACAGTAGATGTGGAATTTGAATTCAACAAAAAAAATCTGAAATTCAGAATCTACGGATGACTGAAATTATTGCCTATTGTTGGAAAAACCCATCTGGTTCAGTGATGTACTTTAGGGAAGGAAATCTGCCATCCTTACCTGGTCTGACCTACATGTGACTCCAGAGATGCAGCAATGTGCTTGACTCTCAACTGTCCTAGGGCACCAAGAGATGGGCAATAAATTATGGCCAGCCAGTGATGCCCATGTCCCATAAATGAATTTTAAAAAAGCGATGTTTAAGTGGCATCTTGATATATGCATGAATAGGCAGCGAATAGAGAGATAGGGATCACATAGGACTTTAGTTTTGAAAGGCGTCTTGTGTTGGTGCTGGCTTGGTGGGCCGAAGGGCCTGTTCTTGTGCTGAAATGTTCTTTGTTCTTTGGTCTTCGTTAACAACATAGACTGAGAAGCAATATTAAGTTTTTATATTATCACAGTATGCGTGATAACACTGCGGATTAAAGCAGAATGCGGGTTTGATAGTTAAAGTTCTCTGCTTCCCTATGAAAGGTAATTTAGAAGCTGGCAGGAGCTCCTAGGCTAATCTCCTTCCTGGCACTGCTAAGAATTCTGTGCCACCACATTTCACAGGCATTAGGGTGTTTTGTGAAATCCTTGTCCTGGGGCATTGTTCACAATGCAATCTCGTCGCAAAACTTGCCTCCGCTGCCTGCCCATAATAAAAGCGCACAACAACCACAACAGTACTCTTGGAAAACTGGCCCCTCAGTGATGGCTGTGCACAAAACACAGCCAGATTGCAAGAACAAGTGGGCCAGAAAATGAATGGCAGAAGCTGCTCACCTTCAGGGTAATTTTCAGGTCTTTGGAGTACAGACTCACAATGTGAAGTTACCATGCCAAGGAATTTTATTGCCCATCTGTTTGCATCCTTTCCAATATCAGTGCAGTAAGCGTGCCAAAGTTGTACCCATTTTGTTTCTCTTCCTGCTAGCTGAACCTTAGTGGGGCTCAGTCCTGTCCCAATTGACTCAACTTAGGAAGGATGTTAAAAAGCGCACAGAATCCTTTATAAACTGGGCAAAAGAGTACAAAAAGCATGAAGCTGTGCCAAGGCAGACCTTTATGAAATATAGATCCCCTATTGTGCCCAATTCTGGGCACTGCACTTCAGGAAGGATGCCAAACCTCAGGTAGGCCGCAAAGGACATTTACTAAACATGGTGCATGACCACAGGGCTTTAGTTATGTGAAGAGACTAGAAAAGCTGGGCTTGTTCTGAGAATAATTCATTTGAAAATAGGAGCAGGAACCAACATATGACCCATTGAGCCTGCTCTGTCCTTCAATATGATCACGGCTGAACAGTGGCTTCAACTTCACATTCCCGCCTGTTGCCCATATCTTTGTAATGCCCTGAGAGAACAAAAGCTGTCTTATCTCAACCTTAAATATATTCAACAATGGAGCATCCACAATTTTCTGGGATAGTAAATTCCCAAGATGACAACTCTTTGAGTGAAGGAAAGTGAGGCGCTAGACAATGGACCCTTATCCTAAGAGTGTATTCTAGACTCTGCAAACATGGGGAACAACCTCTTATTGTCTACCCTGAAGGTACAAGCCCCTTCAGAGTCTTGTACGTTTCAATAAGAGCATGTCTAGCTGGTCTGAACTCAGGAGAATATCAACCAATTTAGTCACATTCTCATCATATCTTCATCCCAGGGACTAATTCCGAGTGAACCTTCACTGTTCTGCCACCAATGCAGAGCATCGCCCTGAAATAAGGAAAGTCAAACTGCATGCTATGTTCGAGGTGCGGTCTCACCAAAGCAATATGCAATTGCAGCAAGATTTTGTTATTTATCTACTCCAATACTCTTGCAATAAGGAGCACTAATATGCCATTTTTCTTCCTAATTGTGGTCTACCCGCATGCCAGATATTAATATTCATTGTATAACTTCACTCCAGTCCCTCTCATTAGCAACATTCACAAGTTTCTTTTTTTTTAATATCCTGCTTTTCTCTTCTTACAACCAAAATTAAAGATCTCACGCTTTGCTATATTATACTCCACCTGCCACCCTGTTGCTCTCTTAACCTGTTTATTGAGATCTTAGAATCTCCACAGTTTAGAAGGTGGGCCATTCAGCCCATTGAGTCTGCACCGACAACAAGTCCACCAGGCCCTATCCCCATAACCCCATACATTCACCTTAGCTGATCCCCCCGACATTAAGGGGTAATTTAACATATCTTTTGGACTGTAGGAGGAAACTGGAGCACCTGGAGGAAAACCTATGCAGACACAGGGAGTTTGTGCAAACTCCACACAGAATTGAACCCAGGTCCTTGTGAAGCAGCAGTGGTATACCACAACTATACCACCCTGCCATCCTGTCTATACCTCTTTGCAACCTCGTAGTATCCTGCACAGTAATTGCACATAAATTGATCCTTAGTGCCTTCAGGGGAATTAGCAGGGTGAATACATGGGGTTACGGAGATAGGGCCTGGGTGAGAATGTTGTTTGGTGTAGTCTTGATGAGCCAAATGGGCTCCTTCTGAACTGTACAGGTTCTATGTCTCTATGATCCTCTTCGTAGCTTACATTCCTGTCTAGATTTCTATCACCAGCAAACTTAGACACATCAATCCCTGCCTTTTTATCAGTTATTAATTATATTAATTGTAAGTAGCTGAAGCTCCACACTGACGTTTGTAGCACAGCTAAAGCCTGCCAACTTTAAATTGCCATTAAACTGTCCATTAAACAATCTTTTATCCATGCTAATCGTTTACCCCACCAATACTTGAGTTCTTACCTTGTGCAAAACCTTTTGTGTGACATTCAATCAAATGCTTTTGGAAATCAAAATGCACTATGTTTACTAGTTCCACTGTATCTGCTGTACCAGTTAAATCCTCGCTGGCTGACCAGCATTTATTGCCCATCCTTAGTTGTCCTCTCACAAAAGAATAAAAATAGGGAAAATAGTTGCAGAGCTGCCTTTAAAGGTAAGGGAAGTGAGATAAATGAGTCAGCACTTTAAAAGAGTTAACACAGACATGATGTGCCGAATAATCTCCTTCTGTGTGGTCTCAATCTGTGATTCTCAGTGTGTTCAAATTTGAAAAGTGAAGCAGAAAAGTTACTATGTATCCATTTTTTTTAATGTATCAGCTGCCTTTTGTGAATACAATGGCTCCAAACATGAACCATACAATTGTACGTAACCTTCAATTAATGAATGAGCACGTCAAAGACACTGTGGGACAATCTTTTTTTAGTCAAAAATACTACAAGTAGTAGTAGGAACAAAATCCAATCCATCACGCAAGACAGTTTCCAATCTATTGATTCTGTCTACACTTCCCACTGCATAATTAAGGACCCCATGCACCCCAGACATTCTCTTTTCCACCTTCTTCCATTGGGAAAAAGATACACAAGTCTAAGATCAGGTATCAACTGACTCAAGAACAGCTGCTTTCCTGCTGCCATCAGACTTTTGAATGAATCGACCTCGTATTAAGTTGATCTTTTTCTATATCCTAGCTATGACTTTAACATCACATTCTCTCCTTTCCTTCTGCCCTATGCACTCTATGAAAGCATGTTTTGCCTGTATAGCATGCAAGGAACAATACTTTTCACTGCACCCCAATAAATGTGATAATAATAAATCAAATCAAATTAACATCAATCAATCTCCAATTCTTTATCTTCCAGATTCAACGAGTGAGTCAAAGAGTGACCTACATAACTGCAACGAAACTTAGGAAAGTCTGAAAAGATAACAATGTGAAACAATAGTGTCCCTTCGCCAAATCCAGATTTATTTACAATAGTAATACTCAGAGTGCTACTTTTTAATACAGAGTATACAGCCTGCATGCCAGTAACCCAACACTCCACATTATATATCTTTGGGTGGCTTTTGATTTGGAGAGCATTAACTGCCTCAATCAGGGAGCTCATACTCAGATCCACCTCATGGCCCTCGTTAAAGCCATTACACAATGAAGAAAGAAAACTGCAAATTGTCTTAAAAATAAGCATTAACCTCTTTCGAATCGCATTGAAAACAGATAGAGTGATCCTGCTAGGGCCAAAGATGTTTTACGTAATTAAGCAGCTTCTAAATTATACCATGGATAAATGCCATATGTTGTTAGTGCAAAGAAATAGTATTAGTCATGATATCACTGCACGACTATTAATGCATTATAATAATAATGAACAATTGCTGTTTCCGATGTCAATCTTCACTCAGTCTAAAATAATTAAATGCTATATTTTAAGGATATGGTGATTTATTCTCTTTCTCACAATGCATTTCTTTAGCTCCATTTTGCAATGTTCAATTTTATTAGTGTGCATAACTGTGCAATGAAATGGTGCCTTTTTGAAACTGTCTGGGATCATGTACTGCAGCTCTGATCAACTGAGAATTTGTCATTTAGTGATGCCTCTCATGTTCATTAAGGGACTGTCAATTTAAAGGAAAGAGGCTTGATAAACAGTTCCTGAACCTTTCCTGGTTCTTGACTGACTTTACCTTATGGGACTGTGAGTCAACACTTTATTAGAACTAATAATGTGAATAGTCAGAACAGATTGCAATATAATGAAAGCAGGATTATCTTATGTACAAGAGCAAATCTCAAAAGACATTGTTCATGCTGGGTGAAAAGATAAATGACATTATAACTTGCAGAATCCTCTCTGACAAAGTATGGGATGGCACGGTAGTATAGTGACTAGCACTACTGCCTCACGGTGCCAGGGACCCAGGTTCGATTTCCGGCTTGGAGCACTGTCTGTGTGGAGTTTCTACATTCTCCCCGTGTCTGCATGGGTTCCTCCAGGTGCTCCGGTTCAAAAATGTGCAGGTTAGGTGGATTGGTCATGCTAAGTTGCCTCTTAGTTTCAGGGGGATTGACTAGGATAAATGTGTGGGGTCACAGAGAAAGGGTCTGAGTGGGATTGTGGCTTGTGTTGGCTTGATGGGCTGAATGATCTCCTTCTCTACTGGTGGGATTCTATGATTCAATGACTACCTTTCCTTCTTGCCTCAACTTAACAGACTCTTTGTCTGCACAATGGCACATAAACTTTTTGTTTTCCCCTCACACCATCCTCTGTGCTGAATACTTCACTGGGGCTCAGCTGGTAGCCTGCTCAATTCTGAGTCACTCTCACTCCAGGCACCTGCCCCCAAAATATTCCTATTTCTTGGGTCTTCGTGTTCTACAACTCTCATTTTTTTATTCATTCGTGGCAGAATGACATGGGTGACTGGCAGTTGAGAGTCAACCACATTGATGTGGCTCTGGAGTCATATGTAGACCACACCAGGTAAGGACAGTAGATTTCCTTCCAGAAAGAATATTAGTGAACCAGATGGATTTTTCAACAATCACCAATGGTTTCATGGACATCAGTAGATTCTTAATTCCAGATATTTTCAATTGAATTCAAAATTCCACCACCTGCCTTGGTGGGATTTGAACCCAGAACATTGGATGAGATTCTGGGTTAAGAGTTTAGCATTAATGCCAATAGGCCATCATCTCCCCTGGTTAATGGGCGTCATGGTGGGACAGTGAATGGCATGTTGGTACAGTGGTTAGCACTGCTGTCTCACAACACCAGGCACCCAGGTTCAATTCCCAGCTTAGGTCCATGTGAAGTTTGCATGTTCTCCCCGTGACTGCATGGCGTTCCTCCCGGTGCTCTGGTTTCCTTCCAGAATCCAAAGATATGCAGGTTAGGTGCATTAGATAAATTGCCCCTTAATGTAAGGGGGACTAGCTAGGGTAAATGCATGGGGTTATGGGGATACTGCTTCAGTGGGTTTGTGGTCAATGAAGACTCAATGGGCTGAATGGCCTCTTTCTGCACTATAGGATTCTATGATTTTCTGATTCTATTATTGTTTCCACTTGCGGGTGAGTCCAAGAGACATAAGTTGAAGGTAGTCACTGAAGATGTAATGGGGAATGTGGAATTCAACACATAAACAGATCAGCCCTACCCTTATTGAATGGCAGAGCAGGCTTGAGGACATAGATTTAAGCTAAGGGGTAGAAAACTAAAGATGTGAGATGAGGAGAGACTTTCTCAGAGAGTGGTGGGAGCCTAGAACTCACTGCTTGAAAGGGTGGTTAAGTTGAAACTCTGGTAACATTTCAGAAGTATTTAGACATTCACTTGCGCTGCCATAACCTCCAGGATTATGGACCAAGTGCTAGCGAATGGGATTAGTGCAGTATGATCTTAACAGGTGTGGACATGATGGGCCAAATGGCCTCCTTCTGTGCTATAAATATCTGTGAAATCTATGACTGCCTCAGAGAATCAACGATGATGTTTTGATGATGTTGATTTTGATGATGGATGAAGTAGAAAGGGTCAAGAGCTTCAGGTCTTTAGATGTCCAGATTACCAACAACATGTCCTGGTCCCCCTCATGCCGACACTATAGTTAGATACCTCTACTTTCTCAGAAGACTGAGGACATTTGTCGTGTCAGCTACAACTCTCACCAACCTTTACAGATGTGGCATAGAAAGCATTCTTTTGGTTGTATCACAGCTTGGTATGTTGCCTGCTCTGCCCAAAACCGCAAGGAACTAAAAAAGGTCATGAATGTAACCCAACCGTCATGCAAATCAGCCTCTCATCCATTGACACTCTCTATACTTTCTGCTCCTCTCTTTCACCTTCTTCCTTCGGGAAAAAGAATCAAAAGTCTGAGGTCATCATACCAACCGACTCAAGAAACTTTCTTCCCTGCTGCCATCAGACTTTTGAATGGACTTAATTTTTATCTTGCATTAAGTTGATCTTTCTCTACATCCTAGGTACGGCTGTAACACTACATCCTGCACTCTCTCATTTCCTCCTCTATGCACAGTAGGTTTTGTCTGTGTAGCATGCAAGAAATAATACTTTTCACTGTATGTTAATACATATGACAGTAATAGATCAAAACAAATCAAAGAACATCTGAATTCGTTGAGAGGTTGACTAGAATTTTGGGCAAATGGCATTGAGTCTATCGGGTTTCGTTCATCAAACTACAAAGGGTCGTGAACGATGCCCAGTCCATCTCGCAAACCAGCCTCCCATCCATTGACCCTGTCTACATTTCCCGTTGCCTTGGCAAAGCAGCCAACATTATTAACAACTCCGCACACCCCAAACATTCTCTCTTTGACCTTCTCCCATTGGGAGAAAAAATACAGAAGTCTGAGATCATGTACCAACCGACACAAGAACAGTTTCTTTCCTGCTGTCATCAGACTTCTGAATGTACCAGCTTCACATTAAGTTGATCTTTTTTCTATACCCTAGCTATGATTGTAACACTATGATCTACTTTTCTTATCTATGAACAGTGTGTTTTGTCTGTATAGTACACAAGAAGCAATATTTTATACCAGTACATGGGACAATAAAATCAAAGCACAAAAGTCCTACAGTTTAGATGGGGGCCGTTTGGCCCATCAAGTCTGCACCAACCACAATCCCACCCAGGCCCCAGCCCCATATATTTAACTGCTAATCCCTCTAACCTATGCACGTCAGGGGCGATTTTTAACATGGCCAATCAACCTAACACTCAAATCTTTGAAATGTGGGAGGAAACTGGAGCACCTGGAGGAAACCCATGGAGACATGAAGAGAATGTGCAAACTCCACACAGACAGTGACCCAAGCTGGGAATCGAACCCAGGTCCCAGGGCTGTGAAGCAGAAGTGTTAACCACTGTGCCACCGTGCCACCCGTTAGATATGATTTTCGAATTTAACAAAGTTCTACTTACTGGACTGGTGAGGAAGCTTAAGAGATGTTCAAAATCGTGTCCCGACGGGTTGAAAATTGGCTCGGAATCTGGAAACTCCCTCACATAAATCATGTCAACAGTTTGAGCCGATCAGGATTCAAGTCAGGAGAAGTTAGAAAACAATTTCAGTGAACTAGGAGAAAGACCCACTTGGAAGTAGATAGTATTCTGTCCCCATGACAACTGTCACTTTCAGCCCCCGATTGTAAAACATGGTGAACAGAATACTTACAATTCAGCGGTGCACAATTCCGCTGCTTGTTTATTTACTTTTTTTTTGGCAGAATCAATTGATACGAAAGCTGCAGAAGTGTAAAGGCCAGTGTTTCTTCTTCAGCGAAGCCCCAAGAGGGATATCTCTAACAAGATAACGTTACACCAGACCTAGTACTTCTGCTAAGCCAGGGACTTTTCCTGGCAATTTTAGTTCAATAATACGTCCTGGTGGTTTTCTGTAACTTATTTTAAAGTTGTGGTTGGAAATGCAGTGGTTGACATTACTATGCGGGATCTTGTTAAAAGCCTGACTGAAGACTACATCAACTGCACTACCATCATAGAAGCACAGGAACGTAGAACATAGGAGCAGGAGGAGGGCATTTGATCCATCGAGCCTACTCCACTATTCATTACGATCATGACTGATCAGACATCTCAGGGGCCTAATCCTGCTTTTTCCACTTAATCTTTGATCTCGTTCATCCCAAGCGCTATATCCAGCCGCCTTCTGAATATATTCAATGCTTTGGCACCAACTGCTTCCTGTGGTAATGAATTCTACAGGCTCACCACTCTTTTGGGTGAAAAAATATCTTCTTACCTCTGCCATAAATGTATTGTCTCCAGTTAACTGGAGACAATACACACTTCTTCAACCTGTGCTTAACCTTTTCTCCACTCACATTGTCTGTACCTTTAAGACTTGATTACCTGTGAAGACTCGCATTCCAACCATTATCTTGTAAATTTAGTTTGCATCAATGCATGTTTGTGAACAGAACTCATCTAATGAAGGGGCAGCGCTCCGAAAGCTTGTGGCTTATGCTACCAAATAAACCTGTTGGACTTTAATCTGGTGTTGTGAGACTTCTTACTGTGCTTATCTCTCCTGTGGCCAGAGAGGAGTTGAAAATTAGTATCAGTGAGTTAATTTTCTCCTCTCTTGTTGCTGACAGCAACCTGGGATACATCTCACCTGGGCCTGGGGATTTATTCAAAGCTAAGCCCACTAAAACCACCAATACCTCCTCCCTCCCAATGTTATTTAGTCCAATTATATCACTGACCCCTCATTGATTTCCAAACCTACCTTGTCCTTTTCCATAGTGAACACAGGGGCAAAATATTCATTTAATATCTCAAAGTTTTTTTTATTTATTAGTCACAAGTAGGCATACACTAACACTGCAATAAAGTGACTGTGAAGATCCCCTAGTCACCACACTCTGGAGCTTGTTCGGGTACACTGAGGGAGAATTTAGCATGGCCAGTGCACCTAACTAGATCATCTTTCAGAGTATGGAAGGAAACCAGAGGAAACTGAAGCAGGCATGGGGAGAACATGCAGGCTCTGCACAGACAGTGACCAAAGCCAAGAATTGAACCCAGCTCTCTGGTGCTGTTTCGGCAGCAGTACTAACCACTGTCTCACCATGCTGCCCTTTCAGTTCAACATACGTGTTGCCACTTTTGTCCCTAATGGACCATATACTTTCTCTGATTACCTTCTTGCACTTAATATCCTTACAGAACACCTTGGGATTTTCCGATATTTTATCTTCCAGTGTTCTTTTCATGCTCTCTATCTGCTCTTCCATTCATTTAAGTACCCTGACACTTTCTATACCAGTCTAGGGTTTTCACTGTTTTGAACCCCCTGATTCTGACATAAGCCTTCTTTTATTTCCTCATCCAATGTTGTATATACTTTGACATGTAGCGTTCTCTAGACTTGTTGGTCCCACCTCTTTTCTTTACAGGATACGTTTATCTCCCTGTTTCCTCTTCAAATGGTTCCCACTGTCCTGATATTGATTTTCCGACGAGTAGCTGTTCCTGGCCCACTTTGGCCAGATCCTGCCTTATCCGATTAAATTTGGCATTTGCCTTCAGAATGGGAATGGTGCACTCTGTGCTTAGTACAGCTGCCTGACAGTGCCAGGAACAGGGTCTTGGGTCACTCGCGATATTAAGTTCACTCATTCTCATTGTGTCTGTGCGCATATCCTCCGGGTGCTCCGGTTTCCTTCCACAGTCCAAAGATGTGCGAGTTAGGTTCATTGGCCATGCTAAATTGTCCCTTCGTGTCAGGGGATCTGGCAGGATAATTAGGTGGGGTTACAGGAAGAGGCTCTGGGTAGGTTGGAGTAGGGTTGATGGGCCAAATGATCTCTTTCTTCTCTGTAGGGATCCCATAATTCTATAGGCCCGATTTTACTATCGCATTGTGCCCTTTTGCAGTAAAGTTGGACATGAGGTGAGTTACATGATCCGTGGTCACCTACTCACCAGTCTGCCTTTTACCAAGGCCCAAAAATGGCCGGGATTGGGACCATACCCAAAACAGACGCAACGGCCATTTAAATACATTGCATGTGTTTAAATTGACTTAATGGGCTGCACGCCTAACCTTACCGGCACTTCCAACTTTACCATCATATTCGTCCATCCAGAATCAGCACGAATCAGGAACATTCCACCAAAGTCCAATGTGGGCACTCCACTTAATGAGGAGGTAGATACCTAGCATCCGATAGCTCCCTGCTTGAGATCTCTGGGAGAAGGAGGGGGTGGGGGGGTCTGCTGCCTCTCTGCTGGGATCAGTGAGGGGGAAGGGGAAATGGGCCTGCAATCTGTCTGGGTCTCACAGCAGGTGGTGGGATAAAGGGGTCAGTAATATTTGGAGGTGGGGCAATGCCTGTGGCAGCTTGCGGGGTGGCATTATCTGACCCAGGAAGGATGTGGTAAGGGAGCAGAATTCTATCATTTTAATTTTCTGCGCACGCATAGCTGGAGGCACCAATTGGAGCATCAGGATTTCCGGTGCATTAAGCCTCGCCCACAGCCTTGTGCAGCGCAATTTGGACTTGTTGATATTTTTTCGGACAGAGTGCACGTGGGGCATCTAAGAACGAGTCTAAATGTCTGATCTGAAACATGGCCAGTTTCAAGTCCACTCAGCACTTAGAATCACAATGGTGAAATAGGGTCTAACGATTCTGCTGGTGTAATCAGCCTGGTGCCTGGGATGGTTTAAATATTCGTTTGCTAATTGTAATATTATTATTGAGTCTGGGATGCAATTGTCCGGCTCACTTGCCTTAATGACTTAGTCACTGGAGATCCTCACTGGCGTGGACTATCTATGATCGCCACCAATGGGGACCTGATGTGATGGACTCACTGGTGGAACCGATGAATATCGAAGCCCACTGAGTGGTTGGGGTAAGGCAGGGCGGTGACTCTTCAACAGTGCCAGCCTGGCATCCTTACATTGCCAGCCTGGCACCCTTGCAGTGCCTACTGGGCGCCAGCGCTAACGATCATGAGGTATTGTGATTAGAGATGGTCCAGCAATCAGGGCCAATGAGGTGGGTGAGGATGTCCAAGCGTATGATTGGGGGTGGAGGGTGTGAGATGTCCAGACAGTGCCCCTACAGCTCAGCAGCTGGCTTCCTGGCATGAATAGACTCCACTCACTCCCCCTGCTGGCGTGAATCGCATTTTGCCTCTTTTTTTTCTCAGTGTTACACGATTAAAGTTTAAAGTTTATTTGCTATTGTCACAAATAGGCTTACATTAACACTGCAATAAAGTTACTGTGAAAATTCCCTAGTTGCCACAGTCCAGGGTGCCTGTTTGGACACATTGAGGAAGAACTTAGCATGGCCAATACACCTAACCAGCATGTCTTTCGGATTATGGGGGAAACTGGAGCACTCGAAGGAAACCCACACAGACACAAGGAGGACATGCAGACTCCGTGCAGACAGTGACCTAAACTGGGAATCGAACCCAGGTCCTTGGCTCTGTGAGGCAGCAGTGCTGACCACTGTGCCACCATGCTGCTCATCCGATGGCTCACCCAGAAAAATGAGCACGATCCTCTCCCGTTTTCACGCTCATTCAGCACTTAGAATTTTTATGTAGGATCATCCTCTGTGTTTCTATCCGCATTTTATCACATTATTAAATCTTCTGTCATTTCTCTTCCAGGAATGTCAATATTGAAATTCTACTCCATTCTTTTATCCTATCCATATTACAAAGAGCAGGTTATCTTGTCGCTGATATATTGCTGGCTGTGAGATCTGACTGCCTGCACATTCACTGCATCGTAAGTAACACACTTCAGAAGTACTCAGTCAGTATTAAAGCACTTGGCAATGCACTGAGGTCATGAAAGGCGCTATCTAAATGCCAGCTATTTGTTTGTTATTATTGTCTGTTATTTTATTTGACTGTGTCCTTTAAAACCTACTTTCAAATTCACATCTCGCCTCCCAGCAGTTGACTCATTCCATCTGGATTCCAGCTTAATCCCCTTTTTCTACTTTCAGGCTTACTAATTACAGGTTATCGAGCTGAAACACAGAAACATAGAAACTAGAAGCAGGTGCAGACCATTTGGCCCTTTGAATCTGCACTGCCATTCATTTTGATCATGGTTAATCATCAAATTCAATATCCTGATACTCCCCTTCCTGCCATATCCCTTTAGCCCCAAGAATGAGATCTAATTTCTTCTTGAAATCAGAGCTTTTAGCCTTACCTATACCCTGTGGTTTTACCTTTCCTTGCCTCTCTCCCCACAGAAGTACCTGGTTGTTTCCAGTATTTTCTGCTCATACAACTCAAGAACAGCCAGCTGAACATCTTGTTCTGCCCTTCAGGGTACTTCCATCCTTTGCTGCTTCTTCTTATGCAGAGTTCTACCATTCTCCTCAACTTCTGCATCTGTGAACTCCCCGAGACAGTGGGAATTCCCCTGCATTGTGGCCTGCATAAGTAATGGGTACTTACTTGACGATCCCCTAAAATGAAAGGGTGTGTTAGTAGGGCAGTGAGAAAGGCATACGAGATACATGCCTTTATCAATTGAGGCACAGATTACAAGTTATGTTGGAGTTATGTTGGACTTTGGTGAGGCCACAGGTAGAGCACTGTGTGCAGTTCTGGTCGTCGCATTACGGGAAAGGTGTGATTGCATTGGAAGGGATGCAGGGGACATTCACCAGGATGCTGCCTGGGGTGGAGCATTTAAGTTATGAGGAGAGGTTGCTTAGGCTTGGTTTGTTTTCGCTGGGGCAAAAAAGACTGAGGGGGCAACCCGATTGAGATGTTCAAGATGATGAGAGACCAAAGAAAGAAATTTTGCATATTTTCCAGCATTTTCTTTTTAGGTTTCAGATTCCAGCATTCACAGTAGTTTGCTTTTGAAAGATGATGAGAGACACGGACAGGATGGATAAGGAGCGCTTAATATAAGGATCGGTCACGAGGGGACATTGGTTCAAGATGAGGGGAAAGAGGTTCAGGGAGAATGTGAGAAGAACTTTTTCTTACCCAGAGGCTGGTGACAGTCTGGAATGCATTGCCTGGAAGGGTGGCAGAGGCGGGATGCCTCATTTCCTTTAATAAGTATCTGGATGAGCATTTGGCACATCATAACATTCAGGGCTAGGGGCCAAGTGCTGGCAGACAGAATTAGGTGGGAATTCAGATGTTTCTCATGTGTCGGTGCAGACCTGATGGGCCAAAGGGCCATTTCTGCACTGTATGATTCTATAATTCCAGGAAAAGGGTCGTGCTTGGGTCATCAATTGAGATACCTCCAACCCCTGCCCACACTTGACTCTCTTACTTCATCTCATTCAGGAAATTGCCTCATGCCTCTCTTCATGGCAATGAACCCCTGCTGTGGGTATAAATCTAATGGTTCTTCACTGTACCTTTCCCCTGGTTTCAATATGCCTCCTATAGTGGACACCCACAACTGTACACAATCCTTCATCAGTAGCCTACTCATTCCCAATCTGCATTAACTGTCTCACCAGCAGAAACTCAAGATGAGTTCTTTAAAAATTGGTGAAGATTAAATCCTAAAATGTAACTTCAAACTAACATGGGGGGGGGGGGGCGATAGCTGAGTGATGTTAACACTAGGCAGTCAATCCAGAAAGCTAGCTAATCTTTTGGGGACTTGGGTTCAAATTCTCGGCAGATGGTAGAATTTGAATTAAGAAAAAATTAATGTGGAATTGAGAATCTATTGATGACCACGAAAGTGTTGTCAGAAAAACCCATCTGGTTCACCAATGTCCTTTAGGTATGGAAATCTGCCATCCTAACCTGGTCTGGCCTACATTTGACTCCAGAGCCTTAGCAATGTGATTGCCTCTCAACTGCCCTCTGAAATGGCTTTGCAGGTCACACTGCTCAAGGGCATCTGCGGGTGGGCAATAAATGCTGGCCAGCCAGTGACACCCATGTCCCACAAATGAATAGAAAAAAAAAGAACTCTAAAAATTAGTAGAATCTTCAAGAACTTACAATGTCTACACTCATGTTAATTGTATTTGTTCCTATGAACCAAATCCAGATCCAAAAACACAGTGGTCCTAATAACTACCCACAAGGTGCACTATTGTATGAAACTAACTGTTGTTTTCTTCCTTGACCAATTTTAAAACCATACGGCATGGTGGCAGAGTGGTTAGCACTACTGCCTCACAGTGCCAGAGACCTGGGTTCAATTCCCTGCTTGGGTCACTGTCTATGTGGAGTGTTCTCCCTGTGTTTGCGTGGGGTTCCTCCCACACTCCAAAGATGTGTGGGTTAGGGTTATTGGCCATGATAAATTGCCCCATAATGACAGGGGGACGAGCACAGTAAATGCATGGGATTTTCGGGATAGGGCCTGAATGGGATTGTGGTCGGTGCAGACTTGATGGACTGAATGGCTTTTTTCTACACTGAGAAATTCTATGATTCAATGAATCTGCCACCATCCCTTTAATTGCTTTCACTTCAGTTTCCATAATATTTCCAGAAAAAACATTAGGAATTGTTTATCAGCTTTTCATGACATCTCGCATACATTTCTGCCCACATTCCTCACCAAATAATTTCAATGCCGGGCAATGATTTACATCTGCCTCCTACGTTCCATTATTGCATGATCGTTACTCGTGGAGTGACCTCCTTCTGTGTAAGAAAGCAAATGCAGATCGAGTGACGCTTCAATGTGCTCGCAGCCAGGGTTCCCTCTGGTTATTTGAGGGTCCCTTATCCTGGGAAAACTAGCTGGAATGAGCCTTGAAGTCGCCCCCAGCTCCTCATGCAGCTCCTGAATCACTCACTCACCTTAACAAAGGTCTTGCCTGCGTGCAAATGATGTGAGTTGCCAGCCAATACCACACCTCAGTGGTTACATGTCTCCCACCCAACCATCTTAGCTAACATCAGCGTTGATGCCAATAGTCAATATAAAACATTACACATGGGCAGCACAGTGATATAGTGATTAGCACTACTGCCTCACAGCGCCAGGGATCCGGGTTCAATTCCAGCCTCAGGTTACTGTCTGTGTGGAGTTTGCATGTTCTCCCCATGATTGACTGAGAGGATTTCCTCTGGAAGCTCCAGTTTCCTCACAGATTCTTAAGAGGTGCAGGTTAGGTGGACTACATGACAAAATTTCCTCTTAATATCGCAAGATGTATAGGTTAGGAGGATTAGTGGGTAAATATGTGGGGTCATGGGGATCGGGGGATTGTGGTCAGTGTAGACTCAATGGGCCAAATGGCCTCCTCCTGTACTGTAGGAATTCTAAGATTAATATGAATCATAGAATCCCTACATGCAGAAAGAGACCATTCAGCCCATCAAGTCTGCACTGACCACAATCCCACCCAGGCCCTATTCCCGTAGCCCCTGCTAATTCCCTCTGATACTAGGGTCAATTTAACATGGCCAATCATCCAGATCGTCACATTGGGCGGAAACCAGAGCACCCGGAGGAAACCCATACAGACATGCAGAGAATGTGTTAACTCCACAAAGACAGTGAGCCGAGGCCAGAATTGAACATGGGACCCTGACACTGTGAGGCAGCAGTGCTAACCACTGTGCCACATACTGCCCACTGAAGAAGAAGTTCTGAAGAAGAGTGACATGGACTGGAAACATTAATACTGTTTCTCTCGCCACAGATGCTGCCAGACCTGTTGAGCATTTCCAGCATTTTCTGTTTTTATTCAATTAGTGCTTTAGGAATTGCTGACAAAATGACAAAGGGCTTATTCCTTTGTTAGGAGGATCCTAGAAATCAAACTGCAGGTTCAGGGGTGATATCAGGAATCATCCCTTCATACAAAGTGTGGTGGGAATCTGGAGCTTTCCATCCTCCCAAAAAACACTGTTGAGGACGCGCCAAATAAAAATTTCAAGATTAAAGTTGATAGATTTCTGTTGGCTGACAATAAGTTGGGTTATTCAAGAAAATTACCTTTGATCCTTTTACAGCGATGCAAGCTCCCTGGGTGTGAAATTCAGGAATAGGGACCAGAAAGATCTTGAGCAGTTTGACAGAAGAAATGGAGAGTTATTGGAGGCTCTGACAGACTTAAAAATGGACAAATCTCCAAATGTTTATTATTTAATCTTGAATATAACCAGCAAACCATAAAGGCTCTTATGAAGGTATATGTAGACGCAAAATATTCAACAAACGTTTTCCAAACTGCTGCTGAGAATAATTTGCTGCTTTGTCAGAAGAATTGATGATCCATTAAACTCTCCTACCTTTGTGAAAAGATGTTGATTATCTACCTCATTTACACCCTCTTTATTTTATAGACATCTATAAGATCACTCCTCAGCCTCCTACGTTCCAGGGTAAAAAGCCCTGGTCTATCCAGCTTCTTATAGCTTAAACCATTAAGTCCTGGTAGCATCCTAGTAAATCTTTTCTGCACTCTTTCCAGTTTAATAATATCCTTTCTACAATAGGGTGGCTGGAATCATACATAGTATTCCAAGTGGCCTTACCAATGTCTTGTATAACTTGAACAAGTCATTCCAACTTGTGTATTCAATGTTCTGACCAATGAAACCAAGCATGCTGAATGCCTTCTTCATCACTCTGTCTACCTGTGACTCCACTTTCAAGTATCTATGGATGTGTAACCTTAAATGTCTTTGTTCTATAACTTGTGAAAGTCTTCTGGCACTTTTCCTGTGGCCAGAGACGAATAAAAAAAATTGTGTTAGAGCCCCTGCAATTTCCTGCCTCACTTCTCACAGCCGCCTGGGGAGAATTTGGGCAACATGGAGGGCTGAAGGGCCTGATCGTGTGCTGTAATTTTCTTTGTTTATTCAGTCCATCCAAGTCTGGCATAAGTTTAAGGTGAGAAGAGAGAGGTATAAAAGTGCCCAGCGGACCAGTTTTTTCATACAGAGGGTGGTAAGTGTCTGGAACGAGTTGCCAGAGATGGTAGTGGAGGTGGGTACAATTTTGTCTTTTGAAAACATTTCGACAGTTATATCAGTAAGATAGGTAAAGAGAAATATGGGCTAAATACGGGCAATTGGGACTAGCTTAATAGTAAAAACTGGACGCCATGGACAAGTTGGGTTGAAGGGCCTGTTTCCATGGAAATCTTTATGACTCCATGACTGGAGGGTGGCTAATTTCATTCCACTTTTTAAGAATGTTAGTAGAGATGAACCAGGAAATTATAGACCAGTGAATCCCATGTGAATGATAGAGTGATTAATAGTGAAGAAGATGGTTGTAGGTTACAGGAGGATATAGATAGAGAGAGCAGTGACAGATGATATTTAATCCTGATAAGTGTAAGGTGATGCACTTTGAAAGAAGAAACAAGATGAAGGAATATTTAATGAATGGCAGGACACTCAGTATTTCAGAGGAACAGAGGGATCTTAGGGTCATTGTTCATAGATCCCTGAAGTTGGCAGAGCAGGTGAACAGAATAGTTAAGAAGGCATATGGGACATTTGCTTTCATCAGTCATGCTATAGAATATCGAGTAAAGAGGTAAGGTTGGAGTAGTATGGTGTATTGATTAAGTCACAGCTGGATACTGTGTGCGGTTCTAGTCACCTAACCATGGAACTAGAGGGGATATAGAGGAATTTCACCAGGATGTTGCCTGAGATAGAGCATTTCAGCTATAGGAGACTCAATAGGCTTGGATTGCTTTCTTTGGAGCAGAAAAAGCTGAGAGGGGGACATGATTGATGTATATAAGATTATGTGTTATAGAATAGAGAGCAGCTGTTCCCTCTTGGTTGAGGGGTCAATCATGAGGGAGCATAGCCTAGTGTGAGGGGCAAGAGATTGAGAGGGGATTACACTTTTCTCCATAACCCCATACATTTTCCATGACTAATTCAACTAAGAAGCAATTTAGCCAGGCCAACCCATCTAAACTGCACATCTTTGGATGAATCACCTGTATGCTCAGTCTCTATTTAATTGCTCTCCTTCCTTCTGCTGCCCAACCTCCCCCAAACCCCCTCTATGCCTTGCCTTCCACCCCGCACCCCACCAGATTTTCAGGTTGACTCTTACATTCCTCAGGCAAATCTTTAACAAGCTGTATCTTTGTTTTGCCATTCACACATTCTGATCATTTAATGGACACTTCCAACTCCTTCTCAGCCTTCATTTATATTCTCTTTGTCCCATTCCACCAGCCCCCACCAGTCTTTCCAACCCTCATCATATAAACCTCTCTGACTCTCTTTCCTCTCAGCTCTAACAAAAAGTCATCTAGACGCAAAACTTTGACTCTATTCTCTCTCCACAGATGCTGCCAGACCTTTCCCAGCATTTTTCTGTTTTTTTTTCAGATTCTAGCTTCTGTAGTATTTTGTCTTTACCTCGAGGTGGCTTGGAGTGGGATTTGAACCTGCTGCCTTCTGACTCAAAGGCAAGGGTGTACATGCTGCTACTCAGCACTGGCTGGTGCTTTGAATGGTGCCAAATGAAAATGGCATCCAGGCCAAACTACCTGACCCCAGTATTGAAAATTGAATGGTTAATGTTCCAATGCAGCAGAAGCATTGCAGTGCTGAGAAGAATATGTACCCCTGCTTATTGTTAGTGGGTAAGAACATGGGTCTATAACCAAAAGAGGGATTTATTGGTTGAGGGATTGAATTTCAGAGCTGAGATGTCATGTTGCAACTGTACAAAACTCTGGTGCGGCCGCACTTGGAGTATTGTGTACAGTTTTGGTCGCCATATTATAAGAAAGATGTGGAGGCATTGGAAAGGGTGCAGAGGAGGTTTACCAGGATGTTGCCTGGTATGATGGATAGGTCTTGTGAGGAGAGGCTAAGGGACTTGAAGTTATTTTCATTAGTTATTTTCATTAGATAGAAGAAGGCTAAGAGGTTACTTAATTGAGACATATAAGATGATCAGAGGGTTAGATAGGGTGGATAGTGAGATCCTTTTTCTTCGGATGGAGATGGATTGCACGAGGAGACATAGCTTTAAATTAAGGGGTGGTAGTTACAGGACAGATGCTAGAGGTGGGTTCTTTACTCAGAGCGTAGTAAGGGCGTGGAATGCCCTGCCTGCAGCAGTTGTGGACTTGTCAAGTTTAAGGGCGTTCAAATAGGCAGTGGATAGGCATATGGATAGCATTGGAATAGTTTAGGTTAGAGGGTCATAAAATTGGTTACATTGGTCGGCGCAACATCGAGGGCCGAAGGGCCTGTACTGCGCTGTAACGTTCTATGTTCTATGTTCTATAACAGAGTCCATCTGAACTCAGGGCTGGGGTAGGCGATGCCTGGCCCTCCAAGTTCCAAGCCTGAATCAAATGCAATAACAACTCTCTGTTACTAACAAGAGGAGGAACACAGCATCTAATCTGTTTACTTCTCAAGCAGGAGCTGGCAATGTGAACCAGCCAAGAACAGAACACTGCAAGTCATTTGTCAAGTGCCATAAAGCAAGAATGTATCCTCTTGAAAACTTAGTTTGCTTCGATGAGTGACACGATCCAAATGAATTAATTGAAACTTGATGTTGGAAGAACGTTCTGTGTCAGATCAGGACACGGAGTTTTTCTTTCATTTTATTGGCACTGCTTTTCATGCTATTCCTTAATTAAATCCAGTAGCTCCATCTATCCTAATATAATTACATTTTACTCTATTGGGCAAACCAAACCTGATCATAATTTAATGAGAGCTCTCCACATTTCAAAAGGGATAATTTTGCCGGAGGATTTGAAACTGGTCGATCGTAATACTCATTAGGTGAGGAAATGACCAATGTAGAATCGCAGAATACAATTAAAAACATCTTTATATAAAAAGAAGTTACACATGTCCCTGGAGTTTAAGGAGAGGTTTATTTTAAACCAAGCGCAAAAGTGGCTAATTGATCGTGCAAAAGGACAAACGAGACCAAAGGAAAAATGCTTCCACAGATTTAAAGAAAATAACATCAGGAGAATAGGGTTAAGTACTAAGCTCAGCTAAAGGCAGTTAAAACTGTTACCAAACTGGGCAAATATCACGAGGGAAGAAGATTGCAGCTCATGCAATTGTTTTCAGTGATGTTAAGTGTCAAAGAGTCATTAAGGATTATATAGAATCATAGAAACCCTACAGTGCAGTAGGAGGGCATTCAGCCCATCAAGCCTGCACCAACAACAGTCCCGCCCAGCACCTATTCCCACAACCCCACATATTTGCTTTGCTAGTCCCCCTAACACTGACTGTCAATTTAACATGGCCAGTCAACCTAACTCACACATCTCTGGACTGTGGGAGGAAACCGGAGCACCCGGAGGAAACTCCACACAGATAGTGACCTGAGACTGGAATTGATTGCATGGGGCCTTTCAAGGATTACTCAGAGGTGATTCAGAAGGACTCTCAGGATGTTACAACAATTACAAATCATCACATTATATCTACCTTCACTCCATAGAAATCTAGAATTGAACAGCACTGAAGGACGTTATTCTCATCTTGTGCCACGTTCTGCACCTGCTTCCTGCAAACCCTGTTGGTTCTTCTTTTTTATGTAGCAAAACTGCTACATAAAGCATTCCCTTTTGAGTGCTTCAGTTGTTGCTGCCCCCACCACACTCGGGCAGCACATTCCAAACTCCAACCACCTGCTATGTAGAAAAAAAATGCTGATTTCACTTTTGCACTTTTCCCTTCTAACATTGAATCTGTACTCTCTGGCTCCTGATTGTTTCAAGCATAGAAACAGATCCTCCCCATCCTAGATCTGATAAAGGGCCATCCAGACTCGAAACATCAGCTCTCTTCTCTTCTTACAGATGCTGCCAGACACGCTGAGATTTTCCAGCATTTTCTCTTTTGATTTCTCTCCATCTACTCAATCCAGTCCCCTCGTGATTTTGAACATCTCTACTGAATCTTCTCTCAGCCTTCTTTTCAGAGCTAACTTCTTCAATTTATCTTCAGAAGTGAAGTTTCTCATCCCTAGAACCATTCTTATTAATCGCTTTTGCACCTTTTCCAATATCTTCACATCCTTCTTAAAATGCGGCACCCTGAACTGTCTCAGGAGTGGCACGGTGGCACAGTGGTTAGCAGTGCTGCCTGACAGCGCCAGGGATCCAGGTTCAATGCCCGGTTTGGGTCACTGACTGTGTGGAGTTTGCATGTTCTCCTCGTATCTGCGTGGATTTCCTCCCACATTCTGAAAGACATATCAGGGTAGATGCGCCAGAATGTCGTGACTAGGGGAATTTCACAGTAATTTCATTGCAGTGTTAATATAAGCCTCATTGTGATTAATAAATAAACTTTAACTAAACTGGGTGGAATAATCTAGTTGAGGCCAAAGTAGCAACTTCTACAAATTCAATGTAACCTCCTTGCTCCTATTCTCTTTACCACTTTTAATAAAGTTCAGGATACTGTAGACTTGATTTACCATTCCATCACCTGCCCTATTACCTTCAATAAGACCATAAGCCAATAAGATGTACAAGAAGAAGTAGGTCATTCTGCTCTGCCATTTAATTCGATCACGGCTGATCTGACCTAATCCTCAACTCAACTTTTCCAACTACAGGATGGCACAGTGGCACAGTGGTTAGCACTGCTGCCTCACAGTGCCAGGCAGCTAGATTCAATTACCGGCTTGGGTCATAGGATCATAGAATCCTACAGCGCAGAAACAGGCCATTTTGACCCATCGGGTCTGCGCCGACCACAGTCCCACTCAGGCCCTAAAGTATATGGCAGAATCCTTAAGAGTATTGATAGGCAAAGGGATCTGGATGTACACAGGTACACAGGGTCACTGGAAGTAGCAAAGCAAATGGAGAAGGTAGTCAAGAAGGCATCGTTATGCTTACCTTCATTGGCTGGGGCAATGAGTTGAAAAATTGGCAAGTTATGTTGCAGCTTTGTAGAACCTTAGTTAGGCCGCACTTGGAAGATAGTGTTCAATTCTGGTCGCCACACTATCAGAAGTATGTGAAGCTTTGGACAGGGTTCAGAAAAGATTTGTCAGGATGTTGCCTGGTACGGACGTCACTAGTTATGGGGAGAGGTTGGAGAAACTTGATTTGTTCTCACTGAAACAATGAAGGTTGAGGGACAACTGATAAAAGACTACAAGATTATGAGTGCCAAGGACAGAGTGGGCAGTCAGAAACTTTTTGCCAGGATGGAAGAATCAATTACTATGGGGCATAGGTTTAAGGTGCAAGGGGCAAGGTTTAATGGAGATGTAGAAGGCAGGTTTTTTATACAGAGATGGGGGTGCCTGGAATTTGCTACTGGGGGAGATAGTGGTACGGGAGATACGGTAGTGACTTTTAAGGGGTGTCTCGATAAATAAATGAATAGGATGGAAATAGAGGGACATGATCCTCAGAAGGGTAGGAGGTTTTAATTCAGTTGGGCAGCATGGTCAGTGCAGGAAGGCTAGAAGGTCTGTTCCTGTGCTGTAATGTTCTTTGTTTTTTGTTCTTTATAGCCTGAAGAACTCTTCCAGTGATTTATTTATTTATTAATGTCACAAGTAGGTTTACATTAGCACTGCAATGAAGCTATTGTAGAAATCCCGTAGTTGCTACATTCTGGCGCCTTTTTGGAGATACTGAGGGGGAATTTAGCATGGCCAATGTTCTTAACCAGCAATTGTTAAGCTTCTAACAAGTGTATCTGCTTAATTGGGCAAAGGGAATGTAAATGAGGATGCAGAAGGCTGAGAAGGCACTAAAAGTATCCATTAAGTGATCAGAATGTGTAAATGCAGGACAGAGATACAGTTTGTTAAGAGACTGCCTGAGGAATGTGACAGTGGTCCTGAAGCAGAGGGACGGTGGGAATGGAGAGGTTGGAGGCAAGATGGAGGAGAGATGGAAAAATTAGAAATGAGAATGAAGGGTGATAAAAATGGAATGAAAAGAAGAAATAAAATAAAATAAATGGAAATGGGGTGAAGACGAAGGAGAGGATTCATGCCGTGAAGTTGTTGAACTCAATGTTTAGTCCAGAAGGCCCAATCGGAAGATGAGGTTCTGTTCCTCCAGTTTGTGCTGAGGTTCGCTGGAATGTTGCAAAAGGGCAAGGATGGGCACATGGACAGGAGAGCAGGGTGGTGTGTTGAATTCTATGCCCATCTTGCCAGCTGAACTCTGATTCCATGTAACCTGTAGTGTCCGAGGCCTATTCATCTTCAACGGCTTCATCAATGACCTTCCCTTGGTCTTGAGCTCAGAAGGAATATTTACTGTTGATCACAAGTGACAGGAAGTTCTGAGTTCTGCTAGTGGACAGACAAAAGGTGTTGTGCAACACTGTCACCCTGTCAGAGTTAAGTCTCTGACTTAAGAAAAGATCCTAATGGCATTTTGTATGGTAATATAAGCCTTTAAGTCTGTCATTGAAATGAATGAATTCAGCACGGCCAGTGATTTTAAGGTGACTGCATATATAAATAACAATATCTTGATACATATTAATTATTAATATCCAGAATGCTGGAGCCATTTTATCTTGACATTGACATGTATGATTTATCTATCTGTCTGCACCTCGCCGGGTAATCAGCTTCGCCTCGCAAATGCCAACCATCCTCGTTGAGAAACCAAGCTTTCACTAACAGATGCCACTTCTTGCAGCATTTCGCCCACTTCTGCCCTAATTATTCTTCCTCCGGTGACCTTGAAGGTGGGCTCAGGCCCTGCAGAGTATCAGACAGACTGCTCTGATATTCTTACTGCTCCCAACATGTCCTCCTGAATGTCAAAGCCTAGGTGTGGGCCAAATCGTAATAACTTAGCATCTGCCCTCATTACTGTGGAGTTAAAAATCAGACACTCTCCCTCAGAGGGAACAGCCAGCGCGCGGGTCAATCTCAATTAAACCTCTATAACATCTCACTCGACAGTTCACCCGAGTCACGCCAAACATCTGCTCAATAATGGCTCTGGGCTTTTCATTTAGTCATTACAGGCAATGGGAAAGAACTCGCTGAGCGCTCCAATATTTATTGCAGCATGCACACTTTGTATAGAAAGTATATCAAGTGAGAACTTCAAGGACTGGGATCTGTCAGTGAACAGTTATAGCTGGGAGCAACCGGCCATCAACCATTACTCTGCTGTCATTTTCTTCAGTGGGATTTCAATTTCAAGGGAGATTTGAACCAATTGAAAATCATCACAATCACAGTTGCTCAATAATTGATGTACAATTTGTTTTTAATTCAGACAAATTGTACAATTTATGTATATTGATATCAATTTCATAAAACAATATAGCATTGAAGGTATTAGCTATTCATGCTTACATCATGGAATCAGGCCCTTCAGCCCAAATTGCCTCTCCTATCCAGTTTTTACCATTAAGCCGCTCCCAACTGCCCACATTTGGCTCATATCGCTCTATAACCATCTTGCCCATGTAACTGTCTAAATGCTTTTCAAAAGAAAAGACCCACCTCTGCTACTGCCTCTGGCAACTTGTTCCACTCGCTCACTACCCTCTATGTGAAACAATTGCCCCCTGGACATTTTTGTATCTCTCCCCTTTCACCTTAAACCTATGTCTTCTAGATTTAGACTCCCTAATCCTTGAAAGGGCTATTAAATTGTCATAGATTATAAAATCCTTACAGTGCAGAAGAAAGCCATTCAACCCTTCAAGCCTGCACCAGCTATGCAACAGAGCATCTCATCCAGACCTTATCCCTTCATCCCACTTGTTTATATCACTAATCCCTCTCACCTACACATCTTGGGATTCTAAGGGACAATTTAGCCAATCCACCTAATGTGCACATTTTTTGAACTCTGGAAGAAACAGGAGCACCCGGAGGAAACCTACGCAGACAGAGGGAGAACATGCAGACTCCACACTGACAGTTCCCTAATGCTGAATTGAACCCAGGTCCCTGTGGCACTGAGGCAGCAGTACTAAACACTGTGTACCCATGTAAATTTCACCCTTTCAAATGGGTTTTCAATTCTCCTTTGAATGTCATATTGCAATCTGCTTCCATTACATATTGAGGCAATGTATTCCAGATTACAATTCATTCCATAGTTTAAAACAAATCCCCTTCCACCCTGCCCTCTCTCCCATATTCTTTGTGAATAATTTTAAACTAATCTATCATCCAGTTAATGACCTCCCTGCTAGTGGAAACAGCATTGTTGGTCATTATTGTTTCTTGCATGCTATACAGAAAGTGTAGAATGTAGTGTTACAGTCGTAACTAGAATGTAGAGAAAGATCAACTTAATGCAAGGTAGATCCATTCAAAAGTCTGTCAGCAGCAGGGAAGAAGGTGTTCTTCAGTCATTGATATGTAAGCTCAGATCTTTATATATTTTTCCCAAAGACAGAAGGTGGAAGAGAGAATGTCCAGAGTATGTGGTGTCCTTAATTATGCTGGCTGCTTTTCCAAGGCAGTAGGAAGCGATGTCAATGGGTGGGAGATCGGTTTGCGCAATGGACTGGGCTTCGTTTACGACCATTTGTAGTTTCTTGTAGGACTCATACCAAGCTGCGATACAGCCAAAAGAATGCTTTCTATGATGCATCTGTAAAAGTTTGTGAGAGTTGTAGCCTCCTGAGAAAGTAGGCGGGCTTTCTTAACTATAGTATCGGCATGAGGGACCAAGATAGTTGTTGGTGATTTGGACACCTAAAACATGAAGCCTTCAACCATTTCTACTTTGTCCCCGTTGATGTAGACAGGGGCCCCCCTCCTCTGCACTTCCTGAAGCCGATGAGAATTTCCTTCATTCTGTTGACATTGAGGGAGAGATTATTGTTGTTGCACCAGTTTTTCGGATTCTCTATCTCATTCCTGTACTCTGTCTCATCATTGTTTGAGATCCGACCCAATATGCTGGTGTCGTCAGCAAGTTTGAAAATTGAGTTGGAAGGGAATTTGGCCACACGGTCATAGGTGTTCTTAGAGAAGTCAACTCAGTCACCTGGAGTGTGCTGCAAGGAACTGAAGATCCTCTCCAGTGACAAACAGAAGGAAAATCATCCAACATCTGGCCTGGTGCATTGAGCTGTGAAGGGGTTAAGGAGGTAGGTTAACTGGCCATTTGCTTCTTTGACACTGGCAGGCTGCAGAAGAAGTGTCCCCCATGGGTGTTCAGGAATATTTAGGCTGGGGACAAGATGTTTACCTCAGCATTCTCCTCCTCAGCTGCCCCTTGTAACCCTGGAAAACTGAAAATCATCCCTGACATGGTGATTTCAGGAAGCTTTGTGACCAACATCTGCATTCCTGCCTGGCAGCTGTGAAAATTTTGAACTGATCAGGTCACCGTGTCTCCCTGGATAGCTGGCAAGTTTTTAAATCACTGCTAGCTTTATTCTGCAGCAAAGATTTCCTTTATCTCTATTAGAAGCTGCAAAAATTGAAATGAAACTACTTCTTCCCTTTGAATAAGCCACATCTATCAATTAGGCTTAGTGTCTACATAAACATTACGGTTAGGAACAATGAGGAAATGAGATGCATTCAAGTATGAAGAGAAACATAACTGACTGGTGCCGGAGTAAGTGGTCAATAAAAACTATTTCAAAGAACTGCATTGTGAAATTGAAAGAGTCAAAGGTGTTTAATGAACTAGAGAGTTTGAAAGGATTCAGCTTTCTAGGAAGGTTTAGAAACTTCAGGTAAAAGATATATTGTGCTGACAACCATCCTCCCCCACCCCCCTTCACCACAATGAAATTGACACCTCCTCTCTGTCAGATGACTACAAAGGGGTCTGCTCACACCTGAAGCTTCTATATAAATATTGCGGTTAAGAACAATGAGGAAATGAGATGCATTCAAGTGTGAAGAGAAACATAACTGACTGGTGCCGCAATAAGTGGTCAATGAAAGCTAGTTCAAAGAACTGCATTGTGAAATTGAAAGAGTCAATGGTGTTCAATGAACTAGAGAGTTTGAAAGATTTTCTAGGAAGGCTTAGAAACTTCAGATAAAAGATATATTGTGCTGACAACCATCCTCTCCCACCCTCCCTTCACCACAATGAAATTGACACCTCCTCTCTGTCAGATGACTACAAAGGGGTCTGCTCACACCTGAAGCTTCTGGCCATCCTTTTTTCTGAGGAAATCCCTTCAGCAGAGTACACAATCCCCATCCTGGTGTTGATGTTTCCATAGGTTTTTGCATTGAAAGGATTTATTGACAGAAAACCTCTGCCAATACAAAAAAACAGAGAATTCTCCAGAACATAGAAATGCCAGAAGCTGTTGATAAGTTAGCTCCAAATCACTCATAGCCAAACTCAGTGGACCTGCTACTGCACCAATCTCCTCAAACCCAATGCAAGTGGATATGTTAAGTTAAAATTCTGTCCTATAATTTGATAATTGCCAGACATCTCATTATCATCAAATATTTCCCATTTTTAAAATGGAGGTTAATATATACTCTCCATTTGTCCAGTTGAATAGAACTTTAACAATACTCAATACTTAACACCATCAGGACAAAGCACTTCACTTGATTGATACCCCATCCACTGCCTTAGTTATTCATTCCCTCCACAACTGAAGCACAGCCTTGTATACCATCTATAAAATGCACTGTAGCAACTCTCCAAAGCTCCTTCAACAGCACCTCTCAAATCTGTGACCTCTACCGCTAAGAAGGACAAGGACAGCAGATGCATGGAAATACCACATTTGCGGGTTTCACTCCAAGTCACTCACCATCCTGACTTGGAAACATATCGCCAGTGTGTCTTTGGGTGAAAATCCTGGAACTCCCTCCCTAACATCAGGTTGTGTGCACCTACACCACATGGACTGCAGTGGTTCAAGAAGATAGGTCACCCACCACCTTCTCAAGGGCAATTAAGGATGGACAATAAATACTGACATTGCCAGCGAGACCCACATCCTGTGAACCAATAAATAAAAACAAACTTGCACAAAACTTACAGTATTAACATCCTTCATGGATGTTACAAAGCAGAAGTTACATAATGATAACGTTCTCCTTCTTCCTGGAACACATTAACATCTGTTAGTTTCAAACAAGCCACAGCGAGGAATGGAATTGTATGAGGAATGGTTGAGGACTCTGGATCGGTACTTGAAGGATGAGGGGAGGCCTTGTTGAAACTTACAGAATACTGCAAGGCCTGGATAGAGTGGATGTGTTTCCACTCGTAGGAGAAACTAGAACCAGAGAGCACAACCTCAAGCTAAAGGGACAATCCTTTAAAACAGGGATGAGAAGGAATTTCTTTAGCTAGTGAGTGGTGAATCTGTGGAACTCTTTGCCACAGAAGGCTGTGGAGGTCAGGTCATTGAGTGTTCTTTAGAACATAGAACATAGAACATAGAACATTACAGCACAGAACAGGCCCTTCGGCCTTCGATGTTGCGCCGACCAATATAAAAAGCAATGCCCCTCCAAACTAAACCATTCCCTTCTCTTCCATATACTTATCAACTAACCTCTTAAACGCCACCAAACTTGGCGCATCTACAACTGCTGCAGGCAGGGCATTCCACTCCCGAACCACCCTTTGGGTAAAGAACCTACCTCTGATATCCGTCCTATAACTATCACCCCTTAATTTAAAGCTGTGTCCCCTCGTGCTAGCTTTTTCCATCCTAGGAAAAAGGCTATCACTGTCCACCCTATCTAAACCTCTAATCATCTTATATGTTTCGATCAGGTCTCCTCTTAGCCTCCTCCTTTCTAACGAAAACAACCTCAAATCCCTCAGCCTCTCCTCATAAGACCTGCCCTCCATACCAGGCAACATCCTGGTAAACCTCCTCTGTACCCTCTCCAATGCCTCCACATCTTTCTTATAATGTGGGACCAGAACTGCACACAATACTCCAAGTGCGGCCGCACTAGAGTTTTGTACAGTTGCAACATGACGTTGCGGCTCCGAAATTCAATCCCCCTACCAATAAAAGCTAAGACTCCATATGCCTTCTTAACAACCTTCTCGACTTGACTGCCTACTTTCAGGGATCTATGCACATACACACCAAGATCCCTCTGTTCATCAAGACTACTAAGAATCCTACCATTAGCCCTATACTCTACACATTTATTATTTCTGCCATAGTGCATTACCTCACACTTTTCCACATTAAACTCCATTTGCCACCTTTCGGCCCAGCTCTGCAACTTGTCCAAGTCCCTCTGCAAACTATAACACCCCTCTTCATTATCTACCACTCCACCGACTCTATCTATGTTTAAGATAGATAGATAGGTTTTTGATTAATAAGGGGATCAGGGATTTTAGGGAAAAGGCAGGAGAATGGGGATGAGAAAAATATCAGCCACGATTGAATAGCAGAGCAGACTCGATGGGCTGAATGGCCCTATTCTTATGGAAGCTGTGGTGAGAATGTCTGAGAGTTCTGGTGACATGGCCTTAATTGAACAAGACTGAATAAAGCTCTTAAATCTCATGTGCAGAAAGGGGAAGGCTGCTCTGAGGGAATGGAGAAGAGCAAACATATATTTCAAGTCTCATCACCCAGCAGTCTCACTAATGATGCTAAACAAGACTGTAACGTAATGATTCATTCCAACACAGCAGTTTCCATTTTCCAGAGATGCAGCTGAAGTCAAAATTTGACTCTGATTTGAATGCTAATGTGCAGAGGGATGCAGCCAGGGTATCAAACTTGAGTAAGTGTTGCTGAGTCTGGTCCTGCTCTGACACGTCACACCTACTGAAAGCTTTTACAATATCAACTTTATTCGATGTGGAATCTCATGGATCGCTTCTTCTTTTAAAATAGTAACATTGTTTCTAACAGCGCAGTAGGTGTACCTGCAGCTAAGACCATAAGATACTGGAGCAGAATTAAGCCATTCAGCCCATTGAGTCTGCTCCACATTCAATCATGGCTGGTAGGTTTCTCAATCCCATTCTCCTGCTTTTTCCCCGTAACCTTTTATTCCCCCTTACTAACCAAGAACCTATCTATCTCTGCCTTCATGTTTTTGCTACAAACATCATCAGGGCAGGATACAATGTCCTGGGTTAAATAAAAGAAAAAAACACCTTTGAGGGATGTAATGTGGCCTGCTTGTCAGGAGCTTGTATTGACAGAGTTTGCAGCATTTTACTGAGGTTGTTTCATTTTTACAGGACTGCAGCATCCAGAGATGCATCCGCCCACATGCCTCTTAGCAAATACCCTCTTCCTGCCCCCTCCCTCCCCAGCTGAGTTCACATCTTACGCTGGCAGCCAGTTAATTCGGGGGCTGATCGTGGTTGAAAGCGCACAGAGTCAGAAAGTCATAGAGTCATACAGGTTTACAGCATGGAAACAGGGCATTTGGTCCAACTTGTCTATGCCACCCCTTTCTTTAACCCCCCCAAGCTAGTCCCCACATTTGTCCCATATCCCTCGCTACCCATTTTACCCATGTAACGATCTAAATGCTTTGTATATCACATCCGCTCCTAGGCTCATCAATCGTGTGTGCCTGAGGGCACAATGTTCAGGCCACAGGATAAGGTGTTGGCCAATGACTTCCTCAGGCCTATCTCAAGATTCATTGAGATTGTGGCTGATCTGAAACGTAACTTCACATATCAATCTTTGCCCCGTGTCCCTTGGTACCTATTGTTAGCAAAAATCTATCAGTCTCGGATTAAAAAGTAAACGTCGATCCAGTATCAATTTCCATTGACAGAAAAGTTCAAAGCTTCAGTCTGAGTGTGAATAAATATTTTCTAATTTCAATCCTGAGAGATCTGGCTCTAATTTTCAGACTATGGATTGGAATTCTATAATGTCATCAGTCCTACCACTGCTGTCAGAATGGAGAATTTGCACTTAGCCAAATCTCCAGTGGGAGCAGAGAATCCCAGCTAAGGGTGAGGTTGGAGAATTCTGGCTTATACCCCATCTATGAAATGGTGGTATATGGGCTGATTTACACGTGATTCCAGTTCCACAGCAATGTGGTTAACAGCGTTAGCACTGCTGTCTCACAGCGCTGGGGACCTGGGTACAATCCCGGCCTCTGGTGAATGCCTATGTGGAGTTTGCATGTTTTCCTCGTGTCTGCGTGCGTTCCCTCTGAGTGCTCCGGTTTCTTCCCACACTCCAAAGATGTGCGGATTAGGTTAATTGGCTATGCTAAATTGATTCTTAGTGTCATGGGGACTACGAGGGTAAATATGTGGGGTTATGGGGATAGGGTGGGATTGTTTTCCAATCCCAGGTTTAATGGGCCAAATGGCCTCCTTCTGCACAGTTGTGATTCTATGAAACTTTTAAAAACGTAAGGATTAAGTTAGTATGTTTATTTATTAGTCTCAAATGGACTTACATTAACAATGTAATGAAGCTAATGTGAAATTCCACTAGTCTCCACACTTGGTGCCTATTCAGGTCAATGCAACTAACTAGCATATCTTTCAGAATGTGGGAGGAAATCAGAGCTCTCGGACAAACCCATGCAGATACAAGGAGAATATGCATACTCCACACAGATAGTGACTCAAACCGGGAACCTAGCACTGTGAGGCAGCAGTGTTCATCACTGTGCCACTATGCTAAAGACATTCAACCAGCGTGCTATTCAGTTGAAAGGCAATAAATGCTGATCTTACTATGTAATGTCCACATCCCATGAAGGATTTTTTTTAAATGAGCTTGTCTAGATTAGATTAGAACAGAATAGAGAGGCGTTGGATGGCTGGTGCAGACATGATGGGCCAAAGGGTCTCTTTTTGTGTGACTGACTCTAAAAGGGTACCATTTCATTAGTCCTTTCGATGCTTTTCTGCATCTGTTCGTGACATTTTCATGATCAATGTACCTGGACTGCAAATCTCTTTGGACCTTTTCTATTTCAAACTTTTCATACTTAAAATGATTCCCTTCTATCCTTTTTAGATTCAAAGTGGATTCCCTCATTTTTGCTGGCATTAAATTCCATTGGCCCTGGTTTTTTCTACGTTTTAAATCTAAAAATATCCCTTTGTGTCTCTTTGCTTCCATCTAAATGGCTTTCAATCAGTGGATATGTTGCATTCTATCCCATCATCGAACTTGTTGATAAATGCAGTGAACGGTTAAAATCCAACAACTGTCCTGATTTCACAGAAAGGTTACAGCACAGAGAGAGGCCATTCAGCCTGTCATGTCTGCACCAACTCTCCAAATGAACAATTCATCTCGTGCCATTCCCCTGCCTTCTCCCTTTTTCTCTTTCAGATAATGAGCGAATTTCCCCCCAAATGCCTCGATTCAATCTGCTTTCACTACACTCTCAGGCAGTGCCTTCCAGATCTTAATCGTTTAATCAATACGTGAAAGCTTTTTCCTCCTGTTGCTTTTGCTTTTTTTGCCTACGACTTTAAACCTGGGCCCTTTTGTTCATGATCCTTTTATGAGGGGAACAGTTTTGCCCTACTGTACACCATGGCACAGTTGTTAGCACCGCTCCCTACGGTGTCGGGGACACGGGATCAGTTCTAGTCTTGGATGACTGTGTGGGTTTGCATGTTCTCCCTGTGTCTGCATGGGTTTCCTCAGGGTGCTCTGGTTTCCTCAGCTCCTTCCCTCTGCCATCAGTTTTTGAATGGACCTACCTTGTGTTAAGTTGATCTTTCTTTACACCCTAGCTATGACTGTAAAACTACATTCTGCACTCTCTATTTTCTTTCTCTATGCTTTGTTGATATAGCACACAAGAAACAATACTTTTCAATGTATATTAGTACATGTGGCAATAATAAATCAAATCAAATCAAAAACCCAGACTATTATATCAATTCTGTCTGAATTACCAATGGGTCTAGCGTTAATTCTACGAACCATATATTCTTCACATTGTTGATCTGTGCTGAGAACTGAGTTTCTGACATACAATTGAGTTTCACCTTGGTTCATGGGGTTATGTGTTAAATGAATGTAATTGTGTGTCTTCCTGGCATGCTCCCAGAAATACACAGGTCTAGTCGATCCAAGGTTGTGTGTAATACAATGACACATGCAATGAAGGAATCGATAAAGCGATTGGAAATCAATTTGAAATCACCAGAATTGATGTGAACTTGCATTTTTTGACCCTATTCTCGGTATGAATCAACCCTTGATAAAGGTAAGTCTTTCTGAACGAGGTGTAACTGGGTTTGAATCAGCGCACAAGTTCATTGATGAAGTGCGACCCAGACCCTGAAAAGTTCATTTTACATATGTAGAACCACAGGTTTCACTATTCCCTAATAAATACATTTCCAAAGGAAAAATAAGTTTTAAAATTTACTTTTTGATATTTTAGCTTCTACCTTAATCTCTAGTGTACATCCCAAATTTATATTTTGAGTTCTGTAAAATTATAACAAGTTTCTTTTCTTCTATTCATCTGCACGTTCTCTCCATGTTTGCATGGGTTTCCTCTGGGTGCTCTGGTTTCCTCCCACAGTTCAAAGACGTGAAGGTTAGGTGCATTGGCCATACTAAATTCTCCCTCAGTGTACCCGAACAAGTGCCGAAGTGTGGAGATTAGGGAATTTTCTCAGTAACTTCATTGCAGTGTTGATGTAAGCCTATTTGTGACATTGACAAATAAACTTTAAGACTTTAAGAATCTCTGAATTGAAAAAGAGTCCATTCAGCCCATGAAGTATGTATTGACTTTCTGACAGAGTATTTCACACAAGCTCCTTCCTCTACTTTTGTGTGCAATCCTATGCATTTACCATGGCCAATCCACCTAACTTGCACATTTTGGATAGTGGGAGGAAACCAGGCACTCGGAGAAAGTCCACACAGACGCAGGGTGAAAGTGTAAACTCCACACAGTCACCCAAGGCACAATTGAACTCGTTCTTCAGAGCTGTGAGGTAGTAGTATGAACAATTGTGCCACTATACTTCCCATTCATTCACAGTATGTGGGCACCACTGACTGGACCAGCACTTATTGCCCATCCCTAATTGCCCTTGAGTGCAATTTAGTGTCAAACACATTTTTTTAGGTCTAGAATCACATGTAAGCTGGGCATTAGTGAACCAGATGGGTTTTTACAACAATCAATTTAATTACAGATTTTTATTGAATTCAAATTCTGCCATTTGCCTTCTGCCAGAATTCAAATTCAGGTCTCCAAAGTGGTCAGAATTCAAACTCATGTCTCCTAGGTCTCTGGATAACCAGTCCACTGATAATACCACTCGCCTTTGCCTGCCCCTCTATGGTGAAACCTGTTGTAGCATTTTGATTCACTTTAAGAATTTGTCATCGCGATTCGTTGCTTGTCTGCTTGATGGCATTACTTATCTGATTTGATTTATTATTGTACAAATACATGGAATACAGTGAAATGTATTGTTTCTTGCACGCTATACAGACAAAGCATACTGTTCATTGAGTACATGTGGGAGAAGGAAATGAGAAAGTGCAGCCAAAGCTGGGGTGTAGCAAAAGGTCAACTTATTGCAAGGTAAGTTCATTCAAATATCTGACAGCAGCAGAGAAGAAGCTGTTCTTGAGTCGGTTGGTATGTGACCTCAGACTTTTATATCTTTTCCCCAATGGAAGAAAGTGGAAGAGAGAATGTCCAGAGCATGTAAATGCTGGCTTATTTAAGCTGGCTATTTTTCCGAGGCAGCAGGAAATGTAGACAGAGTGAATTTTATCATTCCGCCTGCCATGAATTGGAGTAGGTGAGAAGTGGACCATTGGAAAGGTCCATTGACCTTGGCCTGATTTTCTGGTTTTGGGGCAAGCCAGGCCGGAACATTCTGCCCGATGGATGGGATGCTAGTTCGCGAGATAGTAGTTTCTTGTGGTCGTGGTCAGAGCAGAAGGTACACCAAGCTGTGATACACTTGGATAGGATGCTGTCTATGGTGTTCTATCACTGTAATTAAGCACAAGAGATCTCCTGGACAATTCCCAGCTTGGATGACTGTCGCTGTGGAGTTTGCACATTCTCCTCGTGTCTGTCTGGGTTTCCTCTGTGTGCTCCGGTTTCCTCCCACAGTTCAAAGATGTGCGGGTTAGGTCGATTGGCCATGCTTATATTGACCATTAGTGCCCTGGGATGCGTATGTTAAAGGGATTAGCGGGTAAAGTATGCAGGGATATGGGGTTAGCCTGGGTGGGATTGTGGTCAGTGCAGACTCGATGGGTTGAAGGACCTCTTTCTGCACAGTAGGGTTCTATGATGCAGTTTCAAAATTGAATTAATGCTGGGAAAGGTGAAGTATAATGCCAGAGAGATGGTTCGATATTGGTCCAAGACACTTTGACACTGATCACACTGACCACAAAACCCAAACTATTATATTAGCTGTGTTTGAATTACAGTGTTAATACTATTGACCATCAATATTCTTCACATTGTTGACCTGCCTAAAGGTGTGAAATTTTGTATGCTATCTAATACTAATCTTGTTGCATGGGGAAATATATTAAATGAGTATTTATTATCTTGCTTCTCCCTGGCATGTTTCCAGGAATACATGAGTCTAATCCATTCAAAGTTGTATGTAATACAATAATGTACTAATGAAGGAGACAATAACATCAGCTTAGCTGTGATGGAAGGTCGTCGGTCTGAAACACTTGGCAGGATTTTGGGTGTTGGCATCAGGTCCCCATCTTTGGAGTAAAAATTGCTAGTGACAGCATGGCAATGTTTAATCATCAATCAGCCAATTAGTAACCAGAGAACAGGCTTACTATCCAATTAAAGACGACAGTTGGGATGGATAGCCAATAGGAGGTGCCCTATGACTGGAAAAATCCAGTACTCTGACATTATTTGGTCTTTAATTTTCATTGATTGGCTATCTGTTGCTTGCAAGTGGCAAATCCTACTGTCCTATTCTCATTTCCAGAAAAAAGAGCCATGGAGGGAGTGGTATCGACAAGCTGGCATGCCAGCAGTTGGAAATCTTTGTGTCATACCTCTGCTCATGCTCATTTCCCCCATTAGCAGTTAAAGATCTGTGGGGCGGTGGGGGGAGGGTGATCTTATTGGCTTATCGTGCCAATCAATCAAAATGATGAGCCAATAAGATCAGGCGAGAAGCAAAAAATTGGGGTTTGCGCTCGGTTTATCGTCTTTTGCGATGTTACCAGTCCCGTTCTGCCAGCAAAATCAGCCTCACTCAGGTGCAGTTGGAGATTGGAGTGGCTGCGCAATGGCGCCTCTAGAGCTCAGCAGCCGGCTTCTTGGTGTGAATCAGCTCCGTCCCTCCCCCTGCTGGAGAGAATCACATCTGGGTTCTTTATTTCTCGAAGCGCCATCAGAGAGCACATAAAGAAAAGTGGGAGCTTGCCCAAAAATTGGACGTGATTCTCTCCTGTTTTCAAGCTCATTCAGCACTTAGAATATTTTAGGTAAGATCACCCCCTCTCCCCCATTTTTTATCACTGCTTCTCTCTCCATAGATGCTACCTGACCCAGTAGGCAGGATTTTACAGCCTTGCTAGAGCAAGACTGGAAATTCCTGCCCGAGGTCAATTCCATTGACCATCCTTTGGCCACTCCGAATCCATGGCAGGCAGGCTAGTAGAATTCCAGCAACTGGGTAATTCCAGATTTTACCTCTGATTTCCAACATCTTCAGGAATTTGCTTTTGCAATAACAATGAGATGCTCGGTGGGATGTGTCACTTGATAGGGTTAAGTGTTCCTCCAATTGTTTTCAAATTGCAATATTGGTTCCTGAGGCAAATGGAAAACCTTATTCAAAAAATAAAATTCAAATGGGCGAAGTTCAACTTGCTACACAATAGAAAAAAAATAGAAGAAGGTGGCTGATTGAAAGAGAGGAGGAGGTCACAAAGATCTAAATTGTTTCACAAAAAGGGTGAAACCCCTTCTCTTTCATATTGGTACACTGCCTTGTGTACTATCAGTTGGAGACACAAAGTCAGCGTTGTTTTTTAATCATTTGTGGGATATGGGTATCGCTGGCTGGCCAGCATTTATTATCCATCCCCCACAGCCCGATGCCAGCTGAGAATCAACAACATTGCTGTGGATCTGGAGTCACATGTAGGTCAGGCCAGGTAAGAACGGCAGATTTTCTCCCCTAAAGCATATCAGTGAACCAGATCGGTTTTTCTGACAGTTGACAATTGTCTCAGGCCAGGTAAGGAGAGCAGATTTCCTTCTCTATAGGACATTAGTGAAGCAGATGGGTTTTCCCGACAATCGGCAATAGTTTGCTGGTCATCAGTAGATTCTTAATTCCAGATATTTTTTATTGAATTCAAATTCCACCATCTGCCGTGGTGGGATTTGAACCCGGATCCCCAGAACATTAGCTGAACTTCTGAATGGATAGTCTAGCAATAACGCCATCGCCTTCCCAAAATAAATAACTGCTGCACTTACCTAGTGGACCACTCACAATACTGAACGCCATCTTGGTATGTCAGTCCAGGTGGGGCTTCTAATGACGTGCAAAATGGCTGCTATGTTCACCTGATTATTCACCTGTGCATGGGTATATTTTCACGTCTGGTTTGATGACTGCGGCCCAAAAATGGATTCTTATATACTCTCAGCAATTACTCCAATGTGACAGTACTTTCTTCAGTTGGAGAATGGGGTGGATAAAGAAACTAATAAGAAAGCACTAAGAATAATTGAATTGATCCCTGGTTACCTTCCCCCTCAGGATGAGGAATGACTTCAGGAGGTTATTGGTTGCTTGATTGGTCAGGTAGATTCCAGGGGAGCTGACACATAGCGTGATTTTAGAATGAAGAGTGAGGGGATAAAAAGCTTAAATGATGAAACTTAAAAAGATGCAGGGATGTAGACTGAGGAGTTGAGACACAAAAATCTTTGAAGTCCATAAACTTGAGTTCAATCAAATCTTTAAAAGCCTTCACCATTTCCGAGTTTAAAAATAGAGTTCATGTGTTGTTCAGTAATCATTGTACACCTTCTTATTTTCCTCTAATTCTACAGCTTTCAGTGGGGCTCGTGATGGTCTCCAGCCAATCACGAGTCTCCAAAGTCCTTTCTTTGCGTAATCAGCCCTGCACAGAAAATTGGCATGGACTTGATGAGCATATCAAAATTTCAAACTGATTAATGGGCCTGGGAGGCCATTCTCTGAACCCACTCGTGTCTCCCTGTCCCCTATCCCCGCTAGGAAAGGCCTCCTCCAACAGGGTTTACAACAGCTCCCAATCAATATGTGCTCACTCTGCTGGTGTGGACAGAGGCTATTGAGGACCCCCAGGAAATTGGGAGCAAGGAGGTTGATCTTTTTGCAGTGCAAGCCTGGCAGTGCCAGCCAGGCACCCTGGCACTGCCCAAAGGGCAGCTTGGCACTGCCCACCAGACACTGTGCAAAGGGAGCGGGACCAGAAGAGGCAGGGCATATTGAGGGCGCAGTCTATTGAGTGGTGATCAGTGCTGGCATGGATCTACTGCCATTCTGCAATGAAATGGCTTGGAGAGGAAATGAGGAAACGATTGGGTCTGGCCAGGTGGAGGGGGAAGGGTTGGCCACAAATTGGGAGACAGTGTTGGGGCTGTACAGGAAGGGTTCAGGACTGGCTATGGGGGGGAGATCAGGACTGGTGGGTGTGGACGGGGTAGATACAATGAGCGTTTGCCATGGGGGTGGCTTGTGGGGTGAGGGGGGGGTAATTTGGTAGGCCAACGGTCAGGGGAGAAAGCCAGTGATTTGGAGGGGGAGACCAACGATTGGGGAGGGAGTGAGGAAGATATCAGAAGGCCTGTGATCGGGAGACCAGTAGTAGGGTGAGGGGGGCCAGAGTGCATCTGCAAATTTCCCCAACTGACAGATTGGTGCATACGCAGTGGCTCGCTCAGCATGCTGATTCCGGCTTCTCAAGTGAGATGAAGGCCTATCCCTCCATTTTCCAGTGTGAATACCTCTGAGGTACTCTGCATTGTGCAGTGTCAAAGATTCATTCAAGTACATACACCCCAAAAAAGGGAAGAAATTCTCTTGTTTTCTCACCCGTTGGGCACTTAGCTTTTTTTGAGTGAATACTGGCCTTTTTGTTTCCGTATGGTCCATTCTCCAACGCACATGGAAATTATTTGAAGATGGGGACATGTGAAATGTTTAATTTTATTTTAACCGCTATAGATGATTTTCAGAAAAGAAATGTTCTTTTGAGTGAGATTCCAAATTGGTTTGTACTTGTCAAGTAATAATTGCCCCACTAATCAGACATAGAAATATCAAAAATAGAAGCGGGAATAGGCCATTCAGCCCTTCAAACCTTGATTTGCTATTCATTTTAATCATGGCTGATCATCAAATTTGATATCCTGATCCCCAGTCCCCCCAGATCCCTTGATCCATTTATCCCCAAGAACTATATCTAATTTCTTCTCAAAATCACACAATGTTTTGACCTCAACTACTTTCCATAGTAGTGAATTCCATTCATTGCCCTCTGGGTGAAGAAATTTCTCCTCACCTCAGTTATAAAAGGTTTATCACTTATCCTCGAACTATGACCCCTAGTTCTGGACTCCTCCACCATCGGGAACATTCTTTCTGAATCTACCCTATCTAATACTGTTAGAATTTCGTAAATATCTATGAGATTCCCTCTCACTCTTCTCAATTCCAATGAATATAATCCTAACTGACTTAGTGTCCCCTCATATGACAGACCATCCCAGGAATCAGCCTGCTAAAACTCCGCCATACTTCCTCTATAGTAAAAACATCTTTCCTCACATAAGAAGATAAAACTGCACACTATACTGTGGTTTATTTCTGATTTAGTGATCAGAAGATTGAGTGGAGAGCTTATTCTAGACAATGGATTTATTAGGGGGTTTTCCAGGGGACTTCCCTCTGGTTCTACGTATTGAGAGTTGAACACAGCTAATCCAAAGATTTGCAAAAGACAGTATGCAAAAAGACATTTTTTATTTGACGCATATGCATTGGGTGAGAGACAGCCAGAGGATTTCAATGCCTATCTGTCATTACAGTACATTTGTAAAGCAGATATACCTTTTTCAAATGTTCATTTCTCCAGCCCAACATATCATTCAAACTGGATGATCCAATCACATTAGTATAGGTTGTTTACCTTGGCCAATAGCATTTTATCTTCTAGCAGAACTGAGAATTCATTGGTCAACCAGACCTAGAAGTTCTCTCCACTCATTGCTTAGCAAACTGACCTATACAAATCCGATAGATTCAAAAGTTGCCCTCACTACCTGCAAACAATGAGAACGGAGAAGGAATCATTTCCATCTGCCTGTCAGCTGCCTCCTTATCAGCTGAGTGTGTGCCTATTCACTGCAACCACAAGCAAAATGTTTCTATTCATTTGAAAACCTTGATAGTTTGCAGCTCAGTGTCTCCTATTGATAATAGCAAATATATTCCACACTTCATTGTTTCCAAAGAATGTGGCCTGATTAACTCTGCACATTTTCCATGATGATTTGGGGCAGACTGCATCTTGGCCAAAGCTTACAAAACGTTTGAAAATACATTTCAACTCTACAATTCTTACTCAAAAATTTCTACCAATGATTATTTATGTGTCTTTGCTTGATATATATATATGCAAGGCACTTTGTGATTCCTTGTTGTATATATAAGGCTCACTGTGATTCTGATTCTAAATTAGTCTACTTTGTTTTAACAGTTTTCAAAATCCTCGGGTTTTCTGTACCCGCTTCTACAAGGTTGATAAGGCATGGAATACCTTCCCAAAAACCGATATCGACAAGAGTAGGGTGAATGAACAAAGAAAACAAAGAACAAAGAAAAGTATAGCACAGGAACAGGTTCTTCAGCCCTCCAAGCCCGTACAAATCATGATGCCCTAATTAAACTGAAAAAAACTTTCTGGTTTACTCAGTCCACATCCCTTCATCGCCTCCCTATTCATCTACCCATCCAGATGCTTCTTAAGCATTGCTAATGTGCCTGCTTCCACCACCCTCTTTGGCAGCATGTTCCAGGCACCCACCACACTCTGCATGAAAAACTTTCCTCTATATATCCTCCTTTAAACTTTCATCTTACCCCACTAATCAGACACAGAAAGATCAGAAATAGAAACCATTCGACCCTTCAAGCCATACCTCCTTGTAATTGACACTTCAACTCTGGGGAGAGAAAACCTCTGACTATCCATCCTGTCTACGCCTCTCATAATTTTGCAGAATGGATCTTTTTCAGACAGCAAAAGGCACAGCGGAAAATCTTTTTATGCTGTAGTTCTTCAGCCAAACTGGCACTGCTTAAACAGTTAAAGGCTACTCGGGGAAGTCTGCACAGACCATTGAGATGCTGTGTCGACAGAGTGACTTCTGAGCCTTTTCCACAGCACTACCCGAACAATCAGGTCAAAAGACTTCTCGAAGGTAATTGGAATACAGTCTGGGCAAGGACACCTTCATCATGTGATTGATGAATGCAGTTTGCGAATTTCAGTAAATGAGATTGTGTCGTGGTTACATCTGAAAGCAAATTGTTTGACATTGAGTATCTGATTACAATTTAGATATTCACAGTCATGGCTGTAAGTCATCCCGAGATCTGACAGAGACTGGTATTAAAGAGGTTGGTTCGCAATTACCTTGCATCTGACATAAAAACCTGACTTAATGATGGAAAAATATCCATATTCATCCCTGTTGAAATAATTTGAAAGGCAACTTTGTGATGCAAGTAGGAACACACAACTGATTCTAATGGTGAACAAATAAGGCTGCAAATGAAATTGCTACTGTTAATGAAGAGGGGCAACATTACACTGATTTGCTGAATATCTTCCAACTGAATGTATTAGATTACAATGTACTATACAAAATCCATAGTGCAAAAACAAACCAATCAATTCAACAAGTCCATATCAGCGTTAATGGAGGGAGACGATGGTCTAGTGGTATTATCTCTAGATTGTAATTCCAGAAACGCAACAAATGTGCTGGGGACCTGGATTTGAATTCCACCATGGATGGTGGAATTTGAATTCAGTGTAAAAATTTAGAAGTGAGAATCTAAGGATGATCACAAAACTATTGTAGATTGTCAGAAAAACTCAATCTGGCTCTCTAATGTCCCTTAGGGAAAGAAATCTTTTATGCTTACATGGTCTGGCCTACATATAACTTTAGAGCCACAGCAATGTGATTGACTCTGAACTGCACTCTGAACAAGAGCAACTAGGGATGGGCAATAAATGCTGGCAGCCAGTGACGCCCAAGTCCCACAAATTGGAAAAGAATTATATTCCCCCATTATGGGCCTCCTTCCATCCTTTCTCACCATTATCTTCATCATATCCTGCTCCTTCTTCCTCATGCACTTGTCCAAGATCCCCTTAAATGCAACGATACTAGTCACATCAACTATTCATTATAGCAGAGATTTCCACATTTTAACCACACTCTGGGGAAGGAAATTTCCCCTGAATTCCCTATTTGATTTATCAATCTCGCGTCTGTGGTCTGACTTCAGGTCTCCTCCACAAGTGGAAAAATCTTTGCTATACCAATGCTAGAAAACTCTTTCATATAAACAGAAAATAGAAGAAGGAAGAGCCTGCTCTGCCATTCATTTTGATCATGGCTGTTCATCCAATTCAATAGCCCAATCCTGCCTTGCAGTCACCGCATAGTTAGAATGTAGAGAAAGATCAACTTAATGTGAGTTAGGTTCATTCCAAAGTCTGATGGCAGGAGGGAAGAAGTTGTTTTTGAGTCTATTAATACAGGATCTCAGATTTTTGTCACATTTTCCTGATGGAAGAAGGCGGAAGAGAGAACATCCAGGGTTTGTGGGGTCCTTAATTATGTTGGCTGCTTTGCCAGGGCAGGGGGAAGTGTAGTCAGAGTCAGTAGATGGGAGGCTGGTTTGAGTGATGGATTGGGCTTCATTCATGACCTTTTGTAGTTCATTGTGGTCTTGGAATGAGCAGGAGCCGTTAGCAAGCTGTAATACAACCAGAGAGAATGCTTTCTATGGTACATCTATGAAAGTTGGCGAGAGTTGTAGCTGACATACCAAATTTTCTTTTGTCTCCTAAGGTAGCAGAGATGTTAGTGAGATTTCTGCGTGGAATTTCTGGCCCTTCCCTTCCAGTTGGCAGGATATTTCAGCCCTGCTGAAGGTGACCCCACCCCCCCCCCCCCCCCCACCCCCGAGTGGGCTCCCCTGAGACAGCACTTTCCAAACCCATGGCCATCTAGAAGGAGAAGAGTATCAGATCCATGGGAATGCTATCACCAGCAAGTTCACCTACAAGCCCTTCATCACCCTGACTTGGAACTGTATCGCCATTCATTTATGCACTCCTATCAACGGGACCCGATGTGATGACCTCACCAGTTGGACCAGAGGCCATTGAGAACCTCTGAGAGATCAGCAGCTCTTGGGCAGATCGGTAGGGAGAGGAAAGCGGAGGGACTGCTGTGCACTCTGCAACAGCAATTGGGGGTGGTGGAGGGTTTCAATCTATCCAGATAGGAAGAGGGAGTTTGCAACCGGCCAGGGAGCCCCACAGAAGTAGTGGGGAGGAGGGGAGGGGTGGACACATTTAGACCAAACAGCTTAATTATAGCAGCAGAGACTGTGACAGGCCTCTGCTGCACTCAGAATACAGAAACATGCACAATTAAGCCCTTTGCTGCTATCAGCCGGTTTTCAAGTGATTTAGGCTCTACACAACCCCCCTGCTGGTGAATTTCAAGTCTGGTAAGAAGTCTCACAGCATCTCCACATTATGAATTTCAAATCCAACTGGTTTATTTAGTAGCACGAATGTTTGGAGCACTGCCCCTTCATCAGTTGAATCTCACCACTCACCTGATGAAGGAGCAGCACTCCGAAAGCTCGTGATACAAAATAAAGCTGTTGGAACAAAGAACAAAGAACAAAACAGCACAGGAAATAGGCCCTTCGGCCCAACGATCCTGTGCCGCCACCCCCGATGTTCCCACCTCTACCCGTGATCCCTGTCTATGTTTGTAGATCTATGGATTAAAAACCAAATTTGAGACAATTTAAGGAGAATTTGTTTTGCCAGTTAGCCTAAGAGCACATCTTTGGGATGTGGGAGGAAACCGGAACACCCGGAAAAAACCCACACAAGCACGGGGAGAATGCACAAACTCCCACAGACACAGGCCCAAATTCATGTATCTGCACAGCACAGCTATAGTCACTGAGCTTTTGTGTTGCCTATCAAATGGTCCAGGTCAAGCATACACTAATGACGTGAAGCACTAGGATACTCTCGAAAAAAATCCAAGAGCAGCCCTCTCACAACCCATCGCGTGTATGCCCCTCGTTAGACAACAAGGTGGACCGAAGCACCTGTGGGATAAAAACAAGTACATCAATATCATTATCTATTGACACACTTCCCAGGGACTCCCAAGGCTCATGATCCCTATTTTAAATCAGTTTTCTATACCCCTCCATTCCCATTCTGTTCATGTGCCCGTCTAAGTATTTCTTAAATAACTCCAGAGTACCTGCCTCCAACACTTTACTTGACAGCGCATTCCATACCCCTACCACCCTCTGTGTGAAAAAACTCCCTCTAGCATCCAAATTATACCTTACCAGGTTTAGAACCTGGTGTCTACATTCTCCACTCTCTCCTATCCTTCTCTATGAACGATAGGCTTTGTCTGTATCGCGTAGAAGTAAGTATACTTTTCACTGTAGACTAATACATGTGACAATAATAAATCAAATCAAATCAAACATGTATAGCTCAATCTTTAAACTGTTTTGTGATTACCATTTCCTAGATGTTCCTGTAAGCAACTGGGCTGGAGTTCCCGACCTTGCCCATAGCTGGAATTTTCCAATCCTGCTGCAGTGAAGGAAGATTTGGCTGAGTGCCAAATCCTCCGTTTCCACTGGCAGCGAGGCATGTAGTGGGACAAGAAAGGCTGGAGAATTCTGGATTGCTTCTCACATCTGCTCAGATTCATCTTGAATTACTGGATTGAAAAGTATATCCTCTCTGGTGGGTGTTTTGCTGAGAAGGCAATTAATGTTGCTTACATTGTAAAAATTCCATTCCACGAAATACGTTTTCAATCCCGTCTTGCCAATTTAGTTAAAACCTCCTCTGATTGTTATGCTACATCCTTTGCTGATTTTGGAGGTAAAAATAAATCTGAGTGCAAAAGCTGGAAATCTGAAATTAAAACAGAAGCAATAGAAATGTGTTGTAAGCACTCAAAAACAATGACAAGAGAAAGATTAATTTCAGGGAGCAATAAAAATAGATAGAGAATGATTTGGAGTCCCCCTTAAAGGGCAAAATAAGGAGGAAATCAAAAGTAACAAAAAATACCTTGGAATGGGTATCAAGCAGATGTACCAGAATGATAACAGGGGTGGGTGGCACAGTGGCACAGTGATTAGCATTGATGCCTCATGATGCCAGGGACTTGGGTTCAATTCCCAGCTTGGGTCACTATGCAGAATTTGCATGTTCTCCCTTCAGGTGCTCCAATTTTCTTCCACAGTGCGAAAGACGTGCTGGTTACGTGCATTGGCCATGCTGAATTCTCCCTTAATGTGTCCAAACCGGCATCGGAGTGTGGCGACTAGGGGATTTTCACAGTAACCTTCATTACAGTGTTAATGTGAGCCCACTATTGACAATAGTAAATGAATAAACTTTTATGTGGGACTTGAGTTACATGCGGAGACTACAACGGTTCAGATTGTTCTCCTTGGGGCAGAGAAGGTTAAAGGGGGATCTAATAGAGCAGTTTAAAAATTTATGTGGTTTTGAAAGCTTAATTAACAACTTATATTCATATATCTCTTTTAATGTAGTAAGACATTGCAAGGTGCTTCACAGCAGAGTAATGAGATTAAAAAATAATTGGCACAGAGATAATTAGGAGCCATGTGGTGTAGGTACGGGACAGAGCAGCACCGTGACACAGTGGTTAGCACTGCTGCCTCTCAGCTCCAGCAACCAGGTTCAATTCTAGCCTCGGATGACTGTGTGGACTTTGCATTTCCTCCAGGTGCTCCGGTTTTCTCCTGTAACCCAAAGATGTATGTATTAGGTGGATTGGCTAAATTGTCCATTAGTGCCCCAAAATTAGATGGATTAGCTATGGAAAATGTTAGGGTGAGAGGGATAGGGTGAGATTAGAGGTACTGGGTAAGGTACTTTGTCAGAGTGGTGGTGTAGACTTGAAAGACCTCTTCTGCATTCAAGGGTTTCGATAAATCTCAATTCTAATTCCAGATGTTTTGGTGAAGTGCATTTAATTTCCATAGGTATCCTGGTGGGAGTTAAACCTGCACCCACAGAGAGTTGTCCTGCCGCCTTCAGAGATTTGTATTTGTGACACTCAAGCTCTCAGTTTCTACATCCACTTTAAAATTTTACCATTTGTTTTATTCTCTTTCTCCCTTGCAAAATGCACCAGCACGTAGTCACATGTCTCTTTTTGTGCAATCCCTTTAACATTATTTCCTCCATGTTAAATAGCAGTCCCCTAGGTTCTACTGACATCCTTTCATTATAACTGAAAATCCATTGACACCAGTGGAAAGAAAGCTCGGTTATGAGTATAAATTAAGCGAACAGTGGTTAGCACCGCTGCCTCACAGTGCGAGGGACCTGGGTTTGATTCCTGGCTTGGGTCATTGTCTGCGTAAAGGCTGCACGTTCTCCCTGTGTCTGCGTGGGTTTCCTCTGGATGCTCTGGTTTCCTCTCACAGTCCAAAGATATGAGGGTTAGGTGGATTGGCCATCTAAGTTGCCCCTTAGTGTAAGAGGGACTAAATGCATGGGTTGTGGGGATAGAGTGGGTGGGATTGTGGTCAATGCAGACACTATGGGCTGAATGGCCTCCTTCTGCACTGTAAGGGTTCTATAATGCTCTATGATTCTACGGCTGACCCATATATACATATATGTATATATATACACACACACTTCCAGGCAGGTTGTGTTAAAATGACCCTCATCATTTAGCATCACCATGATAGCAGATGCCATGAATAAATAATGTGAATATCTGAGCCTGGACTAAAAGACACTGACACAGTGTTCTTGATTGGAGAAATGATTGAGAATGCATTATTCTGGCCTCTAAAATAATGGGAGCCATTAGAAGTCCAACTGGAGGGCCTGCTTCTGAAATTTACAATCATCAACTGAGACTAAAGATGAGAAGGAATATATTTTTCCCCCATTAAATATTTATAGAATGGATTCCCAATAAAGAGACAGTGTTGATTAAATCCATTAAAATAGCAGGATAATACTGATAATGAGAATGAGGCTTTATTAAGGAAATGTGTGTACTCAGCGCTTTTGAGAACAAATTGATTCTTGTGTTGCTGGGAGTCATTGATGTATATTCTGTGGAATGCACCCAGTCAGTCATCCAAGGGGGCGATCTCGAGCTCACGTTTGCCATCTGTGCAAATGCTGGTGGGGGCTCAAGATCTGGAACTTGTGGTTCTCATTGTTGAGATCGAGATCTCAAATATTACCCACGCCTTGCTGGTGACATCAGCAGGTCCATGCCCACGTTTCAAGTCTGGGGCCAAAATTCCCCCATCCCGCCCACCACTGGAATCATAGCTGGTGACACAGAAAATTTGGTGAACCGTTCAGGGTCCGTTGAGCCCGGGCAGGAATTTCCGGTCTTGGAGGTGCACAGAGCAAAGGAATCCCACCCTGACTGTCCAGACTTGAAACCTTAGCTCTGTTCTCTCCCCGTAGATGCTGTCAGATTTGCTGAGATTTTCCAGCATTCTTGTAAACGTTAGTATAACCAGAGCTCCATTACAGAGACATTAGGATTACTAAGACGTGGAACTGGATATTGAAGGAAATCAAAAAAATGGGAACTAGGAATAAGTAGCAGGTAGGTCTTTTAATTAAGGATATTATTAGTATAGTAGTACAAGATTACCTTAACTCAAAGGACTCAGACAGTCATAGAGTTTTACAACCTACAGAAAGAGACTTTTCAGCCCATTGTGTCTACAACAGCCATCAAGCTCCTATCTATTCTAATCCAGTTCCCCAGCACTTGTTTCATAGCCTTGCACACTGTGGCGGTTCAAGTGCAAAGCTAAATGTTTCTTAAATACTGAGGTGTTCACCATCAATTTTTGTTATTTCAATCAGTACATCCTACTCTCTGGAAAACTTTCTGTGACTCCTTCCACATTTCCATTTCTACACTCTGTAAGATACCCTGTTCATTTGTTCGTGTGTGTGTGCATGTGTGTTTGTGTCTGAGTGCACGTAATATTGAGGCCATAGAGGCATAGAAGTTTACAGCATGGAAACAGGCCTTTCAGCCCAACTTGTCCATGCTGCCTTCTTTTTGAAACTCCTAAGCTAATCCCAATTGCCCACATTTGGCCCGTATCCCTCTATACCCAATGTATCTATCTAAATGCTTTTTAAAAGATAAAATTGTACCTGACTCTACTACTACCTCTGGCAGCTTGTTCCAGACACTCACCATCCTCTAGACATTTTTATGTCTTTCTCCTCTCACTTTAAACCTATGCTGTCTAGTTTTAGACTCCTCTATCTTTGGGAAAAGATATTGACTATCTAGCTGATCTATGCCTCTCATTATTTTATAGATCTCAATAAGGTCACTCCTCAGCCTCCTACACTCAAGAGAAAAAAGTCCCAGTCTATCCAGCCTCTCCTTATAACTCAATTCATCAAGTTGCGGTAGCATCCTAGTAAATCTTTTCTGCACTCTTTCTAATTTAATAATATCCTTTCTATAATGAGGTATATGTAGAGATATATATGTGCGTACATGTAATATATTGATGTATATATATATATGTGTATATGTGCATATAATTTATACATATGTATGTGTGGGTGAATGAGTGTGTGCATAATATTGAGGTATATGTATATATATGTGTGCGTACATGTAACATATATGTGTATGTGCATTAATGTAGAGATGTGTGTGTGTGTGTGTATATAACATATAGATATGTATATGTGTGTGTGCATACGTACGTGTGTGAAATGTCATATGCAGATATATATGTGTGTTGTGGAGGATTAGGATTTTGTTTACTCAGATAAAATTCTGGTTTATAGTTTATTTTAATTTGTGGACAGCTTATGGATCTGCACTGCAGCTAGAAATATGATAATGGTTAAGCGCTTTTCAATCTGAACATGCTTTGGGTTTTATTGTACCAGCACGCGGATTAGCTGACTGTGTTGTTTCTCATGTACTGAAGTGCTTGATGCGTGATTTATGCCTGTTGATGAAACTTTATCACTGCAATCGACCGAGATAGTAATAGGAAATTAGATTTGATGGGTAAATGGCCTCCTGAATGTCTTAATGTTGTCATGATGCATTCCATGGGTGTGATTTTGTGCCCATGTCTGCCAAGAGAGCAAAAGGCGGCAAACTGTCACGAGACCCACAAAATGAGAATCACTCCTACCAGTTCACGACTTTGTATTTACCGCACCCTTCGCGGTGATGTAATGAGGTTCCCACCCCAGGTAAGTTAATGCTGGCTTCAACTCCGTTACCAAGATGGGGTTTTCATTCTAAACTGGCATTTCAACTTAGAACCTCACTTGGTCAGCTCCTCACTTCCTTAAAGCTTAAAGAATTCAGCAAAAAATCATATTCATGAAATCACAGCTGGTAAATCTTTCACGGGTCATTCATCTTTGGAGTGTTAGCTTCCTGGATGCTGAAAAGGACTTCAGAAGTACATTGACAGCTGGAGAAATCACATTCCTCACTATGGGACTTGGCACCAGACTTGTAACCCAGAGACCCAGCTAAATGTTCTGAGGAACCTGGATTTGAATCCTGCCATAGTAACTCGTGAAATTTAAATTCAATAAGAAAAATATCTGGAATTGAAGATCTTTAATTTGTAAAAACCCATCTGGTTCACTAAAGCCCTTTCAGGAAAGAAGCAATCCTTATCTGATCTGACCTATGTGTGGTTCTTAGCAATGTAGTTGATTCTTAACTGCCCTCCGAAATGGTCTAGTTACCACATTCAGTTCAACGACAGTAAAAACCCATATCCCAAGAATGAACAAAATTAGGTGGATTTTAAGCAATGTCATTTGGGATTTGTAATTAGACCAGGCTAAATGGATCACATTCCATACTGTCTTATATTCCCATGCAAAAATGAGGACACGAACTACAGTGTGTAAAATGGGGTTTGTGGTCATTTTTCCACAGTGATATTAAAGTTTAAAGTTTCAAAGTGTATTTATTAATTTCAGCTTTAAGTTTATTAATTAGTGTCACAAATAGGCTTACGTTAACAATGCAATGAAGTTACAGTGAAATTCTCCAAGTCGCCATACACTGGCATCTGTTCAGGCACACTGAGGGAAAATTTAATATGGCCAATGCATCTAACCTTACGGACCGTGGGAAGAAATCAGAACATCCAGAGGAAACCCATGCAGACACGGGGAGAATATGTAGACTCCATATAGACAGTGACCCAAGTGGGGAATCATACCTGGGTACCTGGTGTAGTGAGGCAGTAGCGCTAACCACTGCTGGATCACCCAGGTGGATTTTATGATAAAGCAACTTAGTGTGGGATCTGCACTTGGATCGGGCTAGTTCGACCACATTCCACACTTCCTTATGTTCCCATGCAGGAGTGAGAACACTAACTATAGTTTAGACTGTGTGAAATACTTTGTGGGCAAAGTATTGGAGAGAATTATTTTGTGGGCAAAGTATTGGAGAGAATTATTAGGGATAGGATTTATAGTTATTTAGAGAGTAATGAATTGATTGGGGATAGTCAGCATGGTTTTGTGAAGGGTAGGTCGTGCCTTACTAACCTCATTGAGTTTTTTGCAAAAGTGACTAAGGAGGTGGATGGGGGTAAGGCGGTTGATGTGGTATATATGGACTTTAGTAAGGCGTTTGATAAGGTGGCCCATGGAAGACTTCTGCAGAAAATGCAGATGTATGGGATAGAGGGTGATTTAGCTAATTGGGTTAGGAATTGGCTAGCAGATAGCAGACAGAGGGTGGTGGTTGATGGGAGATATTCATCTTGGAGTTCGGTGACAAGTGGTGTACCTCAGGGGTCTGTTTTGGGGCCCCTGCTGTTTTGTAATTTTTATAAATGATCTGGATGAGGGTATTGAAGGATGGATTAGTAAATTTGCAGATGACACTAAAGTCGGTGGAGTGGTAGATAGTGAAGAGGGGTGTTATAGTTTTCAGAGAGACTTGGACAAGTTGCAGAGCTGGGCTGAGAGGTGGCAAATGGTGTTTAATGTGGAAAAGTGTGAGGTAATGCACTATGGCAGGAATAATAAATGTGTAGAGTATAGGGCTAATGGTAGGATTCTTAGTAGTCTTGATGAACAGAGGGCTCTTGGTGTGTATGTGCATAGATCCCTGAAAGTAGGCAGTCAAGTCGATAAGGTTGTTAAGAAGGCATATGGAGTCTTAGCTTTTATTGGTAGGGGGATTGAATTTCGGAGCCGCAACGTCATGTTGCAACTGTACAAAACTCTAGTGCGGCCGCACTTGAGTATTGTGTGCAGTTCTGGTCCCCACATTATAAGAAAGATGTGGAGGCATTGGAGAGGGTACAGAGGAGGTTTACCAGGATGTTGCCTGTATGGAGGGCAGGTCTTATGAAGAGAGGCTGAGGGATTTGAGGTTGTTTTCGTTAGAAAGGAGGCGGCTAAGAGGGGAACTTATCGAAACATATAAGATGATTAGAGGTTTAGATAGGGTGGACAGTGATAGCCTTTTTCCTAGGATGGAGAAAGCTAGCACGAGGGGACACAGCTTTAAATTAAGGGGTGATACTTATAGGACGGATATCAGAGGCAAGTTCTTTACCCAAAGGGTGGTTCGGGAGTGGAATGCCCTGCCTGCAGCAGTTGTAGATGTGCCAAGTTTGGTGGCGTTTAAGAGGTTAGTTGATAAGTAAATGGAAGAGAAGGGAATGGTTTAGTTTGGAGGGGCATTGCTTTTTATATTGGTCGGCGCAACATCGAAGGCTGAAGGGCCTGTTCTGTGCTGTAATGTTCTATGTTCTATGTTCTAAATATGTTTTGTAGTTAGTTGCATTGTGTGATATTAGCATACATTCTGCAAAGTAGACTACATCTCATTTTCTAGCTGGCAAATTTATTGGAGCTACGTCTAAACAAAAAGAACAGTGCACAATAAATCATCTTAAATTTTGATCAGATCATGGGCCGCCCATTTGGCTCCTCCTGTAGTTCTACATCCCGCCAACTATCTTTTTTATGCATTTAGATTAGGAAATGATCTTCCCCGACTCCCTTTTAGATACATGTGTGCATCTGCGTAGCATACACACACACACACACACACACAGTTGCACTACTTCTTCACAGCTCCAGGGACCCAGGTCCAATTCCAGCCTCAGGTCACTTCCTGTGTGGAATTTGCACATTTTCCCCATGTCTGCATGGATTCCTTCCAGGTCGTCTTCCCAAACTCCAAAAATATGTGTGTTAGGTGCATTGGCCATGCTCAATTGCCTCTTAGTTTCCTAGGATGTATAGGCTAGAGAGAATGGAAGACTAAATATATGGGGTTATGGAGATAGGCCCTAAGTGAGATTGCTGTTGGCACACACTCAATGGCCTCCTTCTGCACTGTAGGGATTCTATGACTTCTATATATGGATGCACCTGCAAACATCATAATCCTTAAGACGAGCTTCTTTACAGGAATGTTGTTAATGAAAGGTCTTTGAATATTAATACGATTAGCTTTTTCCTTTTACTGAATTGATTTGGGAATGGCAGTAACTATTGTTTTTTTTGAAGTGCTGTTATCAATTGTAAAATAACTTTTCCTTGAGTTAAGGAAAGCAATTTCTTGTTCCGAATGTGAAATATCATTGCCAGTTACATCAAGTGTTCTTTGTTTGCGAGTATTTACTGGAATCATTTTAATCCCTTGTGCAGATTCTGTCAAATGGATTTTGACTCATGATATGATTTCAGAGGGAAAAGAGTTGGTAGCGAGAAAAATAACAGAACCCCGGGAGGGTAAGGGTTAGGGTTGTTTGGCTGCAATTGTACAGGGTGTTGGTGATGCCAAGTATTGTGTGCAGTTTTTGAGTCTTTATCTGAGAAAGGATGTCCTTGCTTTAGAGGGAGTTTAGCAAAGATTTACCAGCTACTTCCTGGGATGGCAGATCTGTCGTATGAGGAGAGACTAAGTCTTCTAAGGATTATATTTATAGAATCATAAAATAGAATCTTAGAATCCCTGCAGTGCAGAAGGAAACTAATCTGACCATGGAATCTGCACCGGCAACAATCCCAACCAGGCCCTATCCCCAGAATATCACACCTTTACCCGACTAATCCTCCTGACATCCCCCTAACACTAAAGAGTAATTTACATGGCCAGTGAACCTAACCCACATATTATTCACTGGAGTTTAGGAGACTGAGAGGGGATTTCATAGAAACTTGTAAAATTCTAACAGGGTTAGACAGGGTAATTTCGGAAAGAATTTTCCCAATGGTGGGGGAGTCCAGAACCATGGATCATAGTTTGACAAGAAAAGGGGTGAACCTTTTAGAACTGAGGTGTGGAGAAATTTCTGCACGCAGAGGGTGGTGAATGTGTTGAGTTCACTACCACAGAAAGTAGTTGAGGTCAAAACGCGTGTGATTTCAAAAATATATTAGATATAGCTCTTGGGGCTAAAGGGATCAAGGGAGGGGGGAAGAAGAGGATCATAATGTTGAATTCGATATCAGCCATGATCAAAATGAATGGCGGAGAAGGTTCGAAGGGCCAAATGGCCTACTCTTGCTCCTAGTTTCTATGTAGGCCACTGAGCATTGATGGCACACTTCCACAGTTATTGTATTCAGTCATAGAGGAGACGATAGGGACTTGATCTTCTTTCATTCCATCCTAAATGTGTAAATTGTGCAGTGGAATGGAGAGCAGCTGATAGAACACATCTTAACGAAGAGAGAGAGAAAAAAAAGGTCAAAAAAACCATAAAACCATAGGCCTGTTAGTCTGATGCCAGATATTGGTAAAGTAGTAGAGTCCATAATTTGAGACAAAATTAATAGCCATTCAAAAATGCATGGATTAATCAAGGACAGCCAACATTGATTTATTAAAAATAAGTTGGTCTTGCCAAATTTAACAGTATTATTTTGAAGGAGTCTTCATTTGGATATATGAGGAGAATGGGGGTGGGGAGGGGATTCCTTCCAGTTCACTGTGCTGGGGCAGTGATTAGCACTGCTGCCTCACAGTGCCAGAGACCCAGGTTCGATTCCCAGCTTGGTCATTGTCTATGTGGAGTTTGTACATTCGCCCCATGACTACATGGGTTTCCTCTGGATGCTCCGGTTTCCTCCCACAGTCCAAAACTGTGCTGGTTAGGTGAATTGGTGGCGCTGAATTCTCCCTCAGTGTACCTGAAGAGGCGCCGGAATGTGACGACTAGAGGACTTTCACAGCAACTTCATTGCAGTGTTAATGAAAGCCTATTCATGACACTAATAACTGAACTTTAAAAACTGCTTTTGTGACACAGTGGGTTGGGTGGTTCAAGCGGTGGCCATTTACAGACTCCCTTCTGGGTGCCATGGCCTCCACGAGTCTCTGGTAGCCAGATCTCTGGTGGTGTCAACTCCGTGCCAATTTCTGGCTCTACAAGTTATTCAAATTCTCATTTATCTATGTTTCATAAGTGATCAATGGACTGAAGTCTCTGGGTCCATTAGCCTCACCTCAAACCTTCACTCTTCCCCCCACCCCCAGGAGTGGGTCCTTTCAGCAGGGTTTACAATAGCTCTCCACTAATGGGGAATTGGTGGCCTGACCCCACCGGAGTGAAGCGGGGGGGGGGCCATCATGCATCGTGGCTCACCCATGAGATCGGGCATCAGAGGGCAGTGCCCCCTGGGTATTTCCAGCTTGACTGTGCCAGCCTGGGTCCCCGGCACTGCTGAAGGAGGCAAAGTGGCAATGGCCAAGGGGGATCTTGGCACTCACTGCCCACCGGGCATCAGCAAGTGACAACTGGGTGGGGCCTAATGGGGGTTGGGGTCTCTGGGGGCTAAATCAACAGGGTGGAGAGGTCCAGCTGCAACTCTGCAGAGCGGTCACGAGCAGAGAGGGCCATCAATCTGGGCTGGGCATCAGGGTGGCCCGCCTGCTAAGAAGGGTGTCATGAGTGTGAAGGGGAGGGAGGAATAGGCACAGGGGTCAGGGATGTGCAGTAAGGATGGGGGTTGGGGATTGAGGCTGCTTAGACACATCTGGGAGGCCAGCAATGAGGCTGGAGGGGAGTGTCACAAGGCCAGCGATGCAGGGGTCATTGGGGCTGGCCAGCGAACAGGAGTGCGGGGTTATTGTGCATGTGCCAATCTCGGCACTGATAGATCAGCACATGCGCAGTGGCCCACTCAGCACTGTGCTGCTGGCCTCCCCGGCGGTAATAAGCCCCACCTCCTGAGTTTCACTGTGATTCACGCTGAGACTGTCTGCAGTGCACGGCGTGTGGGAGATACATTTTGAAACTCCCGCTGCAAAAAAACGGCAGGATTTACTCCAGTTTTCGTGCAAAAGCAATACTTGGAATTGTTTTTTGGGAGAATCCAATTTTCTGAAGAAAGTATCTCCAGACAGGCTGACTTCAAAAAAAATGCATGTGTAGTTTTTCTTTCTATTCATTTATGGGATGCGGGCATTGCTGGCTGGGCCAATATTTATTGCCCATTCCTGAGGGCATTTAAGAGTCAACTACATTCCTGTGGGTCTGGAGTCACACATACATTATTGGCCCATCAAGTCTGCTCCTCCGTTCAATCATGGCTGATATTTTTCTCATCCCCATTCTCGTGCTTTCTCCCCATAATCCTTGATTCCCTGATTGATCAAGAACCTGTCTATCTCTGTCTTAAAGGCACTCAATGACCTGGCTGCCACAGCCTTCTGCGGAAAAGAGTTCCACAGATTCACCACCCTCTGGCTGAAGAAATGCCTCCTCATCTCAAATTTAAAGGAGCATCCCTTCACTCTGCTGTTTTACCCTTTGAGTTATAATCTCTCCCACTAGTGGAAACATCCGCTCCACGTCCACCCCATTTAGGCCTCTCAGTATTCTGTAAGTTTCAATTAGATCCCTTCCCTCCCATCCTACTAAACTCCATTGAGCGTGGGCCAGATTCCTCAACTGCTTCTCACGGTCCTCAGATTATTCTTGTGAACCTCCTCTGGACCCCCTCCAAAGCCAGCCCAAAACTGCTTGCAATATTCCAAATGGGGTCTGACAAGAGCCTTATACAGCCTCAGCAGTAGAAATGGGGAAAGAGGGCTCAAGGGAAATAAAATTGGGTTTGGTTTAAACACCTATGTGGGAAGCATCCTAGTCAAGGATAGAACGTTAAGGGAAGACTGGACATGGTGAAGATGGGGGAGTTGAGAAAATGACTTACAGCAGACAATAGTTAGAGTATGGGTGTGCTGAGGTAGAGACAGATACAGGACATGACAGAATTAAGTAGGGTTATGATAAAGCTGGTCAATTTACAGAGGAAGGGATATGAGGAAAAGTGGTGTTGAATTTGTTGATGTTAAAGCTAAATACAATTAGTACTGATGCACTTTGGGATTTGTTTACAAAAATAGAAATGATGCAGCATAGAAGGGAGCCATTTGGCCCAACTTGATCATACCAACCCAAAGACACCTGTTCCTAATCTCACCTTCCTGCACATGGTCCATAGCCTTGCAATTTATTGTACTTAAGGTGCAGATCCAGGTACTTTTAAATGAGTCTCTGCCTCCAACACTACCTCAGGCAGCAAATTCCAGACTCCCAGCACCATTTGTGTGAAAAAGTTTTCCCCTATGTCCCTTCTACTGCCATGTTGACTGAATACAGTGACAACAGGCCCAGTTGTCCCAATCTCTCTTTATTCAACAATACTGTGGCAGAGAATCCCATAAATCCACCACCCTCTGAGTGAAGAAATTTCTTTTCAGTCCTCAAAGGCCTATTCCATATCCTGAGAGTGTGACACCCTTGTTATAGATCCCCCAGAGCAAACAACATCTCTGCAATTGGTCTGTCCAGCCCTATCAGAAACTTATACATCACCATTAGATTCCCTCTCATTCTTCAGAATTCAATGAATACAGTGACAACAGGCCCAGTTGTCCCAATCTCTCTTTATTCAACAATCCTGCCATCCATGGAAATCATGCTGGTGAACCTTTGCCACATTTGCTCTATGGAAAATATATCCTTATTTCAAAAAGAAGACAATAACTGCACACAATGTTCCAGTTGAGGGGGTGACATGATTGGGGTATATAAAATTGTGAGGGGTTGGGGTGGGGTGGGGGGGGGGTGGCGAGAGGGGAGACAGGAGGAGCCTATTTTCCCAGGCAGGGAGTTCAAAAACCAGAGGTTATAGATTCAGTGATTTAACCTGAGGTTAAATCATAATCATAAGATTGAGAAGACGGAGCCTTCACGAATAACCTCAGCCAGAACAGGAATTGAACCCGTGCTGTTAGCACAACAAACCGGCCATCCAACCAACTGATCACAGTCGGGGTAAAATCTTGAGAGAGATGCAGAGAAAAAGGTTAACATCTGGAGCACTTGATGTAGTTACTGATGTAAGCATGATGCAATTTCACATGATTAAGAGACAGTTCTGGTGCAAAGCATAAGTTAACATTGTGAGATGTACATGAACCTGTAACTGAACAAGAACATATTCTTATAAATATCAGTCAATGTTAGCACTCAGAGGGTAATTCCATCTTGACTCTGTGAAGAGACATTAATTCTGAGGAAAGATTAGATTATCTAAGCTCTATTCTGTAGCTCAGACAAACTGTGTGCTATTAGAATCAATGATGCAAAACCCATAGTAAATTTTGAAAAGGGAAAAGTTAACACAGTCCAGGGTAGGGGCAGGGAATTGGGACTAAGTAGTTTAGTAATTTAGAGCTGGCACGGATGTAAAGGACCAGATAGCCTCCTCTCACATTGTAAATGTGAGTCTACAGTTCCATAAACCATAAATCTATAGACACTTAGAACACTGAGGCAGACTAATCAGCTCATCAGCAAAGCTGCCTGTGCCAACTCTTCACTAAAGCACTCTAAATTGATCCCCATTGCACTCCACTTCAAATGTTCCTTTATCTTTGTGTTCCCCATTCCTTGTGATAAAGCAGTCCATGCTGTAACGTCCTGAAATTTCACCGAATCTTATCCGTTACTCCCTTGGTGTTGTATTAATTCTAATTCAATGATACCTTGCCACTGTCCATTCAAAAGAAAAGTTGTCTTTCCCTCATATTGATCTCTCAATCAATGCCACTAAAACAGATTAGCTGGCCATTCAGATAGGATCCTAGCTCAGACCTCCAAGCTTTTGGTAAGATCTGATTACAGATTTATAACATTTTGTTAAAGTACACAAAATTGAAGATTCAAGTGATTTGCTGATTGATTCATTCATTCATTTATTATTGTTGCATATATTAGTATACAGTGAAAAGTATTGTTTCTTGTGCACTATACAGACAAAATAATATTGTTCATCGAATACATAAGGGAGAAAGAAAGGAGTGATGCAGAAGGTAGTGTTACAGTGATAGCTAGCGTGCAGAGAAAGATCAGTTTGCAACTTGCCATGGTCAATCCATCTAAACTGCATATCTTTGGAGTCTGGCAGGAAATTGCAGCACCTGGAGAAAACTCATGCAGACACGGGAAGAATGTGTGCAGATTCCACACAGGGAATGATCCAAATCCGGAAATGAACTTGGATCCCTGGTGCTGTGAGGTAGCAACACTACCCAGTGTGGCACCGTGCCACTCTAATACAAGATAGGTCCATTCGAAAGTCTGAAGGTAGCAAGGAGGAAGCAGTTCTTGAGTCAATTGATATGTGAACTTGTATCTTTTTTTCAATGGAAGAAGATGGAAGAGAGTATGTCCGGAGTGCATGGAGTCCTTCATTATGATGGCTGCTTTTCTGAGGCAGAGGTAAGAGTCAATGGATGGAATTGAAAAGATGGAGAGAGAAAGCGAACACACGAGTAGCCCAGACCATTGGCATTCTTGTCAGAAGAAGCATTTTATCCAAGAGACAATAATGATCCCAAAAAAGTAATCTTGGAAGTCCTACCACTTTTTTTTGTGTGGAAGATTCTGACTAACATTGCAAAATTTGGATTAAGTTGGATTTAATGCAAGATGCTGACAGGTAAGGCTGATCAAATCAGGGCATAGATTGCGTGTGAAACTGGGATATTGTAGCCGGAACCGAAACATGGCTAAGGGAGGAACAGGACTGGCAGCTTAATGTTCCAGGTACAGGTGGTCTAGGTGGGACAGAAGTAGAGGAAAGAAAGGAGGGAGAGTTGCATTTTTTGGTTAAGGGAAGCATCATGGCAGTAGTCAGAGATGAAATAACCAAGAGATCATCCAGTATGGCTTTGTGGTGGAACTAATAAATAGGAAGGGAATGGGGGCCTTATTGGAATTGCACTATAGGCCCCCAAATAGTCAACAGGAATTAGAAGAACAAATATGCAAGAGTATTAAGGTTATCATGGTAGGAAGTTTTAAATTTTCCTAATGTAGACTGGGACTGCCATAGTGTTCAGGACTAAGATGGAGTGGAAATTGTTAAGTGTGTTCGAGAAAGTTTCCTCAGGCGGTATGTACAGGTCTACTTGGGAAAGGGCAAAACTTGTCCTATTCTTGGGAAATAGGTCAGAGCAAGAGATATAGATAATGGTGGGGAACCACTTGGGGACAATAAGATCTTAAGATACAGGAGCAGAATTTAGCCATTCAGCCCATCGAGTCTGCTCTGCCATTCAATCATGGCTGATGTGATTCTTATCCCCATTCTCCTGCCTTTTACCCATTACCCTTGATCCTCTAATTGATAAAGAACATTTCTATCTCTGTCTTAAAGACACCCAGTAACATGGCTCCACAGCCTTCTGTGGCAAAGAGTTCCACAGATTCACCATCCTCTGGCTGAAGAAAATCCTCCTCAATTCAGTTTTAAAGAAGTGTCCCTTCACTCTGAGGTTGTGCCCTCGAGTTCTAGTCTCTCCCACTAGTGGAAACATCCTTTCCATGTCCATTCCATTTCGGGCTTTCAGTATCAATTCGATCCCCCCTCATCCTTCTAAAGTCCATTGAGTATAGACCCAGCCTCCTCAAGTGATCCTCATATGACAAACCCTTCATTCCTGAGATCATTCTTGTAAACTTCTTTTAAATTCCCTCCATATTCTTCATTAGATATTGGGCCCAAAACTCACAATATTCCAAATGGGGTTTGACCAGTGACCACAATTCGATTAATTTTAAAATAGTCATGAAAGTGGTTGAGGCAGGGACATTGACAACATTTAAACGGCATTTGGACACTTACATGGATAGGAAAAGTTTAGAGGAATCTGGCCAATTGCAGGCAAATAGGGTTAGCTTAGCTGGCATTTTGGTCGGCATGAACCATTTTGGGCTGAAGGGCCTGTCTCCATGCCATAGATTCTATGGACAGAATTTTACCAGCATTCCGACTGGGGTGCATACGAACCTGTCCGAGGCCAACAGAGAATGCTGCTCTCCGAGCCTCACCTGCCCATGGAATGGGGCGGACATACCGATAACTTATTGTTCCTTGGGAGCGGCTGGTATGAGGAGAGCTGGTGAGTAAATTTCTGTGTTTTTTTTCCCCAAAAATCGTCTCTGTTTTTTTTTAACTTTTAAAACCCAATACAGGAAGTAGTCACAGGGAGGCCTGTGCAGGAGTTTTTTTTTCACCTGGACCTCCATAAATTGGGAAGGTGAAGAATCCCAATACTCTACACGTGTAGAGTATCCCAACCCTCCCCCGTCCTCTAACCTAATAAAAAAAGGAGAGCAACTAGGAGTGTGAGCAGGTAAGTTTAAGTTTATATTTGTTTCTGTGTAAAGGAAGTAATAGTGATGGCAGTGCAGGCAGTGCGATGTACCTCCTGTGGGATGTTTGAGGTGAGGGACACTGGTAGTGTCCCAGCTGATTATACCTGCCAGAGGTTCCACCTCCTTGAGGACCGTGCTAGAGACCTGGAGCTGGAACTGGAGGAACTAAGAATTATTAGGGAAGCGGAGATGGCTATTGATAAAAGCTACAGGGAGATAGTTACTCCTAAATGTGATACATGGGTGACTGTTAGAAGGGGTAAGAAGCAGTCAGTGCAGAGTTCCCCTGAGGCTGTTCCTCTACGTAATAAGTACTCTGCTTTGGATGTTGTTGGGGATGAAGATACAACCGGGGTAAGCCATGGAGTACAGGTCTCGGGAGTTGAGCCTGTCCTTGATGCTGAGGTGGGAAGGGGGAAGAAAAGATCTGGATTAGTGATTGGGGACTCCCTAGTTAAGGGGATAGATAGGAGGGTCTGTGGGAAGGAGCAGGACTCGCGGTTGGTATGTTACCTCCCGGGCGCTGGGATCAGTGATGTCTCTGACCGAGTGTTCGGAATCCTTAAGGGGGAGGGGAACCAGCCCCAAGTTGTGGTGCATGTAGGTACCCATGACGTAGGTAGGAAAAGGGATGGGGATATAAAGCAGAAATTCAGAGAGTTAGGGTGGAAACTTAGGGCTAAAACAAACGGAGTGGTTATCTCTGGTTTGTTACCTGTGCCGCGGGATAGCATAGAAAAGAATAGGGAGAGAGAACATTTGAACTCGTGGCTAAAGGGATGGTGCAGGAGGGAAGGGTTCAGGTATTTGGACAATTGGGGCTCATTCTGGGGAAGGTGGGACCTCTACAAGAGGGATGGTCTGCACCTGAACCGGAGAGGTACCAATATCTTGGGGGGTAAATTTGCCAGTGCTATTCGGGGGGGTTTAAACTGATTCGGGGGGGGATGGGAACCTGAATTGTTGTGCCAGTATACAGGAGGATGTGAATAGGGAGGTCACGGATAAGGTTTCTAGGTCGCAGCAGTATAGTGGCAAACGGGAGGGTGGTTTGAAGTGTGTATACTTTAATGCGAGGAGCATACGCAATAAGGTGGATGAACTTGCAGCCTGGATTGGTGCTTGGGACTTCGATGTTGTGGCCATTTCAGAGACGTGGATAGAGCAGGGGCAGGAATGGTTGTTGCAGGTTCCGGGGTTCAGATGTTTCAGTCAGAGCAGAGGTGGTGGTAGAAGAGGGGGAGGAGTGGCATTGTTAGTTAAGGACAGCATTACGGTGGCAGAAAAGACGTTTGATGTGGACTTGTCTGCTGAGGTAGTGTGGGCTGAGATTAGAAACAAGAAAGGAGAGGTCACACTGTTGGGAGGTTTTTTATAGGCCTCCAAAAAGTTCCAGAGAAGTAGAGGAAGGGATTGCAAAGTTGATCCTGGATAGGTGTGAAAGTAACAGGGTAGTTGTAATGGGGGACTTTAACTTTTCTAATATCGATTGGAAAAGCTATAGTTCAAGTACGTTAGAGGGGTCAGTTTTTGTTCAATGTGTGCAGGAAGGTTTCATGACTCAGTATGTAGATAGGCCAACAAGAGGTGAGGCTATATTGGATTTGGTACTGGGTAATGAACCAGACCAGGTGTTAGACTTGGAGGTGGGTGAGCACTTTGGTGATAGTGACCACAATTCGGTTACGTTTACCTTAGTGATGGAAAGGGATGGGCACATACCGAATAACAGTAGTTATAGCTGGGGGAAAGGTAATTATGAGGCTATTAGGAGAGATTTAGGATGCATAGGGTGGAGCAGGAAATTGCAGGGGCTGGGGATATCTGAAATGTGGAGCATATTTAAGGAACAGCTTCTGCATGTCCTTAATGAATATGTACCTGCCAGGCAGGGAGGAAGTGGTCGAGTGAGGGAACCATGGTGTACTAGGGAAGTTGAATCTCTGGTGAAGAGGAAGAAGGAGGCTTATATAATGATGAGACGTGAAGGCTCAGTTAGAGCAATGGAGAGCTATAAATCAGCCAGGAAGGAGCTAAAGAGGGAGTTGAGAAGAGCTAGAAGAGGACACGAGAAGACTTTGGCGGATAGGATTAAGGAGAATCCTAAAATTTTTACAGGTATATAAATAATAAAAGATTGGTTAGGGCAAGATTAGGGCCAGTCAGAGATAGCAGTGGGAAGTTGTGCGTTGAGCCTGAGGAGATAGGAGAGACACTGAATGAGTATTTTTCGTCAGTATTCACGCAGGAGAAAGACAATGTTATCGGGGAGAATACTGCGATACCAGGTTGTAGACTGGGCAGGATTGAGGTTCATAAGGAGGAGGTGTTAGCGAATCTTGAGGGTATGAAAATTGATAAGTCCCCTGGGCCAGACGGGATTTACCCCAGGATTCTCTGGGAGGCTAGAGAGGAGATTGCAGAGCCTTTGGCTTTGATCTTCATGTCGTCGTTAGCTACAGGTATAGTGCCGGAAGACTGGAGGATGGCAAATGTTGTCCCTTTGTTCAAAAAGGGGAGTAGGGACCATCCTGGAAATTATAGACCGGTGAGCCTGACTTCTGTTGTGGGCAAAGTCTTGGAAAGAATTATAAGGGATAGGATTTATAAGCATCTAGAGAGAAATAAATTGATTAGGGATAGTCAGCACGGTTTTGTGAAGGGTAGGTCGTGCCTCACAAACCTTATTGAGTTTTTTGAGGAGGTGACCAAAGAGGTAGATAAGGGTAAGGCAGTTGATGTACTGTATATGGATTTTAGCAAAGCGTTTGATAAGGTTCCCCTTGGTAGGCTACTGCAGAAAGTGCAGATGCATGGGATTGAAGGTGATTTAGCAGTTTGGATTAGGAATTGGCTAGCTGATAGAAGACAGAGGGTGGTGGTTGATGGGAAATATTCAACCTGGAGTGCAGTTACAAGTGGTGTACCTCAAGGATCTGTTTTAGGGCCACTGCTGTTTGTCATTTTTATAAATGACCTAGATGAGGGTGTAGAGGGTTGGATTAGTAAATTTGCTGACGATACCAAAGTGGGGGGAGTTGTAGACAGCGAGGATGGATGTTACAGTTTGCAGAGGGACATAGATAGGTTGCAGAGCTGGGCCGTGAGGTGGCAAATGGAATTTAATACGGATAAGTGTGAGGTGATTCACTTTGGTAGGAATAACAGGCATATGAAATATAGGGCTAATGGAAGGACCCTTAATAGTGTTGTCGAGCAGAGGGATCTTGGGGTACAAGTACATAGCTCTTTGAAAGTTGGCACCCAGGTTGATAAAGTTGTTAAGAAGGCGTACGGTGTGTTAGCTTTTATTGGTAGAGGGATTGAATTTAGGAGCTGTGAGGTTATGTTACAACTGTACAAAACTCTGGTGCGGCCGCACTCGGAGTATTGCGTACAGTTCTGGTCGTCGCATTACAAGAAAGATGTGGAAGCATTGGAAAGGGTGCAGAGGAGGTTTACCAGGATGTTGCCTGGTATGGTGGGAAGGCCTTATGAGGAAAGGCTGAGGGACCTGAGGTTATTTTCATTAGAGAGAAGAAGGTTACGCGGTGACCTAATTGAGGCGTATAAGATGGTCAAAGGACTGGATAGGGTGGATAGTGAGAGCCTTTTTCCTCGGATGGTGATGACCAACACGAGGGGACATAACTTTAAATTAAGAGGTGGTAGTTATAGGACGGATGTCAGAGGCAGGTTCTTTACACAGAGGGTGGTGAGGGCGTGGAATGCCCTGCCTGCAGCAGTTGTGGACTCGCCTACTTTGGGGGCATTCAAATGGTCGGTGGATAGCATACGGATGATATTGGAATAGTTTAGGTTAGAGGGTCCACTGGCCGGCGCAACATCGAGGGCCGAAGGGCCTGTACTGCGCTGTAGTGTTCTATGTTCTATGTTCTATAAAATTCTAGGTGATGAATCTATGAAGAGAGATGGACCTTTATTCATCTCGTAAAATGCAGTACTCCCAATGCTGTCTGAATGCCATTGTAAAGAGATGTATTGTGGAGATTTGTCTATGAATGCTCAAGCAGCCTACTCCCCATAAATAAGTATCACTGACACCTACTGCAATTGATAACCATTGTCTTAAGAAAGTCCGAATTATGCTAACAATATCAACTTCTTTTTTTCAAATCTTTGGAAGCATTTTTTCTGCCTTCATGCTTCCTTAAAATTGTGTACTTTATGCTTTGAAAGTACCTCATTGGTTGCAAAGCACTATGGCATTCAAGTTGTGAAGAGTGCTTTATTAATGCCAATCTTTCTTCTCTTCCTGGAGAGCTGTGGCCTTTCTGGAATAATGTAGAAGATTTGATGGCTCATTTAAAGCTTCATTTCCTCATTGAAACTCTCAGGAAATGTCACGACACTTGACGGGTTGTTCTCGTCTTCTGTTATCTGTGGTATTCTGAACCGATTGGCAACTGGAATGGGAACAAAAAGCTAAGAACAGTACAGCAGAGGAACAGGCCCTTTGGCCCACCAAGGCTGTTCCGACACATAATGTATTTCTAAACTATCGACCTTTTACTTCTACATGGTCCATTTTCATCTATTCCCCACCTATTCAGGCATCTGTCAAGATGCCTTTTACTTGTTGCTATTGTATCAGCTTTTACCTCTTCCTCTGGCAGTGCACACTGTGTAGACAATTTGCCTCTTACATCTCTTTTTAACATTTCCCCTTTATACCTATGTCCTCTAATAATTGACATTCTTTCTCTGGCAAAAAAGGCCCCAACCATCCATTTTACCCAAGCCTTTCGTGATTTTGTAGACTTTGAGTAGGTCGTCCCTCAGCATCTGATATTTAAGTGAAAACAAACCAAGTTCATCCAATCCTTCCTCATAGCTAACACCTTCCTCCAAACTAGACAACACCCTGGTAATATTTTCTGTACCCTTTCCAAAGCCTCCACATCCTTCTGATAATGTGGCAATCAGAACTGTACGCAATATTTCAAATGTGGTCTAACCAACATTATAAACAGCTGCAACATGACTTGCCAATTTTTATGTGCCCTTACTGATGAAGGCAAGCATGCCACATGCTTTCTTGACCACCTTATCCACCACTTGTGCTGCAATCGCTTCATGGTGTTATTGCTAAATAATTAATCCTGAAATTCAGCCAATGTTCTGTGGACCTGGGTTCGAAATGGTCTAGCAAGCCACCCAGTTCAAAGGCAACTAGGGATGGGCAATAAATGCTGGCCAACCAGTGATGCCCATATCCCACGAATGAATGAATTTCAGGGAACAGTTGACCTGTATGCCTAGATGTTAATATCTGTATGTTAATAAGAATCTAAGAACATAAGAACTAGGAGCAGCAGTAGGCCATCTGACCCCTGAAGCCTGCTCCACCATTCAATAAAATCATGGCTGATCTTTTTGTGGAATCAGCTCTGCTTACCTGCCCTCTCGCCATAGCCCTAGATTCCTTTACTGTTTAAAAATTTATCTATCCTTGCCTTAAAAACATTCAATGAGGTGGCCTCAACTGCTTGATTGGGCAACAGATTCCACAGATTCATAACTCTTTGTGTGAAGAAGCTCCTCCTCAACTCGGTCCTAAATCTGCTCCTCCTTATTATGCTTCTAAGGGTTCTGCCATTTCCTGTCTACTTCCCTCCTGCATTCAAACCAATTTTCCACCAGACAAGAAGATCCCAAGAATATCTTGGACAAGCCTCATGACCTATAAAGAGACACTCCCAAAATCTGAGAGCAAAAGAACTTGCTGACTCAGGTCAAGATGGGACAGCTGGAAGTTTTTGGGTGATCAGAAAATTGCGATGTAGGAAGTTTGATGGGAAAGGTCAATGGTAAAAGAGATCCAGGTGCACAAAGAACTACCTTTCTAAACAGTCTGACAAACTGGTTAAATGTACCACCAACAAAGATGACTCATGCTTCTAGAGCAAAATCAAAATGGAGGTCCTTATCACTACTGCTCCCTTAGTGCATGCGACTTAAGAAAGGGAGAGATTGATAGTCCCTTGTTCCAGAACACAATTTTGTAATTTGCAGATCAACACAGATCTTGGAAATATAGTAAAGAGTGGGGAAGATAGTGTTAGACTTCAGGAGGACATGGATAGGCTGCTGCAGTGGACGAATATGTGGCAATTGAAATCCAACACAGAAAAATCAGAGGTACTATATTGTGGTCAGAGGAATATTTATACATGCTAAATGGCGCAATTTGAAAGGGATGCCAAAGATGACGGTATTTATGTACAAATTTTGGAAGCATTTAATGAAGCCCATATAATCCTGAGAATTACAAATAGAGGCAAAAGCTTCTTTCTCAGGAGGCTAGGAAAATTTGACATGCTCACTACGATTCTTACTAACTTACACAGAAGCACAATAGAAAGTATTTTCTCTGGTTGTATCACAGCTTGATGTGGTTCCTGCTCTGTCCAAGTCTGTAAGAAACTACAAACGGTCATGGATGTAGCCCAGTTCATCTCTAAAACCAGCCTCCCATCCATTGTCTACAACTCCTAATGCCTTGGAAATGCAGCCAGCATAATCAAAGATCACACGTGCCCCAGACATTCTCCCTTTTACCTTCTTCCATTGGGAAAAAGATACAAAAGTCTGAGGATACATACCGACTTTACGCAGAGAGTAGTAAGAGCCTGCAGCAATTGTGGACTCGCCAACTTTAAGGGTGTTCAAATGGTCAGTGGATAGGCGTATGGATAACATTGGAATAGTTTAGGTTAGAGGGTCATTAGATTGGTTCCACTGGTCGGCGCAACATGGAAGGCTGAAGGGCCTGTACTGTGCTGTAATATTATATATTCTATGTTCTATTCTATGACTATTTCTCCCCTGCTGCCATCAGACAGTTGAATGGACTAACCTTGCGTTAAATTGATCTTTCTCCATACCCCAGCTATGACTGTAACACTACATTCAACACACTTTCCTTTCTTTCTTTACGCACGGTATGTTTTGTGTAGCACACAAATTTTCACTGTATACTAATACATGTGGCAATAACAAACCAAATCAAATCTTTTAAAGAAACATGGCCACTTCCTTTTATGTGTAATAGATTCTAAGCTGCTTTAATTGTTTTTATACAATTTTCTATAGTTAAACTGAAATTCTTAAAACTTAAAATTATCTACTAATACACAAAAACTAGGTATTTGAAACAATAGTTACTAGTAATAATATACAACAGTTAGAATTTTGCTGCTTAACTGTTGTGATAGGTGTGCCAATATTTCAACGTTCATGAGTTTGAAAAACAGATTATGCACTGACAAGGTTCGAGAAGCTATAATCAGTAAGGAAATGCTCATTTTGGGACGGCACGATGGCACAGTGGTTAACACTGCTGCCTCAGAGCTCGAGGGACCCGGCTTCGATCCTGGCCTTAAGTCATTGGCTGTGTAGGGTTTGCACATTCTCCCCATATCTGTGTGGGTCTCCTCTGGGTGCTCCTGTTTCCTCCCACAATCCAAAGATGCGTAGTTAGACGGATGGCCCCTTAATGTCCGAGGATGTGCAGATTAGATGGATTAACCGTGAGAAATGTGCAGGGTTATGGGGACAGCGAGAGAGTTTGGTTAGGATACTGGAAGGCATTTTCCCATCCCAACCCCTCAGGCAGGATTTTCCGGTTTTGGAGCAAGCACAGTCAGAAAATCCAATCCTCTCTGTCAGAGGTCAAATGGCATGTTCTAGGATTCTATGATCACATTGTTCAAAAGCAAGATTAACATGGAGGTCCATGTTTAGCACTTCTGCCCTTTAGTGTCAGGGAGACTAGCTAGGATAAATGAATCAAAGAAACTCTACAGTGCAAAAAGAGGCCATTTGGCCCATCAAGTCTGCACCAACCACAATCCCATCCAGACCCTACTCCCATATCACTACATATTGACTTGCTAATCCCTTTAGCCTACACATCTGAAGACACTAAGGGGCAATATTTAGCATGGCTAATCAACCTAACCTGCGCATCTTTGGAATGCATGGTGTTGTGGGGATAGGACCGAGGTGGAATTGTGGTCGGTGCAGACTCGATGGGGCAAATGGCCTCCTTCTGTACTGTAGAACATAGAACGTAGAGATTCTAGGATTCTATGATAAGCAATTCCCTTATAAGATGACTTACACCAACACTTTATCCCCCATGCATGTTGAACATTCTCTTTCAAGCAAGATGTAGCGAGTATCCAAAATAAAAAAAAACATTGTTTGAACGACACAACAGGCTAATCGATAACTGCTGTGAGGAAAGGCGATTAGTGTGCTGGGAACATAGATGCTGAATGAGCTTCATTTTCTCGTTCATCTCATCCTGTGCTGTGACTGCATTTTAAAGTAATTTATTGAATATGAGGGAATTTGGCAAGTCTTAAAGAGGTGATAAAAAGTGGTGTCAATGTAATTTTTATTTCCATTCTTTCTCATTACAGATTTATTGAAATTGCTGATTTCTTTCATCCAGGCATTAGGTATTTATTTCAATTCCAAAATGAGCCTATTCATAAAACCTACAGCACATACATAAACAAATTAGTTACTGCTGCCTGCCGCTACTGTGATGAATACATCAAATGATGGTTTGCTGTATTATCGTAACGAATTGCAGTTCTCTTGTGTTCATGTTACAAAGAATGACCTGTTTTTATTTTGTGCGATCTAACTTTAAATTCTGTCTCACTTTAAGACTGGCACCATGATTCCAAGCAGCAGAGGGATTTGATCCTGTTCCCTAACACTAGCAGCCCAGCTCTTCCCTCCCACATCCCTCTCTGCAACAATAAGAATTTAGTGCTCAGCCCAGCGAGCCTTTATCTTTTCTTCATGCACAGAAGACTTTCCTCTGAGCTGTGCAGCCAATCTCTACTGCTCCCAGTCTCATAGGTGAGGCACCAGAGCGAGGCAATTTCTAGCAAGCTGTACCTCTCACACCTTCTAATTTTATCTTTTACTCTCATTCCATGCTTCTAAAACTTCATTCTAACTCTTCTACAAATGCTCTAATTCAATTTCTTACAGATTTGGCCATCAGACCTTTGAATGAACCTACCTCGCATTAAGTTTTGACAAAAAGTCAACTGGACTCAAAATGTCAGCTCTCTTCTCTCCTTATAGATGCTGTCAGACCTGCTGAGATTTTCCAGCATTTTCTCTTTTTGGTTTGCATTAAGTTGATCTTTCTCTACACCCTAGCTGTGACTGTAACACAGCATTCTGCACTCTCTCCTTTCCTTCTTTATGAACGATATGCTTCGTCTATATAGCGTGCAAGAAACAATACTTTACACTGTATGTTAATACATGCGACAGTAATAAATCAAATCATGGACATCGCTGCCTGGCCAGTATTTATTGCCCATCCCAAGTTGCAGTTGAGAATCAGCCTTATCTCTGTGGCTGTGGAGCCTGTAGGCCAGACCAGGTAAGGACAGCAGATTTCCTTCCCCAAAGGACACATTAATGAACCAGATGGTTTTATCAGACATTCGGTAATGGTTTCATGGTCAACAGTAGATATTTTTTATTGAATTCAAATTCCACCATTTGCTGTGGCAAGATTTGAACCTGAGTCCCCAGAATATTAGCTGAGTTTCTGGATTAATAGTCCAGTGATAATATTACTAGGCCATCATCTTCCCTGATGTGAGGTTATCACTCTGGTAGCAAATACGGGAAGGTAGATAATTATCTGAATAGCCGTAAATTCAGAGAGGGGAATGTGCAATGAGACCTGGGTGTCCTTGTACAGCAGTCACTGAAGCTAAGCATGCAGGTACAGCAGGCAGTAAAAAGATTAAATGGTATTTTGGCTTTCATAGTGAGGGGATTTGAATATAGGAACAAGGATGTCTTGATGCAATTATATAGGGTCTTTGTGAGGCCACACTTGGAATATGGTGTGCAGTTTTGGCCTCTTTACCTGAGGAAGAATGTTCTTGCCATGGAGGGAGTCCAGAGAAGATTTACCAGACTGATTTCTGGAATGGCGGGACTGATTTATGAGGAGGGATTGAGTTGGCTAGGATTGTATTTGCTGGAGTCCAGAAGAGTGAGGGGGGATCTCATAGAAACCTATAAAATTCCAACAGGACTGAGCAGGGTAGATGCAGGAAGGAAGTTTCTGATGGTGGTGATGTCCAGAACCAGAGGTCACAGTCTGAGGATATAGGATAGACCATTTAGGACAGAGATGAGGAGAAATTTCTTCACCCAGAGAGTGGTCTGCCTGTGGAATTCATGACTGTAGAAAGTAGTTGAGGCCAAAGCATTAAATGTTTTCATAAAACAGTTAGATATAGCACTTGAGTCGAAGAGGCTCAAAGGGTACGGGGGAGAAGAGATCAGGATATTGAGTTGGATGTTTAGCATAATCATAATGAAATGTGAAGCGGCCTCAGAGGGCCAAATTGCCTTTTCCTGCTCCTATTTTCTATGTTTCAAGAAAGTGAGTGGAACTGCTTCACTTATTTGTCTATCTGAACTTCAGACTGAACATCTCACTGCTTCACTTTAAAAGTGTGAAGGGTTTTCAGCCTTTAAGTGCCAGTTTTGAGGAAGTGAAAGGATTGATTTGAGGTCCAGATAAATTACATGCTAAAAGAGATTTTCAAACAAAAAATTGTCTCAAGGATAATAGAGGAGGCAATGGCCGAAATTATCTATATTACTATATATTGTCGATATTACTATATATTACTATATATTACTATATATAATATAGATAATTAATCCAGAAACTCAGCTAATGATCTGAGGACCCGGGATCGAATCCTTACATGGCAGCTAGTGGAATTTGAATTGAATATACAAAAAATCTATTAAGAATCTACTGGTGAGCATGAAACAATTGCTGATTGTTGGAAAAGCTCATCGAGTTCATTAATGTCCTTTAGGGAAGAAAATCTGCCGTCCTTACCTGCTTTGGCCTACATGTGACTCCAGAGACACAGCAACATGGTTGACTCTCAGGTGCCCTCGGGTAACCAAGGATGGGCAATAAACCAGTGACGCCCACGTTCCATGAATGAATAAATAAAAACAAAAAGGTCTATAGTGCAGAAAAAGGCTCTTTGATCCATTGCATCTGCACTGGTCAAAGACAAGCCACCCAAATATTCTAATTCCATTTTCCAGTACTTGGCCCATAGCCTTGTATGTCTTGATACTGCAAGTACACTTCTTAAATGTCACGAGGGTCTCTGTCTCTACCACCCTTTCAGGAAGTGAGTTCCAGACTCCCACCACTCTCTGGGTGAAAAAGATTTTCTTCACATCCCATCTCAATTTCCTGTCCCTTACCTTCAATCTATGTCCCCTGATCATTGATCCCTCCACCATCCAATATGATCGGCGCTACTTATGGGCCAAAGGGCCTGTTTGTGCTGTAGTTTTTCTATGTTCTATGTTCTAAGCCTCTTCCTGTCTACTGTATCTATGCCCCTTCTAATTTTATACATAGAACATAGAACATAGAACATTACAGCGCAGAACAGGCCCTTCGGCCTTCGATGTTGCGCCGACCAATTAACAAAAAGCAATGACCCTCTAACCTAAACCATTCCCTTTTCGTCCATAAACTTATCTACTAACCTCTTAAACGCCATCAAACTTGGCGCATCTACAACTGATGCAGGCAGGGCATTCCATACCCTTACCACCCTCTGGGTAAAGAACCTACCTCTGACATCCGTCCTATAACTACCACCCCTTAATTTAAAGCTATGTCCCCTCGTGCTAGCTTTCTCCATCCTAGGAAAAAGGCTATCACTGTCCACCCTATCTAAACCTCTAATCATCTTATATGTTTCAATAAGGTCTCCTCTTAGCCGCCTTCTTTCTAACGAAAACAACCTCAAATCCCTCAGCCTCTCTTCATAAGACCTGCCCCTCCATACCAGGCAACATCCTGGTAAACCTCCTCTGTACCCTCTCCAATGCCTCCACATCTTTCTTATAATGCGGGGAACAGAACTGCACACAATACTCCAAGTGCGGCCGCACTAGAGTTTTGTACAGTTGCAACATGACGTTGCGGCTCCGAAATTCAATCCCCCTACCAATAAAAGCTAAGACTCAGTATGCCTTCTTAACAACCTTATCGACTTGATTGCCAACTTTCAGGGATCTATGTACATACACACCAAGATCCCTCTGTTCATCAACACTATTAAGAGTCCTACCATTTGCCCTATACTCTACATATTTGTTATTCCTGCCAAAGTGCATTACCTCACACTTTTCCACATTAAACTCCATTTGCCACCTCTCGGCCCAGCTCTGCAACTTGCCCAAGTCTCTCTGAAAACTAGAACACCCCTCTTCACTATCTACCACTCCTCCGACCTTGATGTCATCCGCAAATTTACTAATCCATCCTTCAATACCCTCATCCAGATCATTTATAAAAATTACAAACAGCAGGGGCCCCAAAACAGATCCCTGAGGTACACCACTTGTAACCGAACTCCACGATGAATAATTTCCATCAACCACCACATCTCAATCATGTCCCTTACCCACCCCCGCTTCAGTGTCCTCTAAAGCAAAGAAAAGGACTCCAAAGAAGTATGTGTGTCACTGACAAATTACCTGTTCCCAATTGCCCTTGAGAAGATGGTAGGTGAGTCAGTTTCTTTGCAACGGAATGGTTTGCTCGACCATTTCAGAAGTCAATTGAGAGTCAACCACATCACATCACTCTGGAGTCACAGAGCAGTAAAAGATGGTGAATATTCTTCTGTAAAGGGGGTTAATGCATCAGATGGATTTTGTTCAAAAAACTGACTGGTCAAGAAAACTGACCAAACTCAAAGCTCACCATGCAGATGATATAGATGGTTACAGCTAAAGATTTCATGAGAGCCTGTGCAAAACCATTAATTCAGAATAGATAGGTGATTGCTGGCACGGATATGATGAACCAAAGGACCTCTTTTTGGGTTGTAAGCTCCAAGATCAGGTGCTGTTTGGTAGCACCAGTTTGTGTAACCATGGAGAGAGTGAGAGAATGGGAGGTTACTGAAATATTTGATTTTAAAGCAATAACTTTATTCATGTTCTTTTGTTTCATGAGATGTGAACGTCACTTGTAAGATCAGCGTATGTTATCCATCCCAAATTGCTCTTGAACTGAATAGTTACTCTGTCATTTCAGAGGGAGGTTAAGAGTCAATCACATTGCTGTGGGTTTGATGTTAATCATAGGCAAGAATCGTTAAGGACGGCAGATAACAACCCAGATTGCCAAGTTTTTATGACAATCGATATTAGTTGTTATTGCCACTTATGACAAACTTTATATTCACTTATTTCCTGATTGAATTTAAACTCCACCAGCTGCAGTGGTGGGATTTGTCCCCAGAGAATTAGCTTGGGTCTCTGCATTACTAGCCCAGTGACGTTACCGCTTCACCACCACCTTCCCCAGTACACTGAAGTGAAAGAAGAGGATTTATGAGACCAACCAGAGATGGTCAATGAGTCAAATGGGAGAACACCATGCAGAATGTCAATGGATTGGAGGGTATGAGCTATAAGGAGAGGCAGGACAAACTAGGGTTGTTGGCAGTGGCTGAGAGGAGGAATCTATAAATTTACGAGAGGCATAAATAGGGTTGACCGTCAGAATCCTTTATCTTGGAGTTGAAATGTCTAATATTACTGGGCTGAGAAGGGGAAAGTTCAAAGGAAATGTGAGGGGCAAGATTGTCACACAAAGGAGATGATTTTATCATTGCATTGCACCCGTTTACTTTTGCTAAGTCGGGTGTGAGGCGAGTAGCGTGATCCACACCTGCCTCCATGCTGGTTCCCCCTTTACCAAGGCCCAAAAATGGCCATGATTGGGAATCCTCCCAAAATTGGCATGTTTTAATAGGCTTAATGGGCTGCACACCCAACTGTATTGTCACTTCCCTCTTTATTACTGCATTTACCCATCCGGAATTGGCGCAAAACAGACATGCTTCATTAAAAGTCTGATTCGGGGTCTCCAACAGTGAGGATTAGGGAGAAAGAAAGTGCATAACATCCAATGGCTCTCTGCTACCTCTGGGAGGGTCTTTCATGGTGGCCATTTTGTTTCTTGGGTCGGCGGGGGGTTCTGCGAGTATTTGGGGGGATGGGGAATTGTTCTTTAGCAAGGTGTCCAATGTCCGATTTACAGCATGGACCCAGGTCTTAGCACTGATATTGGGTCTTGTGGATGCTGCTGGGTCCCAGTGTACGTAGCACTCTGTGCACAAAGTCTTTGGAAGTTGTATTGCTGCAGCCTCGGAATATTTCTTGGAGCTGTGATTCTGGGGGGCATCTGGGTGGGGAATGGGAGGTTTGTGATGCTGGGGAGGAGACATGTGGATGGTGGAAGAGGAAGTTTGGATAATGTGTGTTGCTGGGCTAGGGGCAAGCAGTGTTCCTTAACTTCTACATGTGTTCCTCTCCTTCTCCATCTCCCCCAAACCCCCCTTCAGAGTGACGAGATGGCTTGTATGATGCATCTAATTGATCTTGCTGTTCTTTTGGTTGCTGTTGAAGCTGAGGAGGAGGAGCAGAAGGTAGAATTTTGGGAGTAGAAGGAACAATGCGGGCACAGCAGAGCCCGGTCTTACCACTTGCAGAAGTAGAGGGAGATGATCATCAGAGGCAGGAGGTGGCTGTCATTCGCCCAGAGTGGGGAGGGGCTCAGGACATGGAGGGAACATAGACCTTAGCAGTTCTGTGCACTATTGACTGTGTGCCATTGACTGCTCCACTTCTGAAAGGAGACAGTGTAACACCATCGATTGCATCCACATCACACTCAAGGCCCTGCCGCAGAATCCATGAAGATTCATCAACAGCGCAGGGTTCCGTTCCCTAAATGTCTGACCGGTGTGTGATCACAATATGAACATTATGCCCATCTGTGCGAGACACCCTGGCAGTGTGCATCACAGCTTCATTCTCAGGAGCTCTGACATACCAGAGCCTTTTAGGAGGAGCCCAGGGTGTGGGGCTGGTTCATGGGTGACGTGGGTTACCCGCTTCATACAAAGCTGATGACACCTCTGCAGAGGCGGAGACTCGCTATAATGAGGCCCATGTAGCCACCCGCGCATTAGTGGAGAAGTGCTTTGGGCTCCCCAAAATGAGGTTCTCGTGTCTGGACCACACTGACGGGCTCTACAATATAGCCCTCCGATCTCTTCCACGTTGTGGTGGTGTGCTGTGCTCTATACAACTTGGCACAGCAGAGAGGTGATCCATTGGAGGAGGAGAAGGATCTGGAGGCCGATCAGCTGGGTGTCACTGGAGAGCAAACCACACGGCAGGAGGAGAGGGAAGAGGAGGAGGGGCATACTAAGCAACACCACCCAGGCAAATATGATCGGGGCATTTGAGGTTCTTCTAGATAAGCACTTGAATATGCAAGGATATGGACCAAGGGCAGGGAGAAGGGATTATTTTAAATTGGCCACAGTGGTTAGCACTGCTGCTTCACAGCTCCAGGGACCTGGGTTTGATTCCCAGCTTGGGTCACCATCTGTGTGGAGTTTGCACATTCTCCTTGTGTCTGCGTGGGTTTCCTCCAGGTTCTCTGGTTTCCTCCCACAATCCAAAGATGTACGAGTTAGGGTGATTAGCCATGCTTAAAAAAGAATTGCCCTTAGTATCCTAAGATGCGTAGGTTAGAGGGATTAGTGGGTAAAATATGTAGGGATATGGGGATAGGGATGGGTGGGATTGTGTTTGGTGCAGACTTGATGGGCCGAAGGGCCTCTTTCTGTACTGCAGGTTTCTATGATTCTCAGCATCATGTTTGGCACAAAAGAGAAAATGCTGGAAAATCTCAGTAGGTCTGGCAGCATCTGTAAAGCGAGCAAAGAGCTGACACTTTGAGTTCAGATGACCTTTCATCAAAAGCTTATTTATTGTGGGTCAATGGGCCTGTTCCTGTGCTGAAATGTTCTATTATTCACTCCGCCTCCTGAAATAGAAGAATTGGTCGGGATGAGTTTGAACATTTGCCACTGATTTAAAGGTTAGATGAATTCCGATCTGCAAATATTCTTGTATTTTAAATGTTAATTGAAAAAAATAGAAAAATGATAAGCCTTGGTTGATTCTCATTTCTGATTAAAACAAAAATCAATTCAGGTGATTCAAAGCACGCAGCCACTCTCAATTGCCGCTCGCAATATGAGTGAACTTTAGCTCCGGAGTCTTGTCGATTAAAGTGGTGCGATTGGACCAGGGCAACTTATGCGGGCTTACCCAGTGACAGCAGAAATCCAGAAAAAAACAATTGTCCCAGTGGCTGAAAAGTCAAATGGGTAAATTTTACCGTGGAAAAATTGATAACACCTGCAAATTAAACATTCTCTTGTGTCACCACCAGAGTACATTGGCAGCAATGTGTACTATATAAATGGAAAATGCAGGGATGATGTTCCCAATGGTGGGGGAGTCCAGAACCAGGAGTCACAGTCTGAGTATTCGGGGGTAGACTATTTTAGACAGAAGTGAGGAGACATTTCTTCACCCAAAAAGTGGTGAGCCTGTGGAATTCATTACCACTGGAAGCAGTTGGTGCTGCAACATTGAATGTGCTCAAGAGGCAGCTGGATGTAGCACTTGGGGTGAATGGGATCAAGGGTTATAGGAAGAAAGCAGGATTAGGCTATTGAGTTAGACATCAGCCATGATAGTGATGGATGGTGAAGCAGGTTTGAAGGGTTGCTCCTATCTTCTATGTAAAGCTTATTTATTTATTGGTCACAAGTAGGCTTGAAGTGAAGTTACTGTGAAAATCCCCTAGTCGCCACACTCCGGTGCCTGTTTGGGTACACTGACAAAGAATTTAGCCTGGCCAATGCACCTAACCAGCATGTCTTTCTGACTGTGGGAGGAAACTGGAGCACCCAGAGGAAACTCATTCAGACACAGGAAGAATGTGCAGATCCCAGACAGTCAGTGACTGAAGTGAGGAATCGACTTCAGGTCCCTGGCACTGTGAGACTGCAGTGTTAATCACAGTACCATTGTGTTGCCCTAACTGTGCCATCATGTTCGAATCCCTGCATGCAGAAGGAGGCCATTCAGGCCGTTGAGTCTGCACTGACTCCCCAACACAGCTTCAAAGCCAGGCTCACCATCCTGCCCTGTCTCTTGAATCTCACATTTTCACCCTGCTCATCCCCCAAACCTACACATTTTGGGATACCAAGGGACAATTTAGCATGGCCAATCCAACTAACCTGCACAGCTTTGGAGTGTGGGAGGAAACTGGCGCACCTGGAGGAATCCCAGGCAGACAGAGGAGGAATTGCAAACTCCATACAGATACCATGTGACCATAGGATATAGGAACAGAATGAGCTCATTCAGCCCATCATCCGCCATTGAGTCATGGCTAATAAGTTTCTCAATCCCGTTCTCCAGCCTTTTCCCCACAACCTTTGATGCCCTTACCAATCAAGAACATATCCAGCTCTGTCTGAAATACACTGAGTGGCCTGGCCTTCACAGCCTTCTGCAGCAATTAATTCCATAGATTCATAACCGTCTGGCTGAAGAAATTCCTCCTCATCTCGGTTTTAAACTGTTGTCCCCTTATTCTGACGTTGTGCCTCAGATCTAAGCCTCACTTACTAATGGAAACAGCTTCTCCCACAACCACTCTATCCAGACCTTTCAGCATTCTGTAATTTTCAATGAAATGCACTCCTCATCCTTCTAAACTCCATCGAGTACAGACCCAGAGTCGTCAATTGCTCCTCACACATCAAGCTTTTCATTCCTGGGATCATTTATGTGAATCTCCGCTGGAATCTCTCCTGGGCCAGTACATCCTTTCTGAGATATGGGGCCCAAAATTGCTCACAATACTCCAAATGCCCCAGGCCAGAATTGAACCTGGGTCTCTGGCAACGTGAGGCAGCAGCGCTAGCCACTGTGCCACTGTGCTGCCTTTACAAGATGTAGTACAGCAAATGGCCTTCCAAACCCATGACTTTTACAATGTAAAAGGACACGGACAGAATAATGATAGGAATGCAACAACATGCAATTTCCCCTCCAAGCCACACCATCCTGACTTGGAAGTATATCATTGTTCCCTCATTATGGCTGCAACGATAATTGTATTAAATTTCATTAACTCTAACAGAAAGTAACTACAGAAAGATGAGAAATACACCTCAAGGCCCATCAATGTCCACAAGGCATCCACAGCATAATGAATCAAATTAATAACTGGTCGACTATCAATGCTTGGGAGGGCACGGTGGCACAGTGGTTAGCACTGCTGCCTCACAGCACCAGGAACCCAAGTTCAATTCCAGCTTTGGGTCACTGTCTTGGTGGAGTTTCCACATTGGTGTGAGTTTCCTCCACATTCCCCTGTTTCCTTCCCACAGTACAATGATGTGTGGGTTAATGGATTGGCCATGTTAAATTGCCCCTTAGCATTAGGGAGGTGAGTGTGGTAAATACTTGGAGTTAAGGGGATTTGGCCTGAGTGGGATTGTGGTCAGTAAAAGCTTGATGGGCCAAATAGTCTCTTACTACACTTAGGGATTCTATCGTTCTACTTAATGACCTGCATTTTACAATTTATTGAATGGTAATCACTCAATCCCCCTCAAATAATAGCAGAGAATATTGTTCAAATGCCTGCAATATTGCTCATTTCAGTTATTGCACTTTGTCCAAGGAATTTAATTTCACGGTATGAAACTGCATTACACTGCTCAGGGGAGCTAACATTGAGATCTGACTGTAGTCCCTTCAACATTATTCACTCTAATTACTGTTGAGACAAACGTGTCTGATTTAAAAGGATCAGGGTTTAAACTTTACATTATCAGGAATTTATTGCAAGGGAAGGCACAATAAATATGAATCAAAAGTTGATTGCGTTCTTAATACCTCTGATCAACTATATTCATAAAACTTAGTTCTCCACTACTACTGTGCTGTCTATCTTCCCTTCATGATATATAACTTGCATCTGCACCTTGTTAGGAAATTTCTTCCCAAAGGAAAGGGAATTCATTGAGTCCGCTACAGTGTTGAAGGAGGCCATTTGGCCCATCTAACCTGCACTGACAACAATCCCACCCAGGGGCATGGCCAATCCACCTAACTCACACATCTTTGGAGTATGGGAGGAAACTGGAGCATCCGGAAGAAACTCACGCAGATACAGAAAGAACTCCACACAGACAGTGACCCAAGCTGGGAATCGCACTCAGATCCCTGGCACTGTGAGGCAACAGTACTGACCACAGCAGTGGTGCCGTATCACTTATGTATGACCTTTGAGTTATGGCATGCATTATTTGGCACACTATTTCAATTACACAATGTCAGTTTTGACTTTACAATGCCACACTAGCAAGCAAGCTCAAAGTTTCAAATGTGCACATTGATATTGTGCACCACCTATTGTATATTATTGTTTATTATGATATATATTATATATTATATTATTATATATTGTGTTGCTGATGCTAAATAAGTCGAGGGAAATGGAGAAACCTTCCCCTGATTTGCCAGTAAAAATGTGTCCTTGCCCTGCTGATGGCTCTCCCATTGATTTTATAAGAGAGGGAATCTGGTGCCTACACTCCAGCAGTCCTACACTACTTGCTCCGGAACCTTCTGTCCCATTCAAGTCGGGGATGGCATTGCTAGATCTAGGGAAACTTCTGGAACCCAGTGCTGACCATTCAAAAGTCCAGCATCCTTCGATCAAAGTTAGGTGAATTGGCCATGCTACATTGCCACTTAGTGTGCTGGGATGCATATGTTAAAGGGATTAAGAGGGCAAATATGTGGGATGATAGGAATAGGGCATAGGTGGGATTATTGTCGGTGCAGACTCAATAGGCCGAATGGCCTCCTTCTGCAGTGTAGAGATTCTATGATTCAAACTGGTGCTGAATATGGCAGTAACAATCACTAAACAGCTGATGAGTAACCAACATGAAAACCGTTTCCTGGCCAACCATCACGGAATGTCACATCTATCGGAGCAGTAAAGCTTGCAGGGGTTGAGGTCATCCTTAAGTTGATTGATTAGCATTGCAAGTAGGCTTTCATTAACGCTGCAATGAAGTTACTGTGAAAATCCCCTGGTCGCAACACTCTGGTGCCTGTTCAGGTACACTGAGGGAGCATTTAGCATGGCCAATGCATCTGACCAGCACATCTTTTGGACTGTGGAAGGAATCTGGAGCATCCAGAGGAAACCTACATAGACTTGGGGAGACCGTGCAGACTCCACGCAGACAGTGACCCAAGTCAGGAATCGAACACAGGTCCTTGGAGCTGCGAGGCATCAGTGCTAACCATTGTGCTGCCTCTGAATTTGAATTCAGTAAAAAATAACTCAAATTAAAAATCTACTGATGACCATGAAATCATTGTTGATTGTCAGAAAAACCCATTTGGTTCACTAATGCCCTTTAGGGAAGAAAATCCTTACTTGGTCTGGTATACATGTGACTCCAGAGCCACAGCAATGTGGTTGACTCTTAACTAGGGATAGGCAATAAATGCTGGCCAGCTAGTAACACCCATGTCCCATGAATGAGTTTAGAAAAATCTTGATGGACTGGAGTTCTTCTCCCAAGAACAGGGAAGGTTGATGGGAAACTTGATAGAACTGTTTGAATAATGAAGAGCTTTTAAATAAATAGGGAGAGTGGTGGAAGAATCAGATTAAAGATAATTGACACAAGCACCAACGATAATGCGAGGAATTTTTTCTTTACACTGCAAGTCTTTGCAATCTGAAATTCACTGCCTGAATGGCTGTTGAAACAGATTCAGTAATAACTCCCAGAGGAAAATTGGGTAACTACTTGAAAAGGGAAAAAAAAATTCTGGGTTATGTTGGAAGAGAGGAGTGGATCTAATTGCATGGCTCGTTCAAAGAGTCCAGCAGACTGGACTGGATATCTAGACTCGATATTTGTGCTGTCTGACTCTACGCTCACAGTAAAGGCACCAACGCCCTCACTACTACAGCTTGTGTTCTTAGTGAAGATTACTGAGCTATTAACAGTAAGCTGTGACTAAAATACATGAGTCAGGGAAAAACTGCATTATTCATCAAGATTGTCTCTCCACATCAGAGAAAAATTACAGAAAATACATAAAAATCTCTCTGCCACTCTGACAAGAAAATCGCCACATAACTTATTCATTTCCCTACTTGAGAGACAATTATAAGGAAAGTTTGAGCAGGTTCACCCTGTACTCATTGGATTGTAGAACAATGAGAGGGTGATCTTACTGAAACGCAAAGGTTGGGGTTCTCTGACAGTGCACTCCCTGCCGTGGGTTTCCCAGTGGCGTGGGCTGGCTTCAATGGGAATTCCCAATGATAGTGTGGGGTGGGGGGTAAAGGCCTCCCACCATCAGAGAAAGGCCTCCCAATACCAAGAATAACACTGAAAGAAAGCCAGGGAATCTTGCCCATAAGCTTCTGAGGCAACTTTACAGGATAAATGCTGAAAGGGTGTTTCCTGGCACAGAGGTATACTGATCTAAGGGACAACAGAATCAAAATTTTTGATTTGATTTGATTTGATTTATTGTTGTCACATATATTAGTGTACAGTGAAAAGTATTTTTCTTACACGCTATACAAACAAAGCATACCATACGTAGCGAAGGAAATGAGAGAGTGCAGAATGTAGTGTTATAGTCATAGCTAGAGAAAGATTAATTTCATGCAAGGTTAGGCCATTCAAAAGTCTGATGGCAGCAGGGAAGAAGCTGTTCATGATTCTATTATTTTAAATTAAGAGTCTATTGTTTTATGATTCTATTATTTTAAAGTTATCATTTAAAATTGAATGTAATAAGATTAACCCGCAAACCTTAAAAGCTCCGATGGACATGGAGAAAATTCTCCAAGTGTTTTGCAAGTAACCTCAGATTTGCATCTTTTTCCCAACGGGAGAAGGTGGAAGCGAGTATGACTGAGGTGCATGGAATCTTTGAATATGTTGGTTACTTTTCCAAGGCAGTGGGAAGTATGGATCGAGGCAATGGATGGGACACAACTTTGTTTGATGGATTGGGCTTCATTCACGACCCTTTGTAGTTTCTTCTGGTCTTGGACAGAGCAGGAGTCATACCAAGCTATGATATAACCAGAAGAGATGTTTTTTATGATGCATCTATAAACGTTGGTAACAGTCATAGCTGACATGCTGGATTTCCTTAGCCTCCTGAGAAAGTAAAGCTATTGGTGAGCTTCCCATATGTCTTGCTAATCTCCACACATCTTGAGACAACGACACAAAGAAGCAATTTAGCATGGCCAATCCACCTAACCTGCACATCTTTAAACTGTGGGAGGAGACTGGAGCACCCGGAGGACACAAGGAGAACATATAAACTCTGCGCAGGCAGTCACAACTGGTGCTTGAGGCAGCACTGCTAACCACTGTGCCACCTGCTTAATACAGAGGCTTGCCCTCTGATGAAAGGTTCAGTAAATTGGATCTGTGCTCTTTGGAGTTCTGAAGAACAATAAGTGAGATCACAAGGTGGTGGCGTAGTGGTACGATCAGTACACTAGTAATCCAGTGATCCAGTGTAGTGTTCTGAAGATCTGGGTTCGAATCACACTATGGCAGATAGCGAAAGTTTAATCCAATAAAAATCTGGACTTCAAAGTCAAATGGTCACCATGAAACCATTGTTGTGTAAAAGTCCATCTCATGTCCTTTGGAAAGGAAACCTTCCATCTTTACTTGGGCTGGCTGATGCCTGGTTATGATGTGGAGATGCCGGTGTTGGACTGGGGTAAACAGTAAGAAGTCTCACAACACCAGGTTAAAGTCCAACAGATTTAGTTGGTAGCAAAAGCCACTAGCTTTCGGGAGCACTTGCTGCCCCTTCATCAGGTGAGTGGGAGTTCTATTCACAAACAAGGCATATAACTCCATATCCATAGCAATGTGGTTGCCTCATACATTCCCCTCTGAAATGGCCCAGCAAACCATTCAGTTCAAAGACACTTAGGGATGGGCAACAATTGCTGACTTAGCTAATGATGACCACATAGAACATAGAACATAGAACAATACAGCACAGAACAGGCCCTTCGGCCTTCGATGTTGTGCCGACCAAAATAAAAAGCAATGCCCCTCCTACCTAAACCATTCCCTTCTCATCCATATACTTATCCACTAACCTCTTAAACGCCACCAAACATCCATTAACATACTTTCAAAAAATTCACTGGGGGCTTGTTTCCAATGGTTGGAGAATTGATGATTCCAGGACATTGGAGATAAATCTTAGGACAAGGGGTTCAATCATTTAGGGCAGAAATGAAGGGCAATTTCTTAATTTGATAGATTGTGAATTGTTGGAATTCTTTATTTCAGAGGGGTTGCAGATGCTTCATCACATATTCAAATATATTCAAGACTGAGATAAGCAGATTCTTTTATTTTTCAGGAATCAAAAAATATGAGGAGAGGCTGGGAAAGTGGAGTTCTTAGAATCACTGAATCTCTCCAGTGCAGAAGGGGATAACTTGGACTATCAAGTCTGCACCAACTTTCTGAAACAGCATCTTACCGAGGCCTTATCCCAGTAATCTCATTAATCCCCCTAACCTACGCACTATGGCACCACGGTGGCACAGTGATTAGCACTGCTAGCCTGACAGGCCAGGGACCCGGGTTTGATTCCCACCTCAGATCACTGTCTGTGCAGAGTCTGCATGTTCTCCCCATTTCTGCATGGGATTCCTCCAGGTGCTCTGCTGTCCTCTCACAGTCTGAAAGAATTCTGGTTAGGTGCATTGGCCATGTTAAATTCTCCCTCGATGCATCCGAACAGGTGCCAGAGTGTGGCGACTAGGGGATTTTCACAGTAACTTCATTGCAGTGTTAATATAAGCCTACTTGTGACACGAATAAATGAACTTTGAGGTGAACTAAGGGACAATATACCATCACTAATCCACCTAACCCCCATATCTTTGTTCTGTGGGAGGAAACCAGAACACCCAGAGGAAAGCCATACAGGGATAGGGAGAATGTGCAGACTCCACACAGACAGTGACCCAAGGTGAGAATCACACCTGAGTCCCTGGTACTATGAGACAACGGTGCTAACCTTTGTGCCACTGTGAGTTGAAGTGGCCATGATTCTATTGATTGGCAGAGTAGGCTCGAGGGTTCATTTGGTTTACTCCTGTTCCTGTGTCTTACGTTCTTATGTATCTACCTAGAATTCCTTGCCCAGAAGGATGGACATGATTTGTCAAATTTATCTCCACCATGCTTGGGGTATCTCAGAATACACTTGCCATTCCAAGGTCATCGTTATCCTAAGGTTAGATCAATAATCTCAGAAGTTACCATCCCATTGCATGGTAACTGATCATCCTGAACAAACTGAAACCAGTTTTAGATGTCCATGTTGCACATATACCTACTAATAATTCTCTATATAAACAGTTGGTTAACTTGTTTAACTTACTTTCCTTTAAATAGATTGCCATGATGTGGAGATATCGGCGTTGGATTGGAGTGGGCACAGTAAGAAATCTCACAACACCAGGTTAAATTCCAACAGGTTTATCTGGAATCTTGAGCTTTCAGAATGCTGCTTCTTCGTCAGGTGAATGGAGAGGTAAGCTCACAAACACGCCACATATAGACAGAGACACAATTGCAAGATAACGATTGAAATCTGAGTCTTTTTAGGTAATCAACTCTTTACAGATACAGACAGTGCGAATGAAGAGAGGCATAATCACAGCTTAAAGAGTTATGTATTGTCTCAAACCAGGACAGTTAGTAGGATTTTGCAAGTCCAGGTCAAATTGTGTGCCTTACATATTGTGTGACATGAACCCAAGATAAATGTATTAATGCAAGAATATTTAATGAAATTGAAATAATCATTTCGGCAACAGTGTTATTCTTTCAGTTTGGTCATCCAAACTATTTACTCCTTCCCTAATGGGCTTATTTATGGTTTCTTTCCTTATCTCCTTTATTCCTTTCCATTTTCCAACCTCACTAAAATATCAGAATTTGTTTCCTGTTCCGATGAGATCAAAATATCATAACCTGACTTTTCTTTTTATATTTGCAGTGATTTCCAGCAAGTGAGGTTTTTGTTGTTTACGTCAACACTTCTATCCTTTCAATGTCACCTGACTCTGAAATGGGCAGAATGCAGAACCAGGAAAGTCTTCACGATGATGAACTTCACCAGACCAGATTCAGAGAGAAGCTGCAGCATTTCAAAAACATGCACTCCCTTTAGTGCAGAATACTGCTGGTTTGGACATGTCATGCTAGAATTCTGCTACAATATGATGGAAACTTTGACTTGATTTGACATATTATTGTTACATGTATTGGGTCACAATGAAAAGAATTGTTTCATGTGCTCTATGCAGACAAAACATACCATCACACAGAGTATATAGAAGAGAAGGAAACAAGCAAGTGCATAATGTACAGTCATAGCTAGGGAGTAGAGAAAGATCAACTGAATATGAGGTAGGTCCATTCAAAAGTCTGATGGCATTACAAGAAGCAATCCTTGGTACATGACCTTAGACTTTTGTATTGTTTTCTCTTCGGAAGAGGTGGAAGAAAGTATGTCCAGGGTGCATGGAGTCCTTGGTTATATTGGCTGCTTTACTAAGCAGAAAGCATAGACAGAGTCAATGGATAGGAGATTGGTTTGCATGATGGGCTGGGTTACATTCAAACCCTTTGTAGTTTCTTATGAGCTTGATCAGAGCAGGAGCCATACCGAGTTGTGATACATCCAGAAGGAATGTTTTCTATGGTGCATCTTTAAAAGTTGGGAGAGCCATAGCAGACATGCCAAGTTTCCTTAGTCTTTTGAGAAAGTAGAAGCGTTGGTATGCTTTCTTAATTCTATCATCAATGTGGAGGGACCAGGAAAGGTTGTTGATGATCTCGAGACCTAGAGGTTTGAAGCTGTCGACCATTTCTAGTTCAGCCCCGTTGATGTAGACAGGGGCATGTTCCTCCCCTATGCTTCCTGAAGTTGAAGACAGTTATCTTCATTTTACTGATGTTAGCAGTTGATGAACAAGTGACAAATTTTACTTGCTCTGCATATGTACCATTTGTTACTCGTTTGGCCAATACTTTATCAAAAGGGGGCCATTCAATGTGCAATTTCTCCCACTGATCTCCAGGAAAGTGAGTATTTGGCTGCAGAGAATCTTACACAAACTTACTGTTCATGTGTGCTGTCAATCCTCTTTCCATTTGCCATTGGTTTCAGCAATTCAACTGGAAGCACTGTTCTATTGACATTTACATATGGACTCCATCCCACTGTTAAATATTTAATCAGTACACAGCAAGATAAATAATGTGCCAATACCTCAACAAATACAGCCAGATTCAGAGTACTGATGCCAGATATCAGGATTCCTGACCATTCTTCCATTGAGCAGATGGCATGGGGGGTGGAGAGGGATAGAGTAGCTATATAGCATAGTTATAGAGTAGCTATACCATCACCTTGGTGTGTGTGATATATACACACACACGTGTATATATATATATATATATGTATATGTTCGAAAAGCTAGTACTAAGCTAAACATAATCCATTGGAGGCTACATTCTCAGAATATTAGAGTCACTGATGTAGATAATGTTTCAAACAGTATTAGTATCATTGCTGTATGGACAATGAGAGAGCACTCTAGTGATCATTCACACTTATTGTAGCTAGCATAGCTCTCTATTCATAACTAGACAGGGGTTATTGTTAAAGCAGATTGATGGATTCAGTCCTGGATGGGGAGAGGGCAATGAATTGGACTGTAAAGATGAATAGGGTCGGGCTGACTAAAGAGATAAAAGGGCAGACTGTGGGGAGTGAAGATTCAGCCCTGGGCTGAAGGCCAAGATTTCGGTTTACTTTATCATCAGGCCAGAAAAATATGAGGGCATTATTTTCTTTTACATGCAAGATGCAATGTCCAGTTGAGTGGAATAAGTCTTTTATTATGACAAATGGTACTCTGTAAAATTACAAGACTTAACCGAAAACATTTCAGAATTATGACCTGCCATTATCTCAGCAAATATTTTCCTGAATTGTCTTTCCAAGGATTGATAATGTACACGAGTGCAAGAGACAAATATCTGGTTCACGTCACAGGGGGTTACACTTGTACTATGGTGAAAGTAGATCTAGGGCAGAGTGAGAAAGCTGCTAAAATGCTGAGGCATTTTATTGGAATACAGATGCCGCTGAATGTGGTGTTGGGGGGGGGGGGGGGGGGGGGGGAGGTGGTGGTGGCAACATGTGCAAGATATATGAGTACAGTAGCTATGAGAGCTACTCAGTAATCTAGAGATCAGGGGCCCTATTCTACCCTGGCGAGCTGTGAAGATGAATTCAAGTAATTTGTGAGTCATGAGAACTGTGGAGTTGTTGGCAAAGTAAAATGCAACAGGTCTTTCTGGCCTACATACAGTCCCATCCACTCTGGCTCAAATTGACAACTTTGCTGCAGTGCAAACATAGCCAACCAACCAATCCTCACCATTGCGGTAACTGCTAATCGAGTGGTTAAGATGTGGAAAGTGTGATTCTATGGCTGTGAGAAGTGTGCAGAGCAAACAGATAAATTGACAAGATGTGAATAGTAGTGTTCCATTGGGATCAACTATTCACCATATTCATTTAGGACTTAGATGCTGGGCTAGAGAGCTGCATTATCCAGGTTTGCTGAAAAGATTGGAGGTATTGTAAGCAGTGAGAATGGAAGTGTAAATGTATTAAGTTGCCATAGTCCCTGGTGACCATAGGCTGTGACTGGTGGTAATTTAACCCGAAGATCACCACATCTCAGGCAAGGGGAAAGGTTGAGAAGGTAGTACAGGAATTGAACCCACACTGTCTGTGTTGCTTTATATCACTAACCAACTGTCTAGCCACTTTTACAAAGAAATGCTGACATCTTAATTGAATGAAAAAAACAGTGGCAAATCGATTTCAATGCAGCCAAAGTGAGGTAAAATGTTCTTTTGGAGATTATGTGCAGGACTCAATGGACCAAATGGCCTCTTTCTACACTTTAGATATTCTATGCTTCTATTCTAAACATTGAGATCCAACAAGACTAAGGAGCCCAAGTATGTAAATGAATAAAATGTCATAAACAGGTACAGAAAATAATCAAAATGCCTAATTGAGCATCGGCCTTTATATCTCGAAGATTAGTTATATCACAGGACAATGCGATACAAAGCCCTGGTTTACCACATCAGGAGCTCAGTGGGCAGTATCTTAAAAAAGATACAAAAACAGAAAATCCTGGAACATCTCAGCAGGTCTGACAGCATCTATGGAGTAGGTAGTCTGACAACATCAGGTTAAAGTCCAACAGGTTTTTCTGGTAGCGCAAGCTTTCGGAGCACTGCCCCTGCATCAGGGGAGTGGGCAATGCTCCGAAAGCTCATGTCACCAAATAAACATATTGGATTTTAACCTGGTGTTGTGAGATTACTTACTGTGCCCAGCCCAGTCCAACACCAGCAACTTCACATCATAGCATCTGTGGAAAAAGAATAAAGTTAATGTTTCGAGTCTCAGCTCTGACAAAGGGTCATCCAGCCCCATAGAAATTCTATGAAAGCAGCGAGAGAGTGAAAATGCAGCTTCATTAGGATTCAAGGTTTCCCCATGCTTTAGGGCGCATGCACCCTATTTGCCGGCATTGTTTATCAGCTCTACCCTATACTGAAACCACAAGGGATTCCACTTCTTCAATGCTCATGTGATACAGACATAGAAGCATAGAGATATACAGCACAGACAAGGCTTTTCTGCCCAACTCATCCACATGAACCAGCTTTCCTAAACTGACATAGTCTTGCCTGCATTTGGTTCCTCTAAAACTTTCCCATCCATGTATCTATCCAAATGTCTTCTAAATGTCATAATTGTACCTGCCTTTACTACCTCCTCTGGCAGATCATTCTATATAGCACCACCCTCTGTGTGAAAATATTGTCCCTCGGGTTCCTTTTAAATCTTTCTCCTCTCACCTTAAAGCCTATATCCTCTGGTTTTGGACTCCCCTACTCTGGTGACCATATGCAGTAAATCAGCCAAGTCAATGCCCAATATTGTGGTAGGAGTCATGATGCCTTCATTCTATGGCAGTGCCAAATTAATTTGAGCCACCACAACAAAGCAAAGAGAGGAAAACTGGGGGAAAAGGGCTAGTCACTGCCTGAATGGCTCATGACTCTAATGCGCAGTCCATGTTCAAGTGTGTGGCATGCCTGCAATGAAATCCTTGCTGCCATGGAGAAATGTGGTACAGCAAGACCATTGATATATCAAAGTAATGCTTCTACTGCCCAAGCTATTTTGAGGAGTCCTGCAATGCTTAACAGAGTGGGAATCAAAACCTTTGCAAGCTGCATGAACTCACTGTCATGAAGGTAGTCCCCCCACCAGCAATATGGAGATAGGTTGAGGAGTGCAGCAATGATGTAAAGGAGGGAGGAGAGGAACACAAGGAGAAGGAGGAAGTGTAAGAAGAGAAAGAGGAGTAATAGGAAAGCAGGGGACAATCTAGATAGCCCCTTCTATCTGGGTAGTCCACGAAGATCTCATCTGAGAGTTATACCAGTAACCCATAATGTCAACTCCCTATTCATTTTCCTTTCCCTCTGTCACTGACCATCACAATGGTCTTTCTCCTGGCCTGGCCACGTTGCATCCCTTGACTACCTGAAAGGAAATAAAAAAACACAGGGAGGATAACATTGAGGTGTGGATAATGGGAACACAAACGAGGTATGTTTGCTTACACCATACAAAACGATGACAGAGAGGAAGGTACATTTCACCCTAGCAGAGCAGTCAATAACCAGGGGCATAGACTTGAAGTAAGGAGCAAGAGATTGAGAGGGGATTTGGGGAAAAGCTTTTTCACCTAGAGGGTGATGGAAATCTGGAACTCATTGGCTGAAAGGGTGGTAGAAGTGATAATCTTCACAGCATTAAAGAAACATTTTGATAAGCACTTGAAACACCATAGCACACAACATTATAGACCAAGTGCTGGAAAATGGGATTAGAGTAGATAGGTGCTTGATGGCTAGTGCACAAAAGATGGTTTGAAAGGCCTATGGGGACATGATCTTACCAAAAAGATTCTAAGTGACGAACGGGCATGAAAATGGGAGGGAATCGCACCAGTTTTTGTGCAAACTTCCAAACACAACCGTACGGCACTTCGAAAGAAAATAAGTCAAAGTGTGATTTTCATCGGGAGGGGGAGTAAATAGAACTTATTCATACCAGGAAGCTGGCTGCAGACTGCTGGAGCACTATTGCACAAATGCACACAGTGCGTTGGATGATCTCTCACTTCCCTATCCTCCCCAGACATTGCATCCCCCTCCCTGATAGCCCCCTGGACATCACCCTCTCCCCCTCCCGGATCACTGGCCTCGATTTCCCTTTACCATCCTCACCTGGCTGAGGACCTCCTCTGGCGAGGTCATTAAGCCAAGTAAGCCCAAGCAATTGCATCCCAGGCTCACTAATAATATTAAAATTATCTAATAAATATTTAAATCAGCTTATGCCCTTTCTGGGCGTGAGGCTGATTACACCAGCCGAACACAGCCGGTAACACTGCAAGAGTCAAGAAACCAGTCACTTAGTCGGGTTTTTGCATCTTGCCTGATCTTACCAACATAACAATTCTGGTCGACCGGCGTGACAAGCTGATAAGATCACCCTCTACGATTCTATAACTTGTTGTGTCTTTGGATTACTGGTTCAACAACTTGGAGCCAAAAACAAGAAATTCAATTGTGTCCAATTCCAATTAGTTACTTAACTCCTCAATGCAAGGGAGGGGGTGGGGGGCGGTAGAGAGGGGGTATTTGGAATCTAGACCACTAGACCACTAGACCAAACCTGATTCCATGCCACCTGTATCACATTGAATGGATGCACGTTAATTATGCAGCACAATTTCCACACCCACGTTTTGGGGCTATTCAGTTTAGTCCCCTTTCCAATGTGTCTCATGGTATGTGATTGCCAGAGCTTCAAAACCTCCTCCTGCCTGGGGCAGTATGGTGGCTCAGTGGTTAGTACTGCTGCCTGACAGAGCTAGGGACCTGGGTTTGATCCTCGCTTGGTTCACTGTCTGTGCGGAATCTGTACATTCCCCCCTTGTCTGCATGGGTTTCTTCTGGGTGCTCCAGTTTCCTGCCACAATACGAAAAATGTGCTGGTTAGGTGCGTTGACCATGCTAAATTCTCTCTTCGTGTACCCGAACAGGCCCTGGAGTGTGGGAGCTGGGGATTTTCACAGTAACTTCACTGCAGTGTTAACGTAAGCCTACTTATGACTAATAAATAAAACTTTAATAATTCCTCCTTCCAGCATTTCCTTCTGCTGCAAGCTGTTTATATTGTTATTTTGCACGTTGTCAGAATAACTGGCTGAAATGATGAACAGTCACTTCTTTAAAATCTGGAATGATTCCAAATACTTCCCTCTCTCCCTCACCCCCCGCATTGAGGAGTTAAGTAACTAATTGGAATTGGACACAATTGAATTTCTCGTTTTTGGCTCCAAGTTGTTGCTGTTGGTGTCGATATGGCAAGTGCTGCCGGCTGTAAAATTGGATATACCCTATTTTCATCAGTTCATTTGGTCAACTGTTACTGTTGCACTGATCTGAATAGTGGTGTGTTATCAGTTTGCATTCGCTACACAATTGCTACACAGCAACTTAACAGAAGAAAACAGCAAGTGAGGTGTTTGCTGAGTGTCAATTGTATCATTCAATTGTAGACAGTGTTTGGGTTCGGTTCACTTTATTCAATATTCTGCCTGAACAGTGTTCTTTTTTTTCAAATGCATAGAGATTTAATGCTGAACGGTGTTCTTAACTTATCAAAAGTTTTCAAATCTTTTAAATTATTTTTGGTCTCTATATTCCTGCCAAATCTTCCAAACCCGCTATCTGTTAAGTGTTACTTTGTTCAGGTATAAAGTGTGCAGGCACATCTCAAGTTTCACTATACTTGGACACTGCTGGCAGAAACCATGTGGCCAATGTGTGCACAGGCACATCTGGGCACCACTGGCAGAACTTATCTTGGCAATGTGTGCACAGAAACCTCTAGGCATCTTTAGACAAGCTTACCTGGGCAATGTGTGTGCAGGCACATTTAGGTACTACTGGCAGAACCTACCTAGGCAATGTGTGCAGACACATCTGGGCACCCAGAGGCAGAACTCACCTGGGTAATGTGCACACAGACACACTTGGGCATCATTGGAAGAACTTACCTGGGCATCTGTGCACAGACACATCTGGGCATCATTGGACAATCTTATCTGGGCCATGTGTGTGCAGGTACATCTAGGTACCACTAGCAGAACTTATCTAGGCAATATGCGCACAGACACATCTGGGCATCCACAGGCAGAACTTATCCAGGTAATGTGTGCACAGACACACCTGGGCATCACTGGAAGCACTTACCTAGGCAATATGCACACAGGCACACTTGGGCATCATTGGAAGAACTTACCTGGGCAATGTGCATACAGGCACACCTCAGCACTGCTAGCAAAACTTACCTGAGCAATGTGCTTACAGATATATCTGGGCATCACTGGCAGCACTTACTTGGGCAGTGTGTGCACAGGTACACTTTGGCATTACTGGGAGAACTTACCTGGGCAATATGCGCACAGACATAATTGGGTATTAATGGAAGAATGTACCTAAGCAATGTGCACAGGCACATCGGGGCATCACTGAAGAACTTATCTGGGCAACATGTGCACAGGCACATTTGGGAGTCACAAGCATCGCTTACCTGGGCAAGTGCACACCTGGGTATCATGGCAGAACTTAGCTGGACAATGTGTGTGCAAGATACCTGGGTATCATTGGAAGAACTCACCAGGCAATATGTGCACTGGCACATCGAGCATGACAGACAGAACTTACCTGGGCAATGTGTCCAGACACACCTGGCTATCACTTGTAGAACTTACCTGGGCAACATACATATAGACACACCTGGGCAACACTGGCAGAACTTACCTGGGCAATGTGTGCACAGGCAGACTTGGGCATCACTGAAAGAACTTACCTGAGAGCAATGTGTGCACAGACACATCTGGGCATCACTGGAAGGACTTACCTGGATAATGTGCATACAGGCACACCTGGGCATCACTGGCAGAACTTACCTGGCCAATGTGCACACAGACACACCTGGGCAATCTGCTTGTAGACATACCTGGGCATCACTGGTAGCATTTATCTGAGGAATGTATGCAGACATACCAGGGTATCACTGGCAGAACCTACCTGGGCAGTGAGTGCACAGACACATCTAGGTGCTGCTGGCACCTACTGATGATCATACCTGGACATTACTTGTAAAAACACTGCCTAGGCCTCCATTGTCCTGGGGCTACAGATAAAGTTTAAAAAGTTTATTTGTTTATAAGTCACAAGTAGGCTTATATTAACACTGCAATGAAGTTACTGTGAAAATCTCTTAGTTGCTACACTCCGGCGCCTGTTCAGATACACTGAGGATAAATTTAGCATGGCCAATACCCCTAACTAGATATCTTTTGGACTGTGGGAGGAAGCCGGAGCATCCAGAGGGAACCCATGCAGACATGGGGAGAATGTGCAAACTCCACACAGTCACCCAAGGCTGGAATTGAACCCAGGTCCCTGGTGCTCTGAGGCAGCAGTGCTGACCACTGTACTGCCCACCAGATGGCAATCTGCACATTTTTATACCCTCATGTCAGCAGTGCCCTCAATTCGAAACTGCTCAACCCACTCTTCTCTTAACAGTTAGTCCGAGCTTAGGTGAAGTTGCTGCCCTCAAATGCTCCTTTGGAAGCTGTTGCCCTCTTTCCCCATAAAATCACTTAACACCCTCTTTCCAACCATCCATCCAAAAATTGGTCTCAGGACGAGGAGTTGCACATCAAGTTGCTGCCAAATGACTTATTTGGCAGCAACTTGAGGTGTGCCAGTGCCCTGCCTGAGGAAACTGCTGACAAATCCATGACTCCCCTCCTGTACCAACTCTCCTCACCAATATTTCACCTTATGCCTCACACCAATTATGACAAACTTCCTGCCACACCAAAACTGCACACTATCCTCCCACACGCCAATATTACACTCCACTTTCCACAGAACAATATTACACCCTACCTCTACATCAATATTACACCCTACATTCATATCAACATTGCACCCCATCTCCCACACCAATATTACATCCTATCCCATACCAATATTACATCCTACCCCTATATCAGTATTACACCCTACCTCTATATCAATACTATACCCTACACTTGTATCAATATTACACCTTATCCCTATATCAATATTACACCCTATCCCCATTTATTTTCTATGTTTCTATGCTTCAACATTATACCTTAACCTATATCAATATTACACACTGCCTCCAAATATCAATATTACACCTAAACACTGTATCAATGGTATACCCTACCCAACTATCAATATTACACCCTAGCCCCGTATCAATATTAGATCATAACCCTCAAAATCAATATTACACCTTAAACTCCACATATCAACATTATACGCTGCCTCATATCAGTATTACAGCCTGACCCCTTTTTCAATATTACATCCTACTCACCTATCAATATTACAGCCTACCACTATATCAATATAATATCTACCCACATATTAATGTTACAGTCTACCCCTAATGTAATAAACATTACACCCTGCCCCATATCAATGTTACAGCCTAACCCCTATATCAATATTACATCCTACATCTATATCAATATTACACCCCACCCACATATCAATATTTCAGCCTAACCTCATGTTAATGTTACACCCTATCCCCAAATTAATATTACAGCCTAGCGCATATCAATATTAGACCCTACCCACATATGAATATTATCCTGTTCACATACCAATATTGCAGCCTAACCCCAAAATCAATATTATACTCTATCCCATATCAATATTACAGCCTACCCTTATATTACACTCTAGTCACATGTCAATGTTACAGCCTAACCCTATATCATTCTATCCCCATATCAATATTATACCCTACCCCTATATCAATATTACACCCATCCCCAAATCGGTATTACAGCCTAACACCTATATTAATGTTATACCATATCCCCATATCAACATTACAGCCTAACCTCTATATTAATACATATCTTACCACTATATCAATATTACACCCCACCTCTATATCAATATTAAACCCTATCCCCATATCAATACTACACCCGAACTCCCACATCAATATTACATCCTAACCTCTATAACATATTACAATCTAATCCTCACATCAATGTTATACTCTAACCGCTATATTAATATTGCAGTCTAACCCCTATATCAATGTTACACCCTATCCCCATATCAATATTACACTCTATCCCCATATCAACATTACAGCCTAACCCCCACATCAATATTACATCCTAACTCCTATATCAATATTACACCCTAACCCCTACATCAATATTACACTCTAACCTCTATATCAATATTACAGCCTACCCCTATGTCAATATTACACCCTACCCACATATCAATATTCCAGCCTAACCCCATATTAATATTACACCCTACCCCCAAATTAATATTACAGCCTAGCCCATATCAATATTAGACCCTATCCACATATGAATATTACCCAATTCACAGATCAATATTGCAGCCTAACCCCAAAATCAATATCACACCTATTCCATATCAATATTACAGCCTATCCTTAAATTACATCCTAGTCGCATATCAATATTACAGTCTAACCCCTATATCAATATTACACACTATCCTCATATCAATATTACACCCTGCCCCCATAACAATATTATAGACTAATGCCTATATCAATATTACACCCTGCCCCCATATCAATATTACAGACTAATGCCTATATCAATATTACACCCTATCCCCATTTCAATACTACATCCTACCCCCATATCAATATCATACCCTATATCAATATTACACCATATCCCCAAATCAGTATTACAGCCTAACCCTTATATCAATATTATAACCCTTATAACCTCTATATTAATATATATCTTACCCCCATATCAATATTACATCCCACCCCTATATCAATATTACACCCTAACCCCCACATCAATATTACACTCTAACCCCTATATCACATTACAATCTAATCCCCACATCAATATTATACTTAAACCCCTAGATCAATATTACACCCTAACTTCTATATCAACATTACATCTTATCCCCATATGAATATTACACTTTATCCCCATATCAACATTACAGCCTAACCCCCACATCAATATTACACTCTAACCTCTATATCAATATTACACCCTAATTCCTATATCAATATTAGACTCTATCCCCACATCAAAATTACACCCTAACCCCTATATCACTATTATACCCTAACCTCTATATAAATATTACATTCTAACCCCTATATCAATATTACATCCTACCCACATCTCAATACGGTACCTTACCTCTCACCCTCATCAACTCCTTGATTGGCTGCTAATGGCGAGAGCGAGCCTGTGGGGTTGGGGGGACGCGCGTCCCCTCCAGAGCCTGGCGCGTGCCCGCCAACGAGCATCAGCAGCGGCGTGCGTGCCGGGGTGCGCGCGTGCGCGCGCGGAGTTCCCGTGCCCGGGGTCTTCCTGCAGCAGGAGAAGCACCTGGAGATGTAGAGAGAGTGTCCCAGACACTGTGCACCTCCTCCATCCAACTCAACCTGTTTCCACCCCCTACCAAAAAAAAAACACAATATCATCCTGCTCGGATTACTGAAATTAAGTGTCTACATTTGCTGAGAAAATATATGAAATAAGTACTCATTGACTGACTGAGGGAGTGAAGTGAGTGGAGGGGGAACTGCAACCTTTCCATCCCTCCTGGATTCTCTCTTTCTGTAGTTTTCTTGACATTTTCCAGCAGTTTTGGGGAAAAAAAGATGAATCAAACGGCGGGCGTTTCCAACAACGTCAAATGTTCTTCCAACAAAGGTGTGAAGGTAAGGAGAGAGTTTAATTTTTATTTGTTGTGTTAGAGGAGGTCATGTTATTATTATGGCGGGGGGGGGGGGGGGGGGGGAGAACCTTTGAAATGTTTTCTGGCAGTTTCTTAAATATTTGGTGATGTGTGAAATGGGTACTAAAGAAAATAACATCAACAAAACTAGGTACTGAAGATTCCTGGAAATGTTTATTGTTGTGATGCGGTTTTACTTTATCTTAAGTGCTTTTTTGGCTTTATGCAGTGTTTGTTTGTACGATTAATGAGTTCTTTTAGCTCCCACACACACACACAGAAAAAGACACAAAGCTGGTTCTTTTTGCATGTCCTTTTTATGCCTTTCCTTCATTAGATGCTCGAGGTGCTTTCCAGCGCAGGACATGTTAAAAAGGTTCAGGATCCAGCTTTTTTGTTCTGGAAATATTGTATATGAGGGTGTGTCTGTGTGTGTGTGAGAGAGAGAGAGGGGGGGGGGAGTGGCTCTTTCACCCCCACCCCATGAATGATCAAACCGTTAACTTTCAGCTCCTTCAGTCTTTGACATGCACAGTAATCCTTTGTAAATTTAATAACTGTACCGTGTGTGAAGGAGCGAATGCAGAAAAGTTGGAAAGAATGCACTAGAATTGATCAGGTTTCCCCTCCCCTTCAGCACTTCTGGTCACTGTAACTTTTGCACTGTGAGAAGGATTGCGGGAGGATATGTGTGGAGTGGGATATGCGTCAATCAGTACTTTGTTTTTTACTTATTCCAGTAGCGATCTGAATCTCTTCCAAGCTCAGCTGTCACTGCCAATTGCCGTTTTACAGGCACACGCCCCGGTAGAAGTGTACCTCTGACTTGTGTGCATTTTACAGAGAGGGGGGAACAATCTTGCTGGTGCTCCTCCAGTTAACGGTGTGTCAGCATCAGCCGGCAGGATGCAGCTGAACATTAAAAGCAGCAACGAGTTGACAGATGAGTTGTGCTGCAAGAATCGGGAGAACATGCTGACATTTCTCTTTCACATCGCTGCTAAATCAACAGGAGCAAAACAGGCTTGTGGAGTGGTGGCTGTCGCCAGTAAGTCATCCAAGTGCTGAGCGACCTCCCCGCTCCCCTCCCCTTCCAAGATAACGTGTGAAGAAGTTAGTCTGGGATGTGCAACATAGAAGGCTGCAAAGCCAAGGGGCTGTTGGAGATTATGTACAGAGATTGAACCCGGGGATTCAAAGTACAAGAAAGAAGGGGTGTTTTCATTGCATTATACGTTATAACCATGATTGACTGGGTCATATTTTCAAATCTTTTTATGTTTTGGGCAACGAAGATGGTGATGATCGGTTGCCGAGCTTTTGGGGTTTGAAAAACATTGAGGATGGTAGGAGGACGTGAGAATTGAGAAGTCACTTTGAGTTGCTACATTTTGATGGTCCAAGGAGAAAATAGAATCAGTGGGAAATGATAAGCCCTCTGATTTCAACACTGGTAGATGCAGGGAGAGGGAAGAGTCTAAAACAAGGGGACTTTTCCTCAAAATTTCAAGGCCAGGCCATTCAGGAGAGAAATTGGGAAACATTACTATTTGCAAAGGATGATCACATATGAAACTCTCTCCCACAAAAGCATTAGATGCTCGCTAAATTACTTTTAAATCTGTGAATGATAGATTATTGTTTGCGAGCAAAAGGTTTAAGAGGATGTGGAATCAATGGGGGTGAACAAAGATCAGCTACAATCAGCCACAATCTCAATAAATGATAGAATATGGCTGGAAGGGCTGAATGGCCCATTGATCTTCTTAGGACCATTTGCATTTGTAACTTGGGAGATACAAGGCAGGAAACAGAAAGGAGCTCTTGGCCTCTAGTAGAATCAGGTCAAGAAATGGGGTCTCTCACAAGGGACAGAGAGAGATAAGTGGAAGGAATAATAAAGGATCACTTTCAAATAACTTTGCTTTGAGTTCTTCCCAGCAGTTGGGCCAACGGAGAAGTCTCCCTAGATATTGGAACTGTATTTGAGTCCAGGATGGGTTTGAACTCTATGGAAAGTTTAGAGTTGTTCAGCAGAAGTGTTCATTGCCAAAGAGGAAACGAGAATTCTTGGTGGCAGCTTTAACAATGAAACTCCTTCAGGATCAGAAAAGAAGGTGATAATAAAAACAATCAGACTCCACCCCTTCTTGAAAGATAAGAAAGATGGGTTCTGCTTAGACCTATAATATATATCTATTGGGAGAAAAAGGAGGGATGTCCGAGGTAGATTCTTTACTCAGAGAGTGGTTGGGGTATGGAATGCACTGCCTGCTGTGATAGTGGAGTTGGTACTTTAGGAACTTTCAAGTGGTTATTGGATAGGCACCTAGAACACACCAGAATGATAGGGAGTGGGATAGCTTGATCTTGGGTTTGGACATAGCTTGACACAACATTGAGAGCCAAAGGGCCTCTACTGTGCTGTACTGTTCTATGTTCTATAAACAACATGAAGAAACTGTGTCTCTTGAAAAGTTGGAACAATCAAAACATCTCATTACCCTACTGAAGGGCTTTGATGGGGGTGGGGGGGGGTGGAATTCAATATGTAATAATTCAGTCATTCATTGCAAAAGGGCTGGAGGCTATTGATAGTGAGGGTTGCAAACAGATTAGTTGATGAATGGAAGGTGGAATCACTGGGAAAAGCAGAAATAGAGTTGGATGGCAAGTGGAGGAAGTCACTGACGTGAAGAGAAAGCAAAATGGTCAAGACAAGATGATATTGAGTTTATGAAAAAAATGAGTTAGCAGATGAACCATAAATTAGAGGTGCCCTCAATTGAGCTGTAGTAACGTGGCCCCTCAAGACATATATATAATTTATAATTGAAGTACAGGCTTATGATCATATAGGAAATATTCTTGCACTGCCAATTATGTCAACATAGCAGTTGTATCCACATCAAGTTGGGAAGGTAACCAAATACTTAACTGGGGAAAGATTATTTGTCTTATTGTAGAGATTGGAGCTCATAGGTTATTGGAGTTCATAGGTGGTTAAAAATGCAAATGATGATTTGACCTATTTAACACCTTTAACAGTATTTGAAACTTTAATTGATCTTGGCATCTTTGTGCAAACAATTCTGTGTTCTTCAATCACTTTTCAAGAAAGGGCACTAGTTTTATTTTAAGAAAAGCTGGGCACTGGAAAGTAGGATTAAAAAGGTCCGGGAAGAAGTGGTGCATGATGTGTTGTTGGTTTGATTTGGAGCTATACGTAGTTTTGAAAATCATCAGAAAATCCGAGAGTGCAGTACAGAGATCCTGATTGTGCCATTGCTTGTACTGAAGGACTGGATAATCGGTTTCTGATTCATTACAGTAATCAATTTGGTCCAAACGGTCTATTTATATCTGTGAGCCCGGTATCTACACTTTGTCTGCACGGTGTCTACACACAACTGTGACTGATTTTTTTTTAAACAGTCATCACTTTGCCATTTGTTACAATGTTATCAAGGGATATTTACTGTCAGCTGTCATGGAATGGATTAGTAAGCAACATGGGCTGTTGCTTATCAATGAATATTTTCCCATAATTTGTATTGATCATGTCTCCACAACAACAGTGCAAATTGTCTTCTGGCTTTGGCCAACTGTTCATTTAGCCAATGAATGTATATTGCATATTTCAAGAAATCCTTGTGTAATTTTTTATTATCGCAACAAGTGCCAACCTTTTACAGCCAAAAGTTAACTCATTTTTGATTTCTGAAATTTTGTGATGTCATAATATTGAAAAAACAATCAAAAGTCATCCATTTTGAGTTATTGCCAGTTGATCAAATATCCTTTTAAAAAGATGTGTGAATGGTTTGTATAGTTGCTAAAACTTTTAAGTACAGGCGATGTGATAAACCTTTGGCTGTTCTAATCAAATAATCCTTGTATTATAACTACTCAGAAAAGTCGATGGTATCGTGAATTAGTGTAACATATACAATAGTGTTTAAGCACAAAGTTTAAGACATTAGTTTGTACTTGAAATTTTAACAATTAAACCTTCCCACAAGAGATGTAAGTATGTTGCAACATAATTTATCACTAACTTTTCATCTCAGAATCATACAGTACAAAAGAAATCCTTCAGCCCATCGACTCTGCACCAACACCTGAGAAACCCCTGATCTATCTACCTAATCCTATTTACCAGCACTTGGCCTATAATCTTGATTATTGTGATGCACCAAATACTCATGCAGGTACTTCTTAAAAGCTGTGAGGCATCCCATGTCCACCACACTATCAGGCAATGCATTCCAGATTGTCACCACTCTCTAGGTATAAAAAGATTTTCCTCATATTTCCCCTCCTATCCCTCCCCTTTAATTTGTGTCCCCTCTAATGGACCCTTCCAATAAGGGAGCAGCTGCTCCTTATCCAACCTGAACATGTCCCTCATGAACCTTTACACCTAACATCTGCATTTACTAAGATCTGAGAGAATTAATGGTATCTTTTTTGTGCAGTCACTTTTTGTGGTGCTGCGTGATCTGAAAAATGATTCCAGGGACTGCATTGTTTTTTTTCATATCTGTATTTATAAAAGGCTAAAGCCAGAATTCTTCAGCTGAGGTATCTTGAGAAGCAGACCAATCTCATTAGATGGAGGGCCATTTTAAAACAATCTAACTTAAGTCTCTAGGGCAGCAGGGTGTATTAACCTATGCAGATGGAACATTGCATTTATCACCTTTTAGCTCTTGGACAGCCTTGAACATTCAAACCATTTGTGTAATTTGATGGTAAGTCTGTATGTTCAACCACTGAAGGAGGGGATACGCTTTCTGTGTACTGTCTGTTGTGAAATGATAGCCATGTTTACAATTAATATGTTTAGAGATTTACTGCATATAGTAGCAAGAGGGACTTTTGCTGACTCAAATGTCCAGCTTCAGTTCAACATTTCAAAAGCAGCACGATATCATTTCACTTTCAATAGCATTAATAGCTTGACAGGGGCAATTAACAAAACTTGACATAGAAACAAATGTTACAGTAGGTGACCAAAAGCTCAATCAAAAAGGATAAGGAGTGTTTTAAAGGACTGGAGGGAGTTCCACAACTTTGGATATGTAGGAAGCTAAAGGCACCATCACCAGTTATGGAGCAAAGAAGATCAGGGATGCTGAAGAGGCAGAATTTGAAGTGTACATAACCCCTGATGATTATAGGGCTGGATGACATTATAGGAAGTGGGCCAGGTCACCTAGGGATTTGAAAATCAGAAAGAATTAAAAAAAAAATCAAATTGCTTTTCTGTCCAGCAACAATGTAAGGTACTTCTACTGCATGTATATGGTTTAGAACATAGAATTGTACAGCACAGCAACAGGCCCTTCGGCCCACAATATTGTACTGAACATGACGCCAAATTAAACTCATCCCTTCTGCTTGCCCTTGCTCCCTGTCTGTCTGTTCCTTGCATATTCATGTGCTAATCTAATGTGCTTATTAGGTTTGTACGAGTGATTGGGCAGGAATACCACCACGATAGCTTCCTTTGTGCAACAGTGTGCTACAGTGTGTGTTTTATTTGGAGCAAGTAGAGTATAGGAGTGGGCAAACGGATAAACAAAATCAATAAGAAATCCTACATAAGCAGCTTCTGTGTTCAGAAAAAACAAAGGGATTAATTTCAAATTACGTTCCCATCAAAAATATGAAATCAGGGATCTCGCAATGAAAAATTGGTAACGTTTCTGAGCGATAAGTATTTTAAGATGCGTTTTGCACTTTTTTAGTTGCAGTGGTATGTCTGACAAATGTATAGAAACATGACTGCAATAATTAAAGTCCCTGGTGGTTATGTCATCAAAATAGTCCTGGCACAAAGGTGCTGATGAATTGTTTGTATCTGAATATATGAATTCATTAGATTGTCAAACAAAAACACAAGTAGCTGCAATGGCTTTTACCTTGAATTTTTTACCCATCTCTACTGATTAATTTGCTGGTTTAAAACCAGATGCCTATTTGCCAATGCTTCGCCAGACTTAGAAGTTGAATCAGCAGGTTCTATCTGTTTCAAGCTTCTGTGAATCAGAGGATTTCTGTTACAGTCTCGCTGGATCAGTAGACGCCCTTGTCTGGATCGATATTGCAAAAAGCTTAAATAGCTGCTATTTGTCTGCTAAAGAAATAGCTGGATAAGTTGGAGTATATATATTGATGTGCTTCATGTGATTTTTTTTTCGTTGTTGCAGCCACCAGAGTCTGTATTTGTGTTGGGGAATAATGCAAAGAAGCATTAGCACCGCGACTGTCAGTAATTCCAAAGCAATTTCGATGTTCTACACGCTGGGGTATGTTTCTATCTACTACTGCCTGGGTGGTGAGCTGGCAGTGCGGATCACCCATCCTGTTTCTGGAACCTCCCCTGGTTTTATTCTATTGATTTCAAAATGCCACATTATCACTCAGGCAGTGAGTTGTGAAAATCCACTCCAGCATTAGATTTTGCGATCATGTAATCTGGGGAAACAATTGGTTTTCAGGTTTGGGAGAAAATAAAACCCTTTGTTTTTTTTTAGGCTTAGATGTCAGCATTGGTGCATGGAAAGTGTGTACAGTAACAGTATCCAGGGACTCTGAATGACTTAAATGCCAACTGTTCACAGTTGTGAAGCCTGAAAGATCCATGGGGCTTCAGTTGCATTTGCCCAATAACTTAAGGAATATTTCATTAAATAGTTGATAGCTTACATGTAGCTGAACTGTTGGAGAACACAGTGGATAGACGACCTGTAGTAAAACATAATAGAACGTGCAATTAATATCTGGTGTGCTGTCTATTTATACAAGATGTGGGTTGATTTTGCTTATATGTTGCATAATATGTACATTTTTAGTATCTTTAGAAGAACAAAGATCTCTTTTTGTTATACCTCTCACTACCTGAAGACATCCTAGAGTATCTTACAGCCCATGAGATTATTATCACTGTTGAAATATCGGAAATGCGACAGTTAATTTGCACACGGTAATTCCAACAACAGAGATAATATCCAGATCATCTGTTTTAGTGACATTAATTAAGGGATAGATATTGATCAGGATAGTGGGTAAAACAATTCTGCTCTTCTGCAAAATACCTCTAAATAGATCTTCCTTATGCACCTGAGAGTGCAGATGGGCTGGGCATAAACTCAGATGAGAGATGGCATCTTCGACAGTGTACCTTCTCTATGTACTGCATTGAACAAATATGTCTGGAGTGGGTTTCAAACCTACAGACATTTGGCTGAAGAGTATGACTAACTGAGCCGTGGCTGACTCATTTTAGAATTTCTTTGAAGTTCCTTAACTACTTGTGAAGCATGCCCCTTTCTTTTCTTTTTTTCCCATTGCTTTCTATCACAGATCCCAGGGTTAGACCATAAGATCATAAGATGTAGGATAAACATAGGCCTTTCGGCCTATTGAATCTGCTCCTCCAGTCAATCAGATCATGACTGATCCGATACATTCGTCAACGCACTTTCCTGCCTTATCCTCATAACCCTTGATTCCCTTACTAATTAAAAATCTATCTCAGTCTTGAAATACTTAATGACCCAGCCTCCATAGCCCTCTGTGATAAAAATATTCTACAGATTCGCTACCGTCAGAGAGAAGAAATTCCTCCTCATCTTGTTCTTAAATGGGTGACCCCTCACTCTGAGATTCTGCTCTCTGATCCTGGACTCTCCCACAGGAGAAACATCCTCTCAGCATTTATTTTGTCAAGCTCCCTGAGAATCCTAAATTTCTCTAAGATTGTCTCTCATTCTTCTAAACTCCAATGCATACAAGCTCAATGTATTAACCTTTCCAAAGAAAATCCCTCCATACTTGGGATCAAAATAGTGAATCTTCTCTGGACTGTCTCCTATGCCAGTATATCTTCCCTTAGATAAGGGGATGAGAACTGTTCACAGTATTCCAGACGTGATCTAACTCATGCCTTGCATAGTTTTAGCAAGACTTCTCTATTTTTATACTCCATTCCCTTGAAATAAGGGCCCACATTTGCTTTGCCGTCCCTATTGCCTGCTGAATGTGCATGCTATGTTATTGTTTTCTTGCCAGTTTGAGGGTGGGGTGAGCAGTGTGTTCACTGATCGCTGCCCATCACATTGTTGCTGGACCATAAGCGGGCATAACAGTGCAGTTTTTTTTTCCAAAGTTTTTACTCGGGAGGGACTAAGTTACATCTCATCTTGACTGGTCTTTGAGAAGGTGGTGGTGCAACTCCCTTGTAACCTGCTGAATTATGTAGGGTGAAGATACCCCAACAGTGCTGTCATGTAAGAAATTGCAGGGCTTTGACTCAGCATCAGTGAAAGAACAGCCATATATGCCCATATTGGGCTAATGTATAATGTGGAAGGGAAATTAAAAAGTGATGTGGTTGTTGTGCACCTGTTGCTGCCTTTGTCCTTCACAGTGGTGGAGGTCGTGGGTGTTGGGGGTGCTGCTAAACAAACCTTGGTAATTTGTTACAGTGCATTTGTAGAATCCCAATGGTGCGGAAGGAGACCATTCAGCCCATCGAGCCTGCACCGACTACAATTTCACCCAGCCGCTGTTAGTCCTCCTGAGACTACGGTTAAAATCTAACCCATACGTCTTTTGACTTGGGAGGAAACCTGCGCAGACACGGAGACAATGTGCAAACTCCACACAGACGGTGACCCGAAGCTGGAATTGAACCTCGGTGTCTGGTGCTGTGAAGCAGCTGTGCCAACCACTGTGCTGCCCTATTCTGTACATTGTACACACTATGATGGAGGGAATGAATGGATTGTTAGTCAAGAAGGTTGTCCAGGATGGTGTCAAATGTCCAGTTGGAAGCTCCTCATTCATTTTCTTTCCCTTCCCTTCCCTTGCTCTCCTGACTTCAGGAACTGATTTTGAACATTTAATGTTTGAAATTCGACAGATTAGATAATCAGAGAAAATATGTACTAAAACCTGCTCCATACAATGCACCACAGAACCATAGAAAAGTTATATCACAGAAGGAGGCCATTTGGTCCATTTTGCTAAACCAAGGCACCCAGGTTCCCTTCCTAATCCCATATTCCTGCACCCAGCCCATAGCCCTGTAGCTTACAGCACTTTAAGATGCAGATTCAGGTACTTATTAGAAGAGATTAGAGTCTTTGCTCCGCCATCAACTCAGGCAGTGAATTCCAGATACCACCATCTGCGTAAAAAAAAAAGTTCTTCCTCATGTCCCCTCTACACCTTCTGCCACTTATCTTGAATCTATGTCTACTGATTCTAAAATTCTCCATCAAAGGAAATAATTTTATCCTGATCATTCTATCTCTTCCTCACATAATTTTGTACACCTCTATCAAGTCATCCTTCAATGTAATTTAATCTTTCCCTTACATCGATGCTTCAGCATGTAAAATCACCATGATTGTTTTACCATCAAAACTATTCTTTTCTACAACTGCAGTCTAATAATTATTCTGCAGCACAACTGAGAAAGGTTTTAATCAATCAAAACATTAGTTGATAATATGCTGAGGGTGATTTCAGTCATGAAGTTAGTCTTATGATTTCATTGGCTGCATTTCTGTTCTAAAAATGATGGTCAAAGAAGCAGGGAGGTAAGTTTTAATTCCCTTTGCTAGGCAGAACCGAGATAAAGTAGAGCAAATTGATTTCCTGCTCCATTCCTATCCTGGGGCAATTTAAATGCTGCTGTTTCCACAAGTGGCAGAGGAGCTGAGCTGAATCAGCCTTGTACATTGATGCAAATCGAGGTTCTGTAATGCACTTTTAACTGATGGCTGAGTAAGGTGTCTGAACTTTAAACAGCGAAAGATAAAGCCAGCTGCTTCTTCCCACATGTTGTGAGTGGGCATCGCTTCCTGGGCTGCGAATGACACTGTTGATTTCTTCGATGGGCCACAAGGTCACCAAGCCTGTCAATTAAATTTTGCCTCTGAAGTCACTGTCTTGAAGCCCCTGTCCCAATAGAAAACAAGCGACACCGCGACAGACATGACATTTGCAGTGGATTAAAATAATCATTGGATTTGGCCCCTTCAACCTCTTGCACAAAATGCAAAATCTTGCTTACAATGATCTAATGACAGTTTGATAATGCTTGTAGAAACATGTCTGCATGGTTGCTGATTTTAATAATCGGCGATTTCTCACAAACGCAGGAAGGTAAATCTTGAAAGCAAGCACTGTATGACATCTGCTATCAGGATTTTCTAGCAACTTCATGACAGTACAATGGAGTTTGTGTAATGAAAATAAGTTGGCAATATAGAATAGAATGCAGCAGGCAGAATTGAGGTTTTGTACAGTACTGTGCATATTTTGTTTTGACTTTTAGATATTTATATTTCATATTTACAATAGGTCATTTAGCTTTAACTGTTTCTTTCAAGTTGGCTACTTTATTTGTAAGGTGATTAACTTAAGTTGGAAACATCTTTGAAACTTGAGATATGGTATATCTCAAATCCCATGAGGTTAGTGTTTCCTCAACTCTTTTGGATTGTGTGCACAGAAAGAGTTTAGCAAACATTGATCTCATAAGGTTTGAGATGTACAAAATCTAAGATTCTCTCAACAGTTTCAGGGGATAATATTACCATAGCAGCTGTAGCACATCTGGAACACATCTGCCAAGAACTCGAAGTTGAAATGTCTCAAGTGCTTGTACAGACTCTTATGTTGAATGTTTTGGCTTTGACCTTTTAAGTGTCATACTCAGGGAGTATGCCTGTCAGAGGTGCTGTCTTTCAGGTGACACATTAAACCAGCTCTATTCAGGAGGATGTAAAATATCTCATGGCACTAAATTAACAAAAGCTGATGACTTGGGTAACATTTAACCCTCAGCCATCAAAGTCACATTGGCTGGTCACATCTCTTTGCTGTCTGTGGCTTAGCTGTCATGTTTGACTCGAGGGTAAAATTGACTGCTTTGGGCAAAATGGCTCGTTGCCTGTGAACTGCTTTTGGATGTCTTGGCAAGGTGCAAGGCAATCTACAGGTGCAAGTTCTTTTACGCAACATTAACACTTTTCCAGTTCCAGAAGGGAGCACCAGTTAGTGATCAGCTCTGATACAAACCCTGGAAGTATTGTGAGCTGTGAGGGGAACAGTGATAGACTTCAAAAGGGCATAGATAAGTGGTGGAATTGGCGGATGTGTGACAGATGACAGTTAAATTATGAAATGATACACTATGATAGGAAGATTAAGGAGAGGCACCACAAAATAAAAGGCACAATTCTGAAGTAAATATAGGAACAGATAAACATGGGCCTATATGTGCACAAGTCATTGAAAGTGGGAGAGCAGGTTTCAAATGTGGCTAGCATGGCATAGAGAGGCTACAAAAGCAAAACATTGTAATGAACCTTCATAAAACATTGGCTTGGCCTCAACTAGAGTATTGAGTCTAATTCTGGGCATCGCCCTTTAAGAAGGATATGAAGGCATTAGTGTGTGTGCAGAAAATATTTAAGAGAATGGTTGCAGGGACAAAGGCCTTCAGGGATAAATTTGAGAAGTGAAGGTTGAGTGTAGATTTGATAGTTATTCAAAATCACGAGGGGCCCAGACAGAGCTGATAGGGAAGAACTGCCCCCTTTGATGGGGGATGGGCTGGGGTAGGATTGAGAATCAGAGGATGTGATTTAACATAATTGACAAAAAACACCAACGGTGCCACAAAGGAAAATTATTTTACATAGTGAGTGGTTAGGATCTGGAATGCACTGCCTGAGAGTGCAATGGCAGATTTCAGAAAGGAATTGGATAGACAACTAAAGATAAGAAATGTGCACATAAAAGACGGGACACTAGCTGAGTTGCAGAGAACTGGTGAGGACTCAATGAGCCAAAATGGCCTCCTTCTATACTGTAACTTCCAATTATGATTCTATTCTCTTGTGCAAACCCCACATAAGCTTAGGACCTGTGAATGTATAAGGGAGCAAGAATGAATACTTGTATTACTGTGTGGCACTGTGATTGTATCGTGGTTAGCTCTCTGTGTTATGATTGCAGCCAATGTGGTTGGAATTGGGATGCTGCATATCTCTTATCGTTCGGACTCAAGAGACTGGATGGTCGACATCTACTTCTGCGAATCAGTGTTCCTTCCTCCAAAGGTCTGAAGCACATTCTTCTTAACCTGAAATGGTGAAGGAGAGTTACAGCTGATAGCAAGGAAGAAGAATATGGACGGCACGGTAGCACAGTGGTTAGCACTGCTGCTTCACAGCTCCAGAGGTCCTGGGTTCGATTCCTGGCTCAGGTCACTGTCTGTGTGGAGTTTGCACATTCTCCTCATGTCTGCATGGGTTGAATCTGGGTCCTCTGATTTTGTCCCGCAGTCCAGAGATGTGCAGATTAGGTCGATTGGCCATGCTAAGAATTTGCCCTTTAATGTCCTGGGATGTATATGTTAGAAAGATTAGTGAGTATAATATGTAGGGATATGGAGTAGGGCCTGGGTGGGATTGTGTTCAGTGCAGATTCGATGGGCTGAAGGGCCTCTTCCTGCACTGTAGGGATCTCTGATTCTAATATAGGGATCAAGGGATATGGGGGGAAGGCGGGATCAGGATATTGAATTTGATGGTTGTCCATGAAGGGCCTCTTTCTGTACTGTAGGGTTCTATGATTCTATGATTAAAATGAATGATGGAGCAGGGCCTGAAGGGCCAAATGGCCTACTCCTGCTTCTGTTCTCTATGCTTCTGTGTAACCTGTTTGTCTGAAGCAGTACGTTACGACAACAGCTTTGGCAACATAAGGCCCAGGCCTCTAGGTCACAGCTGATGCACCTTGAGATTCAGTACCTTGAAAGAGAATTTCCTCAGTGCCTCTGCCTCATCTTAATTTAATCAGTAATGAAGCTGGAGCCACCCATAAATTTAACTGAAAGCAAAAGCAACAGAAAATTTGAGGCCTTTCAAATGTAGCCAATCAGAGTAATTATAAATGAAATACGGTAGATCTTTGGTGAATGTGCACCACACACAATCATTGCAGTTAAGTTGCACCGCATATTCTGGAAAATTTACACAACAAGAGAAGTTATTTTTTTTTACTCATTCGTGGGACATGGGCATCACTGGCTGGCCAGCATTTATTGCCTGTCCCTAGTTGCCCTTGAGAAGGTTGGTGGTGAGCTGCCTTCTTGAATCGTTACAGTCCCTGTTCTGCGGGTTGCCCTGTAATGCTGTTAAGAAGGGAATTCCAGGATTTTGACCTGGCAATTATGAAGAAACAATGATATATTTCCAAGTCAGAACAGTGAGCGACTTGAAGGGAAACATGCAGATGGTAATGTTCCCATGTATTTGCTGCCCTTTTAAGAGCAACACAGCACGGGAAACAGGCCCTTCGGCCCAACGAGCCCGCACCGCCGTCATAACTATATAGTTGCAATTCCATTATCCTATTATAGATTTAGGTTATTCCTAATATGGAAGACTCTCACTATAGGGACAATTTGTTTCCCAATCAGCCTAAGAGCGAATTTTTGGGTTGTGGGAGGAAACCGGAGTGCCCGGAGAAAACCCACGCAACCACGGGGAGAACGCGCAAACTCCCGCAGACACCGGCCCAATTCCAAGTGTCTGCACAGCCACATTGATAGTCTCTGAGCTGTCATGGTGCCCTTCAGATGGTCCACATAAAGCACTCATTTACGACATGAGGTACCAGGCAACCCATGAATCAACATCCAAGAGCTGTACTCGCACCACCTGCCGAATGCATGCTCAATGTTGGTCAAGTATGGACCGAATTACCTGTGGGGAAAAAGCCGTAGTTAAACAGTCCTAATATATCCCTCTATCTGCATACCGCTCATGTGGCTGTCCAAGAGACCCTTAAACAGCCCCAGCGTGCCTGCTCCCACCACCTTACTCGGCAGTGCATTCCACACCCCCACTACCCTTTGTGTGAAAAACTGCCCTCTAATATTCGTCTTATACATAGCCCCCCTCACCCTATGGCCATGACCCCTCGTCCTATCCATTTCTGAAGGTGGAAAAAGTTTACCTCCATTTACTCTATCTATACCCCTTATAATCTTATACACCTCTATGAGATCCCCTCTAAGCCGACGTCTTTCAAGGGAAAACAACCCCAGTCTATTTAATCGTTCCTCATAAGACAGTCCTTCCATACCAGGCAGCATCCTGGTAAACCTCCTCTGCACTCTCTCCAAGGACTCCACATCCTTCCGATAGTACGGCGACCAGAACTGGACGCAGTATTCCAAGTGAGGCCTAACCAACGTTCTATACAACTGCAACATCAAACTCCTACTCTTGTATTCTATACCCTTTTCTATGAAAGCTAACATACTATACGCCTTCTTTATCACCTTCTCCACCTGTGAGGACACCTTCAGAGACTTGTGAACCTGCACCCCCAAGTCTCTCTGCGTCTCTATGCTCCGTATAGTTTTACCTTTTATCCTATAACTCTCTTCTACATTTTTCCGGCCAAAATGCATCACCTCGCATTTATCCGGATTAAATTCCATTTGCCATCTATCTGCCCAGTCTACCAACCTATCTATGTCCTGTTGTATTGCCTGACACTGCTCCTCTGTACCCGCCAATCCAAGTATCTTGGTGTCATCAGCAAATTTGCTGATCTCACCACCTACCCCAACTTCCAAGTCGTTTATGTAGACCACAAATAGAAGAGGACCTAGTACTGAGCCTTGTGGCACTCCACTAGTGACAGGCTTCCAGCCGGAGAAAGAGCCTTCCACTACTACCCTCTGTCTCCTCCTCCCGAGCCAGTTCTCGACCCATCTACAAACCCAACCCTCTATCCCATGCGCCTTCACCTTCCCTATCAGTCTACCATGAGGAACCTTGTCAAACGCCTTACTGAAATCCATGTAGACGACATCAACAGCCTGTCCTTCATCAACTGTTTTTGTCACTTCTTCAAAAAATTCCACTAGATTCGTAAGACAAGACTTCCCCTTGACGAAGCCATGCTGCATATCCCTGATCAGATCGCAGCGCTCCAGATGCTCATACATCCTGTCCCTAAGGATCCTCTCCATTAGCTTACCTATAACTGAAGTCAAGCTCACCGGCCTATAGTTCCCTGGGTGATCCCTCTGACCTTTTTTAAAACAACGGTACTACGTTTGCTATCCTCCAGTCCTCTGGGACCTCACCTGTGTCCAAGGAAGAGACAAAGATTTGCGTCAGAGGCCCAGCCAAGTCTTCCCTCAACTCCCTTAGCAGCCTGGGGTAAATGCCATCAGGCCCTGGAGCTTTATATGTCTTTAAGCTGCCTAACAGCCCCAACACCTCTTTCCTCGTAATCTTTATTTCCCTCAACCGATCCTCAACTTTGTCAACATCAGCAGCAGACATCTGTCCAGTCTCCTGCGTGAATACCGACGCAAAGTATTCATTCAGGATCTCCCCCATTCCCTCAGGCTCTAAGCATAGATCCTCTCCTCTGTCCCTGAGAGGTCCAATCTTGCCTCTAACCATCCTTTTGCTCCTTACATAGGTGTAAAATGCCTTCGGATTTTCCTTAATCCTACCTGCCAGAGCCACCTCGTGGCCCCTTTTTGCCTTTCTAATACCCCTTTTAAGATCCCGTCTACACTCTCTATAAGCTTCCAGCGCTGTCTCAGTCCCTAGTTGCCTAGATCTAATGTAAGCCTCTCGCTTCTTCCTGATCAAGTCCTCAATCTCCCTGGTAAGCCACGGTTCTCTAATCCTACCTTTCCCATCCTTCCTCCTTGCCGGCACGTATCTTTCCTGCAGAGAGTTTAGTTTTCCCTTGAAAGACTCCCACATGTACCTCGTCGACCTGCCCTCGAAAAGCTTATTCCAGTCGGTATCTTTAAGGTCTTGCCTAATCTGGCCGTATCCAGCCCTCCCCCAGTTAAATACCTTCCCGTTTGGGCCGGTCTCGTCCTTTTCCATTAATATCCTAAAGCAGACAGAGTTGTGATCACTATTTGACACCTGCTCTCCTACCTCGACGTCAACCACCTGGCCTGGCTCATTCCCCAGAACCAAATCCAGTATAGCCCCATCTCTAGTCGGGCCATCCACATACTGCTCCAAGGACCCTTCCAAAACACACTGTACAAATTCCTCCCCGTCCACTCCTACAGCTCTGGGCCCTCTCCAATCTACTCCAGGAAAATTGAAATCTCCCACTACTACTACCCTATTTTTCCTACACTTATCTAAAATGTCCCTGCATATCCCTTCTTCCACGGCTCGCAGGCTGTTGGGCGGTCTGTAGTAAACAGCCAACAGAGTAACCACTCCCTTCCTATTCCTCAACTCCACCCATAGAGACTCAATTCCTAAATCATCCATACCTCCCTCCCTCTGCACTGCTATGATGTTGTCCTTAACTGATAAAGCCACTCCTTAACTGATAAAGCCACTCCCCCGCCTCTCCTCACACCAACTCTGTCACGCCTAAAACACTTATACCCTGGAGTATTCAATTGCCAGTCTTGCCCCTCCTTCAACCACGTCTCGGTCACCGCCACCTTGTCCCTTATTTAGCGATAAAATGTTTAAAAGTTTTTTTTAATGTTAATGCATCGTTTATTTGCACATCCTATTTTCATTTAAAGTTTTTTTTTTATTCATTTGTCAGACATGGACGTTGCTACCTGGCTAGCATTTATTGCCCATCCCTAGTTGCTTGAGGGCAGTTGAGAGTCAACCACGTTGAGGTGGCTCTGGAGTCACATGTAGGCCAGACCAGGTAAGGACGACAGATTTCCTTTCCTAAAGGACATTAGTGAACTAGGTGGGTTTTTCCAACGATCGACAATGGTTTTATGGTCAGTCTCGAAGGCAGGCTTGCATAAACACTGCAATGAAGTTGCTTTGAAAATCCCAGTTGCCACACTCTGGTGCTTGTTCGGGTACACTGAGGGAGAACTTAGCATGGCCAAGGCACCTAACCAGCACGTCTTTCAGACTGTGGGGGGAAACAGGAGCTTCTGGGGTAACCCATGCAGACATGGGGAGAACATGCAGACTCCGCACAGACAGTGATCCAAACCAGGAATCAGACCCAAGTCCCTAGCTACTGTGAGGCAATAGTGTTGACCAGTGTGCCATTCCTGTGATATGTCATCACATGTTTATCACATTCACTATATCAAGTTTTCCTCTTGTTAAATTCCAATATTTAGATTTATTTATGGGTCCACAAATTGGCGATTACGCTCCCCCTCTTCCATCAAAATATACCCAGGAACAAATTTCAGCTGGCATTGTTTTCCTCTGCAACTACATTTTTCAGTATTGCATTTCAAAATTTTATTTATTTCACAGCATGATTACATTTCTCTGTTTAATTACCTTCACACTCGTAAAATGCCTCATCCTCTCCCATGGGCCTCAAGTTGGTACTTTTTGCCAAGCAATACAAGGACAAACTTAATTGTATCATCAGTTCTGCTTTCAAAATAATTGCAGTGAAAACACTAGATAAGAAATTCCAACGGCTTTAATTTCAAACTCTTTGTCGTCTGGGTTCATGTGTGTGTATGCACGTGTGCGTACATGTACTTGTGTTCTACTGCAAGTTTTGCAACTTGTGTTTAAACAGAGAAAAGAAGGAGAGGCCAACTTTAGAGAGAAAAGGGAGAGAGGAGCAGTTTTTAACAATAGTCATAAAATCTCAGTGAAGAAGAGGTCCATCGAGTCTGCACATGTGAAACACCTGACCTCCTACCTAATCCCATCTCATATGGCGGTACAAAGTCACAGTGGATAGCACTGCTGTCTCAAAGTCAGATTCGATTTCTGATTTGGGTCACTGTCTGTGCAGAGTATGCACATTCTCCCTGTGTCTGCATGGGTTTCCTCCGGGCGCTCCGGTTTCCTCTTACAGCCTGAAAGTCGTGCTGATTAGCTGCGTTGGCCATGCTAAATTCTCCCCCAGTGTACCTGAGCAGGCACTGGAATGTGGCCGGTGCCACATGCTAATGTAAAACTACTTAGGACACTAATAAACTCTAATCCCACTTGTCAGCACTTGGCTCAAAGCCCTGAATGTTATGATATGCCAAGTGCTCATCCAGGTATTTCTTAAAAGATGTGAGTCATCCTGTCTCCACCACCCATCCAGACATCGCATTCCAGACCATCACCACCCTCTGGGTTAAAAAAGTTTTCCCTCACATCCTTCCTAAACCTCCCATCCCTCACCTTGAGCCTATGTCATCTCGTGACTGACCCTCCAACTAAAGAGGCAAGATATTCCTTCCACCCCTCCCCCAGCAGTGGAGATGACTTGCCATTGGCTCCCAGTGGGATCTTCGGGTATCACTGAAGTCTACGATGTTTTGCGCGGCTTGCCTTTTTTTTTTTACTGCCAGCGAACCTGCATGGGGTGTGGTTGAGGGGGGAGGTCATCTTCAGCGGGCCAGGAGGAGGGAGAGGTTGTGGTCACCTTCAGCAGGACCAGAAGATCTAATCAACCTATATTGAATTTCATGGCAGACTAATGACATCAACTGTAAGGTGTGGAATTTTGTGTTTCTTCTTTCTTTTCATTAAAAAAAAACTGTGAAGAAGAGAGTGAGGAATACTTTGGTATTTTACTATTGATTCTAGGTCGCTTAAGTGGGAATGATTTGAAGAGCAGCTGCAAGGATGAAGTTTTTGATAATGACACAAGAGGAAGGAAGTAATGGAATGGAGTGATAAAGTGGTTCAACCTGTGATTGTAAAGCAAGAGTTTTCAATTGGCTGGGCACAAGAAGTTGTTGGGAATGGAACAGTTTAGAGTACAGCTGAAGCAGTAGGAGATGTGATGATATATAGGAGGAAGCCAGGTCATTGGAGAGGAGCTGGTAAATACTTGAAAAGTTTTCATCACCTTAGTACTCCTAACTTGCTTTGGAAGCAGTTCAAAGAAGGGTCAGTGGGCTAAATCCAGGGATGCCATGGTGGCACAGTGGTTGGCACTGCTGCCTCACAGTGCCAAGGTTCAGCTCCAGCCATGGGTGCCGGCGTGGAATTTGCACATTCTTCCCGTGTCAGCGTGGGTTTCCTCTGGGTACTCGGGTTTCCTCCCACAGTCCAAAGATGTGCAGGTTAGGTGGATTGGTCTTGCCAAATTGCCCCTTAAAATTTTTAAAGTTTATTTATTAGTCACGAGCGAGGCTTACATTAACAATGAAGTCACTGTGAAATTTCCCTGGTCGCCACACTCCGGCACCTGTTCGGGGTCAGTACGACCTAACCAGCGAGTCTTTCAGAATGTGAGAGGAAACCGGAGAACCTGGAGGAAACCCACGCAGACATGGGGAGAACGCGCAAACTCCACATGGACGATGCCCAAGCCAGGAATTGAACCCAGATCCCTGGTGCTGTAAGGCAGCAGTGCTAAGCACTGCGCCGTAAGGCCCCATGTTAGGGGGATTAGCAGACTTAAAGGGATAGGGCCTGGATGGTATTATTGTTGGTGCAGGCTTCATGGGCCAAACAGTTACCCTCTGCACTGTAGGGACTCTTTGATTCTATTCTATGAAGGGGTTGCCTTATGCAGAAAGGTTGAGCTGGTTGGGCGTATATTCATTGGAGGAGTTCTTATTGGAATGGATACATTTCTGAGTGGGCTTGTCAAGGTAGATTCTTTGAAGATGTTCCTCTTGTGGGAGAAGCAAGACCTGCTTCACAGCTTAAAAACAAGATGACGCTGAGGAGTATTTTGTTTTTTTTTTATCGGGTCATTTAAGGTTTGAAATTCCTTTCCAAACAGAGGACAGTGGAGGCCGGTTTGACAGATTTTTGATCCACCAAGGATTGCGGACTGAGGAAGAGGCAGGCAGGCAGGCGGGCAGGCAAATAGATCTAAGGCTGTAGTCAGATCAGCCGTGATCTTATTGAATGGCGAAGCAAGCTCGATGGGCCCAAAAGCCTATTTCTTGCTGATTAAATGCAGCCGAGAACCTTTGATGACTCTGTGCCATATTACCATATTGAAACAACCTGCTAAAAAGAAGCAAAAACCAAAAGGAGAAAACAGAGAGGTCAATGAATTGAGGAGGAAGAGGTGGAAGACAAGCGAATAGCGGGAGAAAAATAGGCATAAAATGTCCATATTTAATGAGATTTGTAAATAGAATAGAAATATTACATTGTTATAGAACATAGAACATTACAGCACAGAACAGGCCCTTCGGCCTTCGATGTTGCGCCGACCAATATAAAAAGCAATGCCCCTCCAAACTAAACCATTCCCTTCTCTTCCATATACTTATCAACTAACCTCTTAAACGCCACCAAACTTGGCGCATCTACAACTGCTGCAGGCAGGGCATTCCACTCCCGAACCACCCTTTGGGTAAAGAACCTACCTCTGATATCCGTCCTATAACTATCACCCCTTAATTTAAAGCTGTGTCCCCTCGTGCTAGCTTTCTCCATCCTAGGAAAAAGGCTATCACTGTCCACCCTATCTAAACCTCTAATCATCTTATATGTTTCGATAAGGTCCCCTCTTAGCCGCCTCCTTTCTAACGAAAACAACCTCAAATCCCTCAGCCTCTCTTCATAAGACCTGCCCTCCATACCAGGCAACATCCTGGTAAACCTCCTCTGTACCCTCTCCAATGCCTCCACATCTTTCTTATAATGTGGGGACCAGAACTGCACACAATACTCCAAGTGCGGCCGCACTAGAGTTTTGTACAGTTGCAACATGACGTTGCGGCTCCGAAATTCAATCCCTCTACCAATAAAAGCCAAGACTCCATATGCCTTCCTAACAACCTTCTCGACCTGACTGCCTACTGTCATAATTATGTACTACATAGTTATGTACTATCAATTCTTCCTGTTACTTCCACATTTATGAAGGAAATTTCCCATGTAAACTTGAAATGATGAAGCACCACAACTGGCGAGATGGTGCAATTTCAGCTTGATAATTTACACCAGCGGAACCTGTTACATAAGCGGATGTGATCATTTATAATTGAATAACGTATGACTTGGAAATATTACCCATCTCTCATTGCCCATTCAGGTGATAATGGACCTTCTCATTGAACAACTCGTAGTGGCTTTATACAACTAAATGGCTTGCTTAAACATTTCATAGGGCAGTTAAGAAGCAACCACTTTACAGAGAGCATTCAGCTCTGGGATAGCATGGTGGCACTGTAGTTATCACTGCAGCCTCACAGCACCAAGGACTTGGGTTCGAATCCTAGCTTAGGTCACTGTCTGTGTGGAATCTGTACATTTTCACTGTGTCTGCATGGGTTTCCTCCAGATACTCCAGTTTCCTCATACAGTCTGAAAAACTTGTTGGTTAGTTGTATTGGCCATGCTTAATTCTCTCTTTGTATCTGAACAGGCACCTCAGAGTGTGGCGACAAAGAAATTTTCAAAGTAACTTCTTTGCATTTTTCATGTAAACCTACTTGTGACACTAATAAATAAAATTTAAACTTTAGCCATGACTGAATTGAATGGTGGGGCAGGCTTAAAGAGCCTGGTGGCCTACTCCTGCTTCTATTTCCTGTGTTCGACCGGATATGAAATTGCTAAGAAGTAAATGGGTGAGATCTATGCAGCTTGACTCTATAACTGATTGGTCATCTCAGCCTGGTGTATCTCCTTACTGCCTCCAACTCGGCCTCAACTATCACAGGATGCCATTCATCCCCTCCAGGATCATGCGCTTTAATTGTCTCTGAATCAACTTGGAAAGTTGGAGAGAAGACGACTCATTGTTCCTGTGCTGCGTATGATAGTTCTTTGGCAAAGATCTCAAACTTTCTTGGGAATGAAATAAGCTGTGAATCATGCTATCCTTCAATAAACAGAATCAAGACTTCTCACTGTTGGGCTGCTCACATATACACCTTAAAACTGTATTCCTTCTAAATATCAACAATCAGCAAGTTGAAAATCAGAGAATTCTTACAGTACACGAGGCGACCGTTTGGCCTATTTAGCTTGCACTGACTCTCCAACAGAGCATCCCATCCAGAACCTATGTCCCTAACCCTACGTATTTACCCCATTAAGCTCCCTAACCTGCTCATCTTGAGACATCAAGGAGAAATTTAGCATGGCTAATCCACCTAACCAGCATATCTTTGGAGTGTGGGAGGAAAACCACGTAGACGCGGGGAGAAGGTGCAAACTCCACCGAGCCAGTAACTCAAGGCTGGAATTGAACCTGGTTTCCTGGCACTGTGAGGCAGCAGTGCTTGCCACTGCGTCGCCCTTAAACTTTGATAGTCTGCGCATGTTTGACGCAACATTTTGAAGTTTTAACTTGTGTGACAATTCAATTTTCTTCTTTTTTTGTAGACGATGTTGCTGTCACAGATTTAATGTCAAGTTCCCTGATCAGTCCAGTGCCTTGCTAGAGAGCAGGTGTAATTCCAGGATGTCACTCTCAAACTTGGGGTGGAGCAAAATGTTGTCAGGTGCTTCAAACTTTGATCAGGGTTTCCACAGTCACAACCAAACAAAGTTTTGAAATGCTCCTGGTCCATCAGGTGGCCACACTAGCCATGTTTGTCATATGTGAAGCAGTTGATGAGTCTAGGTCTGTACTCGATGGAGTTTAGAAGAATAAGTGGAGGGGGGGGGGATGTAATTGAAACTTACAGAATACTGAGAGGCCGAGATATTGAGATGGGGAGGATGTTTCCATTAGTGGGAGAGACTAGAACGCGAGGGCACAACCTCCAAGTGATGAGACACTCCTTTAAAAGTGAGATGAGGAGGAGTTTCTTCAGCCAGAGGGTGGTGAATCGGTGGAACACAGAAGGCTGTGGATTAAGTGTATTTAAGACAGAGATAGGTTCTTGATCAATAAGTGGATCAAAGGTTAAGGGGCAAAGGCAGGAGAATGGGGATGAGAATCATTATAGGCAATGATTGAATGGTGGCATTGATACAATGGGCTGAATGATCTAATTCTGCTCCAATATCTTATGGTCTTACATCTAGCCCGTATTCTACTGAGGTTTGTTCACAAGCTCTGGGGATAATGAGGCTGGTTGTTGAGATTTTGGGTTAGAGGTGTTTATCTGGAGTGTTTTCTGCCCAACTTTCCTCCGGGTTTCATCGGTGTTTTGGAATTGGAGATTTTCGATTGATATCTGGAGAGGGTTTTTTGGAGCCGTGTGGTGAGTTGGAGGGCTCTCAAACTCTTTATGAAAGGGGAGGTTCAAACTGCTGGAGACATGATTTATTTCTCTGCATGTTGCTGCACCCCAATGAAATGGAGGGAGGGGCAATGTTCGAGAGGGCTGGAAAACACTGTTCTGGAGATGATCTCAGAGTTCCAGAGATTACCCTGTGCATGGTGACACAGTGGTTAGCACAACTGCCTTACAGCACCAGAGGCCCCGGTTCGATTTCTAGCTTGTGTCACTGTTTGTGCAGAGTCTGCATATTCTCCCTGTGTCTGCGTAGGTTTGCTTTGGGTGCTCTGACTTCCCCTCTCAGTCCAAAGATGTGCTAGTGGGCCAAAGGGCCTGATTCCTGTGCTGTTTTGTTCTTTGTTCTTTGTTCTAGTTAGGTTGGTTGGCCATGATAAATTGCCCCTTAGTGTTGGGGGTGGAATTTAACAGCATAAATATGTGGGGTTGGGCTGAAAAGATGGGATTGTTGGTGCAGGCTCAATGGGCTGAATGGCCTTCTTCTGTGCTATGGGGATTTTATGATAATACTGAGAGAAGTTGTGTGCCAAGACCCGGAATTCTCTAGCCAGCAGGATCTCCTTGTTCTTTTGATGGGTCACCCCACAGGGGATCCTGGTGATGTGAGGTGCAGGGAATGGGAAATCCCTTTGGAGAAAACATTACACGGAGAGGCCAGAGATTCCACCACTGCCCCTCCCCCCACCCATGGTGTGTTTGTTGTGACAGCTCTGAGGCCCACACAAATGCTTAATTTGTTAAATGGCTTCTTGCTCACGCAAAATAAGTCGTGCTCTAATTATGCTCCCAGTAAGAGAAATTATGGCAACATTTTTGTGATATTTTAATGTCACTGCATGTTTACCATTTGAATACAGATGTTTTCATCAACACATGCATAGAGTGTTCTTCAGTAGCAACTGAAACCAAGTATCTTCGTCCATCAGTTAAAATAAGAGTGAGCCAGAGCAGAAGAATGCATCTGCTACAGGCAGGATGACCTTGTGTGCAGAATTACACTCTCACCATTTCACGTTCAGAAGATTTGTTTTCTCGATACACTCCGGAGTTGGATTTGGAAAATTGAGGATTCGGGTCCCATTCCAGAGAGTTGAGAGCAGAATCCAGGTTCAGAGCCAGTGCAGTGTTGCAGAACTGCTGCATTGTTGGAAGTCCCCTCCTTTGGATGAGACCTTAAAAGCAAAACCCAGTAGCATTATTTTGAGGGAGTGCAGAGGAGTTTTCCCTGGTATCCGGGCCAATGTTTATTCCACATTTTGTTTTATTCATTCCATGTACGGATTGTTGTCTAGGCCAGTATCTATTGCTTATTCCCTAATTGCCCTTCAGAAAATTGTGATGAACTGCCTTCTTGAACTGTTGTGGTCCCTGAGATGTAAGTACAACCACAGTGCTGTTTGGAGGGAGTTCCAGCATTTTGATCCAGCAATAATGAAGGAACTGCGATATATTTCCACGTTGGGATAATGAGTGACTTGGAAGGGAATTTCCAGGTGGTGATGTTCCCAGATATCTGTTGCTCTTGTCTTTCTAGATAGTGGTGGTCCTGGATTTGGAAGGTGCTGTCTCAGGAACCTTAGCGAGTTCCTGCATTGCATTTTGTCAGTAGTGCACACAGTTTTTATCACTGTTTGTTGGTGGTGGAAAGATTGAGTTTTTGTGGAATGGGTAGCAATCAAGTGGGCTTCCTTGTTCTGAATGGTATCGAGTGAGTGTGGCAAAGCTGCACTAATCCAGTCATTGGAGAAACTATTCTATCAAACTTCTCACTTGTGCCTTGCTGATGGAAGGCAGGCTTTAGGGGATCAGGAGGTGAGTTTCTTGCTGCAGGATCTCTACTGTTTGACCTGTTCTTGTCATCATGGTATTTATACAGTTTGTCCAGTTCAGCTCTTGGTCAGTGGAAACCTCAGGATGTTGATAGTGGGGAATTCTGTGATGGTGATGCTGTTGAATGTCAAGGATCAATGATTCAAGTTTCTCTTGTTAGAGATAGTCATTGCCTGGAACTTGTGTGGCATGAATATTATATCCAACATCACTAAAACAGGATTTTTGACCTTTGATGTGTGCAATTGGTTACCAGTCTTCTGACATTACAACAGTGATTTTTTTTTTTACTCATTCGTGGGACATGGGCCTTGCTGGCTGGCCAGCATTTACTGCCCATCCCTCGTTACCCATGGAAGGCAATTGAATGTCAGCCACATTGCTGTGGTTTTGGAGTCACATGTCAGTCAAATCAGGTAAGGACGGCAGATTTCTTTCCCTAAAGGACATTAGTGAACCAGATGGGTTTTTTCCAACAATCGACAGTGGTTTCATGGTCACCAGTAGATTCTTAATTCCGGATATTTTTTATTGAATTCAAATTCCACCATTTGCTGTGGTAGGATTCAAACCCGAGACCCCAGCACATTATTAGCTGTAGTTCTTCACCACATTATTAGCTGTATTTTGGATTAATATTCTAGCGATAATTATACAAGACCATTGCTCCCCATTTCTCTTCAAGAAGATATATTTTAACTACGAAGTGCTGAGATCATAAAAATGAAAGTGCTAATTCTTCCTTCCCTTTATTGTTGCCTTTTTTTGGAATCTTAAGTCACTGGTTTCATCTCCAAGTAACTGGCAGCACTGTCAGGTCTAAATCTATGTGCCGTCTTAAGTGAAGTTTGGTAAAATCTCTCGTTCCCGTTTGTTGAGAAGCGGTTTAAATGCAGCTCACATCTGTTCAAAGCTGGCCAATCAGTTTAACATGAAGTATCTAAATGGTGATGACCTATAGCAAGGTGGAAATGAGTTAATTCACAAAGCAATAATTTACAGTAAATTGTGCTCCCACAAAGTATAAAGGTAATTGCTGACCTTTGACCCCCTCCCTGTTACTTAACTTGTTGTGATGATTGACGTGCTGTTAATTTATTGGTAGGACTAAAAGTCAGAAAGGGACAGTAATTAGTATTGATTTAGGTATCTGCTTTTTAGGAATGTGTATGCTATAAGAATCCAATTCAACAAAACATTACTATAGATAACTAAATGAATCATTTTCTATTAACAATGATGCATTGTCATGAATCTTGTAAAACACTTTTGGGATGGAAATTCATAGAAGGCTGTGGGACTGAAGGGGAAATATTGGATCATTTGCCTGGTATACATTGGGCTTGATGTTCAGTTCCGTTCCAGTCAGTAAAATTAAACATCAGACATTTCAAATGTACTGTGGTATACTTTTCTTTCAGACACATTCAGTTTTACCTTTCAGAAGTTATATCAGGAGGGACCATAGTGATGTGGAGACATCAAAAAAAACTGGAATTGTTCTCCTTGAAGCAGAGAAGATGTTTGCTTTATTGAATTTATTACTGTCACATGTATTAGGATACAGTGAAACATATTGTTTCTTGCATGCTATACTGACAAAGCATACCATTCATAGAGAAAGAAACGAAGAGTGCAGAATAGAACAAAGAACGACATAGCACGGGAGACAGGCCCTTCGGCCCAACGAGCCCGCGCCGCCGTCATAACTGTATAGTAGCAATTCCATTATCCTATTATAGATTTAAGTTATTCCTAATATGGAAGACTCTCACTATAGGGACAATTTGTTTTCCAATCAGCCTAAGAGCGAATTTTTGGGTTGTGGGAGGAAACCGGAGCGCCCGGAGAAAACCCACGCAACCACGGGGAGAACGCGCAAACTCCCGCAGACACCGGCCCAATTCCAAGTGTCTGCACAGCCACATCGATAGTCTCTGAGCTGTCATGGTGCCCTTCAGATGGTCCACATAAAGCACTCATTTACGACATGAAGTACCAGGCAACCCGTGAATCAACATCCAAGAGCTGTACTCGCACCACCTGCCGAATGCATGCTCAATGTTGGTCAAGTATGGACCAAATTACCTGTGGAAAAAAAGCCGTAGTTAAACAGTCCTAATATATCCCTCTATCTGCATACCGCTCATGTGGCTGTCCAAGAGACCCTTAAACAGCCCCAGCGTGCCTGCTCCCACCACCTTACTCGGCAGTGCATTCCACACCCCCACTACCCTTTGTGTGAAAAACTGGCCTCTAATATTCGTCTTATACATAGCCCCCCTCACCCTGAGCCCGTGACCCCTCGTTCTATCCATTTCTAATGGTGGAAAAAGCTTACCACCATTTACTCTATCTATACCCCTCATAATCTTATATACCTCTAAAAGATCCCCTCTCAGCTGACGTCTTTCAAGGGAAAACAACCCCAGTGTTTTCAATCTTTCCTCGTAAGACAGCCCTTCCATAGCAGGCAGCATTCTGGTAAATCTCCTCTGCACTCTCTCCAGGGCCTCTACATCCTTCCTGTAGTACGGCGACCAGAACTGGACGCAGTACTTCAGATGAGGCCTAACCAACGTTCTATACACCTGCAACATCAGACTCCTACTCCTGTATTTTATACCCCTTCCTATGAAGACTAACATACCATGCGCTTTTTTTTTTTACCACATTCTCCACCTGTACTGACATCTTCAGAGACCTGTGAACTTGCACCCCCAGGTCTCTCTGCATCTCTATACTCCAGATAGTTTTACCTTTTATCCTATAACTCCCCTCTACATTATTCCGGTCAAAATGCATCACCTCGCATTTATCCGGATATGTGTGCTATTTTTATAGCTAGGGTGCAGAGAAAGATAAATTTAATGCAAGGTGAGTCCATTCAAAAGTCTGATAGCAGCAGGGAAGAAACTGTCCTTGAGTTAGTTGGTATGTGACCTCAGACTTCTGACTATTTTTCCTGATGGAGAAAGGTGGAAGAGAGAATTCCTGGGTGTGTGGAGTCCTTAATAATGCTGGCTGCTTTCCTGAGACAGCAGCAAGTGTAGTTAGAGTCAATGATCGGAGGCTGGTTTGTGTGATGGGGTTGGGGTATACTAACGACCTTTTGTAGTTGCTTGTGGTCTTGGGCAGAGCAGGAACCATACTGAACTGTGACACAACCAGAAAGAACACTTTCTATGGTGCATCTGTAAAAATTAGTGAGGGTTATAGGTGACATACCAAATTTCCTTAGTCTTCTGAAAAAGTAAAAGCGTTGGTGGGCTTTCTTAACTATAGTGGAAAGCAGATCTAAAAGGCATTTGCAGCTCAGACCAAGACAAAATTGCAAAGATACATAGAACATAGAACATTACAGCACAGGACAGGCCCTTCGGCCTTCGATGTTGTGCCGACCAAAATAAAAAGCAATGCCCCTCCAAACTAAACCATTCCCTTCTCTTCCATATACTTATCAATTAACCTCCTAAACGCCACCAAACTTGGCGCATCTACAACAGCTGCAGGCAGGGCATTCCACTCCCTAATCACTCTTTGAGTAAAGAACCTACCTCTGATATCCGTCCTATAACTCATACCCCTTAATTTAAAGCTGTGTCCCCTCGTGCTAGCTTTCTCCATCCTAGAAAAAAGGCTAGGATGTTTTCACAAGCTTCACATTTGGCAGATGCTGATTGATCTGCTGAGTTTCTCCAGCTTTTTTTTAGTTGACTGGTTGTCTTTCTCTCTTGATTAAATCTTCTGACTTTTCTGTTCCTGATAATCACGTATGCTTAGTATCTTACAATCTTTATTTATACTGTTTCCCCATCATGGCCCCATGTCAAGCTGAGGTTAAAAAATGGTTTCTGTCCTACCCATTGTTCAATCATCACTTAATTGTCCTTTCATGATGGTATCTTGAACCTGGATAAGGTAATTGGTGTTATCATTTGGGGGAGAGGTTCCAGATGTGTGCTTCCCTGCTGTTTAACATCAACATGGACTACTTACTGAATATGTGCATGCCCCGTTCCACAGCTCTTTGGTGAGGCAAATTTATGGTTGTTACTGATTAAAGGCTAACAGTTTCCCTGGGATTATTCACATTCTGACAACTTTCAAACAAAGGGTTACAGGTGGATCTTCCAAGTGCAGTTTCTTTGAAGAGGTCCATCTTCCAGCTTTGGAGTGTTCCTGGCAACCCATTTTCTCTTTTTTCTTCAACAGTGGGTCAAGTGATGTTGGATGCCTTTTATATATGGCACCCAGATAATGTGCATCATCAGGTCCAATCTGCCACACAATATCTCACTAAACCTCAAGGTGCGTAATGGAAGAATTTGGGCCAGAAGATATGGTATGGTTCCTCGCCGGCCACCAAATTCAAGATGGCACCGGAGGATGGCGATTTTTTGCGAGCTGTCAACAGAATATCTTTTAATTCTATCTTTTGCTCTCATTAGCAAAGCCTTTGACAAGGTTGCGTAAGATTAAATCTCAGGGGATCCAGGATGAGATATCTAAATGGATACAAAATTGGCTTCTTGACAGAAGCTAGAGGGTATTTGTAGAGGATTGTTTTTCAAACTGGAGGCCTGAGACCAGCAATGTGCCTCAGGGATCAGTGCTGGGTCTACTGGTTCAATCTACCAAAATGAATCACCTTGCATTTGTGTAAATTAAAATCCATCTGCTATCCATTAGTCCACTGACCCAATTGATCAGGACCCCGTTGCAATTGGAGGTAACTTTCTTCACTATCCACAATGCTATCAATCTAGTGTCATCTGCAAACTTACTAACCATGCCTCCTATATTCTCATCCAAATCGTTAATATAAATGACAAATATCAGTAGGAGTCTGGGGGTCATCTTATTGAGGTCTTCAAAATAATGAGGGCATAATCAGCTAGATAGTCAATAACTTTTCCTAAAACTAGAAGGCATATGTTTAAATGAGAGGGAAGAGATAGAAAAGTGTCCAGAAGGGCAATTTTTTCATGCAGAGTATAGTGTGTGTCAGGAACAAGCTGCTCGAGGTAGTAGTAAAGGAGGGTACAATTTTGTCTTTTAAAAAAGCATTTAGATAGTTGCATGGCTAAGATGGGTATAGAGGGATATGGGCCAAATGTGGGCAATTGGGACTAGCTTTGTTATTTAAAAAAGAGGGTGGCATAGGCAAGTTGAGCTGAAGGACTTGTTTCCATGCTGGAAACTTCTATGACTCTAATGAATTCACCTTTTCTTTGGTTCCCTCCCCCCATCGAACTAGTTTAAACCCCTCCACCCCAACCGTGTGACACTTAGAACATAGAACATAGAACATAGAACAATACAGCACAGAACAGGCCCTTCGGCCTTCGATGTTGTGCCGACCAAAATAAAAAGCAAGCCCCTCCTAACTAAACCATTCCCTTCCCATCCATATACTTATCAACTAACCTCTTAAACGCCACAAAACTTGGCGCATCTACAACAGCTGCAGGCAGGGCATTCCACTCCCAACCACCCTTTGAGTAAAGAACCTACCTCTGATATCCGTCCTATAACTATACCCCTTAATTTAAAGCTGTGTCCCCTCGTGCTAGCTTTCTCCATCCTAGGAAAAAGGCTATCACTGTCCACCCTATCTAAACCTCTAATCATCTTATATGTTTCAATAAGGTCCCCTCTTAGCCGCCTCCTTTCTAACGAAAAAACCTCAAATCCCTCAACCTCTCTTCATAAGACCTGCCCTCCATACCAGGCAACATCCTGGTAAACCTCCTCTGTACCCTCTCCAATGCCTCCACATCTTTATTATAATGTGGCGACCAGAACTGCACACAATACTCCAAGTGCGGCCGCACTAGAGTTTTGTACAGCTGCAACATGATGCTGCGGCTCCTAAATTCAATCCCCCTACCAATAAAAGCTAAGACCCATAAGCCTTCTTAACAACTTTATCCACTTGACTGCCTACTTTCAGGGATCTATCACACATACACCAAGATCCCTCTGTTCCTCAACACTATTAAGAACCCTACCATTAGCCCTAAACTCACACATTTATTGTTCCTGCCAAAGTGCATTACCTCACACTTTTCCACATTAAACTCCATTTGCAACCTCTCGGCCCAGCTCTGCAACTTGTCCAAGTCACTCTGTAAACTAAAACACCCCTCTTCACTATCTACCACACCACCAACTTTAGTATCATCTGCAAATTTACTGATCCATCCCTCAATACCTCATCCAGATCATTTATAAAAATTACAAACAGCAGGGGCCCCAAAACAGACCCCTGAGGCACACCACTCGTCACCGAACTCCACGATGAAAATCTCCCATCAACCACCACCCTCTGTCTTCTATCTGCCAGCCAATTTCTAATCCAATTAGCTAAATCACCCTCTATTCCACACATCTGCATTTTCTGTAGAAGTCTTCCATGGGCCACCTTATCAAAAGCCTTACTAAAGTCCATATATACTACATCAACCGCCTTACCCCCATCCACCTCTCTGGTCACTTTCTCAAACTTGGAAACCTCCCAGCCAGAATGTTTATGCCTTTCCAATTTAGATGCAACCTGTCCTTCTTGTACAGGTCCCACCTGCCTGGAAAGAAATCCCAGTGGTCCAGATATCTGAAACCCTCCCTCCTACATGGCATGTTTAGCCATATGTTGAGCTGTACTATCTTCTAGCCTCACTAGACCTACCATATGTTAACCTGATAATAAATCAAATCAAAGATTTGGAAACACTCCCTGTTCCCGTCCCACCATGGGACTCGGTCCCAAATGGGGAGTTCTGCCCTAGGTGCAGGTCTGAATTGGACATCTTCTGCAAGGAGCTGACACAGGTTTGATGCACTGAACTTCTTCCTTGTTCAGTTTTTTATGATTCTACCATCTACTAAACTCATTTCTTTCTACATTTCACAAGATAGTCTGCTACAACTTGCAGAGTGACAGAAAATACCAGAACAGCGCCAAGTCTGTTACTTCAACAAAACACTCATCCGTCTTGCTCACCCACCTGCTGTACACTTCCAGCATTTTACGTTTCTATTTCAGATTTCCAGCATTGGTAGTTGTTTTTTTTTGATCCCAGCATTACTTCTTGCTGAGTTGTTTGATAGAATATCACCACTTGTAAAGTCATAATGCTCACATGGAGGAGGCTGCTGTCTTCCACTACGCCCATTGTGGCATCAAACAGCAAAGCCTCAAGAAATTCTGCTTGCTGTTGTGTTGTGAAGCTGAACTATGTGGGCAGGAATGGATTTCACAGCTAAGCAGGCTTTCGCTGACTGCTGGAGCTTTTCTTTGCTGGTTAATGCTGTCCCAGCCTGTCATTTGCTTAAACCCTGCAACCTGCATCCTGTGCAGTATGTAATGGGGATTGTTGTCAGTGCAGGCTGGATGGGCCAAATGGCTTCCTACTGCACTGTAGGATTCTATGATCTTCAAATCACCTTCTTGAGATATGTCAATATTTGTTCCATGTCTGCAGGAATAGGTAAATTGAAAATTGTTCATTCTAAGAAAAAATTGCAAAGTGCAACACAATTAGTATGGACTTCTATAGTCATACGTTTGCGAGTTTTGTTTGCAAATTAGAAATAGAAAAAAGTCATGAGGACACTGGACACCCAATGGAGGCAGATTTTTGTTCTGTACCAGATCAGTAGGCATCTTGACAAAGAACTGGTTTGCGGCTTCGCTAACTTTTGACAGAAGCCAGAGGGTGTTGTAGAGAGTTGTTTTTAAAACTGGAAGTCTGTGACCAGCGATGTGCCTCAGGGATCAGTGCTGGGCCAACTGTTACTTGTCATTCATATTAATGATCTGGATGAGAGTAAAGGGGGTATGGTTAGTAAGTTTGCAGATGACACCAAGATTGGTGACTTGGTGGACAGTGAGGAAAGTTATCTCCACTTGCAGTGGGACCTTGATCAATTGGGTCAGTGGGCTAACGAATGGCAGATGGAGTTTAATTTAGACAAATGCACGGTAATGTATTTTGGTAAATTTAACCAGGGCAGGACTTACTCAATTAATGGTAAGACATTGGGGAGAGTTACAGAACAAAGAGATCTAGGGATGCATGTTCATACTTCTTGAAAGTGGAGTCACATATGGACAGAGTGGTGAAGAAAGTATTTGGTATGCTTGATTTCATTGGTCAGAACATTGAATACAGGAGTTGGGAGGTCTAGTTAAAGTTGTACAAGACATTGGTAAGGCCACACTTGGAATACTGTGCGCAATTCTGGTCACCCCATTATAGAAAGGATATTATTAAACTAGAAAGAGTGCAGAAAAGATTTACTAGGATGCTACCGAGACTTGATAGATTGAGTTACAAGGAGATGCTGAATAGATTGGAACTTTCTTCTTTGGACCGTAGGAGGCTCAGGGATGACCTGATAGAGGTCTATAAAATAATGAGGGGTATAACCAAGGCAGATAGTCAATATCTTTTCCCAGAAGTAGGGGAGTCTAAAATTAGAGGGCATAGGTTTAAGGTTAGAGGGGAGAGATACAAAAGTGTCCAGAGGGGCAATTTTTTCACACACAGGTGGTGAGTGTCTAGAATAAGCTATCAGAGATAGTAGTAGAGGTGAGTACAATTTTATCTTTTAAAAAGATTTAGATAGTTACATGGATACAATGGGTATAGAGGAATATGGGCCAAATGCGGGTAATTGGGATTAGCTTAGGGGTTTAAAAAAAGGGTGGCATGGACAAGTTGGGCTGAAGAGCTTATTTCCATGCTGTAAATCTTTATGACTCTAAAAAGTTAGTTTTTTTATTAATGAGACACAAGTAAGTCTTACATTAACACTGCAATGAAGTTACTGTGAAATTCCCCTCATCACCACAGTCTGGCACCCACTGGGGTTAATGCACCTAACTAGCACGTCTTTCAGATTGTGGGAGGAAACCAGAGCACCGAGAGGAAATCCACGCAGACACGGGGAGAACTTGCAAACTCCACACAGGTAGTGACCCAAGCCAGGAATCAACTCAGGTTCTTGGCATTGTGAGACCGCAGTGCTAACCACAGTGTCCCCCGAGGAAATCTGCACCAAATGTCACAAAATAATTACCATTGTGTAGGGTCCAACACATCTCAGTTCATCCACAGGATTAGAGAGTATCAAGGAGGCAGTTCAGCCCATTACATCTTTCCTGCCTTTCTAAAGGAGCTAAGAGTTAGTCCCATAGCCCTGCAGCCCTGTAACTCCCTTTTTTTCCACTATTAGAAGCTATTAATTAAGGTGCATTGGCCATGCTAAATTCTCCCTCAACGTACTGAACAGCTTCCAGAGTGTGGCAACTAGGGGATTTTTACAGTAACTTCATGCAATGTTAGTGTAAGTCTATTTGTGACACAAATAAATAAATTGAAACTTAAATATTGAATTTCTTCCACCACCCTTTCAGAGGGGGGATGTGTTGGGACTGTGTTATTGTCACCAGACCAGTAATCTGGAGACTTGGGATAACACTCTGGAGACGCGGGTTCAAATCCCACCACAGTAGATGGTGGAATTTTAATTCGATAAAAATCTGGAAATAAAAGTCTAATGATGGCCATAAAAACCCATCTCTCCCTAATGGAAGGAAATCAGCCATCCTGACATGAGCCTCCAGACTCTCAGTCATGACTCTTAGATATCCTGTGAAATGGCTTACCAAACCACAATCAGGGATGTGCAGTGAATGCTGGCCCATGTCTGTGCATTAATTATTCTACGTTGTAACAACATACATGAGCTTCTCCTCATCTTCTGCCTGACTTATTTTGCAAGATACTTTAAATATGTGTTGTCTGCTTCTGGACCTCCTCCTGCTTGTGAGAAAATGTTTCCCCTGTCTGCTCTGGTTATTCTGAATATCTCTCCTAAAACTTCCCCTTTAACCTCTCCACAAAAGGGAGTAACCCAACCTCTCTAATCTCCCATGGTAACTGAATCTGCCACTGCAGCTTATGATCCGTGAAACCATTCCAGTCATTGTCTCCTTCCATGTTTCTGAGGCTTAATAAAAGAGATGCATTCCCCCATTTCAAATTCTCTCCAGTTTAACATCCAGGATTTGATTTGATTTATTACTGTCACATGTGTTAACTTACACTGAAAAGCATTGCTTCTTGCGTACTATACCGATAAAGTATACCATACATAGAGAAGGAAAGGAGAGAGTGCAGAATGTAATGTAACGGTCATAGCTAGGGTGCAGAGAAAGATTAACTTGATGCGAGGTAAGTCCATTCAAAAGTCTGACAACAGCAGCAAGGAAAAAGTTGTTCTTGAGTCAGGGTTGGTACGTGATCCCAGACCTTTGTATCTTTTTTCCCGACAGAAGAAAGTGGAAGACAGAATCCCACATTCATTCCAACTGCTAACATCACTTGAGGATGAAACATCCAGCAGAGATCCTAACTATGATGCTTTGCCTGAATAAAAACAAACTTGATAATGCCCGAATAGTGCTCTGCTCCATTTATTACTTGAATGCTTTTTATCGTTTTCTGGAACGAATCCTAATGCAGGTTGGGAATGGGTAACTAATTGAGACGACATATTGATTTTCATTGTGTGGCAGGTAGTAATTGTAGCTTTGCCAATCCATGTAGTACCAACATGCCAATACATTTAGAGCGTGCTAGCCCACATTGCGTCCCCTTGTGTTTCCTTTCAATAAACATCTGGATGAGCTCCATTTACATTGTCTTGTGGAGGATCTGACCTGTGCTATGGAATGAGAGACTGGAGCAACAAATCAAATGCTGCAGCAAAAATACATAGAATCTTTACAATGCAGAAGGAAGCCATTCCTGCCATTGACTCTGCACCTTTTTTAATATTTTATCCAAGTCCATCTATTTATCTCGCCAATCCCCTGAATTTACACATCTTTGGATTCTAAAGAGCAATTTAATATGGGCAACCCTCTAATCTGCACATCTTTGAACACTAAGGGGCAATTCAGTACGGTCAATCACCTGAAATTACATGTCTTTGGACACTAAGGGACAATTTGATTTGGTCAATCCACCTAACCTGCACATCAGTATGGTCAATCACCTGAATTTACACATCTTTGGACACTAAGAGACAATTTAACTTGACCAATTCACATAACCTGCACATCTTTGACACTAAGAGGCAATTCCATATGGCTAATCTTCCTAATCCATACATCTTGGGATACTAAGGAGCAATTTAATATGGCCAGCCCCCTAATCTGCACATCTTTGAACACTAAGGGGCAATTCAGTAAGGTCAATCACCTGAATTTATATATCTTTGGACACTAAGGGGCAATGTAATTTGGTCAATCCACCTAACTTGCACATTTTTGGACACTAAGATAATTTAACATGGCCAATCCCCCAATGCTGGCATTGGACTGGGGTAAGCACAGTAAGAAGTCTCATAACATCAAGTTACAGTTCAACAGGTTTATTTGGTAACGCAGGCCACATTGTCTGTACCTTTAAGACTTAATTACTTGTAAAGACTCACATTCCAACCATTATCTTGTAAATTGAGTCTGTGCCTATATATGCCCAGTTTGTAAACACAACTCTCACTCACCTGATGAAGGGGCAGTGCTCCGAAAGCTTGTGGCTTGTGCTACCAAATAAACCTATTGGACTTGAACTTTGTGTTCTGAGACTTCTTAGTGTGCAATTCCCTTGCCCATACGTCTTTGGAGTATGGGAGGAAACTGGAGCAATCGGAGGAAACACATGCAGACACCTGAGGAGAATATGTAAACTCTGCACAGACAGTGACTCAAGCCGAGAATTAAACCCAGGTCCCTATTGCTGCAAGGCAACAGTGCTAACCACTGTGCGTCACTGTGCCATACTTCACTTGGTGTATGAACAATGAGAGCAAACTTGACATTCTCCTCAAATTGGTACTTCTGAAATCAAAGTGTCTGTGTTTGTCAGGCACAGTCATTTGGTAAATGGACCAGCTGCTTTTAAGACACTGGTGGAAAACTGAGATCAGTGGATTTAAAAGTGCAGAGAATAAATGATGCAGTTCACAGTCCCATTTATGTGGCTGAGTTGTTTGATGCGTTGATCCTTGGCAACAAATTGTGAACAGTACCAGATTGGCCTAGTTTTCCATCCCAGCGTACGTGAAATTCAGTTCCTCAAGGATTTGGTTACACCTTTCCACACAACCCTCATGACCAGAAATTTATTTTTATTAATAAAACAAAATTAGCCCAGTGCTGCCACTGTCAGAGAGCCATGATTAGAGATGCCGGCGTTGGACTGGGGTAAACAGTAAGAAGTCTGATGACACCAGGTTTAAGCTCACAAGCTTTCAAGGCTGTGCCCTTCATCAGGTCTTCGTCACCTGCCGAAGAGCACAGTCTCGAAAGCTTGTGAGTTTAGTATCAAATAAATTGGTTGGACTTAAACCTGGTGTTGTCAAACTTCTTACTGCCAAGCAGAACAGAGAATTTGGCTCTCAACCAAATCCCCGGTCACTGCAACGGGACTGGAGAATGCCAGCCACAGGAAAGGTTGAAGAATTCAGGCCCTGTCTATGACATTATATTTTAATTTGCTTTCATATCTACCAAAGAATGGTTTTGTTTAATTTTATATACAGCGTAGCAAGTGGTACCAGCACTTGAAGAGCAGATTTTGATGGAAACAGATTGGATAGAAACTTTCGGAAGGGAAATGGATAAACACTTGAAGAGGAGGAAATTACAGAGCTGCAGCTGGAAAGAAAGTGGGAGAGGCAGAGGTGTGATAATGGGACTAACTGATCAGCTCCCACCAAGAGCCCCTGGCAGGGGCTGAAGGAACTGAATGACCACTTCAGTTCTGCAAGATTCTGTTCCATGACTGTTGTTGGTGGTCTCTTGGGTTCAAGGATGACATCCATCAGATTTAGTGAGTCTTCAGATGACAGAGGATCCCGATTCTGGGTCCACAGGTTTTTTGCGCAATGAGGACATTTTATATAGGGAAGAGGAATTTGTAGGCCTGCTTTGGCTTCCCCCTACTTCCTCTGCCACTGCCGTTCTTTCCTGCTATCAAGTCACTGAGTTTTGAAGCAATTTGTGCCTTCATGGACCAGATGGATCTAACGATCTGCAGCCTTCTCCCCCCAGTCCATGGTGTTAATGCTCCATGCATTAGGTCAGCCTTGAGTACCTCTAGATACATTTTCCTTTGGCCAAAGGAAACACGGCTTCAATGTTTGTGGACGCAGCTTCATGGAAGATGCTATGGGGAGGCAATGGCGTAGTGGTATTGCCACTAGACTATTAATTCAGAAACTCAGCTAATGTTCTGGGGACCTGGGTTTGAATCCTACCCCGGCAGATAGCGGAATTTGAATTCAATAAAAAATATCTGGAACTAAGAATCTTCTGATGACCATGAAACCATTGTTGATTGTCAGAAAAACCCATCTGGTTCATAAATATACTTTAGGGAAGGAAATCTCCCATCCTTACCTGTTCTGGCCTACATGTGACTCCACAGCAATGTGGTTGACTCTCAACTACCCTTGGGCAACTAGGGAAGGACAATAAATGCTGGCCAGCCAGCGTATCCCACAAATGAATGAAAAAGAAAACAAAGTCTGTGCAATCTTTCTATTTGATCCCCAGAATTTGAGACAAGCATCACTGATGGAAGTTCCCAAGGATTTGAATGTGGTGTCAGGAGACAGTCCAGTTTTACTGTGGCAGATGCTGCTTGTCAACACAATAGCCATTCTTACCTGGTCAGGCCTACATATGACCCCAGACCCACAGAAATGTGGTTAACCCTAATCTAAAATGGTGTAACAAGCCACTCAGAACAAGGGCATTTAAGGATAGGCAACAAGTTTTAGCCTGGTCAGTGACACCTACATCTCAGGGCATAAGAAAGGGGGAATTAAAGTTAACCAGGAGTTGATAAGGTTCTTCTAAACTCTTGTTGGGCATCAAGAATAAAAAAGATTTTTACCTTTCTCTGAAGCATTGAAGATGATGCAAGCTTCCATGTCAGGGGTAAACACAATAATTTCTTCTTCTTTTTGCACCCGGCAATATTTATTTTTTGATAGCACCAGTATCTTCAACATGATTGGATGCTTTCTTTACAGTTGTTTGTTTTGTTTTAACTTATTTTACTGTTTGGTGAAAATCGGCCACAAAGAGTCAGTCAGTTCCTGGATTTCTGAAGCATTACAATGGCACAGAGCTGTCACTTTCTTCTTTTCCTGTTGTTCTTTTCAATGTGATATCAAATATCAGGATCCCATGTGCTGTGTCATTTTCTTTGCTTATAGAGAAGTGTTGGATTTAGAAATCCAGCCACTTCGCAGCATGCAGCAGCTTAAAGACTTGATGACACACACAATATAACTGGGGGATAAAAGTACAATAAATCTCATCCTTCTCTTCTGTTCTCTGCTTCCTTCTTCTGAAGGATTAACTTCTAGATGTAAGGCAGCTCAGTACCTTGCGCAATGGCCTTCAGAATTGTACTCAGAATAACCTCTTTGATCTTGTACTCACAGCTGAGCCTGATGCTATTCTTAGTTTCTAACTATATCTGCATACTTACTAATGGGAGTTGCTGGATAACTGGAGCTGCAATTGTTACAGACAGACCTCAAACATGGATTAAAGGAGAGAGAAAGAATTTGTATTTCCACAGGCATGTAATAACAGGATTTCCAAAGTGACTCTCATCCTAAGGAATTATTCAGACAAATCATTGTTGGCAACAAAAAAAAGTCCAGAAGTCCAATTTGAAGCAATGCTTGGGGCAAAATGGTGTTGAAACTTTTGGGAGGTCTCTCCTGTTGCCGGAAGGCCAACAAGAGACCTACATTGCCCCTTTTCAGAAAGGCCCACTGATCCATGAACCAGTCGGGCAGTGGCCAGGCCAGAGGTGGGTCTCCAACTGGAATCAATACCCAGGAGCGATAGTCCCACATACTGAGAGTGGCAGAAAATGCCACAGGGAAGTGGGGACTGTTGTGGAGAAAAGGTCTATTGACATCCCAGGACCCAGGTGGGGTTAGTTTGGGTTGAGGGTCTCAGGCAGAAAGGGTCGGGTAGGGGGGGAATAACTCACTGGCCTTCCTTTCCGAACTCCAATGCCTTGGTCAGGCTGCTGATCCATTGGCCCCAGCAGAGCTGACAAGTTGGCCACACAGTTTCAGATGCTGCGTGTTGACAGGCCCACCCCTGATCTTGGGTTTGACTGGAGCTCTGAACTTTGGGTTGGACTGCCATCCTGATTGGGTTAAGACCAGCTGTTACAAATCCAGTTGATAACTGCAAGGGTGTCCCAACTTGGAAACACTGGTTCGTGGTGGTATGTATTTTTGTCTATAGAAGGGGTGTACCAGCCACATGTGACACTCAGTGAGAACATTTACCAGCCCTGTTGTAATGTAACACCTATTGAAGGCTATTTATTATATTAAAGGAAAGACACATTGTACACAAACAGGACTATAATGATCTAAGCCAGGCATATACAAGACTACTAAACATATGTTGTAGATGCGCCAAGTTTGGTGGCGTTTAAGAGGTTAGTTGATAAGTATTTGGATGAGAAGGGAATGGTTTAGTTAGGAGGGGCATTGCTTTTTATTTTGGTCGGCACAACATCGAAGGCCGAAGGGCCTGTTCTGTGCTGTATTGTTCTATGTTCTATGTTCTATGTATTATAGAAAGAATATTATTAAAGTAGAAAGATGTGGAAAAGATTTATTAGGATGCTACCATGATGTGATGGATTGGGTTATAAGAAGAGGCTGGATAGACTGGAACTTTTTTCTCTGGAGTGTAGGAGACTGAGGGGTGATGTTATAGAAGTTTATAAAATAATGAGGGGCACAGATCAGCTAGATAGTCAATATCTTTTCCCAAAGGTAGGGGAGTTGAAAACTAGAGGCATAGGTTTTAAGGTGAGAGGGAAGAGATACAAAAGTGTCCAGAGGGGCAATTTTTTCACACAGAGTGGTGAGTGTCTGGAACAAGCTGCCAGAGATAGTAGTAGAGGCAGGTACAATTTTGTCTTTTAAAAAGCGCTTAGATAGTTACATGGATATAATGGGTACAAAAGGTTATGTGCCATATATGGGCAATTGGGTTTAGCTGAGGGGTTTCAAAAAAGGGGGGGCAGCACGGACAAGTTGGGCCAAAGGGCCTGTTTTCATGCTGTAACCCTCTATAATTTGATCTACACAGTTTAAGTAGAAATTGCCCTTCTGATTCAAAGTACAATTACAAGATCTGAATTGTTTTAGGACTTCCTTTCTTCAAACAGTATCCAATGCAATAGATTTATATGTGAAGGCTAGTTGAAAGATACCACACTGAATACAAGCATGGTGGCACAGTGGTTAGTGCTGCTGCCCCACAACTCCAAAGATCTGGCTTCAATTCCTGGCTTGGATCACTGTTTGTGCAGAGTTTGCACCTTCGTCCCGTGCCTGCGTGGGTTTCATCCTGGTGCTCCGGTTTCCTTCCACAGTCCAAAGATATGCGACGTTTGGTGTATTGGCCCTGCTAAAAATTGCCCTTTAGTGTCCTGGGATGTGTAGGTCAGAGTGATTAGCTGGATAGAGATTTGGGGTAACAGAGATGGGGCCTGGGTGGGATTGTTGTTGGTGCAGACTCAATAGGTCAAACGGCCTTCTTCTGCACTGTATGATTTATGGGGTTTCTTTACTTTTATACTCTAGACTCTTTACAATAAATGCCAAGATTTCAAGAAAGAAGCAGGGGTGGAGAAATTTAATAGCTGGTAGTTACTGAGCGGGGCGGGGGAGGGTGGGGTCATTGGTGTCTAATCCTGGGGGCACTGACATGCTAACGTGGTGGCCTTCTTACAGAATATTTAAGTGGAGAGAGATTGAAGATTGCTGTGGCATCTGGGTGTCCTTGTAAATAAATCACACAAAGACAGCATGCAGGTCCAGCAAGTAGTGGAGAAGACAAATGGAAAGGTTGTTTCTTTTATAAGGGGGTGGAATTAAAAAGTAGGGAGTCTTGGGATAACTGTACTGTACAGAGCATTGTGTGACTGCACCCAGGCTACTGATCCAGCTTTGATTTCTTTATTTAAGGAACGCTGTACTTTCATTGGAGGCAGTTTAAAGAAACAAATAATTAACCTCAGGAACAGGCCCTTTGGCCTTCCGAACTTGCACTGACTATGCGGCCTGACTGAACTAAAACCCTCTATCCTTCTGGAAACCATATCGCTCTATTCCAATCCTTTTCGTGTATTTGTCCAGACACCCCTTAAAAGTCACTACTATACCGCTTCCACTCCGTTCCCCAGCAGTGAGTTCCAGGCACCCACCATCCTCTGTGTAAACAAAAAGCTTGCCTCGTGCATTTCCTTTAAACCTTGCCCTTCGCACCTTAAACCTGTGCTCCCTAGTAATTGACTCTTTCACTCTGGGAAAAAGCTTCTGACTATCCACTCTGTCATAATCTTGGGAGACTTCTATCAGATCACCCCTCGACCTCCATCAGAAAATGTTCACTCGATCGATTTGTGGGATGAGTGGGTTGTGTAATGTGGAAATGTTGAGAAGGTGTAGTTTGCACTTGGTGCAGTTTAGTAGAATGAGAAGTGAAATGGCTGAAGTAAAAAAGATTCAGAGGGGACTTGACAGAATGGATACTAAGAGTGATTCTGAGCCCATATCAACCAGGGTTTGTCTCCAATTGAAGTCTCATGGTGATGATGGTGGTGATGGCAGGAAGAGAGGTTGGAGGGGATGGGGGGGAGACAAGCAGGCATGGGAGTTAGTGATGGCTATTTTGGGGGCAGGTGGGGTATCTGTTGCGGAGACGGGGGAGGTGGGTGTGCCGGCATTGACTGTGTGGATGTGAGGAGTTGAGGGGAAGAGGTGGTGTCAGCACTGACTGTGGGGGCAGAGGGGGAGGTAGTGCATGCTGGCTCTGATTGCCAGGGTCAGTGCCAGCTCTAACAGGGGTGGAGGGAAACCGAGACTTCCGTAGTGGGTGGGGGTACCCATGGTGGGGTGCAATTACTCCTTGCTGTGATCAGGGCCCCCTTTAAACATGGCACCCAAATCTCAGTGCCCCTGGGTTTTGCCGGTGCAGTTGAGGCCACACCCCCTACATGGCAGCATGAAACATGCACAGCTGTTCCTTTGTAACAAAGTGGGGTAAGGTCTGGAGAGAAAACCAATCCACTTCTTTGGAGAGAAACATACAGTTTTTTTCCTCACCGTAACCAACACTCTTGTCTTATTTTTTTCGTAAGATTTTGGCTATGCTCCCCCTGTTCAGGGCATCTTGAACTGGGAAAACAGTTTCAAGTTAAGAGGAAGGAATTTATTTCTGTAAGGATCATCACTCTTTCAAATTCTCTATACCAGAGGCTGGATGTCAGAACATATTCAAGGCTGGGCTGGACAGCTGGGTGATGCCCAAAGGAAGGGCTAGATAATGTAGAGGTAGAGAGATCCTTTCCAATAAGAAAGGAAAACAGAACTCGAGGGCACCGCCTCAAAATAAGGGTGGGGGGCAGTTTAGAATGGAGTTGAGGAGGAACTTCTTCACTCAAAAGATGGTGAATCTCTGGAGTTCTTTGCCCATTGAAGTGGTGGAGGCTACCTCGCTGAATATATTTAAGTCACTGGTAGATAGGTTTCTGATAGACAAGGGAATTAAGGATTATGGGGAGAAAGCAGGAAAGTGGAACTGATCCACTTCAGATCAGCCATGATCTTATTGAATGGTGGGGCAGGCTCGAGGGCTAGATGGCCTAGTCCTGCTCCTATTTCTTATGTTCTTATAAAGAACTCCTGGATTATGGGGTGGCAGGTAGGGAAGTGGGGGTACATTGACAATCAGGTCTGGAATGTGCTGCCTGGAAGCGTGGTGGAGGCAGATTCAATCAGGTCATTCAAGAAGACATTAGACTATTATTTGAATAGAAACCACGGGCAGGGGTACAGGGAAAAGGCATGAAATCGTGATGCTTATTTGGAGAGCCGGTGCAGACATGCTGGGTTAAATAGCCGCTTCCTGCACTTAATTCTGTGTTGGTTTAAAATTGTTGACATTGCAAACATCAGTATGCAGTTTATTTTTATTTCCAAAAAAAATCCTGAGAATCCAGCAAATGGGCTAGAGATTAGCAATGCAGAAGAGACAATTGTTTTGTATTGTACTATGTCCATATTTCTGATGTGCATTGCTTTGTGTTTCAGACATCCAGGTTAGGTCAGGTCAGTCGATACAATGGATTTCGACTGAGACAGGCAATGTTGAGATGACGTATTTGAAATTGGGCAACTTTGATTGAACTTAAAAAGCTCTTAACTGTGAAGAGTTCACGCTGTTCCTAATTCACTAACCCAGATAGATCATTGCAGGATAAACAAGTGATGAGAACAGAATATAATTGGCAGCGCTTCTTGTGTAACTGCTAAATGAACATCATGCACAGCGGGTTCCAAAATCTCAATCATATTAGCAATGCCAGTGTTTCTTTCTCAAACAGATAAAAGGCTTAGGATTTTCAAATTAAACCCTGCCACATTATTTTTTTCCAAATGCAGTTTGTCATAATACCATATAGTAGGTATGTTTGCATCATTAGATGCCTAATATATTGGTAAGCATTAAATAAGCATCTTCATTAAGCATGATCTTTTATTTACAGTGAGAATGAAAAATAATATGGTAGGATTAGCAGAATATGTTTCAACATTGGAGACGTTGTATGTCAATAGCACACCCAAGTGGTTAGTGAAATTTCACAAAGTCACAAATAGATTATGTAGTATATACAAGAACTGATATCCCAAAGTAATGGGCATCCCTAGTTTATTTAAGAAAAGGAGGTGAATAAATCTTATGTTCTTAAAAATTTAATTCTGAAGCTGTGCTTACATTATTATGAATGGCATGATGGCATAGTGGGTTAGCACCGCTGCCTCATAGTACCAGGGACACCGACCGGTTCAATTCCCAGCTTGGGTCACTGTCTGTGTGGAGTTTGCATATTGTCTGCATGGGTTTCCTCTGGATGTTCTGGTTTCCTCCCACAGTCCAAAGTGTGGGTTAGTTTGATTTACCATGCAAAATTGACCAAAATTTCCCAGGGATTAGCAGGGTAAATACAGGATAAAATGGAATTGTTAGTGTAGACTGGATGAGGCAAATGGTCTCCTTCTGTACTATCAGGATTCTATGATTATCTCACTTAAACAGAGAATGGTTTTTGAATGGGGATATGGTGGCTTCATGATATTACCACTGGATAAGTAATCCAGCAACTCAGGGTAATGCTCTGGAGACCAGGATTTAAATCCCACTATGGCAGATAGGAACTTATTTAAATCTGGAATTAAAAGTCTAATGGTGACCATGAAATGATCATCAATATAAAAACCCACCTAGTTCACTAATGTCCTGTAAGGAAGGAAATCTTTGAAGTTTATTTATTAGTGTCACAAGTAGGCTTACATTAACACTGCAATGAATTTAATGTGAAAAACCTCTAGCCGCCACACCCCAGCCCTTGTCCGGGTACACTGAGGGCAAATTTAGCACGGCCAATGCATCGAACCAGCATGTCTTTCAGGACGTAGGAGGAAGCTGGAGCACTCGGAGGAAACCCAGGCAGGTACGAGGAGCACGTGCGAGCTGCACACAGTGACCCAAGCTGGGATTCAAATCCAGAAACCTGGTGCTATGAGACAGCAGTGATAAGCATTGTGTCACCATGTTGCTTATGCTATCCCTACCTGGTCTGACGTACATGGCTGATTTTTAACTGCCTCCTGAGTTGGCCCAGCAAGCCATTCAGTTAAAGAGCAATTAGGGATGGACAATAAATGCTGGCCCAGCCAGTGATGCTCACATATTATGAAGGAATTAAAAACAAAGTAGTTCAATTCATTGGGAATGAGATTTAAAGCCAAAGACTTGACTCCTGGCTCGATTCACTCTGAGTAAAATCTTACTAGAAAAATGGCAGAGAGTTGGTTTTGGCTTGAAAAATGGAAGGATTTGCACTATTGACACTGGCATGTTTTTGGGCTGAATCTTATGTCTCATTAGTAAATTAATTTTTATGCTCAGAAGGAGCAGCATGTTCCCTCGATTTCACCTGCCCCACAGTACCTTAACTGCTGCAAGCACTGGGGAGCTCCGTACAAACAACTCCCCAGTACTTGTTCCATAGGAGATAGCAGCCTAGGAGCCAGAATCACTTCATGGAGGGGGCACTGACCACACTGCATGATGGAGTGGAGCAAAGAGGGAACATCTATCTCCGCTCAGAAGACAGCCTTCCAACATAGCCACCCCCCTTGCCCCGGGATGCAGTGGTAGCCCTGGTCAGTGTAAGCACTCTCCAGAAGAGAACGAGGCAGCAGTGTCGAGAAAAAGATGAATGATCTTCGCTTAACCAGGGTAAGTGAATCCAACCCCAGACTCCCACAGGACCTCCTTGCATATCCCTTGTACCCCTAATCCCTTCTTTCACTCAGCCATTTTGGCCTATGGTGGCATAGTGCTTAGCGCTGCTGCCTCACAGCACCAGGCATGAGGTTCCCCCCACTTCCCTTCCACAATCACCACATTCCCCCAGTAGCTGCTCTGCACCTCAGATTCAAGCCCCGTGTCTGCCACACCTCGTCACCAACTTAAATACCAACACTCCCACCTACACTCTTCCTCTCTGTGTCATTGCAGGACCAACCCAACCACAGCAAGTGTCAATGGGTGCATCCAGCTGGAGTCACACTCAAGCTGAGAACCTTCACATGTTTTGAGAAAGGAGCCCTTGAGCTGGCTGGGGAGGAGGAAGTGTGTGCCTGCGCTGAGAATGCAATGGGAGAAATAAAGAAATGTGAGAATCCTCAACATATGCTGTCATTCCTCAAGTCTCAAGTGAATAATAAGCGTTCCTTCCATGTCTCCTGTAATTCACTGATGCCATGTCTGTTCTCTTGCAAGTCAACCAGTGAAATAGTTGGACCATTCTCATGTCTCTTAATCCCACTGGACTCAGCAGCTCAGAGAGGGAACTCTCCAACACCATCGTTAAGGAGGCATCACAACTGTCATCTGTATCCAGCACCAGCACGGATACTCGCACCTCGGTGGAATCACTGAGTAAACAGGCCTTTGGGTAAACCACTGATGAACACCTCACAGTTAAAGATCCACAGCAAGTGGAGGCAGGGACATCCCAAAGACCCGGCACTCAGAGAGATGGAGCCCAGGTGTCTGCTGAGACTCTTGCTGACACTGTACCTCTGGGCCCTGCCATCACCCAGCCGCTGGAGCTGCACAGACAGAATTGCGAGTACCGGGAGGGGATGATAGCAGCCTTCATTAGACTGCAAGGCAGATTGAAGGCTTCTATGACTCCAGCGGGCCCTCCATCCCACGAAGAAGCATATGGGCCCCTGGGGAGCCCAAAGGGAAGAGGATCAGCAGGAGTTCAGCCTTGGGGACCTCCATCCCACTTCACACCCCTCTTCCTGTGCGTGACACATCTCTAGCCCCTGACACTGAGCAGGGAAGCAGTCAAACATCCGTGCCATCTGAAAGAAGGGTGGCCCCTCAAGGTCCCACTCCCGTTGGGATGTTCATCAAGGTAATTTCAGGTAATAAGGGGTGTGGAAGGTGGCAGGCCACATCAACCTCAGCTGAGAATCCTGGGGTTATACCGAGATGTAGTGGGACGGTCAGGAAGATTAAGAAACTGTTGGCATTTTGTGGGCATGGGTGAATATAGGCACTAGTGTCAATAGGTCACCATTTGAACATTTGGCAATAAATTTCACTTCGTTCACCCACTGAGCATCTACCTGTCTGTTCATAACACCAAACTTGAGGAAATCATTCACAGAATCCCCACATGCAGGCCATTCGGCCCATCGAGTCTGCACGAACCATAATCCCACCCAGGTCCTATTCCTGTAACCTGCTAATCCCCCTAACACTATGGCTATGCTAAATTGACCTATTAACCTAACCCACACATCTTTGGACTGTGGGAGGAAATCGGAGCACCCAGAGGAAACCCACGCAGACACAGGGAGAACGTGCAGATTCCACACAGACAGTGACTCAAGCCGGCAACTGAACCCAAGTCCCTGGCACTGTTGAGGCAGCAGTGTTAACCACTGTGCCACCTGCGCTGCCCAATTGCACGCACCCGTGCCTCACCCTGTTGGAGTGTGAGAATGGATTGGGGAGGTAGCAATATTTTCAAGGACTTTGGAGAGAGAAAGGAATTAAGAGACTTATTTTGCAGAGTGGGGTTGGTAGCTATTTGGGTATGGGATATAGAAACCTGCGCCTCACCCAACAGACACTCATATGTCAGAAACTAATCCCAGTGGCATTCTCTCTCCCCCTTTAGAACAGGTAACAAGCAGGTTCCTGGGATGTGTTGTCTCAAGAATTCTCGTGCAAAAGTTTGGACATTTTACCTCAAACAGTTTGAAGCATCCAAAGCAAGATGCCTTCCTGAAACTCAGTTCCTTTCAGATAAGAACAAGAGCTCAGCAGGATTATTAGAGTCAAGTGAGAATAATTCCTCCTTTGACTGCATGACTGATCTCCCTGATCAGATTTGTTAGTGGGCTCTGATAACACTATCCTCAGCTGAAGTTGAGGTAGAGGTTATTCATCTTTCAAATGCTCCCTGCTCTGGGCAGTTTGAGCTTTTAAATTCACACCGACTTAGCAGTTCATTGGAACTCAATACAGATCTGTTCGTGGATAAATGGGCTTGAAAGAGACTCGGGATATTTATTTTAGATTATTATTTTAAAAATGACAGCTGAGATGTTACTTCGGGCAGGCTTTGACAGGTTGGGTAAAATAATCTGCCATTGAATATTGATCTATTACACCTCATGCAAAGGAGGGGAGGGGAGGGGGGGGGATTCATAATGATAAAGAATCTGAAATCAATTTAATAATTGAACAGTGCAGTAAATCTGTCTCAACCTTTAACTTAATGAAATTTAAAGCAGGAACAGTCGCATTATTAACATACTGACGTCTGTGCAAGTGCTACATTTAGAAGAGAGTGGTCACCACACAGTTCAGATGTGAGAGGATTTGGAAGCGAATAATAGATGGTATAAAAAGCAGGGGCTGACATTCATCCCATGCATTGACGGAGTTTAATTTTTGTTTATTAGTGTCACAAGTAGGCTTGCATTCAAACGGCAATGAAGCTACTATGAAACTACCCTGAGCAGTTGGTGAAATCTTTCAACACTTGAGCAGGAAGTAACAAATGAGTTTTAAAGCTGTTTTTAAAATGAAGACCTTACTCTAAGTGTGACAATAGCTCAACCAATTCTATTAATTTTTACTAAAACTCAATATGAATACAATAAAGGAATCACATTTTATTCAAGTGGTGCTGTTTGTTCCAGTGTTTAAATTTAAGTTTGTTTATTTATGTATTAGTGTCACAAGTAGGCTTATATTAACGTTGCAATGTGAAAATCCTCTCATCGGCACATTCCAGCACCTGTCCAGTTACACTGAGGGAGAATTTAGCATGGTCAATGCACCTAACCAGCACGTCTTTCGGACTGTGGGGGGAAATCGGAGCACCTGGAGGAAACACATGCAGGCATAAGGAGAATGATTCTCCTTATGCAGTGATCCAAGCTGGGATTTGAGCCCGGGTCCTTGGTGCTGTGAGGCAGCAATGCTAACCACTGGTCCGTGTACATGTCAAACAGACAGCACCATAATATGGCACTTCTTAAAAAAAAGCTGTGATTGCAAGGTGTGTCTCTCATGGGATTTTTGCGTGTGCACAATACATCAAGATTTCCTGTCCATTAATTTGATTGGATGGTATACCTTGCGTTATGTTGTCATAGTTTCCAAGGGAACCGTTTCTGTGAATGATATGCAGCTCACCGACAAGACTAGGTTACAAGATCATCCCATTGGTTGTAAGTTAGTTACACTTGCAGTAGATGGAGCTAACCCTGGACATCATTCATTCATTTATTCACTCACATGGCTAAGAGGTAAAGGATTAACATGTTGGCACATGTATTGGTGAGAGAATAAACAAAATAATGTTTTATGTAAGAGTTTTTTTTATGGTTTTATTCCAACTCGAGGTCGGATGAAAGAACCTTGGCTTACTATCCTGAGGGGAATCTTTACTTGATCATGTCCATATGCAGCAACTCATCCGTGCCTAACATATTTCTCTAGTGTTTTTATGAACTGACTGATGCTATGAAATATCCTTTTGTTGCAATTTGTATAAAACCAGAACAGATGAAAGCACTTGGGAGCCAGCATGACCATTATATTACAGTCAAAGATTCTCTTCCCCAACTCAATTTAGGGACATTGTTATGTATTGAATGGGTCTCCAGAGGTGCTGCTCTGTGACATGACCAGATTTTGCTAGTACACTGCCTGCCAACTCTTCTTTTGAATCTTGGGAGTCCCACAACTAACACCACTGTACAAAAACACAAATCCACCTGAAATACATACCGGTTAAACTTTGTTCATTCTCTTGACTGGCCTATCATCAGAATTCTACAGTGCAGGAGGAGGCTATTCAGTTCATCTCAGTCCGCACCTATCACAATACCATCCAGGCCCTATCCCCATAACCTCGTGCATTTACCCTAGCTAGTACCCCCTTTCACTAAGCGGCAATTTAGCATGGCAATTCCATCTAATTGGACTGTGGGAGGAAACCAGAGCACCCAGAGGAATCTCACAGGCACACAGGCTCATGACTAAACTGGAAGGTCATAGGGAAAATCACATGCGTTCGTCTGGTTTCAAAATAATTAGTATATGGGGAAAAAAGAACATGTATTTCAGTGGTGCTTTTCATCACTTCAGGATATCTCAAAGTGCTTTGCAGCCAGCTAATTACCCTTGGTGGTGTAATCACTGACATTGACACTGTATTTCGCTTGTAGAACAATCAGCTGGCCAGCTTGCCCTAGGAACTGTTGCAGGAATTCAGTTTTATCTTTTGACCTCCTCCACACCATTCAGTTGTCTCTGGGATGATATCTCCATAATGTTCCTATTTCTGGCCAGGGGAAGATATAATGATGTCCAGAATCCCAGTAGGGATATTTGCCTTGGCTCCAGTATAAGTTGCCATGATGTGGAGATGCTGGCATTGGACTGGAATAAACACAGTAAGAAGTCTCACAACACCAGGTTAAAGTCCAGCCAGTTTGATAGATAGTAAACCTACAAGCTTTTGGAAATGCTATTCCTTCATCAGGTGTACACACTTGATGGAGGAACAGCGTTTTCAAAAGCTTGTGGGTGTACTATCAATAAACTGGTTGGACTTTAAGCTGATATTATGAGACTTGTTACTTCACCAAAAGATGCCACAGGATTGAATCATAGAAACCCTACGGTACAGAAAGAGGCCATCTGGCCCATCAAGTCTGCACTGACCACAATGGCATCCAGGCCTACTCCCATATCCCTGCACATTTACCCACTAATCTCTCTAACCCTACGCATCTCAGGACACTAAGAGGCAATCAACCTAACCTGTACATCTTTGGACTGTGGGAGGAAACCGGAGCACCTAGAGGAAACCCACGCAGACACGAGGAGAATGTGCACACTCCGCACAGACAGTGACCCAAGCCAGCAATCGAACCCTGGTCCCTGGAGCTGTGAAGCAGCTGTGCTAACCTTTGTGCTACTGTGCCGCCCCACAGGTCATGTTCTAATGCGAGGACATCTTTAAGGAGAAGCTTTGGGCAGCATGTTGGCGCCAGAGACCTGACTGTGTGGAGTTTGCACAATCTCCCCAGGTCTGTGTGGGTTTCCTCTGGGGTATTCCTGTTTCCTCCTGCGTTCCAAAGGCATGCAGATTAGGTTAGGTGGGTTAGTGGGCTGAATGTGCAGGTTTACAGCAATTTTGTTAACTCATAGCTGCCCTCTGATATGGCCCAGTAAGCCACTCAATTCAAGGCAATTAGGGATGGGCAACAAATATTGGACCAACAGTAATGACAGCATCCTGTCAATGAATAAAACAAAAGGCCATTCAGCCTGACATCCATGCAAGCTGTCTGCAAGAGCAACTCAACTAGACCTTGGTTGTTGTCAACCTTGCAAATTTCTTCTCTTCAATCCAATTCCCTTTCAAAAAGCCACGACTAAAAATGCATGCATTGCAATCCAGTTCATTAACGCATTCATGAAAATTGAAACCAATAATTTTAATAATTATTTTAATTCATTTCATTTTATTAATCCATTTCATTATTTATATTCCACATTATCAATTTTCATTTCTTCCATTGTTACATTTGTCCACTTCTTAAAAATTTCACTTTCCCCCGACCCTATCCAACGAGGTCCATCTACCACATTCCTCAGTTGTCCTTTGACACTTTGCTCTGCTATTTACATATTCCAATGGATTAATGGATGCCGTTAGCACCATTCTTAGCCTTTATTACCACTATTTACATTCCCCATAGCTTTTTGTATGTCACACTTTAGTTAATTACATTCCCTCTCTCACCCTTACAGTATAAATCTCGCCTTATTTTCTTTGTCTTCAGCTCTGATGAAGGGTCATGCAGATTCAGAATGTTGGCTCTGTTATCTCTCGACAGATACTGTCAGATTTGTTGAGATTTTCCAGTGTTTTCAGCTTCTTTTGGATGGTTAGTTCATGTCCCTACCCCCATCCTCCACATTGACATCATGTTCTCCAACCCCTCAACTACATGGGTGGCCAGCAAGGGGACCCTCCCCATGGATTCCCCTACCCAACCCATGACATGCTTTCCACCAACATGATCCATCCCTGCATGCCCCTCTATTATAACTCCTCCTCTCCTCTTGTCATAGCTCCCTTCCATGCCCTCCTTATCATAGCCCCCAGTTGTGCGCCCCCCCCACATTGTAACCTTCCTGCATCATAGCATCCCTCTCATTGTAGCCCCCATGCCGAAACTTCCTCTCATCATTGCTTCACCACATCATACTGTCCCTCGTCGTAATCTGCTCCTCATCATAGTCAACACTCCCTCAAGGCCACGCTGTCATGGCATTGCCCCTGGCAGTCTGGCAGTGCCTAACTTTGAAGCCAGGGTTTCGATTCCCCACAACGTGACAATCACACCGGGTCTCCGCTTGTGCAGACAAGTAATGATTCTTACTCCATTATGGTGTGGCCCCCAAAAGCCGGTGAATTCTGTGTGCTTTGCATATTTAGAAAGTACTTTAACGGGACTCTGGTCTGTGCCAGTAGAAAGGGGCAGGGAGAATTACAAACTATTTGGCACCAAATCTACAGAGAGGCTTTTGATTAATAAGGGATTAGGGGTTATGGGGAAAAGGCAGGAGAATGGCAATGAGAAAAATATCAGCCATGATTGAATGGTGAAGCAGACTCGATAGGTTGAGTGGCCTAATTCTGCTCCTTTGTCTTATGACCTTGTAGGCGTGGAACAGATTATTAGGATCGCATGTTATTCTCTGAGTTTGGAGCAATTTGCACCAGACGAGGCAAGATTGGAAAAATCACCCCCCCCCCACCCCCACAACCATTTATGATTTGCGGCAGCAGTGATAACATTTGCTCAGTTTTTGATATTTGGCCTTGGTCTGGGTCTGTGGAAACTGCACTGCAGAAGTTGCTGATCTATTTGATGTAGTGTGGATGTGGCTGTCCTTACCTTGGTGGACGATGTAAAGCTATTAACCTTTCTCCTTCTCTGTCTCCGGATCTGCTCTCTGCTGGAGACTGTATTTATTCTGCCAGTGAACTCTGGCCTAGGATCTTTGCAGCACTGAAGGAAGCCACAGAAGCTATTAAATCCAACTGAAAAAGTTGTCGACACAGTCTTGTTCCTTGACCTTTCTTCCTACCCTTTCAGTTTAGTTTTCAAATATATACTTCCTTTTTAATAACTAGTATTGATTCAGTTTGCATACTTTTTCTGGAAGTGCATTCTGTGACTTAACAACTCAGTGTGTGAATAGATGTCCCTTTCTGTCTCCCTTTCTTTTTAGTGATCTTAAATTGGTGTCTACTGGCTCCAAACCCTGTGAGGATCTGCTTCAGGCTGTCACGTCTGTAGAAGAGCCACCTTTGGCATTTTTTTTCCTGTGTTAAATGGCATTTGTCACCACCAGTTTGTGCGGTCCACGTCCTCCACTAAAAGTTTGGCCGTCATGCATGTCACGGTGCTCAGCAACAGCCTGATGGGAGTTGGCATCGCTCAGGTAGCTGCTGGAGCGGGACACACTTTGATACTGGTGGATCAGGCTGAAGATATCTTGAAGAAATGGGGAGCAGTTTTCCTGTCCCACCTACCATGGCAACCGTAGCAGGCAAGACACAGAAATAAAGTCATTAAAAACCCTACAGTGCAGAAAGAGGCTATTTGTCCCATCAAATCTTCACCGACCACAATCCCATGCAGGCCCTACTCCCATATTCTTACATATTTACCCATTAATCCGTCTAGCTCTCTGCACCTCAGGACTCTAAGGGACAATTTTTAGTGTGGCCAATCAACTTAACGTGCACTTCTTTGGACTGTGGAAAGAAACTGGAACACCCGGAGGAAACCCACGCAGACATAAAGAGAATGTGCAAACTCCACACAGACAGTGATCCCAGCCGGGAATTGAACCCAGGTCCCTGGAGCTATGAAGCAGCAGTGCTAACCACTGTGCCATCGTGCCGCCCCATTGCAAAGGTCTGCTGACCTCAGATGGGATTTTCTGATTTTGGGGTGTGTGTGGCCGGAAAATCCCGCCCAGTCATTCAGTGCAGAAAAGACTCTTTGGCACGTCGAGTGTGCGCCAACAATAACTACCACAAAAAGTGTGCTAATTTCATTTTCCTGCCCTGAACTTTGTTAAAATAGGGAACATCACTTCTCAACAATTTATCTCATTTGCGGCCTCGACAAGGTGTGTTCTACTTGTGCATTAAGGATTAAAATTCCACGTTGTTGTGCTTTTACATTGCCAAGATAACCATTGTGTCTTCACTGAAAAGAGGATGCTCTCGTTTCTGAAGAGAAAGCTCCTCTTGACTGACCCTCTAACAGCAGTTTCCAAATCAGCCATAAGTTAATGCAGCCGAGGTGCTTTCTTTTCTAAGAGTTGTTTCTCTTCTCTTTCTGACTGCAGTGAATAGCTGCTTCACACAATGTTCCAGCTACCAAGGACAGCACCCACTCCAGATAGGAATGTTGTGCTGTGCGTGTATAGAAAGCCACAATTCCAAGCATGGTGAGGCGGAGGTGTAGTAGTACTGTCACTACCCTAGTAATCTGGAGACCATGATAAATACATAGAAGAGAAAGAATTCGAGGGATGTGGGACAAATGCCGGCAACTGGGACTAGCTGGGAGGTCAGCATAGACCAATTAGGCCAAAGGGCCTATTTCCATGCCACATCGCTTTATGACTCTATGATCCACAGTAATGTTCTGGGGACCTGGGTTCAAATCCCACCACAGCAGATGGTGGAATTTGAATTTAGTAAAAATATATCTGGAATTAATAATTGACTGATGACCATGCAACCATTGTCGATTGTCAGACAAAACTCATCGTTCACTTAAAATCCTTTAGGGAAGGAAACCTGACATTCCTACCTGGTCTGACCTACACGTGACTCCAGAGCCACAGCGATGTGGTTGACTGCTAATGCCCTCAGGGATGGGCAATAAATGCTGGTCTTCCCCAGTCACACGCACACGAATAAATAAAACAGGCCATTCAGCCCACATAGTCCAGCTGCTGTTCATACACTACTTGAGGACAGTGGGTCATAGAGTCTTAAAGCACAGAAGAAACCCTTCAGCCCATCATGATTGTGCTGTCCATCAAGCACCTATCTATTCTAATGTCATTTTCCTGCATTTGGTTCATAGTCTTGTGCGCTGTGACCAGATCTTGGGGAAAACCTTCAACCATGGCCCCAGGTCAGTTCTGAGTGATTTGAAAGCTTGCTGATGTGCTGTACAACAAACAAAAAAATGTACCGACCATTCTCCACTCTTCATAAGAGATTCAGCAATCTTTTAAGTGAAAGTAGATGGAACAAAATTAATGCCTTTCATTTCTGAGTTGCAGACGTTGGCCTTGTCTTACCAAAACTACTTATTACACTTATTGCGGGATGCTTTTCACCTGAAATAATAAGTGTATAAGATGAAGGGGTCATGGTGAACCATCGGTAACCAAGTGACACTGGATTTTTCTTAGTGGTTTCCTTCTTCAAAAGGTGACCATATTCCTTTTTAATAACATCCTTTCTTCTTGTTGGGGTTTGGATGCCATGGTAACCTGCTTTGCAAGGCTTATTTACATTTGCTGAGGTGTATAGATTGACACAAAATGCTGGCAATTTTAACTCTTGAAACACTGCTGTAACATACCTTGCTGATGATATATATGGTGCTACTTCCTATTTTGACTCTATAAATGTGTGTCAGATGTAAACTTCACGTTCATGTTCTTTAACATATAAGATGATTAGAGGTTTAGATAGGGTGGACAGTGATAGTCTTTTTCCGAGGATGGAGAAAGCTAGCACGAGGGGACATAGCTTTAAATTAAGGGGTGGTAGTTATAGGACGGATGTCAGAGGTAGATTCTTTACCCAGAGGTGGTAAGGGTATGGAATGCCCTGCCTGCTGCAGTTGTAGATGCGCCAAGTTTGGTGGCGTTTAAGAGGTTAGTAGATACGTTTATGGATGAAAAGGGAATGGTTTAGGTTAGAGGGTCATTGCTTTTTCTTAATTGGTCGGCGCAACATCGAAGGCCGAAGGGCCTATTCTGCGCTGTAAGGTTCTATGTTAACAGCACAGCGATAGTCACTGAGCTGCCCATCAAATGGTCCAGGTCAAGCGTACACTAACGATGTGAAGCACTTGGATACTCTCAAAAAAAAATCCAAGAGCAGCCCTCTCACGACCTATCGTGTGCATGCCCCTCGTTAGACAACAAGGTGGACCAAAGCTCCTGTAGGATAAAAACAAGTACATCAATATAATCATCTATTTACACACTTCCCAGGGACTCCCAAGGCTCATGATCCCTATTTTAAATCAGTTTTCTATACCCCTCCATTCCCATTCTGTTCATGTGCCCATCAAAGTATTTCTTAAATAACTCCAGAGTACCTGCCTCCACCACTTTACTTGGCAGCGCATTCCATACCCCCACCACCCTCTGTGTGAAAAAACTCCCTCTAGCATCCAAATTATACCTTACCCCCCTCACCTAAGCCCATGACCCCTCGTGCTATTTGAGTCCATCCTAGGAAAAAGCTTAACCCTGTTTACTCTATCTATACCCCTCATAATCTTGTACACCTCTATTAGATCTCCTCTAAGTCTACGTCTTTCTAAGGAAAATAGTCCCAATTTGCCTAATCTCTCCTCGTAACTCAGACCTTTCATACCAGGCAGCATCCTGGTAAACCTCCTCTGCATTCTCTCCAGAGTCTCCACGTCCTTCCGGTAGTAGGGCGACCAGAACTGGACGCAGTATTCCAAATGAGGTCTAACCAAAGTTTTATACAACTACAACATTAAAGGCCAGCTCTTGTACTCTATACCCCTTCCTATAAAGGCTAGCATACCATATGCTTTCTTCCCAACCTTCTCCACCTGCTCTGCCACCTTCAGAGACTTGTGCACCTGCACCCCCAGGTCCCTCTGTGTTTCTATACTCTTAATAGGTCTACCCTTTATCATATACCTTCCCCCTACATTCTTTCTCCCAAAATGCATCACCTTGCATTTATCAGGATTGAATTCCATCTGCCATCTATCTGCCCAAGCTACCAGCCTATCTTTGTCCTGCTGCATCGCCTGACAATGCTCCTCACTATCCGCAAGTCCATCCATCTTTGTATCGTCTGCAAACTTGCTGATCACTCCACTTACTCCCTCTTCCAAGTCATTTATATATATTACAAATAGAAGAGGCCCCAGTACTGAGCCCTGCGGCACACCACTAGTGACCGACCTCCAGCTAGAAAAACACCCTTCCACTATTACTGTCTGTCTCCTATTACTAAGCCAGTTACTTATCCATCTAGCTACCTGTCCTTGTATCCCATGAGCCTTGACCTTCTCAACTAACCTCCCATGAGGGACTTTGTCAAACGCCTTACTAAAATCCATATAGACAACATCAACGGCTTGCCCTTCGTCGACCGTTTTCGTCACCTTCTCAAAATATTCTACCAGATTTGTAAGGCACGACCTCCCTTAACAAATCCATGCTGCATATCCCTAATCAGATCGCAACGCTTTAAGTGCCGATACATCCTATCTCATCCTATGAGCCTCATTCGCTCTTCTATATTCTACCCCATTGATATATCCTTCTATTTCTTTCTTTATCTGCTTAGCCAGCTTTCCTTTGAAATTCATCAATGCCATTTGCCTCAATATCCTGCCTGTGGTAGTAAGTCTGCATTCTCATCACTCTCTGGGTAAAAGAATTTTCTTCTGACTTCTCGAATGTGTTTGTGAGTGATTACCTCCACTAGTCCACTAGTCTTCATTTGCAAGTGGAAGCATCTACTTTATCTTCTTGTTTGTCCTTTGAGGTGAAGATGACCACGTTTATCATCTGGGGTGACTGGTAGTGTTGCGTAGTGACGTCTCAGGCCAATCTGCAGCCAAAGGTTCTGCTGCAACCAGGATGGGATGCTTCCGACGTTGAGTTTTGGAGGAATTGCTAGCTTAGGATGTCCTCTCTTTTGTGTTTTCTCTGCGCTGTGATTTGCATTTGCTTTTGAAGGAGGCCACTCTGTTTAACATTTGCTTTGCACCGTGTGCCATGATCTTGGCTGGGCTTCTCCCAGGATTCGAAGAGATATCAAAATTCCTAAGTGTCATTTGATCTCTCTGTAGCACTTCCACTGAACGCACCCCATAGAAGATTCAACCTGGTAAGCAGGTGTTAGCTATTCTGGCTACATGACCAGCCCAACTTCATTGTGAATGTTTCTATATGGTGTGGCATACCAGCTCAATATCTGTCTTCTACCTATCCTATCAAACCCTTTCATAATCTTGACAGTCCTAAATCAGACAGAGAGATGTTTGAAATACAATTTTATTGGGGTAGATATAATTATGAAGGGCCTACACAGGGGACATAGGATGGAGCCATTTCTGATGGCTGGGAAATCAATGATTCAGGAACACCAATTTAAACTATTGGGTGGAAGGATTAGAGGAGAGATGACCAGTAATGTTTTGAAAGAGGACGGTTCTGGCTGGAAACAGCTAGTTCAGGCTGATTAATTATTTGAAGGATTTGATAGAGATGCTCAAAATCATGAGGGGGTTGGACAGAGTAGATACTGAGAAACCGTTCTGTTTGTCGAAGTGTCAAGAATGATGGAACACAGATTTAAAGTGACGTGTAAAAGAAGCAAATGTGATGTGAGTAAATGTTTCTTCACGTAACAAATGGTTTGATTCTAGAATGCTCTGTGAAAGTGTGATGGAGGCAAGTTCAATCGGGGCATTCAAGAAAGCGTTAGACTATTATTTAAATAGAAACAGTGTGCAGGAAAAGGCAGGAGAGTAGTATGAAGACATAATGCTCATTCGGAGAACTGGTGCCGACACATTGGACTAAATGACCTCCTGCTGCACTTCTATAGGGTTTCGAGACAGCAATGTAGGCAATTGACTTTGGGCTGTACAAAGATGCTTCCTACTCTGGATTCTGCAAGGATTACTCCAGTGGGTTATGTGAGGTACACCCTTCCCAGTGGACTTAGAATGGCGCTGGCCATCCCCTGGTGGGGCAGTGGGACCCAAGATCATGGCCAAGTAACTATGGTTCTTTAAAAAGTAAAAATAAACTTGCGTTTTCTTACCCCTTTGCAGTATCCACCTGTAGATTGGCAGTTCCCACCTTGGATGTGCACTTATAGAACATAGAACATAGAACAATACAGCACAGAAAAGGCCCTTCGGCCTTCGATGTTGTGCCGACCAAAATAAAAAGCAATGCCCCTCCAAACTAAACCATTCCATTCTCTTCCATATCCTTATCAATTAACCTCTTAAACGCCACCAAACTTGGCGCATCTACAACAGCTGCAGGCAGGGCATTCCACTCCTAATCACTCTTTGAGTAAAGAACCTACCTCTGATATCCGTCCTATAACTCATACCCCTTAATTTAAAGCTGTGTCCCTTCGTGCTAGCTTTCTCCATCCTAGGAAAAAGGCTATCACTGTCCACTAACACTGTAAGGCTAACACTGTAACCAATGGACCAAAAGCTGGGAAGTGAGACTAGGCTGTAGAGCCAGTTTTTGGCTAGCACGAATATGAGGGTCAAAGGGCCTAGGCTGTAAAGTTTCTATTTTCTTTCGGGTGTCCCTCTCAGTCTTTTCAAGGAAAGGAAGTTCCAGTCTATTCATCCTATGATAAATATAACCTCTCAGTTCTGTGCCATTGTAATAAGTCTTTTTTTCAATTTTCTCTTGTGTCTATGGTTCAGTGTTTGTATATAACTACAGGCCACGAAATGCTACCCATAAAGCACTTCCACATTTGACAATCTGAAAATATATCACAAAGGTTCACACTATGATAAGTCAATATACTAACATTAGTTTGGCCTGCTAACCCCCACAGTGCCAGATTGTGGGAGGAGGGTGCCCAAGAACCCAATGATATTTCAAAGCAATGTCTCTGCCTTTTTAATGTTGCTTTTTTTCAGTGTTGTAAATTCTTTCGTTGTTGTTAATGTACGTGCTGTGAACAGTTTTAGTTGAGCTCAGAAGGCTGCTTCACCATGTTAACCAGTCAGCAGGGTCACTTCCTGGAATCTTTAATTTCATAGAATTACAGAATGGTACAATGTAAAAAGAGGCCATTCAGCCCATCTTGTCTCCACTAGCTATTCGGTACAGCAGTTCAATTAGGCCCATTTCCCTCTTACTGGGTGATAGTGAGCCTATGTATTTCAGGTATTTGGAGACTTACAGCACCCATCTCAAAGCACTCAGTGTGTAAACTTCTCCAAATCTGGTGGCAAGAAACGCAGTCGATGAGCAGCATCTTTTCCCAAACCAACTTGCCCAGTTAAGATCTAGGCTATATTCATAAAACACCTTGGGAATTTCTGGCCTGGGCCATAACAACATGAAGTGCATATATAGACTAAAGAGTAAAGAGGCTGAACTTGGTGGTCCTGCTTCTTTTACTCTGCTCCTGCTGGTTATAGTACTGAGGCCACTGGAAATTGTAAATGGTCAATTTATCTGTTCACCTGGAGTCAATACTTTTCAAAATCTCTGATTATAAAAATCAGCAGATGGGATTCGAAATCTGCTGGCAGGATGTAGAAAGAGAGGGACAGGGAGAAGGAATCCACCTGTATCATGTTCCTTCAGCGTCTCAGTTACCCATTCTCTTCTGCAGAGAAAGTAGGTGCTTAAAATATGCAAAGAGTTGGCTTGATCTTCTCATTCCAACTGCCCAGTGATCCAAATATAGTCATGGTTAGTGTACTGCAGTTACCTTGATTGATCATGGCTGGAATTCCTCTCTCAGCCGGCACCCCATTATTTAAATGACTATGTCTAACTGTCTCCAATCATTTAAGTACACAAGTGGTAGTCTGGATGGTTTGATAATGGCATAGAAGATAACCTGGATTCACTGTCCTTGGTCTGGCTTTGCAGAAATGCTGATTCTACTCAATAGTTTTGCAGTAAAGAAGGTACACTAATGAAGATGTGCGGTCATCTTTGACTGTGATCCCAAGTCACTGGAATGTGGCTTTAGTCATTTTTTTTTAATTAACGTGTTTCCAGCCAGAAAAATACAAAATCATTTTCAATGTAAACCATGTGTTTATATTTGTTGGTTACAGTACCTTTGCATTGCACAGAATGAAATGCTATGGTGTTAGCATTGCATTGCAAGGTTGTTCAACAGAAAACAAGCTTACACATTCATCCTTAAACATTCACTCATGTGTATACCAGGCGCTGTAGCTACATTCTATACAGCGTCTCATTTCCACAATTTTCAGGATAATTCTGTGTTGAGTTAAGCTCAGAATAAATCATTAGCTATCACATTGTGTTGCCCTGAAATGTGGGTAAGCCTTTGGTGATATGGTTGTGATAGCAGGCTCCATCAGCCATATTTGAATAGTGGAGCAGATGGACTGAATGGCCTAAGTCTGTTCCTATAATCCCATAGTCATCAAAACAGTCTCACATTATCACTTTAGAATTTCCTCACTGTCAAGGGGTTGTAATTTTTATACAATTGTCTCTCTACATCCATTTTGGACATATATTTCAAAGTGCTTCAGGGCCAGAAACAGCCCAGAGTTTTCCTCACTACAGTGCAGTATCTTTTCCAGTGTCTGTTCAATTTACTTTGTTGCGAAACACCCCACTGATCTCTCGACGCCTAATCCATCACCTTAGAGTAGAATGGCACCTATACATCACTGGAATCGATTGGTGCTTGATTAAAGTTTGGAGCTGCCAACACCAGTTCATTGTCTAACATGGCTTTCAGCCTTTTGAAAGCTGCTTGATATATGCTTAATCAACCTATCTTTGCTTTTTCTCTTCTGACAAGACTGTCAGTGGAATACCCACAATAAATTGTCTGTGTGGAGTTTGTAGGTTCTCCACGTGTCTGTGTGGGTTTTCTCTGGATGCTCTGTTTTCCTCTCACAGTCCAAAAGAGTGCAGGTTAGGTTGATTGGTGATGCAAAATTGCCCCTTAGTGCTGGGGTATTAGCACGCTAAATGTGTGGAGTTATGGGAATGGCATCTAGATGGGATTGTGGTCAGTACAGACTTGCTGGACCGAATGGCCTCCTTCTGTACTATAGGAATTCCATGAAAAGGTAAAGTTGTCATTGTTTCAGATGATCATTGACTGCTCGTCCCTTTGATGGGGAGAGCAGATCGTTGGTGATTTAATCTGAGGATCACACACCTCAGGTGAGGGGGAAGGCTGAGAAGGTGGGGTCTTCATGATTAACCTACTCATAGCCTATTCAGCACCAATAGTGTTGAAGTTTGAGATGAACCTGCAATATAACTGAAATAGCTCCTCAGAGGCCAGTGTTCCTTCACCAGATTCACTTTATTTACAAACTAATCTCCGGTCTGAAGAGGGCTTCAGATACAAAGTCAGAATCCAGAGTATCAGCAACCCTAACACTCCTCATTATACACACAGGTGAGATACCCTGAGTAGGCAGGTAATCGTGACCTCAGTCAGAGAGCTCATACTCCAATGGGCCAACCTCATGGGTCTTGTTGAAGTCATCACAAGAAATTACGTGCTCTGAAAAGTTTAATTACTTTCTGTTTAGTTGTGGGAATGGGGGCAATCCATCAGTCCCTATACCTTGGTTATATGAGCCGAAGAGAATTTGCTGATTGTGAGATTTAACACTAAATTAGCAGACTGTAACCTTTGGAATAGGACTTCCAACTGGTAGGTGGTCAGGTTTTTCTACTGGCTGTGATATAGCTCCAAGGAACCTGTTATGATTTGTTCATGATCTGTGTCTCTGATGCATAGCGCAGAATTATTGTAGTGCAGAAGGAGGCCATTTGGCCCCTTGTGTGTGCACTGACTCTCTAAAGGAGCAACTCACTTGGTAATATTACCCCTCCTTCCTCCTGTTATCCTGCACATTCTTCCACTTCAGAAAACAGTCTAATTCCATTTTGAATACTTCTATTGAACCAGTTTCCTATATACTCTCAGACTGTATATCCTAAGTCCTAACTACTCACTGTCCTTATTAATAAAATCCAGGATACTGTACAGTCTATTAACTGTGCTCACAATCTATCCTGTCACCTTCAAATATTTATGCACACGTACGTCCTTTGTTGTACAATGTCTCTCCATGTTCTTCAGACCAAAATGAATCACCTCACATTTCTCTATATTGGACTTCTCTACATTGGCATGGTAGCACAGTGGTTAGCACTGCTGCCTCATAGCACGAGGGACCTAGCTTGGGTCGCTGTCTGTGTGGAGTTTGCACATTCCCCTTGAGTCTGCATGGGTTTCCTCCAGGTGCTTTCACAGTCTGAAAGATGTGCAAGTTAGGTTAATTGGCCAAGCTAAATTGCCCTTTAGTGTTCCTAGATGCATAGGTTAGAGGGATTAGCTGGTAAATGTATCGGGATAGGGCTTGGGTGGGATTGTTGTGGGTGCAGATCCAATGGGCTGAATGGTTCTCCCTACACTGTGGGGTTTCTATGATTCTGTGACTTCATCTGACAGCTATCCACCCATTCCACCAACTCTTCAATATACCTTTGAAGTTTTACATTACGCTCCTCACAGTTCACACCCTGTGATTGTATCATCTGCAAACATTGGAATTCTGTCCTGTATACCAAGGTCTCAATCATTTCTTCTCACAAATCAACAGGGCTTTTAAAGCGAAATTGGGCAAAATTTAACTTGGTCTCATCATTAACACAATTTAGGTACTGCTGTCTGTTTTCCCCCTGCCCCGGTCCATCCCACATTATTAATCCACTGATATTAAAGGATAAGAAATTACATAGCATAGGAGACAGTTCAGCCCCTCACAGCTGTGGTATCTCTTTGATAGAGCTATCTCATAAATCCATCCACTGCTCTTTTTCCTGCAAAAGTATTTTCCCCTTCAAGTTTTTACCGGTTCTCTTTTGAATGTTACTGCGGTGTCTGTTTCACCTTCCCTTCTCGCAGTGCACTCCAGACTATGACCTGTGTTTTTAAAGAAAACAAAAGGATGTTTTCTCATCTCACCTCTGATTCTTTTCCCAATCATCTTAAATCTGTGGCCTCAGATTACTGAACCTCCTGTCACTGCAAATACTCTCTCCTTGTTTACTATATCTGCAGTGTTTAGCTCTTTCTTATCAGATCTTGTGCCAGGATATTGAGTAAATTTACTGCTGGGAGCGGCATGGTGGATAGCACTGCTGCCTCAGAGCACCAGGGATGCGGGTTTGATTCCCAGTTTGAGTCACTGTCAATGTGGGGTTGCATGTTCTCTGTCTGTCTGCATGGCTTTCCTCCTGGTGCTCCGGTTTCCCCCACTCAGTCTGAAAGATGTGCTGGTTAGATGCATTGACCCAAACAGGCGCTGACATGTGGCGACTCAGGGAATTTCATACTGACTTTATTGCAGTGCTAATGTAAGTCTTATAAATAAACTAATTATAAGGCTAATAAATAAACTTATAGACTAATAAATAAACTTAACTTTTACTTTACTTCTAAAAACATAGAAGAACCCCAGTATGCTTAGCTTTATTTGGGGACAGCGTAACAGCTGTCACTATTAGATTGACTCAGCGATCATATCAGCGAATAAGAAATTTGCAGCTTTAAGATGTTTTGAAATTGCTTTGAATCATGGAATCCCTACAGTGCAGAAGGAGGCCATTCGGCCCATCTGCACCAACCACAATCCCATCCTATCCCTGTAACCCCACATTCACCCAGTTTATCCCGCAACACCATGGGGGCAATGTCAGAATTGTCTGAGTAAGGTGACTTCTCACCCTTGTCATCAAGACTGCACACAGCAACATTGCAGAATTTAACAAGTTTGGCTCCAGGACACTGTCCCACACAGTCCTCCCTTCGCACATTGAATTTTTTGGTACGATTTAATTACATGTGGGTTTGAAACATGGCTATCAGATTAGATGCAGAAATAGCTTTGTATATTGACATATTTAACAATCACAGACAGACTATTGGCACCATTTATTAAGTCTAGAGGCAGCCACTGCCAAACATTCTATTTTTTAATTCTTCACAGGATGCGGCTGCCATGAATGAGGCCAGCATTTATTACCCATCACAAATTGCCGTTGAGAGTCCGGTGGTGAGCGGTGCTCTTGAATCTGTGGTCAGTGTGGTCACGTAGAGAGTGCCAGGATTTTGATTCTGCGATGATGAAGGATTGGCAGCTTATCTCCAAGTTGGGATGGGGTGTGACTTCTTACTGTGGGCTTGTCCATCTAAGTAGTCAAGGTCACAGATTTTGGAGGTGCTCTCGGAGGAAACTTTGGCAAGTTGCAAAGGCTGCATGCTGCATACACAAAGCACTAGTGGTGGATCAACTGAAGGTTTAAGATGATAGATGTTATAATTGGATGGAAAGATCCCAGAGTCGAACCTTAGCTCTAAAGACCGTAACTTTTACTTTTATCTTGGAAAATTGGAGAAATAGTGTCATACAGAATCATAGAATCCTTACAGTGCAGAAAGAGGCCATCCGACCCATTGAGACTGTATCAAATCTCTGAAGGAGCATCTTATAAAAGTGATTAGCACTACTGCCTCACAGTGCCAGGGACCCAGGTTCAATTCCAAACTTGCTGACTGTCTGTGTGGAGTTTACACTTTCTCCCATTTGATTATATGCATATACTTTGTAATTTGTGCTCATCTTAAAATCTGTGTATATTTGCGAAGCTAGAATCATATAGAATCCCTGCAGTACAGAAGGAAACCCTCCAATCCATCGAACCAACACCAATCCCACCCACCCAGGCCTTATTCCCGCAACACCACATATTTACCCTGTTGATCCCCCTGACACTAGGGCCTTTCATGATTCTATCTCTCAAAGGGGCAGCCCAGTGGCACAGTAATTAGCACTGCCGCCTCACAGCTTGGGCCACTATCTGTGTGGAGTTTGCACGTTTTCCCAGTGTCTGCGTGGGCTTCTTCCAGGTGCTCCGGTTTCCTCCCATTGTCCGAAGATGTATAGGTTAGGTGGACGGGTCATACTAAATTGTCCCTTAGAGTCAGGATACTGGCTAGTGTAAATGCACGCGGTTATGGGAATAGCAGCTGGGTGGGATTGTGGTCGGTACAGACTCAGTGAATGGCCTCCTTCTGCACTGTAGAGATTCTATGTTTCTGTAATGGCAGGCAACAAACTTGTGGTGAAAATGTGCAGCTTCGCATGCAGCAGCCTGGAGATTTTCATGCTAATCGAGCGCAAGTCAGCTGTTTTTGGTTACTGAGTGTGTTTGGCAAAACAATTTACAGGCTGCGAATTCAAATGAAGAGGTCATGACGAGCAAATGCTTTAGTCAATTTTAAGATCTCTAGACCACCAACAACTTGTCCTGATTCCTCCACGCTGACGCTATAGTTAAGAAAGTCCACCATGCCTCTACTTTATCAGAAGACTAAGGAAATTCGGCATGTCAGCTTTGACTGTCATCAACTTTTACAGATGCACCATAGAAAACATTCTTTCTGGTTGTATCATAGCTTATTACTGCCCCTGCTCTGACCAAGACTGCAAAAAACTACAAAGGGTCATGAATGAAGGCCAATCCATCATGCAAACCAGTCTCCCATTCATTGACTCTGTCTACACTTCCCGCTGCCTTGGAAAAGCAGCCAGCATAATCAAGGACACCACACACCCTGGACATACTCTTTTCAATTTTCTTCTATCAGGAAAAAGATGCAAAAATCTGAGAACAAGTACCAACTGACTCAAGAATAGCTTCTTCTCTGCTGCTGTCCGATTTTTGGGTGGGCCTACCTTGAATTAAGTTGATCTTTCTCTACACCCTGGCTATAACTGTAATACTACACTCTACGCTCTCTTCTTTCCTGCTCTGAATGGTATGCTTTGTCTGTGTAGTGTGCAAGAAATAATACTTTTCTCTGTAATCCAATACATGTGACAATAATAACTCAAATCAAAAGAAGTAATCAGGGGTTGGTCAGCACTCAGTAGATCTGACCAGCATCGATCCCTTAGCCGCAGATTAAAGCAAAATACTGCAGATGTTGGAATCTGAAACAGGAACAAAAGCAAAAATGCTGGAAAATCTCAGCAGGTCTGACAGCCTCTGTGGAGAGAGAGCCAACCACTGACAATCCAAACCGAAACATTGGCTTTGTTCTCCACAGATGTTGTCAGACCTGTTGAGATTTTCCAGCACTTTCTGTCTTTGTTGCCTTAACCGTAGAGTTTAGTTGATCATTTACCCTAGTGCTGTTTGCAGCTTCTTATTTCCCATTGAAGTGTTAATTCATTTTTAAATAGCCATGGTGTTTGCCAATGTAACACAAGCCTTTTAAGGTAATGTACTGTGAAGCACGTTAAGAAATTTGATAAGGCAATGTCTAAATGAAAGCTTTTCTTGACATTATTTCAGCATGCTATTGTTGTCACATTACAAATATTACTTTTGGATGAAGATTTATCGTCTAGTTGGCACTTTAATTTAACACGGAATCATAAGTATCAGTTCTAGCACATTTGAAAAGACTTTATTCATTGAAGATAAACTATGTTTTGCTGAGAAGAATTTTAGGTGATTTATTCCTTGTGTACTGTTCTGTTTAATAAATGTAATACTTCTGTAAACTTTCTGTGTTTGTATATTATTTTGATAGGAAGTTACATTTATGACCTCCATGAACAATATAAATATGTATTCGAAGAGGAAGGAAAGGTCTCTTTTGTTCAATGAAAGAAGGCTACTTAATGAATGCTGAATAAAATAATCCACTTTAATAATTTGAACAGAGTTGACTGGTCTTGTTCAATAATACAGGTGTGGTATTTATGAGTATGTGAATTAAACACAGTGTTAGGCCATTCGGCCCTTTGAACCAGTTCAGTCACTCAATAAAAATCATGTCTGTTCTGATTTTGACCTCAACTCTACTTTCCTTCCTACCCCCACACCCTTTGACTCCCTTGTCAATCAAAAATCTATCTAACTTGGCCTTAAGAATATTCAATGACTCTGCCTCCACTAATCTCTGGGGAAGAAAGTTCCACAGACCCATAATCCTGACAGAATCCAATTCTCCTCATCTCTTCTAAAATGGGAGACCCCTTATTTTTAAACAGTACCCCATGGTTCCAGGCTACACTGTGAGGGGAAACATCCTTTCAGCAACTACCCTGTCAAACCACCCCCCCCCCCCAGGATCTTACATATTTCAACAAGATTCTTCTAATCTCCAATGGATACAGATCGAACCTGTCCAACCTTTCCTCATAGGACGACCATCTCACCCTGGGAATCAATGGAGTGGACTTTCCGTAAACTGCTTTTAATGCAATTAAGTTCTTCTCTGAATAAGCATCTGAAACTGGGAAGAGTTAGAAATGAAATAGCCTAGAAGCAAGTGAAAAGGGGAGGATTAATAAAGAACAAAAATGAAAGATCTGCTAAAGGTTGGAAGACAGGCGAGATCAAATGACAAAGCAGTTGATGCTGCAAAGTTTAGAATTTTTTGTTTTAGTAGCACAAGTAGACTTACATTAACTCTGCAATTAAATTATTGTGAAAATTCCTTAGTTGCCATACTCCAGTGCCTGTTTGGGTACTGTGAGGGAGAACTTAGCATGGCCAACACTCCTAACCAACACATCTTTCAGATTGTGGGAAGAAACCAGAGCACCTGAAGGAAACCCATACAGACACAGGGAGAACATGCAAATTGCGCACAGTCACCCAAGCTGGGGATCAAACTCGAGTCTCTGGCGCAGCCAAGCAAAAGGGCAAAAAGGAATGATAATGGGTTATATGAAGAAACAAAAGATGTGTCTGGAGAAGGTATAAACCAGCAGGATAATAAACTGAATACACAAAACATGAGTAAAAGCAAAACTGCGTAAAAAGGAAGTGGGGGGTGGCTTCATGCTGGAGGTGTGCAAAAATCACCGTTCCTTGGGATGCAGAGACTGGTGGGGTCGAGAGTGAAGAGAAGGGAAACCCTCTCGTGGTTCTAGAAGGGAGGGGAAGAGTCAGAGCAGAAGTGAGGGAAATGTGGCAGACACTATCGAGGGTCCTGTCTACAAAGGTTGGGGAAGCACGGCAACATATCGGAAATGTAGTAGAATTTGGAAGGTTAAATCAACGGAAGAGATGTAACGGAGCTGGAGAATGTGCGAGAATAGGGTAGAGTTCCTGTAGGAAGCAGAATGCAAAGAAATGTAGTCGAGGTAGCCACGGGGAGTTAGTGGGCTTTATTGCGAATATTGTCTCCTCGAAATGGAAACAGAGAAGCTGAGGAAGGGAAGGAAATGCCAAGGTGGAAATCGAAAGTAAACATGGGTGAAACTTTCTTTTTCACGTAAGAGACACAGACTGGATTTCTCTTACTGTCACATGTTTCCAGCCTGTTAGAGATCTCAGAGAGTAAATTGCATTAAAGTAGTGAGAGCTGCCATTGGTTTTCTGAAATGTGTATCTCTACCTTTTTAGATATTGAGTCCACCTTGCTTTTTCCCCTTTCCCATTCGTGCCTATTTGATGTCCCCAGGAGATTTAGCATGGTAGGCAACAAAATATAGCAAGTGCAAAAACAGAGCTTTTCCACATCCTGGTTTTATTTGTGTCAATGTTTTTTTTGAGGTCTGGCAGTATTCACTTCCATTTTGCATGTACAAGTATTCCTTTGCCTGCACTTGAAGTGATAAAACTTGGATCCATCTATAATTGTTGGAAATGCACCAAGAGTAAGCAGGGAATGATGCAAAAGTCATTTCTTGCAGTGAGGGACAGCTCACCAATAAAATGGAGAGATTGGACTTCACTTGATGTTCCCTGATTAATCTGGTTTGAACTTCCCCTCTGCAGTAACTGAGGTAACCAGGAAAAACTATTCTGTGAAAAGAAAAATTGGGAGCTATGTCTAAATTGCTTCCCTGTTTTGTATCCATCATTTTGCTATAGCTTTCTGCAATCATCTGTTTCCCCTTCAGTTAATTGAAGATGCCATTGCCTGAGAGGCAAACAGAGAAAAGAAGTCAGGTTAATTCTGGGACTTGATGTTCTGTGGGTAAAATATTTTTCTTCTTGAAGTGGGGGAAGTTATATTTTGTCATTATGGTGCCACGAGGAAAAAGATATTAAAAAAATTGAGGTCACGTTTCAATTGACTCAAGAACAGCTTCTTCCCTGTCTACCTTGTATTAAGCTGAGCTTTCTCTACATCCTCGCTCTGACTGTAACATTACATTCTGCACTGTCTCCTTTCCATCTCCCCTGTGAACTGGATGCCGTGTCTGTATAGCGCGTAAGAAACAATAATTTTCACTGTAGCCCAATTTATGTGACAATAATGAATCAAATGAAATTTCGTAGGAATCTAAATAAGCCTTGGCAAATGTGAACTATTGAGATACTGGACGGAATGTTCTCATTATTTTGCAAAGTAGTACAGTGGTTGAGAAGAAAACTTGGATCCATCTATAATTGTTGGAAATGCACCAAGAGTAAGCAGGGAATGATGCAAAAGTCATTTCTTGCAGTGAGGGACAGCTCACCAATAAAGTGGAGAGATTGGACTTCACTTGATGTTCCCTGATTAATCTGGTTTGAACTTCCCCTCTGCAGTAACTGAGGTAACCAGGAAAAACTATTCTGTGAAAAGAAAAATTGGGAGCTATGTCTAAATTGCTTCCCTGTTTTGTATCCATCATTTTGCTATAGCTTTCTGCAATCATCTGTTTCCCCTTCAGTTATAAGATATAAGGTGTTGGGTTTAAGGATCACCATATTGTGAGTCTCTTGGTGAAAAGATAGGTCAAGGGGCAGGTACCACAATGCCATGCTGCCTACCCCACTAGTAAACTAGCATTTTTAAAGATCAAGATGCTATTTCGAAAGGACAGTGATTTTTTAAAAAAAGAAATACCACCCCCTCCCCCCCAATAGAACCACCCTGGCACTGGCCAGGCATAATCCTCTCTTGCCTAGGTGCCGTTCTCAGCTCTGCATCTCCACTGGGCTCTGCTAGTGGTACACATCATGGTGGATCTGGTGATTCATATCAGCGTGTCCTCACACTGATGTGAATGGACTCTTTAACATGGGGTGGGAGGTGTGGTCTATCTGGCATAAAGATCCTAATCACTTAAATGTATTCAACATTTTTAGATGCACCATAGAAAGCATTCTTTCTGGTTGTATCACAGCTTGGTATGGATCCTGCTCTGCCCAAGACCGCAAAGACAAAAAGTCATAAATGTAGTCCAATCCATCACGCAAACCAGCCGCCCATCCATTGTCTCTGTTTACACTTCCTGCTGCCTTGGGAAAACAACCAGCATACTTATGGACTCCACACAACCTGGACATTCTCTCTTCCACCTTCTTCCTTTGAGAAAAAGATACAAAAGTCTGAGATCACTTCCCAACTGGCTCAAGAACGGCTTCTTACCTGCTGCTGTCAGACTTTTGAATGGACTTAACTTGCATTAAGTTGATCTTTCTCTACATCCTAACTATGATGTAACACAACATTCTGCACACTCTCATTTCCTTCTCTATGAATGGTATGCTTTGGCTATATAGAGCACAAAAAACTATAGTTTTCACTGCATGTTAATACGTGTGAGAATAATAAATCAAATAAAAATGTGCTTTGTTGAACATCAGAGTACTTGTTAAGGCGTTGGCAGGGGGCAGGGAACATAGAACAATACAGCACAAACAGGCCCTTCGGCCCACAAGTTGCGCCGATCACATCTACCAATCCACAGACCTATCTATGACCCCCCTATCCTATTCGTTTCCATATACTCATTCAATCAATCAGAGAAATCCCAATGGCGTAAAAGTCATTTTGGAACTTACCTGGGATTTTCTGCTCTGGCGCCGTTCTCACAACCCCACCCCCAAGGGAGTGGAAAAAAAGGAGTGGAAAATCCACCCCATTAGAAGAGATTTTGAATGGTTCATTGCACCCCAAACCTTCAGAGGAGGTTTGGCCCCCAGATAGATAGTGTACAGGCCCACTGGCAATGTGCACGTACCCGAGCATTCCTGATCCAAACTCCCAGCTGCGGGCAACTAGCTTAGTCAGCTTGAAGGCTGTGGGAATAAACTCTGATAGAAAATCTATATGGAGCTCAAATTGATTGGAGAGGATCCCCATGGGGTCCACTGTTTTTACACAATACAATGCTGATAGTAAGAATGAATGAAAAGTGCCCAATCAGACAGACCAACAATAATGTTCTCTTTACACTGACTAACAACAACAATTTGCATTTATATGCCATTTTGTAGTAGTAAAATGTTCCACTGCATTTAAATAGGATCAACAATGGATATTACGATCATCCAGTTATTTTGTACGCAAACTCCTTTAAACATTGAACAATAAATCCAGTTTCATAGGAGCCTGGAGATCCCCACTGGAGGTACATCTAAAAGATATGATTACTTTTATTTTGATTGAGTGATGGTCTACAGCTTGCACTGCTCATGAAGAAAGGTGGCAGTATATCACAGGCTGGATTGACTAATACGAGGATCTGGGGAAAATTCATTTTGTCAGAAGGAGCAACAAGATAAAAGAAGCGTCTTTGCCTGTCTTAATGTGGATATGAAGCAGCTGTGAGGCAAAGGGCATAATAAGATCTGTGAAATTTAATAGTGCTTGAGCTGCTGGAACTGCTAATGGATGGCACTAATTTTGCTAGACTTTAACGAGCTGTAGCTTTATTATCATAGAATCCCTGCAGTGCCGAAACGTTAAAATTTATTTATTAGTCATAAGTAAGGCTTACATTAACACTGCAATGAAGTTACTATGAAATTGTCCTGGTTGCCACAAGCGCACCTTTTCGGGTCAGTGCATCTAACCAGCATGATTTTCAGACTGTGGGAAGAAACTGGAGCACCTGGAGGAAACCCATGCAGACATGGGGAAGATATGCAGACTCCCCACAGATAGTGACTCAAGTCAGGAATTGAACCTGGGTCCCTGGCGCTGTGAGGCAGAAACGCTTGCCACTGTGCCACCCACAGAAAGAGGCCATTCAGCTCATCAAGTCCATACCAACTCTCCGACGGAGCATCTTATCCAGCCCCGCCCCTAATCCTATCCCCGAAACCTCATGCGCTTACCCCTGCTACTCCCCCTAACATACACATCTTGGGTCACTAAGGGAGAGGCAATTTACTCTAATCTGCAAACCTCTGTGGGAGGAAACCGGAGCACCTGAAGGAAACATAGATTTAGGGAGAATGAGCAAACATCACAAGGCCGGAATCAAACCCGGGTCTCTGGCACTGAGGCAGCAGAGATGACGGCTGTGCTATCATGCCGTCCCTATTAGGAAGGAAGCAAAGAAAAAGAAAGGTTTAACCATTGCCAGGGGAACAAGTGAATGGTGGAAGAATTGAAGTTGAGGAACAGGAACAAAAAGCTCATAATGAAAGATAAATCTGAAATCAATAAAGAAAACTTGGAAGAGAAAAGATTATTAAAAAAATGAAAATGTAGCAAGAGATTAAAAAACGAAAAGCAATTCACTGATAGGAAATTGAGGTAATTATATGAAAAAATCTTTGTACACAAGTAGAAACAATTACAAATGGCTCCTTACGATTTTAATACAGCAATTTCTTTGAAAAGGACGCATCTTAAAAAAAAGTAAATTTTTAAAATAATAAATTTCCCCTCTTCTGACCCCTACAGCTTTAAACTTGATTCATGCACTGCGGTAGTCTCAGAGAAGGACAGTAAAAATGATTCATGGCTTAGAGGCTGTAATTTATAGGAAATATAAGTTGCAGAACACAACAGTTCTTTATGGGAAAAGGGTTTCGTTCAAGAGAGTAGATTATTCTGGCTCAAGAGATGTGGAACATGGATAAGGCTGATGCAAGCAGCTTTATTCAACTTCAAACTATAGTCATAACACAAGAGATTTCAGAGGCAAAATTATCAAGCTTTCCACGAGACTGAAAAATTACAGGATGGTCTACAATTTAGAAGCGATGAAACAAAAGGCTGAATGTTGGGATTCTGAAATAAGAGAAGTTTTTGAAGATTCACACATGGTGGTTAAATGGACATGAGGCCTCACCCATAATAGTGCAGAAGGAGGCCATTCGGTTTATTGAGTCAGCACCAATTACAATCCCATCCAGCCCTATCCCTATAACTCCATTCATTTACCCTAACTAGTCCCCCTGACACCAAGGGACAATTTATCGTGGCCAGTACACCTAAGCCACATATCCTGGATTCGATTCTGGCTAGAGTCACTATCTGTGTGGAGTTTGCATATTTTCCTCGTGTCTGCGTAGGTTTCCTCTGGGTACTCAGGTTTCCTCCCACAGTCTAAAGATGTGTGGATTAGGTTGATTGGCCATGCTAAGAAGTTGCCCCTTAGTATCCAGGGATGCGTAGGTTAGAGGGATTAGTGGGTATAATATGTTGGGATATGGGGGTAGGGCCTGGGTGAAATTGTGTTCAGTGCAGACTTGATGGGCTGAAGGGCCTCTTTCTGCACTGTAGGATTCTATGACCTTTGGACTGTGGGAGGACACCAGAGGCAACTCATGCAGACAGGAGGGGAATGTGCAAAATATACACAGACAGTGATCCAAGCCAGGAATTGAACCCGGGTCCCTGGCGCTCTGAGGCAGCAGTGCTGACCTCTGTACCACCCGCAGGAAACCATACTGCAAAGTTACAGGTTCAGGTGAATCTGAAAACAGAGACTGTTCTTCCAATAACTCATAGAACTATGTCCATCATTTACTGACATTTGAAGGAGAGATTATTGTCATTGTACCAGTTCACCAGCTTCTCTATCTCTTTCCTGTACTCTGTCCCACCATTCTTTGAGATTTGCCCAACAACAGTGATTGCTATCAGTAAACTTGAAACTGGAGTTGGAGCCAAATTTGGCCACATAGTCAGAGACTGAGGACACAGCCTTACGGAGCACCGGCATTCAGGATAATTATGGAGGAGGTGTCGTTACCTATCCTTATTGATTGCAGTTTGTCTAGGATCCAGTCACAGAGGGAGAAACTGAGCCCAAGGCCATGGAGCTTGAAGATGAATTTTGTAAGGATAATGGTGTTAAAGGTTGAGTTGCAGTCAGTAAATAAGAGTCTGACATAGATGAGGGTGATATGAGTGCAAGCACCACTTTTCCCCCACACCAAGGACAAGTGCAGTCACTGGACTCCCATCCTGGGGGAGGCCCCTGCCAGCCTAAGCCTACCCAACTCCCAATTCGTCATGGCAGAGGGGCACATAGGCACAGCATATTCCTCTCACCCACCAGCCTTCACAGGCACTGCCAAGGGGCAGGGCCTGAGGCAGAGGCCTGAGCGAGCCACAGCCCACAGAGACCCTATCTCTCAGATATCTCTTTGGAGGAGAACGGTGTGATGCGGCCTTTGGCTGGGGTGGGTTTGGGGGGGGTGGGGATGGAGGGGAGCTCGAATCACTCTTGTGCCTGCATGGCATGGGAGGAGAGTGACCTGTCCCCCCACTGATGGGGGTAGGGGTGAGTGAAGGATGTCCCTCTATTCACCCCTTGTCAGCCAGGGTCACCATGTTCATGTGGGAGAGAAAAGGGCCTGTCTCTCAGCACTGGTGCGTCCCAAGCGCTGTTTGATTTGCTTTGATTTATTATTGTCACATGTATTAGTATACAGTGAAAAGTATTGTTTTTTGTGCACTATACGGACAGAGCATACCGTTCATAGAGAAGGAAACAGGAGAGTGCAGAATGCAACATTGCAGTCGTAGCTCGGGTGGAGAGAAAGATCAAATTAATACAAGGTAGGTCCATTCAAAAGTCTGATGATAGCAGGGAAGAAGCTGTTCTTGAGGTGGTTGGTACATGACCTCAGACTTCTGTATCTTTTTCCTGATGGGAGAAGGTAGAAGAGAGAATGTCCGGGGTGTGCGAGGTCCTTAATGTGTTCGCTGCTTTTCCGAGCTAGCAGGAATTGCAGACAAAGTCAGTGAATGGGAGGCTAGTTTATGTGATAGATTGGGCTACGTTTGTAGTTTCTTGCGGTCTTGGACAGAGCAGGAGCCATATTGAGCTGTGATACAACCAGAAAGAATGCTTTCCATGGTGCATTGGTAAAACTGTAAAGCCGGCTGGTTGAAATAATTTGTGGCATGAATACTTTTACATGCTCAAGGTGGGAGAATCCCATTTGATAGGCAATGCTAACACCAGTGGAACACACTCCAGTTTTCCCACTGGCGGGAGCTCTTGGAGTGCAGTTGGATGAATCTTGCTCAATAATGGCTACAAATTGTATTTGTAGAGGACTGCACTGCTGATGTTACGAGTCAATTCACAGAAATGTAATCAGTAAAAAATAAATCCATCAGTTAGCTGAGAGCATCCTGCAGTACACTCAAAGTTTATTCAAAAGTAGATGTTAAGAAGTATCTTAAATGAGGAGAAGCAGGGAAGTATAAGCAAAGCATCCCAGAGCTCCAGTCAAGAAGGCTGAAAGACCAACTGCTAATGCGGATTGTACAGGGAATGAGAATGGCCAGATTAGAAGATATATAGAATTCTCGCAGGAGCGAGATATAACTCAAATATCAGTGGGACGTTTTTTTACACAGAGGGTGGCGGGGCCTGGAATGCACTGCCAAGTAGGGTGGTGGAGGCAGACATGTTGGCACCATTTAAGACTTACCTGGATAGTCACATGAGCAGACTGGGAATGGAGGGATACAAACGAATGGTCTAGTTGGACCAATGAGCGGCACAAGCTTCGAGGTCTGAAGGGCCTGTTTCTGTGCTCTACTGTTCTTTGTTCTTTGGCCATAGGGCTGACAGAGGTTAAAAATCTGGGGAAAGTTGAAGGCATGGTGGAATTTGAACACTGGAACGTGAGAATGTTATTTTTGAGGCACTGGTTAATTGTGAGCCAATGCAGGTCAGTGAGCACAGGTGCTGGACAAGCAAAGTAAGGTGGCATAGGTAAGCACTATTTCAGCTGTGGTCACTTCACCCAGCCTGAATATCATCCAGGGTGGAAAGGCATGGACAGGGGAGATAGTCAGGTGTTTTTTTCCCAGGGTGGTATGGCAATTATGGGGGAGCACAAGTTCAAGGTGAGAGGGGAATGTTGAAGGGAAATGTGTGGGGGAAATTTTTCACACAGAGAGTATTGGCTGCCTTGAACGCGCTACCAGAAATATAGAAGCAGGCACATTAACAACATTTAAGAGGCATCAGGATGGGTAAATCAGTAGGGAGGGAATAGAGGCTATGGATTGAGAAAGAGCAGAAGATTGTTTTTTAGTCAGTACAGACTTGATGAGCCAAATAGGTTCTTTCTGCACTGTAGAGATTCTATGATTCTACATGAAGACTGGGTTGATGCAATAAAGAGCATTCTCCTCAACCAGAGAAAACAAAACCTCCCTAGAGGAAAATCAAAAACATATCAGGAATTGGATTCACCAGAGCAGAAATAATGCAGAATGGATGCAAAAACAAATAAAATAGAAAGTACAAAGTAGGACAAAGTAAAAAGAGTCAAGATCTTTTAAGTTTTTAGGTGACTAGATCATCAACAACCAGTCCTGGTTCCCCCCTCCCACATGCCGACACTATAGTAAAGAAAGCCCACCAATGCCTATACTTTCTTCGAAGACTAGGGAAATTTGGCATGTCAGCTATGACTCTCACTGACTTTTAGAGATGCACCATAGAAAGCATTCTTTCTGCTTGTATCACAGCTTGGTATGGCTCCTGCTCTGCCCAAGAGTGCAAGGAACTACAAAAGGTCGTGAATATAGCCCAATCCATCACACAAACCATCCTCCCATTCATTGACTCTATCTACATTTCCCGCTGTCTTAGAAAAGCAGCCAGCATAATCAAGGACCCTATTCACTCTGGACATTCTCTCGCACATTCTTACGTCGGGAAAAAGATACAAAAGATTGAGGTCACATATCAACCGACTCAAGAACAGCTTCTTCCCTGCTGCTGTCAGATTTTTGAATAGACCTACCTGGCATTAAAGTTAATCTTTCTCTACACCGTAACTATGACTGCAACGCCACATTATGCACTCTTTCCATACAACATTACAGCACAGAAACAAGCCTTTTGGCCCTTCTTGGCTGTGCCAAACTATTTTTCTGCCTAGTCCACTGACCTGCAGTTGGACGATATCCCTCCACACCCCTCTCATCCATGTACCTGTCCAAGTTTTTCTTGAATGTTAAAAGTGAGCCGCATTCACCACTTCATCTGGCAGCTCATTCCACACTCCCATCACTCTCTGTGTGAAGAAGACCCCACTTTTAATATTCCTTTTAAACTTTTCCCTCTTCACCCTTAACCCATGTCCTCTAGTTTTTTTTTTCTCCCTTAGCCTCAGTGGAAAAAGTCTGCTTGCATTCACTCTATCTACACTCATCATAATTTTATACACCTCTATCAAATCTCCCCTCATTCTTCTACGCTCCAGGGAATAAAGTCCGAACCGATTCAACCTTTCTCTGTAACTCAGTTTCTCAAATCCCGGCAATATCCTTGTAAACCTTTCCTACACTCTTTCAACCTTATTAATATCCTTCCTGTAATTCCTTTCCTTCCTTGTGTAATAGTATACTTTATCTGGATAGCATACAAGAAAAAATAATTTTTACTGTATGCTAATAGATGTGACAATAATAAATCAAATAAATCAAAAGAAATGGAAAAGCTGAAATTTTGTGGCACCATTATGTCAGTGACTTAGTTGCTTTCCATCAGGTCTCAGGGATTTCCAGCTAATTTGGAACCTCCAGGAGGAAGTTTGAAGAGGGTGGGATGATGTCTGGGCCCTGACTTGACATAATTCCATTGTGCGCTCATTGGAACCCATCTCTAGCTGGCTGGAAGAATCCTCCCAATAAGCTCTCCCTCAATCACTAACTCTAACAGGACTGTTGATAGACCTCTTTTTAAATTTCATTTATGGGATATGGACCTCGTAGGCTAGGACATCATTTATTGCCCATCCTGATTGTCCTTGAGATGGTGGTGGTGAGTCGTCTTCTTGATGCTCTGCATTTCTTGTGGTGTAGGTACACCACAGTGCTGTTAGGGAGGGAGTTCCAGGATTTTGGCACAGTGACAAATAAAGGAACGACGATATATTTCCAAATCTTATAAAATCCTAACAGAGTTAAACAGGGTAAATTCGGAAAGGATGTTCTTGAGTGGATGGGCATGGGGCAGAGTCCAGAACTCAAGGTCATAGTTTGGGAATAAGGGATAAACTTTTTAAAATGGAGGTGAGGAGAAATTTCTACATCCAGAGGGTGGTGAATGTGTGGAATTCACTGCACAGAAAGTAGTTAAGGTCAAAACATTTGATTTCAAGAAGAAATTAGATAGAGTTTGAATGGCTAAAGGGATCAAAGGAAATGGGGAAAGGGAGGATCAGGATGTTGAATTTGATGATCAGCCATGATCACAATGAATAGCAGTGCAGGCGCAAAGGGCTGAGTGGCCTACTGCTGCCTCTAGTTTCTGTATTTCTGTGTCAGGATGGTGAGTGGCTTGTAGAGGAACTTTCAGGTGATGGTGTTCCCATGTGTCTGCTGTCCTTGTCCTTCTGGATGGTGATGGTCATGCATTTGGAAGGTGCTGCCTAAAGAAACTTAGTGAGTTCCTGCAGTGTATCTTGTAGACGGTGCACACTGTTGGTTGATAACGGAGAAAGTAAATATTTATGGAATGGATGCCAAACAAACAGGCTGCTTTTTCCTGGATGACATCAAGCCTCCAGATAAGTGGAGAGTATCCATTGTGTAGATGGTGGGTAGGGAATCAAGAAGTGAGTTACTTGCCATAGGATACCTAGCCTTTGACCTGCCCTTGTAGCCATAGTATTTACATTGCTAACAACTTTAGATGCTACTCTAAATGTGAAGTGAACAAAAATTTTCAAATACAAAGTCCAGAAAGCAGAGACATCAGGTAGACTCCTAGGCAACACCACTGATCATATTCTGCAAATTGGTGTATACAAACCATTGGGGCCAAATTTTCTCAATCCCCCTGCCATGGGAATTGTAGCAGGCGAGAGGTGGACCATGGAAAAGTCTGTTGATTTGGGGTGGGATTTTCCAGTTTTGGGTCAAGTGCGGCCAGAAATTCCCACCCATCATCTCTCCCCTGTGAAATAACACTGACCCACATGTGAAGAGCATGCTCACTTTAGTTTAAGCAGTTGGGAGAAGAAGAGGATCTTTCACTTGGTTGAATGCACCAAGACAGGCCCTTCGGTGTCCATATGCACCAGAGCCATTTGCCACATTGTGCAATCTGTAAATGGGCACGCTGTTGTCAACTACAAGATTGTGAATATTAGCTGCTGGCCCCACCAGCTGGTGGTGAATGTGGCACGGTCACAGATTAATTGGTGATGCCTCCTTGGCCATTGTTGAATTGATGGTGATGGCCATGAAGCTGCTCAGTAACAGATCCACTCACAGCAATGTGATCATGCAACATTAGCTGTATTGTCCTTCTGGAGAATACCACTTGCATCACCTATGGCGCTGTGTGACTGTGACCAGTATAGAGAGTGGGTGTCTCATTTGACTATAATTATTGTGGATGAAAGGTTTGCTTAATTAAAATTTAGTACAGAATACAGCTTATATCCTTAACTAAAGACACATATGTGCGCTGGCACCATGTAATTAATTTGCTTTATGAATGTCACGGAGTTATTTTAAGGCAATTTATAGTATGTGGACTTTTTTGAACTTGCAGCTGCAGATGACTAAGATATATAATTAATATGATGATACAATCAACTAACTAAGCAGTTCTGCAATAACATTTCAATACTAATTTCACATGACTGGACTTATACAAATCAAACCTGCTTTAATTACCTGCAATCAAGTTGAATTTCAGCCTTGGTAAAGAAGCCTACAAGTCGTTTCCTTGTTATTCTTATCCACAAATTAGATTTAGCGCAGAGGCTGTATGTAGCAGAAATGGAGAATTCCTCTATTGCTCTGATGCAATGAGAGCAGATAAAGAGCAGGGGGAGGAGTTTTAATTAAAAAGTCCAAGCTTTACTTTGTATGGACTTTGTTAAGGGTTAAGGATAAGAACCTGAGGTTTTCATTTCTGAACTTGCCAGCCCACGATTCTCCATGTTTGTCCCACCCATCTCAGTTTTAATGGGCAGGAGCCTCATTAATTGTACATTGCCTTACCAATGTCTTGCACAGTCACAACATAATGTTGATCTTGGTTTGATTCGTAATGTATAAGTTACAAAAATTGAAACTTGGTCCATTAATTTCCTCATTAGAGTTGCTTGGTAAATTTGTTTATTTTGGATGCTTGATGTCCAGGGGATTATAACATTGTTAATGGATAAAACAGAATGTGAATGGAAGGTACTTCTGAAAAAAAAAGTTTATGAAATAGGAACATCTTCTGTTGCCCTAGACCTCTTAGGTGGTGGAGATTGCAGATTTAGAAGGTGTCATTAAAGGAGAGCTGCTGCTGATTTGAATAGGAAGAATATACAGGGTTAGGTGTAAAGAGAGGAGATTGTAACTAATTCCTCACAGCTGCATAGGTAGATTACCAATAATCAAGAGTTAAAAACAGCAACAGTAACCAGTTGCCTTGTTCCTCAAGCAGAATTTGCTGTTAAAATGATGTCCTGTGATGTATCATCCTATTCTATGATTCTATGATATCGACATAGTCATAGAAATATTGAAAATTGTCATGTTTACAAAATTGTCCTATTTTTGATTGATAACTTTACATTTTTTGCCTCTTGTTTCCTTTTCCTTTATCAGGGTGGCACCATGGCATGGTGGTTAGCTTTGCTGCCACACAGCAGCAGTGGTCTTGATTCAATTCCAGCCTTGGATGACTGTCTGTATGGAGCTTGCTCATTCTCCCTGTGTTTGCTTGGGTTCCCTACGGGTGCTCTGGTTTCTTCCCACAGACCAAAGATATGCAGATTAGGTGGATTAATGAGGTAAATACCACGTGGAGTTACAGGGATAGAACTTGAATAAGATGCACTGCCAGAGAGTCGGTGCAGACTCGATGGGCCGAACGGCCTCCTTCTGCATGGTAGGGATTCTGTTACCAACAATCAAGAGTTAAAAACGGCAACAGTAACCAGTTGCCTTGTTCCTCGAGCAGAATTTGCTATTAAGATGCTGCTTGTGACTTTGTTGACACTAATAAACACATTCATAATCATTCTCATATCTCCCACAATCATTTTTCTTTTTGAAATTGTATTATTAGATTTTTCTGTCAGTCATCAACCACTGTCTTTTTTTTTCCTGTGCTTGGTATTTCAGGCATGATCAGCTGAATCTTTCCAGCAGCTTGGGAGGTTGGGTGGGGGGTGGATGGAATCAGAAAGTCCTTTTGGGAAGGCTCCCTGATATTGTTCCACTTCTGGCTAATTTTCTACTCCACAGAGGTGGGTAACCAGTCTGTGGAATTAAAGCTCCAATCAAAAGCTATTGTCCATTGCTGACAGAATCTCCTGGCATCTAGTGGACCCTGAGTCCAGCACCCAGCAAACACCTGGAGGCAGCCTCAGGTGGAAGAGTTGTCAGAACCTCCTCTCAAACCTTCAATGATGGAACTGCAAGACTAAACATACCTACACTCTCTTTCCTTTCAAAAAAAAAGTTTCATAGCTTTCCAAGAACATCTTGATTTTAAGCTTCCCAACCCAACCCCCCCCCACCCCCACCTTTCCTGGTCGAGCTGCTCATTGTCCAGGACTACAGGCTCTCTGAGGTGGCCTTCTACATCACTGACCCAACCTCTGTCCTGAAGTGGTTGCACGGGTGGCCTGTTCATTGACTTCCTTTCTTAAGATCACAATGGCCGGCAGAGGGCAGGCACCTGCAGACTGAGGCAGAGGCTTGAAAATGGGTCCCAATGTTTGGTTATTTTCCATATTGAGAAAATTCCACCATGTGTAACCAACTTATGATCAGCTTAATTTTGGAATATTCTAGTTCCTCTCCAGGGCTTATGTTTTGCATGATTCCTAAGACATCTGAAAATTGGTCTTGGCTTCAGACCTGGTGACAAGATGAACCTGCCTGATGTACAGTGTCTGCCTTCCAGCCTTTGTAATGGTCGTAATGCCCGAGGTTGCTCTGCAGACTGCCACTCAGTTGCACATTCCAGGCAGTCACCCTGTTGCATTACATTGCCTGTAGGGAGATGGGAAATTGGCCAGCTCCCACAATAAGACTGCTGGAGATGTGGGATAGAAGCATTTGGGTGAGGAGACGGGTGGGGAGAGATGCTGCTTCAGTCAGGCTGCAAGCAGGTTAGAAACTTTATATCAATCCAGGATGGGAAACTCTGCTCCTGGTTCAACAAAATAAATTCAGCATTTCTTAGTTTTTCAGCATCCATTAGCATTATCTTTAAGACCAATTGTTAAGGTGCCCATAGCCTGGTGTAAGTGACTGAGGCATACTTGGTGCACAGACCTATTATTTGTCATCGATGGTGTAGTGGTATTGTCACTGGATTGGTAATCCAGAAACCTTGGGTAACACCCTGTGGGCTCGGGTTCGAATCCCATCTTGGAAGAAATCCCACGAAACCGTTATTGACTATTGTGAAAACCCATCTAGTTCACTAATGTCCCTGAGGAAAGGAAATCGACCATCCTTACCTGGTCTGACCTATATGTAACTCCAGATCCACAGCAATGTGGTTAAGTCTTAACATGCCATCAGTTCAAGAGCAGTTAAGGATGTGCAATAAATGTTGTCCTGGCCAGTGATGCCCACATCCAATTAACTTTTACAAATCATCAAAATTATAAATACTGTGTTTGGCAGAGTACCTGTGGCCAATTAACCAAAACAGGCCAGTGCTTTGGCCATTCATCTTGAGGTTATACCAAAATGGTGGAGGTCAGAGTTACCAAGTGATCTATTATCATTCCTGATAGAGGAGCAAGTTCTGGAATCATTATGAAGGAGTCTTAAAGACAAACTTAAAAAAAACATAGTATGATTGGGCAATCTCAATATAGTTTTATGAAGGGAAGTTGGGTATGACCGACACTTCTTTAGGGTAGAGAAAGAGAAGTCAGTAGATGGAGCTTTAATCGCCAACTGGAGTTCAATGAGCAGCCACATAGAAGGTTAGTTATGTCAAAGAAAGGGCTCGTGGAGTAGGGAATATATTAGTAGAGACTGTTTAGTTAAAAGACAGGGATCAACAGTCGAGTTGAACAGGGTATTTTCAAGTTATCAGGTTATGACTGGTGGAGTCACATGGATCAATGCGGGGCAGTTGGCTATTCACAATCTATGTTCATGATTTAAGACACTTTGTTCTTGGTTTCTCTGCCTAAATTTCTTATTGATTTAAAAAAAACAGTGGGAATGTAAGCAATGAGGGGGAACACAATGAGGCAGAATAGAACTGCAAACAGAGTATAATATGGCACACTGTGAGGTTATTTACAACACAGAAAATCAGAATTTAAAAAAAAACTTTTAAATAAAAGCTAATTTTTAATTTTTTTTTTAATCTTTACTCCAATCCAGTCAAATTAAAGCCAATTCAGAGTCCCAACAAGTTGGGACATTCCAGATCCAAGCTGACAAGACAGGGCTCTCACTATCTGTTTTGGGCTTGATCTGCATGATCCAAGCTCATTGGAATAGGTGTAGCTCCTCCTCCAAGGCTTGATCTTATCTGCATCTTAGCCAAAAGGCTGAATTTTTTGTAAAAAAAAACTTTTAAATAAAAGCTAAATACTGCAGATACTGGAAATCTGAAATGAAAACAGGAAATGCCGGACAGACTCACCAGGTCAGGCAGTACCTGTGGAGAGAAAAACACAATAAATATTGTGAGTCCGTATGACTCTTCAAGACTTGGCTTGAAGAGTCACAGATGCTACCTAACCTGCTGAGTCTTTCCAGTATTTCCTGTTTTTATTTCTGTAACTTTTAAATGCCACTGTTTGGGAGAAATTTTTTATAGTCATACGAAAACACAAATGCAGGAATTGTACTGCCCCACTCCGACTGCCACGGAATTGGAGTGGGGTGAGGGGTGGACAACAGAACTATCCGTTTGCATCAGGGGGGAATTTCTAGTCCACTCGAGCAAAGCTGTAAATTCCCGCCCAAAATATTTGTATACAGGTAGAGTGGAAGGCAGACAGCATGTTTACATTAAGGGGGTTGGAGTACAAGAACAAGGAGATCTTGCTACAATTGTACAGGGCTTTGGTGAGAACATACCTGGAGTACTATACTAACTCCAGGAGTCAGCTGTGAAGGAACCATGCTTTTATTGCACAAATAAACAATAACCATAAACCTGTGGTGGACACAGCAGGTCCCAACTGTGACTAAAAGGTTAATGGACCCTCTTGGGGTCTTGCTTTATACAGTGCTCAATATACATGCTTCACTTGGTTGGCTAATTACTAATCCCCAGAGAGTTTGTGTTCAGTGAGCCTGACTGGGAAGTCAATCAGTGATTCCCTATGCAGATCATGGGGGTTATTACAAGTGTTGTGCACAGTTTTGGTCTCCATAGTTAAAGAAGGTAATGCTTACGTTAGAGGTTTGTATAGTGACGGTTCACTAGATTGAACTCTGGGATGACTGGGTTGTCCTATGATGTGAAACTGAGTCAATTGGGCCTACATTCTTGGGATTGAGAAAAATAAGAGGTGATTTCACTTTAACATATAGGATGACTTATAGACTCTGACAAAGGGCGCATGCAGAGAGGTTGATTTCCCCAGCTGGGCAATTTCCAACATGGGGGCATAGTCTTAGCATAAAATGTTGATCATTTAGGATGGAAATGAGAAATTTCTTCAACAAAAGTTTGTTAATCTTTGGAACTGTCTACCCTGGAAGCTTGCAGATGCTGTATTGTTAAGTAAATCCAAGAATGAGATTGAATCTCTCTGTGAACCTTGGGATTTGGAAAGCAAGCGGGAAAGTGGATTTGAAGTAGAAAATCAGTAGTGATCATACTGAATGGCGGAGCAGATTCAAAGGGCAGAATGGCCTATTCACGTTCCTTATGTTCTTGTTTATATTTACGTTAAGTAGAGCAAGTGAAAAATCAATTTTCTAAGCATCTGTAACAATTTCAAGTCAATCTTCCCAGTGATTTAGCTGCATATTGAAGTTGTTGTAAACTGTTACTGTATTTTTATATTGTTGCTTTTATATTGATACTTAAGAAAATGACAGTGTAACTTGAGGGTCAGGGCAGCAATTTGATTCCCAAGAGCGCTGAAATCACGTAGTGAAAAATTGTTCCTGCTGAATAGTTTCAGGCACTTTGAGCTTTTCATCAGTTCTAATACGAGTCCACTCTAGTAAAGAATGAGGTTTTAAAACTACCCGTTTCACAAGCTCAACAGGGAATTTTTACCCAACAATTCTAGCCTTGAGTGACTATCTCTGTGGAGTTTGCACCTTCTCCCCATATGCACGTGGGTTTCCTTCAGTGCTCCAGTTTCCTCCCACATTCCAAAGATGTGCTGATTCGGTGGATTGGCCATGTTAAATCATCCCTTAGTGTCAGAGAGATTAGCAGGGTAAATTTGTGCGGTTACAGAGATGGGGCCTGAGTGGGATTGTTGTTGGTACAGGCTCGATATGGCAAACATAGAGATTTCACTGTCGAGATGCTATGATTCAAAACTTCCTCAAGAATGGAGCTCAGCGTTCACCTTCTGGATGAGGCATTGGACTGAAGCCTCATCTGCCCACCTGATTGGATATAAAAGATGCCATGCTGTTGAAGAATGGGTGAGTTCTCCCTGATGTTCTGGCCAATATTTATTCTTCAAATCAGCTTCACTGAAATAGATAATCTGTCATTATCACAATGCCATACTTAAGAAAATGACAGTGTAGCATGAGGGTCAGGGCAGCAGTATAAATTGGCTGGTATCTAACGGTAAGTTGTTGTGTGGGCAGTTATACCATTGCTGTGACTCTACAAGTGGTTGTAGCACCTGTAAGCATAGCCTGATTAAACTAGGATTCTTTCCCACTTTCACACTTGTTTGGCATGAATGTTTTGGTAATATCACTCCCCCACCCCAAAATTTGTAATGCATTGCCTTGATTTTGAATGCATTGCTTGAAGGAGTGTTAGAAGCAGGCTCAGTAGTGCCTTTCAAAAAGAATTTAGATAAGTTCTGAAAAAGAATAGTTTGCAGAGTATAGAACATAGAACATAGAACATTACAGCACAGAACAGGCCCTTCGGCCTTCGATGTTGTGCCGACCAAAATAAAAAGCAATGCCCCTCCAAACTAAACCATTCCCTTCTCTTCCATATACTTATCAATTAACCTCTTAAACGCCACCAAACTTGGCGCATCTACAACAGTATGGGGAATGAGCATGGGGGTATCACTCATTGGTAGTTCTTTCCAAGTGTTGGCACAGGCATATTGAACCAAATGCCCTCCTGTGCTATACAGTGCTATGGCATATGAAGTGATGCACTTTGGTAATAAGAACAAGGGTAGGCAATATAAAGTCAAGAGTCCAATTTTACAGGGGCTGCAGAAATGCGAGACATATAGGGATGTGTATCGTGTACATACATGTACAAACTGTTGAAAATGGAAGAGAAGATTGAGTAATTGGGTTTCATAAATAGAGCTTAGAGGACCAAAGAAAGGAAACTAGCACGAGTCTTTGTAAAACAGTAGTTCGGTCTTAACTGAATAATGTGTTAAATTCTGGACACCGTACGTCAGGAAGGTGGGAAGACTTTAGGAAGAATACAGAGCCAAGGTGACATCAGTTATGTGGATAGATTGGAGCAAATTACCTCCTTCGGTGCTTTAACCATACTGCGATTCTGTGAACAGTTCCTGAAGCTTCAGCAGAAACATTAGATTAATATAGAGTCAACAGCACAAAAAAATGAGCCTTTGGCCCTTTGAGTGTGCGCCACCATCAAGACTTATCGATTCTAATCCTATTTTCCAGCATTTGATCTGTAACCTTTCATGCTGTGGCGTTTCAAACACTCATCCATATGCTTAAATGTTGAGAGAGTTCCCACATCCACCACCCTTTCAGCCAGTAGTTCCAGATTCCCAACATCCTCTTGTTGAAAATATTTTTTTCCTCAAATCCCCTCTCAATTCCTCGTTTCTTACCTTAAATCTACATCCCCTGATTATTAACCCCTAGATAGATAGAATTTTCCTATCTATCCTATCTATACTCCTCGTAAGTTTGCTTGCCATGATCAGGTCCCTCCTCAACCTTCTCTGCTCTGAGGAAAACAATCCCAGCCTAAAGTTCAAAGTTTATTTATTATTGTTGTAAGTGGGCTTACGTTGACACTACAATGAAGCTACTGTGAAAATCCCTTAGTTGCCACACTCCAGTTCGGGTACACTGAGGGAGAATTCAGCCTGGCCAATGCACCTAATTAGCATGTCTTTTGGATCGTGGGAGGAAACTGGAGCATCCGGAGGAAACCCATGCAGACATGGAGAATGTGCAAACTCCACACATAGTGGCCCAAGCTGGGAATGGAACGTGGGTCCCTGGCGCAGTGAGGCAGAGTGTTAACCAGTGCTGCCAGATTCTAGCTGGGGTGAGTGTAGGGGAGAACTTCTGCAATCAAAAGTTTGAATCTGACTTTATTCTTCCATTTCATAATACTTTAATGTAAAGTATATTTCATCAGTTGGCAATATTTTATTGTTCACTGATGTCCACCCACTAGTGAATTATAGATATGTCTTTCCTTCATTGAAAAGTCCAATAAAACATCACGAGTGAGGTATCCTTTCAGATTGGGTTTTATTGCTTTTCATTACAGTGTAGATTATCTAGATATTTCCACAAGGAGCTAAGCCAACATATTACTGCCTTTTAATAAGATGGTAATGTGTAAGATCATTTCTCTGCTTTTCACAGGTGGGAAATTACATTGTTTGCAATAATCTCGATTGAGCAATGATAGTGTTTTCAATGACATTTCAATAATTGTAGGAGTGATGAGGTCAGCGATTACATTGAGTCAGTGCGAAGCAGTCTTGAATCAGATAATCTTTTAAAATGTAAACAAATTAATTTCTTCAAATTGGGCTACTTGATAAAATTGACTACTCTTTGCGATGAAGATAATTTTCCATTATAAATTTGATTTTCAAAGAGTGATGAGCTTTGTGAATTTAGGCATAGATTGGGAAACAATCCTCACCCAAACTGTTTGCTTGTCACTCTAAGCCAAGCTCCTCCCATTAGCATACAACACACTCTTGCCAGTCAACCGAATTAAACCCAACTCTGAAACTCCAGGCGACAAGCTAAGAAATAAACAAAACTCCATTAGCTCAGACTAAAATGAACACTCCGATAACCAGGAGTAAGTATTCTTCTGCATTCTGAATGGGTGGACTGCCTGGAGCAGACAAATTGGCACCACAATTAAAGCTGAAGTTTAAAACATTCCCTTCAGAAGAAACATAATATAAATATATTGCTTGAAGGCACGGTATTGTCACACACCGGCAAACCAAACTAGAAAAGAAATATTACATACATTAACAAAGAAGATATTATAAATCCTTGGAGGCAGAAGTCCTTTCATGAAAATCTCTTCATTTACAAGTCTAATGACAGCAATCAGAGTGTTTTCAGTTCATGGTCTACACTTGGAGTCCTTGAAGAAATGGCTAAATATAAAGCAAGAGGTTCCCTGACTAGTCCATCATTTTGACCCTTAATCAGGGACATCTTTCAATACAAATCAAATTAACTTAGGGATAAATTAAAAGTCCTTAAATTAACCAGGGAGCTTCCAAAGAACATAGAACGCTACAGCACAAACAGGCCCTTCGGCTCACAAGTTGCGCCGATCACATCTATACCTACCAAGCCATAGACCTATCTATAACCCCCTATCCCATTAGATCCCATATACTCATCCAGAAGTCTTTTAAAAGACCCCAGCGAGTTCGCCTCGACCACCACCGACGGCAGCCGATTCCATTCATTCACCACCCTCTGAGTGAAAAACTTACCCCTAACGTCTCCTCTGTATTTGCTTCCCTGCACCTTAAATCTGTGTCCTCTCGTATCGACCATTTCAGCCCTGGGAAATAGTCTCTGAGAGTCCACCCTATCTATTCCTCTCAACATTTTATAAACCTCTATCAGGTCGCCCCTCAACCTTCATCTCTCCAGAGAGAAGAGTCCCAGCTCCCTCAACCTATCTTCATAAGGCATGCCTCCCAATCCAGGCAGCATCCTTGTAAATCTCCTCTGAACTCTCTCAATAGCTTCCCCGTCCTTCCTATAGTGAGGCGACCAGAACTGTGCGCAGTACTCCAAGTGAGTTCTGACAAGGGTCTTATAGAGTTGCAGCATTACCTCCCGACTCCTGAACTCAATCCCTCTTTTAAGACATCAAACAAGTAAACAAACTCAAATTAACTTAGGGACAAATAAAAAGGGGCAGCTCCCCAAAAAGGAAGGGGAACAGCCCGAACAAAAACCAAAGTCGAAAGGAAACTTGAAACATTAAATCAAAATGTGATTGTAAGGATCTACAATGCACCTGTGGTGCCCAGCAGGCACGGAAGCATCAAACACCTGGTCACGAATGTAGCCACAATAGGAGGGGCAGACAATGGACGGCCCCGTCGATTGCCAGCTGCCTGGACCTATTGATGACCCATCTCATCAGGTCCAGGAGCAGGTTCATGAGGAGGTCGGTATTCTGACCCACCCCTCTCCGCACCAAGTGCCCCACAGATCAGGAGCGTAGGACTGAAGTGCAAATAAACCATCAATAAAAGGTTTTTCAGGTGAACAAAAAGGGATTGCAAGGCCCTTAATCAGGGAGTGCATTTTCTAACAGACTAAGGCTCAATTGTCTGATTAAAGTTGTCACAGGAGATATGTTGTTCTGCAATCAGACTTTAATTAGATGCTATAGTGATAATTGTAAATTAACCACATTTTTTACATATAATTTGGAGAAATGTAGACTTTTAGTCTGTAAACAATTGACTTAATATAAATTTCTGGTGTCAGACAGTTATCTTGTATGACAGTTGTACAAGACATTGGTAAGACCACACTTGGAGTACTGTGTGCAATTCTGGTCACCCTATCATAGAAAGGATATTATTAAACCAGAAAGAGTGCAGAAAAGACTTACTAGGATGCTACTGGGACTTGATGGATTGAGATATAAGGAGAGGCTGGATAGACTGAGACTTTTTTTCCTGTCGTGTAGGAGGCTGAAGGGTGAACTTCTAGAAAATAATGAGGAGCATAGACAAGGTAGATAGTCAATATCTTTTCCCAAAGGTAGGAGAGTCTAGAGAGCATAGGTATAAGGTGAGAGGGGAGAGATACAAAAGTGTCCAGAGGGGACAATTATTTCACACAGAGAGTGGTGAGTGTATGAAACCAGCTGCCAGAGATGGGTACAATTTTGTCTTTTAAAAGCTATTTAGTTTCATGAGTATGATGGGTATAGAGGGATATGGGCCAAATGTGAGCAATTGGGACTAGCTTAGGGGTTTTAAAAAAACTGGTAGCGTGGACAAGTTGGGCCAAAGGGCCTGTTTCCATGCTGTAAACCTCTAAGACTCTGTCTGAAAGATTTCCCTCACACATCTCCTCTAAGCTTACCACCTCCCACCTTAAATCTGTATCCCTTGTAGTCGACCTTTCAGCCCTGGAAAAAACTTCTAACTTTTCACCCTGTCGATACCTCTCATAATTTTGTAGATTTCTATGTAATCCAAAGATATTCAAGGAGGTGTAAAGGGCAAGTTTTTCACACAGATGGTGGCGAATGCTTGGAACACGAAAGAGGTGGAGGTAGCAGAAGCAGATTTTGTAACAGTGTTCAAGAGGCATCTGGATAAATACACGAATAGGCAGGGAATAGAGGGATATGGACCATGTTGAAGCAAGAAAGTATTGGATTAGAGAGGCATCTGTGTCAACACAGACATGGTGGATTGAAGGGCCTGTTTCTATCCCTGTACTGTTCTTTGTTAGGTGGAAAGACCACGCAAAGTTGCCTTAATATCCCACAATATGTAGGTTAGGAGGAATTAGAGGTGTAAGTTTATGGGGTTACTGGATAGAGCCTGAGTAAGCTGTTGTGTTGGAGATGGGTGCCTTCTGCACTGTAGGGATTCTATGATTCTATAAAAAACACATGCATTCTATTGCAGCAGCAGCATCGAATCCTCCGCATGTGACAAATTTGACGGAATGACAAAAGTTCAGTTTGCCTGACTTTCTGATTTCAGCAATGTTGCTATGGGGTGATTTTCAGCAGATACCAGGAGCCTTCCAATTGGGAAGGGGGCAAATTGAGAAGGAGTTATCGCCAGATTGTTCTTAATTACTTGCTGCAGGCTGGTCTAATAGTTCAAAGACAGCAAGCCTGGCAGCAGGTTTGTTCAGTGGCAAGAGGAAAGGCATTGCCTAGGATGTCAGAGGGAAGAAAAATTCAAAAGGATAACAATACTGTGAAGAAAATGGATTTTCTCTGCATGGGATTTGTTCAACATCCCAGATGCATATCTCTTTCATCTCAAATTTGTTTTCTCATTGTTTAATGTATTCTGCAATTTATTTTTGACTTATTTTTTCTCGACTGATAAAATGTCAAAGTTGAGAAACGCTGTAAGAATATATTTTATCTCTCTAGAATTTGTGAAGATGGAAATCTTTTAACCATCCAGTATCTCTGAAAGCAGAAGAACTAAGTCACAATCGGGTGGCACCGTGGTTAGCACCGCTGCCTCACAGCGCTAGGGACCCAGGTTCAATTCTGGACTCAGGTGACTGTCTGTGTGAAGTTTGCACATTCTCCCCATGTCTGTGTGGGTTTCCTCTGGTGCTCCGGTTTCCTCCCAGAGTCCAAAAGATGTGCTGGTTAGGTAAATTGGCCAAGCTAAATTCTCCCTCAGTGTACCCAAACAGTTGCTGCAGTGTGGCGACTAGGGGATTTGAACAGTAACTTCATTGCAGTGTTAATGTAAGCCTGCTTATGACTAATAAATAAACTTTAAACGCGATGGGTTGTGAGAGGGCTGCTCTTGGATTTTGAGAGTAGCTTAGTGCTTCACGTCGTTAGTGTACGCTTGACCTGGACTAGTTGATGGGCAACACGACAGCTCGGTGACTATCGCTGTGCTGTGCAGATTCATGGATTTTGGCCTGTGTCTGTGGGAGTTTGCACGTTCTCCCCGTGCTTGTGTGGGTTTTCTCCGGGTGCTCTGGTTTCCTCCCATATCCCAAAGATGTGCTCTTAGGCTGATTGGCAGAACAAATTCTCCCTAAATTGCCTCAAATTTGGTTCTAATGCATAGATCTATAAACATAGACAGGGATGACAGGAATCATGGGTAGAAGTGGGAACATCAAGGTGGCGGCGCAGGCTCGTTGGGCCAAAGGGCCTGTTTCCCATGCTGTTTTGTTCTTTGTTCTTTGTTAGTCTCATAATCCCTTGCATTTATCCTAGTTTGTCTCCCTCTGACACCAAGGGGAAATTTAGCATGACCAGTCCATCTAATCTGCACACCTTTGGATTGTGGGAGGAAACCCATGCAGAAACAAGGAGAATGTGTAGACTGCACACAGACAGCTACCCAAGCTGGGAATCGAACCCGGATCCCTGGCGCTGTGAGGCAGCAGTGCTGACCACTGTGCTGCCCTGTTCTTTCTATGTTTCTATAGATATAGCGCTTGGGGCTAAAGGGATCAGGGGCAATGAGAGAATGAGGGGGATCAGGATAGTGAATCTGATAATCAGCCGTGATCATAATGAATGAGAGAGCAGGCTCAAAGGGCTGAATGGCCCCCTCCTCCTCCTAGTTTTTACATTTCTATGTCAAATTCTGTTTGCTTGATAAGGAATAAAAGCAAAAAATACTGCACGCACACCATCAATATCTGTAAAGAGAAAAATATAGAATAATGTTTCAGATAGAACTCTTTGTCACAACAATGGAATAATCATTCAGACTCTCCTCACTTCACTCTACTGGAACAGTAGGACAGTGGGAATTTGTGCACCTTACTCCTGCTCTTTTCTATCTCTCCTCTCAGTCTCCCTGATTGAACATTTTATGTTCGTGTTTATTTATTAGTGTCATAAGTAGACTTACATTAACACTGCAATGAAGTTACCGTGAAAATCCTCCAGTCACCACACTCTGGCACCTGTTTGGACACACTGAGGGAGAATTTAGCATGGCCAATACGCCTAACCAGCACAACTTTCGGACTATGGGAGGAAACTGCAGCACCTGGAGGAAACCCACGCAGACATGGGGAGAACATGTTTGATTCTCATAGATAGTGACCCGAATCTGGAATCAAACCTGGGTCCTTAGCGCTGTGAATGTTAACCATTGTGCCACCATGCTGTTCTCCAAGAAGACTTTAGAAATGGGCAGGCTTTAGAATCGTACATGTGTCCCTCAAACACAGAGTCTGTTGATTATGATGCTGTGGTAGCTGCTGTTCTAAATGCTGGTGAATTAGATTTACATACACAAGTTTAGAAATTTAAGGAAGGAACAGAATCAGACTTCTGTATACTTTACTGAAGAAAAGGAAATGATAATATCTGAGATTAGGCAAGTGGCTATGAAGGCTGAAGATGATCTTGAAAACCTTAGGGAGATAAAACTAATGGAATAATTTAAAAATTTTATTGTGAGCAGTTTTGATCTCCTTTTCTGAGGAAGAGTATTCTTGCTCTCGAGGGAGTGCGGTGAAGGTTTACCAGGCTGATTCTGGGGATGGTGGGACTGATGTATGAGGAGAGATTGACTAAATTAGGATTGTTTTTTGTTGGAATTCAGATGAATGACAGGGGATCTCATAGAGACTTATAACATTCTGACAGGACTAGACAGGATAGATGCAGGAAGGATATTCTCAATGGTAGGGGAGCCCAGAATCAGAGTGACAGTCTGAGGATTTAGAGTAGACCATTTAGGATGGAGGTAAGGAGACATTTTTTCACTCAGAGTGGTGAGCCTGTGGAATTTAGGAAGTAGTTGATGGCAAAACATTGAGTGTATTCACGAGGTGGTTGGATATAGCACTTGGGGCAAATGGGTTATGGGGAGAAAGCAGGATTAGATATTGAAATGGACGATCGGCCATGATCGTAATGAATGGCGGAACGGGGTCAAAAGACTGAATGGCCTCTTCCTGCTCCTATTTTCTGTGTTTCTATGTAAAGACAGTATCCTTTTAGGTATAGGCCGGAATTCTCCAACCTCGCCTGTGGTTGGGATTCTCCGTTCCCGCGGCAGTAAATGGAGTTTTGGCTGAGTGCCAGATTTTCCATGCTCACTGGCAACGGTCGTGGGGTGAACGAGATCAGAGAATTCCAGCCATAAGGTCCACCTAGGAGAGTTTGCAGTATGGTAGATGACTGTCTTAAGCATGTGAGTAGCAGTAAATCTTTCTTTGAAAACCTTCAGAGAATTTTTTTTAAATTCTTTTCTGGGATATCAGTGTCATTCACTAGGCCAGTGTTCATTAGCCGTCTCTATTTGCCCTTGAGAAGGTGATGGTGGTGAGCTGCCTTCTTGAAACACTTGCAATCCATCTGGTGCTTGTATGGCCACAATGCTGGAATGGCACGATGGCACAGTGGTTAGCACTGCTGCCTCACAGCGCCAGAGATCCAGGTTCAATTTCTGGCTTGGGCCACTGTCAGTGTGGAGTTTGCACATTCTTCCCGTGTCTGCGTGGGTTTCCTCTGGGTGCTCTGGTTTCGTCCCACAGTCCAAAGACGTGTGGCTTAAGTTGATTGGCCATACTAAATTGTTCCTTAGTGTCAAGAGGACTAGCTAGGGTAAATGTATGGGATTATGGGGATCGGGACTTGGCAGAATTATGGTCAGTGCAAACCCGATGGGCTGAATGGCCTCCTTCTGCGTTGTAGGATTCTAAGGGAGGGTGGTACAGGATTTTTAACTGAATGACAGTGAAAGAATAATTTCAGTCAGGGTGATCTGTGACTTTAAGGGGAACTTTCAAGTGGTTGTTCCCCATGCCTCTGTTACCCTTGTCTCTCTAGGTGTTCAAGATTATGTGTTCCTTTGCAAGTTACTACAACATCTTGTAATGGGACACACTGCTGGCACTGTGTGTTGGTGGTGTCAATCCAGTGGACTGCTTTTCTTGGGTGGTGCTGAGTTTCTGGAGTGTTGTTGGGGTGCACTCATCCAGGTTAATGGAGAATGTGTCACCGGAGAGGGCATATGAAGGCAGAATGTTGGAAATCCAGAGGTAAATGTGTAGCATTTGCACGATTTCACATTCTTCATAAAATACTTTACCAGCAGGAGAAGCTCATAACAACTAAGTCGCCTCAAAAGGTAGTGCAAAGAATTGTATTGCAGTGTTAATGTAAGCCTACATGTGATACGAACAAATAAAATGCTCCCTAATAAAATTGTCCAAGTTTCACTTGGCCTTTGTAGCTGTTCTCTCAAATGATGCAAAATGCATTTTCAACTTCTTGCTCACTGAGTGAATATTGCTTGCCAAATCATAACAAAGGGCAGGATTTTCCAGCTGCGTTCACCCGAAATCCTGCCCAAAGTCTACGGGCTTTTGCATGATCCATGGTCTGCCTGCTACAATTCCCGTGGTAGGCAGGGTTGGAAAATTCCACCCTAAGGGTTGAATCTGAGCCATCGTCAGAATTTCCCGCTGCCCCCTGTTCATGTAATCAAAGTCTTTGTCCAGTTCAAAATCCCTGGTTTCCCTCTCCTGTTAAGGTTTCCTCTTGTGCTTTGGAACTCAAACTCAAGTTTCTGCATTTCTCTCTTCTTCCTTTTTGAGTTTCAATTCAATTTTTTGCCTTTCGCTTTAATCTTTTCAATTCATTCTTTTTCAATTTCAAAGGATGAATACATGCAAGTTAAACAATGGAAAAGAAGATACTGCCTCTTTGTGGCTGAGAGAATGTATTAACAACTGTGAAAAAAAAAATGTATGACCTTGATTTTTGAAATGATTCATATTCTCTGGATTGTAAACACTTGACAAGGATCAGACAGACTGGAGGTAAAGCAGCACAAGAAGTGAGGTAAAACCATTGAAAGTGGCATCAGTAACTGACAAAAAAATTTCGTGGTACAAAAGGCAAAGGGAGCGGTAATGATTGTAATAGAATCATACAATATACAATCAAAGGTGATGCATTTTGGTAGATTGAACCAGAGCAGGACTTACTCAGTTAATGGTACAGCGTTGGGGAGAATTAGAGAACAAAGAGATTGAGGGGTATATGTTCATAGCTCCTTGAAAGTGGAGCCACAGGTAGACAGAATGGTGAAGGCATTCGGCATACTTGGTTTCATCGGTCAGAACATTGAATACAGGAGTTGGGACGTCTTGTTGAAGTTGTGCAAGACATTGGTAAGGCCATGCTTGGAATAATGTGTGCAATTCTGGTCAGTATTATAGAAAGGATATTATTAAAAAGAGTGCAGAAAAGATTTACTAGGATGCTACTGGGACTTAATAGATTGAGTTATAAGGAGAGGCTGAATAGATTGAGACTTTTCTCTCTGGAGTGCAGGAGGCTGAGTGACGATCTTATAGAGTATATAAAATAATGAGAGGCATAGATCAGTTAGATAATCAATATCTTTCCCCAAAGGCAGGAGAGTCTAAAACTAAAGGGCATAATTTAAGGTGAGAGGAAAGAGATGCAAAAGTGTTCTTTGTTTTTTGTGTCCAGAGGAGCAGTTTTTTCACACAGAGGGTGGTGAGTGTCTGGAATGAGCTGCCAGAGGTAGTAGTAAAGGCATATACAATTTTGTCTTTTAAAAAACATTTAGATAGTTACATGGGTAAGATGGGTATAGAGGGATATGGGCCAAATGTGGGCAATTGAGACTACTTAATGGTAAAAAAGAAGGACAAATTGGGCAGAAGGGTTTATTTCCTTGCTGTAAATCTCTACGACACTATGACTCTAAGGCAGTGGATTAAAATGGTAAGCAGCTGTGGGCTCGATGTCAAGCTTGTGGAATGAGTAGAGGTGTTGCACAAAGCAGACCTGGCAAGTTGCTTAAAGGCATACTGGATCCTGGGATTTACAAACTGAGGTATAGTCTGTCAAAGAAAGGAAGCTCCATGACACAAAAGTTCAGCCTCAACTCTTAATATTGACCGAAACCTTCCAACCTGATTTGCAGGTGGCATTGTCCAGTGCTGCTGCATGCGGATGGAGTTTTGGCTGGAATACCAAATTTTCTAATCTCGCTTACCATGCATCCTGCCATGGACATACCAGAAAAGCCTGCCATTTTGTCCAGTTTTTGGCATCGTACTTTAGGAAGGATGTGGAGGCTTTAGAGGGGATGTAGAAAAGATTTATGAGGATAATTTTGGGGATGAGGGTGCAGAAATTAAATTACAACAACTATGGCAGACAGCTCTGTCAGCAAGAATGGGAAGTGCTTATGTGCAGACAACGCTTGCTTGTGGTCCACGGTTGCTTATAAAGGGAAGTGACTAATCTAACGTTGTGTCAGTTTCTTAAACACTGTTTCCTAGCCCTGACCATGGCTGACGTATGAACCAAAACACGTACATACCAAAACACTCATACCAAAAACAAGTTATGGTGACATATTACGCAGCTACGTATTATATCAATGATGGATTAGGAGGAGATGGTTTTCTATTGGATAAGAAAAGACAAAAAGCTATCCAATGATTGGTGGACTATGGATGAAAAGTAAGGATTAGAATATTGCTTGACTTTCATTGGTTGAATGTAATGCACAAAACTGCAAGTTATCTGTATGAATCAACAGACAACCGAGCAGTGCATCCCACTGTATATGTGTTCCCTTGTGCACAAGTAATAAAGCTTGAAAGTTTGAGTACTATAAGTGCCATCGCGTTGATTGTACCCAAGTCGATTACAGTGCCATAGTCATGATTGTACCTAAGTTGATGACAAGGGCATGTTCTCCACTATGCTTCCTGAAGTCGATAAAAATCTCCTTCGTTTTGTTAACATTGAGGGAAAGATTATTGTTGCCACCACCAGTTCACTAGATTCTCTATCTCATTCCTGAACTCTGTTTCGTCATTGTTTGAGATCCAACCCCACTATGGTGGTGTCGTCAGCAAACTTGAAAATCGAATTGGAGGATATACATCAATCAAAGATGTATAAGGAGCATAGTAGGGGGCTGAGACCACAGCCTTCTAGAGCACGGGTGTTGAGGATGATTGCGGAGAAGGTGTTGTTGCTTATTCTTACTGATTGTAGTTTGTGAGTTAGGAAGTTCAGAGCCCAATTACAGAGGGAGGTGCCAAGACCCTGGCCACGGAGTTTGGCGATGAATTTCGTGTGAATAATAATGTTGAAGGCAGGGCTGTAGTCAATAAATAGGGGTCTGACATCAGTGTCCTTGTTATCTAAGTGTTCCAGGCTTGAGTCAGGGAAATGGCATCTGCTGTGGATCTATTGTACGGTAGGCAAACTGTAGTGTATCCAGGTCATCTGGGAGACTGGAATTGATACTTGTGACTTATAAATAGACTTAGTCGCAAGAGGGCTAAGAAGAATGGACGGGGAGAAACAGTTCCCTCTTGTAGTGGGGTTGAGAACCAAAGTGCACAGTTTTAGTGTGATTGTCAAAAGAACAGAAGGTGACATGAAGAAAGTTTTATTTTATGCAACAAGCGGCTGGGATCTGGCACGTATTGTCTGAGCTTTCAGAAGACAATGGGATAAGCATCTCAAAATAAAGACTCTGCAGAATGGCAGGGAAGTGAAACTAGCAGAATTGCTCTTGCCATGAGTTAGCACAGATGTGACAGGCTAAATGGCCTCATTCTGAGTGGAATAATTCTACTATTTGCAAAATTAAAAACAAGCTTGAATGATCAAGTGTGGTGATTTCATAGACAACATACCATTTCGAACAAGATGGAGGAGTTTGTATGCACAAATCTTTGAAGTTGATAAGGTTGTTCAAGCAGCATATTGGAATCCTTGGTTTTCTGAATTGCACCATTGAGTACAAAAGTGAAGAAGTCATGCTATACTGTTATAAAACATTGTTAGGTGCAACTTGAGTATTGTGGTCAATCCTGGGCACCACATTTTAGGAAGCTGTTCATAGAATCGTAGAAGTCCTGCAGTGCAGAAGAATACCATTTAGCCCAAAGAGTCTGCACCAATAATAATCCCATCCAGGCCTATTCCCATAACCTCATATATTTACCATTACAAAGGGACAATTCAGCTAGGCCAGTCAACCTAACCCGCACATCTTTGTAATATGCGAGGAAACCGGAACACCTGGAGAAAATCCACGCAGACACAGAATGTGCAAACTCCACACAGCCAGTCACTTGAGGCTGGAATTGAACCTGGGTCCCTTGCGCTCTGAGACAGCAGTGCTAACCACTGTGCCACTCAGAGTAGATGCAGAGCAGATCTACTAGAATAATATCATAGAATCACAGAATTCTGTAGAGCGGAAGGAGGCCATTTTTCCCATAGAGACTGCATCAACCACAATCCCAACCCAGGATCTATACCTGTAACTCCATGTGTTTACCCTAGATAGACCCGAACATGAAGAGACAACTTGAATGGCCAATCCACCTAATCTGCAAGTCTTTCGGACTGTAGGAAGAAACAAGAGCACATGGAGGATGTGACACAGGCACAGGGAGAATGTGCAAACTTGATGCAGACAGTCACCCAAGCCGGGAATTGAACCTGGGTCCCTGGCACTATGTGGCAACAGTGCTAACCTACTGTGCCACCGAGTCGTCCAGATTGGGAGCAAAGGATTGAAAGTTACTAGGAGCGACTTGAGACTGCAGCCGCGGACCTCTGCAGTGGAGAATTTAAAAGATTCTTGAATTTAAAAGCTTTTTGAGCGAAGGTGTTTCTTCCCATTTCAGCCTTAAATGGGTGACCCCATTGCAAAACATTCCTGGACAATACACTGTGGAATGGGTTAGGAAGAAAAGGTACTTTACATTCATTTTTGTGCAATCATGCAGGGTTTAATTAGCAGTCTCACAGCTAAATGTCCTCGAGGTTGGGGGAGGAGTGGGGGAAGTAATTATAATATGCTTGAATTATATATTAAGTTTGAGAGTGATATATTGAAAACAAGAATCTTAATTTCAAACATAGATAATTATATAGATATCAAAAGAGAGCTGGCTAAGGTGGATTGGGTAAATTGACTGAAAGATATGATGGTAATTAAACATTCAAAGGAATGATTCAAACTTTTCCACAGAAATGTTCCATTAAAATACAAAATCTCAGTGAGATGGATCTACCTGTGGCTTGCTTGGAAAATTAAAGTTAGTATTCGATTGAAAGAAGAGGCTTTTGTTGTAAAGAATAGAAACAAAGGGCCATGTAAAGGTTGATTAAAAAGGGAAAAAATAGACAATGGGGATGAACCAGCCAGGAATGTGAAGTCACATTGTAACAGTTTTAAAATTTTATTTAAAAACAGAAGAGTAGCTGAAGTAAATGTTGACCTTTTAAAGGCTGAAACGGGAGAAATTATCATCGGGAGTGAGGAAATCGACAAAAGTTTTGCATCTCTCTTCACCAGTGAAGACTGAAGTTACATGCCAGAAATAGAGAGGAGCCAAGGGGCTAATGAGAATGAGGAAGTTAGAAGTACAGTATGGTGGTGAAATGGTTAGCACAGCTGCCTTGCAACTCCATGGATCCATGTTCATTCTGATCTCAGGTGATTGTCTGTGTGGAGTTTTCACGTTCCACTCATGTCTGCGCGAGTTTTCTTTGGGGTCTGGAGTTTTCTCCCGCAGTCCAAAAAATTTGCAGGTTAGGCGAATAGCCTATGCTAAATTGTCCATTATTGTCTCAAGATGTTTAGGTTGGAATAATTATTGGGCTAAATATGCTGTTACTGGGGTAGGGACTGGGTAAGATGCTCTGTTAGACAATTAGTGCAGTCACAATGAGCTAAATGGCCTCTTCTGTACTGTAGGGATGAGCCATCGAAATTACCCCTTCGTGTCCCAAAATGGGTAGGTTAAATGGATTAACCATGGTAAATATGTGGAGTTATGGAGATAGGGTGGTGAAGAGAGCCTTGGTAAGATACTCTGTCAGAGAGTCAGTTCAGACTTAATGGGCTGAATGACCTCCTTCTGCATGTAGGGATTCTAAAGGTTATTTTTATTCATTCATGGGATATCGGTGTCTCCTGCTGGCCAGCATTAATTGCCTATCCCTAGCTGCCTTTGGAAGATAGTTGAGAGTTAATTGCACTGCTGTGGCTCTAGATCACATATAGGCCAGACCAGGTAAGGATGGCAGATTTCCTTCCCGAAAAGACGTTAGTGAACCAGATGTGTTTTTCTGACAATCAACAATAGTTTCATGGTCACGTAATTCCAGATAGATTATATTGAATTCAAATTCCATCATCTGCCATCATGGGATTCAAACCCAGGTCCCCAGAACATTAATTGAGTTTCTGCATTAATAGTTTAGTGATAGTACCACTAAGCCAAAGTATTGGAGAACATGAGTCACTTCCTGCGTCTGAGAGTACTTGCAGGTCAGCGTAATGCCTTTGGCAGCAGTGCCAAATGGAAGAATTTCTCACCCACTGCCCTTTTCTATTCTGTTACTTTAGTCTCTAATGGCCTGTTATCTTAGTTAATCTCTCTCTTCCTTCCTGACCCACTTATCTTTACTCGAAGCATGATTCTGCTCTACACTTCAAGATTTGTCTTGTAATGCTTTTAAATTTACCTTTTCCTGAATCCTCCCACTCTGAAAGAGTAGTGGATGCAAATTCAATAGTACTGTAAAGGAAAATTGCATTGCACAACTTGATGGACGGGGAAATTATAGGGCTACAGGAAGAGAGCAGGAGTGCAGGACTAATTGGATAGATAATTCTTTCAAAGAGACCACACAAACGCAGTAGGCTGAGTGATTCTGTATGATTCTGCAACTCTTTAGGACAATTGCATATTTATTTTTATCTGCCTTATACTGTTTGTGACTTTCTTTGGCTGTACTCCAGAAGACAGAGGTGAAAAAAGGACAATGGAGAAGAATTCACCAGCAATCAGTGTACTAAGCTTCCAGACAATAGCTTGTAATCATCTTTTTACCAACTTTCCTACCCAATTTCAAGATAACTATACATGTTCTTTATGCCATTCACAGCACTGAACAATTTCCATGCCTCTTGTTAGCTCCCACAAAGTGGTTTAGGCTCATAGATATATCACAGCTTGGTGTGGTTTCTGTTCTGACCAACATTGCAAGAAACTACAAAGGATTGTGAACATAGCCCAATCCATCACACAAATTAGCCTCCAATCCATTGATTCTCTATACTCCCTCTGCCTCAGAAAAGTAGCCAGCATTACTAAGGACCTCACATACCCTGGACATACTCCCTTTTACCTTCTTCCATTCGAAAAAAGATGCAAAAGTCTGGAGTAACACACCCTCTTACCATCAGACTTTTGAATGGACCTACATTATATTAAGCTGGTTTTTCTCAGCAGTCTAACTATGAGTGTAACACTACATTCCGCAACCACCTCCTTTCCTTCTCCCCTATGTGTCAGAGAAACAATGAAACTGGCCCTTCGAGCCTGCTTTGTCATTCAATTTGATCATGGCTGATCATTAAATTCAATAACCTTATCCCACCTTCCCCCCATATCCCTTGATCTCTTTAGCCCCAAGAGCTATATCTAATTTGTTCTCGAAATTAGACTCTGTTTTGGTCTCAACTACATTCTGTGGTAGTGAATTCCACACATTCACCACCCTCTGGGTGAGAAATTTCTCCTCACCTCAATTTTAAAAGGTCTTATCCTCAAATTATGACTCTTAGTTCTGGATTCCCCCCCCCCCCCATTGGAAACATCCTTTTTGAATCTACTTGGTCTAACCCTATTAGAATTTTAGAAGTTTCTATGAGATCCCCTCTCACTGTCCTAAACTCTAGTGAATATAATACTAATTGACTTAATCTCTCCTCATATGACAGACCTGCCATTTCAGGAATCAGCCTGGTAAACCTTCGCTTTACTCACTCTATAGCAAGGACATCCTTCCTCAGATAAGGACACCAAAGCTGCACACAATACTCCAGGTGTGGCCTCACCAATAACCTATACAATTACAGTAAAACATTCCATTACCTATACACAAATCCTCTTGCTATGAAAGTCAACATGCCATTTGTCTTTATTGCCTGCTGTACCTGCACACTTACTTTCAGTGACTGATGCACAAGGAGTGCAAGGCCTCGTTGTGTCTCCACATCTCTCAATTTACACCCATTCAAGTAATAATCTGTCTTCCTGTTATTGCTACCAAAGTGGATAACCCTCACATTTATCCACATTATACTGCATCTGCCAAGCACATGCGCACACCCTCAGCCTTTCCAAACTTCTCTGAAGCCTCCCCACAGCTCAACCTCCCACTCAACTTTGTGTCGTCTGCAAATTTAGGGATAATGCATTCAATTCCCTCTTCCAAATAATTAATAAATAAAGACAATGTTACTGACTTTCTATTTGAATATGTATCACAGTATCATCAGTGTAGAGTCCTCTGAAAAAGACCTATTGTATTTTTGTCTTTGCTGCCAATCTGGATAATCAGAGCTCCATAAAACTCTCTCTCTCTGCTAAAAATTAGAAAAGACAAGAATTATCATTTCAGATGTCCATCAAAGTTTTGATAAGCCAATTAAGTGGATCTTCTGTGATCAATGAAAGTTTACATTGATCAATCCTCCTGAAGAACATAAATTTTAAATGAGTCCTTGAACAGCTCAAAACTTATTCATCATATTTACACCAAGGAGGCACTCATTATGAGCATGAGGAATTTGCACAGCACATTCTGCAATTCCGGGTAAATTAGTTATGCACAAACCTGACTCATTACCTAGTGTTTCCAATCAGTTATGTATGCAGTGAGTATTACCAGTTGGAAATTGGGGCATCATGTTGAGCATGCACATCATACGTGTTACAACATAGAAACCCTACAATGCAGAAGGAGGCCATTCGGCCCATCAAGTCTGCACCAACAACAGTCCCACCCATTTATCCCACTAATCCTTTTAACCTACATATCCCAGGATACTATGGACAATTTAGCATGGCCAATAAACCTAACCTGCACATCTTTGGACTGTGGGAGGAAGTTGGAGCACCCAAAGGAAACCCACACAGATATAGGGAGAAAGATTGTGACAATTTCTGGGTGCAGGGAGCTTCCACCTAGACAACTCAATTTGAATATTTTAAGTTCCCATGATACAATTTAACAGTTCCCAAGCATTTTGCTTCCTTAATGAAAATCCACTTGCTACCCGTTATAAAATTGAGACGTCAATCCAGGTGGGGGTTAATTTGAAGAACTGAAAGAAAATTGTTCCTCAAATTTTTAAGTATGCAGCAACTGTATTTCCTACAATTTATTTTTGTTTAACTGCCATTGTTGAAATAATCAAGATGCTTTATGTCAATTCCTCCTGTTGGGAGAGAGGTGGGAGGTGTGGACTTATAGGCAAAACATAAACTGAGGCGGGGGGGGGGTGGTGGTGAATAGATAGGGCCTGAGTTGAGGGGCGACAGTGATTTCTTCTGGAAAAAGTCCAGGAATGACAGAATTTAGGAAAAAGTTAACAGCGACATCTTAGAAAAGCTGCAAATTGATTTGCTGGGGAGAACTGTTGTATGGACACTGAATCTAAACAATTGGGAGCTTAACAAAACTTTAAAAATATTAACTATTAATAACAAAGAACAAATGAGTAACTGATGAGTCTTATCTTCTGTTTGTAAATAAGGTTTATTATCAATTGTAAGATGTATTAGTTGGACTTACAAGAACATAAGAAATAGGAGCAGGACTAGGCCATCTAGCCCATCGTGCCTGCCCGCCCCATTCAATAAGATCATGGCTGATCTGAAGTGGATTAGTTCCACTTTCCCGCTTTTCCCCCATAACCCTTAATTCCCTTGTCTATCAGAAACCTATCTACCTGTGACTTAAATATATTCAGCAAGGTAGCCTCCACCACTTCAACAGGCAGAGAATTCTAAAAATTCACCACCCTCTGAGTGAAGAAGTCTCTCCTCAACTCTGATCTAAACCGTCCCACCCCCTTATTTTGAGGCTGTGCCCTCGATTCCTGCTATTCTTTTTAAGCAGGAAGAATCTCTCTACCTCTACCCTATCCATCTCCTTCATTATCTTATACGTCTATAAGATCCCCTCTCAGCTTTCTAAACTCCAACGAGTACAAACCTAATCTACTTAATCTCACCTCATAGGTTAACCCCCACATCTCTGGTATCAGCCTTGTGAATCTTCTCTGCACTCCCTCCAAGGCCAATATATGTTTCCACAATTGCGGTGACCAAAACTGCACACAATACTCCAGCTGCGGCCTCACCAGCACCCTGTACAACAAGACCTCCCTACTTTTATATTCTATTCCCCTAGCTATGAAGGCCAACATTTCATTTGCCTTCGGCATTAATAATGTTTGTTCATAACAGCGAGATTTATTGATGAAGTTTTATTGTACTCTGAAGGTTAATTACAAATAGTAAGATTTATTAATTAATAAATAGAGGAATAACAGGGCTATTTGAATCTCTAGGATACACATCCTGCACTGAGTGTGGGAACTGCAGAAAGCTTCCTACGTCCTAGATAACAATTTGTGCACAAAATGTCATCAGTTGCAAAACCTTGAACTCCAGATTTTAGAAGTTGAGCAATAACTGGCACCACTGTATTTATCTGTGAGGTTGAGGGCTTCTTGGATAGCAGAATTAAAGCTCTAGACCATCCCCAATGGCTCAAGACTGTGTACCAAGACAGAGAATGGCTGATAGCAAAACTATCAAAAAGGAATAGGCAAGTAGTACAATGTGAATACATTCCACTCTCCAAACAGTGTTCAGTTCTGAATACAGAGGAGTTCATCATAGAAGTGTATGCCAGCTGTACAAGTAAATACAAGGAAGAGCAGTCATAATAGTTGGTTCAGCAATGGGGGAAATAGATAGGTGTTTACATTTAGCCATGTTATATGGATTTTTCATGTAATTGTCCACTCACTCAACTTACCTACACCATCTTGAAGCCTCTTAATGTCCTCCTTACCACTCAACTCCCCACCAAGTTTCATGCCATCAGCAAGCATGGAAATAATACTTTTTGTTCCCTCATCCAAATCATTGATATATATTGTGAGTAGGTGGAGCCCAGGCACTGATTCATGCAGGATGCAACTAGTAACCACGCCCCCATTTCAAAAAGATGCATTTATTCCTACTGTTTCCTGTCTGCTAACCAATTCTCAATCCAGGCTAATATATTGCCTCCAATCCCTGGGGCTCCAATTTTGCACACTGATCTCTTATGTAAAGCTTTATCAAAAAAATTGATGAAAATCCAAATACACCATATCCACTGGTTCACCCTTATCTACCCTCAAAAACACTTCAAATAAAATATAATTTACTTTTTATAACTCCATGTTTGTCTAATCTCATTGATATTTTAAGTGTTCTGCTATTGCCTCCTCCATCATGGACAATAGCATTTTCCCTACTACTGAAGTCAAGCTAATCAGTTTGTAACTCCTTGTTTTCCCATTCCCTCCTTCTTTAAATATGTGTTATATTTGCCATCCTTCTATCTGCTGGAACTGTTCTGGCATATACAAAATTTTGGAAGATAACAATCAACACATCTACTATTTCTATGATCACCACCTTCAGTATCCTGAGATGTACACTCTCAGATGGTGGGATGGGGGAAGAGAGATGGGGACCGGGGAGAGAGATTGGGATCAGAGCCGAGTGGGATACGGGGAGGGAGTGCGGTGATGAAGGTTGCTAATGTTCCCTGCATGCTTCGCAACATTTTGCACTGCAAAGAAACAACCCCATGATTGATCGGTATGAGAAAAATGAGAGTTTTAGTACTTCCTCTTTGTTATATCTTAGTCACAAACTTGAAAAAGGAGCTTATATCTGTATGACTAACTTGTTTGAATTGGAGACCGTATGTCAAACATCAATAATGTGTACGCAAGAACAGAACTGGCACAGATCAGCTGGTGGGGGTATTCGCAGACATCTTCAACCTCTTTTTACAACAATCTAAGGTCCCTGTCTGCTTCAAGAATATGACAATTCTCCCGGTACCAGAGAAAGCATGCTTTAATGACGGTCGTCCAATGGCTCGGACATCCCTTATAAAGTCTTTCAAAAGACTAGTGATGGCACAAATCAATTCTGGCCTCCCAGATTGGCTGGATGTGATACTGCCTACGGCTGCAACAGGTCCACAGCAGATACCATCTCCCTGCCCCTGCACTCAATCCTAGAACACCTAGATACCGAAGACACCTATGTCAGACTCCTATTTATTGACTACAGTTCAGCCTTCAATGCCATTTTTCCTTCAAAGCTCATCTCCAAACTCTGTGGCCTGGGCCTCAACCTCAGCTCCTCTCTCTGCGACTGGCCCCTAGATTTCCTAACCCACAAACTACAATCATAGAACAATACAGCACAAACAGGCCCTTCAGCCCACGAGTTGCGCCGATTACATCTACCAATCCACAGACCTATCTATAACCCCCTATCCTATTCTTTTCCATATACTCATCAGAAGTCTTTTAAAAGACCCCAGTGAGTTTGCCTCAACAACCTCCGACAGCAATCGGTTCCATTCACTCACCACCCTCTGAGTGAGGGCAATCAATAAGAATAGACAACAACATCTCCTCCACTGTCATTCTCAACACTGGTGTCCCACAAGGCTGTTTCCTCAGCCCCTTACTATGTGTGGACGTTCCGCTCTAACTTGATTTTGAAGTTTGCTGATGACACCATCGTAGTGGGTCAGATCTTAAACAATGATGAGGTGGAATACAAGAAAGAGATAGAGAATGTGATGAACTGATGCGACAACAATAATCTCTCCCTCAATGTCAACAGAATGAAGAAGATTGTCGTTGACTTCAGGAAGCATTGTGGAGGACATGCCCCTGTCTACATCAATGGGGATGAAGTGGAAATGGTTCAGAGCTTCAGCTTTCTAGGTGTCTAGATCACCAACAACCTGTGCTTGTCCCCCTGTGCCAACACTATAGTTAAGAAAGCCCACCAATGCCTCTACTTTCTCAAGAGGTTAAGGAACATTGGCATGTCCACCATGACTCCAAAGTTTACAAATGCAGCATAGAAAGCATTCTTTCTGGTTAAATCACAGCTTATACAGCTCTTGCTCTGACTAAGACTGCAAGAGTCTTGCAGTCTTAAGGTGACTAAAGGTCATGAACGAAGCCCAGTTCATCACTCAATGCAACTTCTCATCCAGTGACTCTGTCTACACTTCTTGCTGCCTCAGAAAAGCAGCCAACATAATCAACAACCCCACGCATCCTGGACATTCTCTTTTCCACCTTCTTCCATTGGGAAAAAGATAGAAAAGTCTGAGGTCGTGTACCAGCCGACTCTTGAATGGGACCTACCTTATATTATGTTGATCTTTCTCGACACTCCAGTGATGACTGTAACATTACATTCTGCACTCTCTCCTTTCCCTTCTCTATGTATGGTATGCTTTGTCTGTAAATTGTGCAATGAAATATACTTTTCACTGCATATGAATACATAAGACAATAAATCAAATTTAGTCGAGTAAAGGAGGTGTGAGGGTTTGCAATGGTAATGATCGGAGAGTCAGGAAAACTTGAACATGGATTTACATAAAACAAATAAAATAATGAGTTTAACGTTAGCAGTTGTATTTCAAAAGGAACATATACAATTGGAAGATTGTAAACAGATGAAGCAGAATAATGTAATTTTACTTTTAAAATATAGTAGTCATAAATTACCATAAGATGTACATATAGTGAAAAAAGTTTGATCAATTCTGCTAAACGGCAAGAACAGATTTAAGGAAACATTGAAGTCTGTGTTGGGGTGGCGGCAGTGAGATCTTGATTAAGACAGTGAATGTGAGTTGAATTCACATCTGTAAACAACAGTTTGCTGCCACCCTCAGGGGTTTCCCTAAGAGCAGCAGTGCATTATATGGTAATGTAAATGGAATTTGCCTTTGAGTAAAAATCTATGAGGATTGTTGCCATTTGAAAAGGATTATGCTCTGAGTTTGTTTAAGCCAAAATCTTTTTGGAAATACACCTTTATTGTGTAAAGGTGATCATTTGTTTTAAGAATGCTTTCCTTTTATTTCTTTGTAGGCAGCACAGTGGCACAATGATTCACGCTACTGCCTCACAACACCAGGGACCCAGCTTCGATTCGTGGCTTGGGTCACTGTCTGTGTGGAGTTTTCACATTGTCCCTGTGTCTGCCTGGGTTCTCCCTGGATGTTTTGGTTTCCTCCCACATTCCAAAGGTGTGCCAATCAGATGGATTGGCCATGCGTAATTGCCCCTTCAAGTCAGGGGGACCAGCTAAGATAGACCCATGAGGTTTTGGGGATTGGGTCCAGATGGGATTGTGGTCAGTATAAACTGGATGGGCTGAATGGCCTCCTTCTGCATTGTAGGATTCTATGGTGCTTAAATGCTTAACTGTATTGTATAAAATAATCACAGCTGGCCTGTGAGTTACTTATCTGTTTTTCAAAAAACTCCTCATCATACAATCACCAGATCATTGTGGCACTTAATTGAAGATTTCCTTCAGGAGTTGGACAGCCTGGCACTTAACCATCTGCCATGCCAAAATACCAGCTTCCATCCTTGTATTTCCTCACTCATTAATCCCTTCCTACCATGGGCATCCATTCTCTTCCCCTTTCATCTACTTGTGCACATTTAATCCTGTTTCATGCCGCATCTGGAGGCTAATGAACTAGAATGGTGCTAAGGTATGTTGGCAGGAATGGCTACCCTCGTCAGAATTCCCTGCTATAATGTATATAAGTCTGCAGTTATACTGACAGTGTTGTGGAAAAGATAGATGTTCCTGCATTGGTACATTTACCTTGCAGAAGATTTGGTGGCGGGAGAAAAAATGTCAATCTATAGTGATTTTAGGTATCTTGGGTTCATGTCACACTATATCTAACCCTCACAACTTGCCTGGACTTAGAAAATCTCACTAACTTTCCTGTCTGGAAACAATACACAATTTTTAACCTGTGCTTAATGCTCTCTCTACTCACATTGTCTGTACCTTGAAGACGTGATTAGCTGTAAAATCTCACATTCCAATCATTATTCATGTAAATTGAGTTGTGTCTTTATATGCCCTGTTTGTGGATCAGAACTCGCACCCACTTGACAAAGGAACAGCCAGTTCCAAAAGCAAGTGGTGTTTGCTACAAACAAACCTCTTGGACTTTCACTTGGTGTTGTGAGACTTCTTCCTATGTTTACCCCAGTCCAACAATTTTAGCCAACTCCAGTATAAGACACTGACAGTCAGCATATATTAGAACATAACAGTGCAGAACAGGCCCTTCGGCCTTCGATGTTGCGCCGACCAATTAGGAAAAAGCAATGACCCTCTAACCTAAACCATTCCCTTTTCGTCCATAAACTTATCTACTAACCTCTTAAACGCCACCAAACTTGGCGCATCTACAACTGCAGCAGGCAGGGCATTCCATACCCTTACCACCCTCTGGGTAAAGAAATATTAGAATAACAGTATGTTATAAAACTGGGACAAATTGTTCTGTCAAGTGTATCTTGATTTTTTTTCCTCTATGAACTATCTAATTGTTTCATTGTTAGAATCATAAAATGGTTGCAGCACAGAACGAGGACATTTGGCCTCTCATATTTGTGCTGTCTCTTTCTGAAAGTTGGTGCATTTACCTCCCCCACCCCCACTGTCGAATCCTACAAATTTTCTTCCTTCAAAATGCTCATCAAACTCCTTTTGGACAGTCACAATTGAATTTCCCTCCACTACCAATGCACAGGAGCAGCAATGAACAGCATCTACAAGATGCACTGCAGCAACTCAGCAAGGCTTCTTCCAAAGATGTGACCTCTACTACCTGGAAGGACAAGAGCAGCACATACATGTGAACACTACCACTTGCAAGTTTCCCTCCAAGCCACTCACCACTCTGATTTGGAAATATACCATTATTCCTTTGGGTTGAAGTCCTGGAGCTTTCTCCCTAGGACATCATGAGTGTGCATAGAAACATAGGAGTGGGAGTAGGCAGTTCAGCCTTTTGAGTCCACTCCAGCATTTAACATGACCATGGCTGACCTTACCATGGTCTTAACCCCAATTTCCTGCCTTAACCGTACACGTCAGGGATAGCAGCAGTTCATGAAGGCAGCTCACCCAACACCATGACCACTAAGGCTGACAGGTGATCTTGTCGAGATCTATAAAATGATGAGGGACATAAATCAGCTAGATAGTCAATGTTTTTTCCCCAAAGGTAGGGGAGTCTAAAACTAGAGGACATAGGTTTAAGGCGAAAGAGGAGAGATACAAATATGTCCAGAGGAACAACATTTTCACACGGAGGATAGTGAGTGTTCGGACGAGCTGCCAAAGGCAATAGTAGAGGCGGCTACAATTTTGTCTTTTAAAAAAACATTTAGACAGTTACATGGGAAAGATGGGTAAAGAGGGCTATGGGCCAAATGCGGGCAATTAGGATTAGCTTAGAGGTTTGAAAAAAAGGGCGGCTTGGACAAATTGGCCTGTTTCCGTGCTGTAAACCTCTATGACTTGATGACCATCACCTTCTCGAGGGCAATTGGGGATGGGCAACAAATGCTGATCCAGCTAGTGATGCCCCACGCTCTGTGAATATTTAAAAGAACACCGCATCCTTGGGCAAGTGCATCCCAGACTGTCTTCTGCTTGTCCCTACACCCACTGATATTTATGCAGCATGAGTTACTCCCTTTACTCTCCCCAAATATAACCTGCAATATTCACGGCATCTCTTATAATTCAGACTAGTTGCTTGGTACGCAGTGTCTTTTCTGAACCTCTTATGGATTTTATGGAAATTACCACAATCAGCATGCGTAAAATGCTATCTGCATCGGGAAAAAGAAACAAAAACTGAAAGGATAGAAAAAGAAATGAGTCAATATGGTCTGTAAGAATTTGATTAACATTATCATTCATCATTGAACTAAGTATTTTGCAGAGGATTCTGCAGCAGCAAGGTTTGTTTTGTTCTTTGGGAGTATTTTGCATTGACATGTGGGTAACAATATTAAAATGGTTCTTCAAAATTGGAAAATAGCAACCAACGTATTCTTGAAATTCTTGTAGTTAGGTTACAGCTCAAGTTTCTGCTGAATTAATTTGCCTGATGACAAACTGATTATCTTCCATGAACTGGTGCAATTGGTCAACAAAATTGAATGTTACTTTTTCTATTTTCTTTCATTAGAAAGTATTCCTTGACTTAATCAAGAGTTGTAACTCTTGCCATTGCATTGATGTGGTTGAAGAGGTATTTATTACCAAAAAATAAGCATTTATAAGTAAAATGTCCAGTTCTTCACTTGTGAATAACTCAATGTAAAATTACTAAAAATAAAAGGAAAAAGGACTACACATCTTTGGAGATTAAGGGACAATTTACTACGGCCAATCCACCTAACTTATACATCTTTGATCACTAAGGGACAATTTAAATAGCCAACACACCTAAGCTGCACAGGAAGCAGAATCCATCCCTCAGGAGGGAGACTCATTCCTCTCCACCACCCCTCCCACAGGAGGCAGATATCCCCTAAGCCCACCTCGTTCCAGTCCCTACTGTATGCCAGTGCACAGTGGCAATGGGATACCCCAGTCCTGCCCCTTTGGCACTGCCCCCTAGACCAGTATCTGATGCCCAGTGAGCAGTGCCAAGGTGTCCCCCTGGGCTTGGGCACTTTGCCCCTTGGTCAGTGCCAGGGCGCCCATGCCCAGGGGACACCACCTCCCCCACGCCCCCACTGCCCGACCTCCCCAAAAGTGGGCAGCTACCCTAAACACTGCCAGAATGAAATTGTACTGGCAAAGCGAGAGATGTTTTTGAAGTTCTGGGCCTGATAATCATAGTAAAGTCTGGCAACACCAATTTTAAATCCAACCGATTTATTTCATAGTAAATCTGCGAGCTTTCGGCCTTTGTGGCCTTCGTAGGCAAAGGCCACAAAGGCCGAAAGCTCACAGATTTACTATCAAATAAATCGGTTGGATTTAAAATTGGTGTTGCCAGACTTTACTGAGTTTACCCCGGTCCAATGCCAGCATCTCTACATCCTGATAATCATATTCAGGTATCCTTTAAATAAGATTAAAATTACTTACCTGCTGGTCCCGCTGGTTTCCAGTATGGTTCTGACCGTGCCAGGTATCCATCGCCGGAAAATGCACGTGTCGGTAATGCATGCGCGAATCTCATAAATCAGCACACGCACGATTCTTCCAGCCTGACCCACCAAAAAATTAGCAGGAGAATCATGGTTGATGTCTCTTAAAAGAATATTCTCAACCCCCACGTCAATCTAATAAACCTTTGTTGCGATCCCACTAAGGAAAGTATACCCTCTTTTAGGTATGGAGACCAAAACTGCACACAGTGATCCAGGTGTGGTCTCACCAACCAATGCTTTGTCCTATTGTAGCAAACCTGGATTACTTTTGCACCGCACTCCCCTTACAATAAAGACCATTTGCCTTCCTCATTGCTTGCTGTAGCTGACTGTTAGCTTTCTGTGCTTCGTGTATAAGGACACTCCAAATCCCTCTGAACACAGTTAATAGTTTCACACCATTTTTTAAAAAATCTGCTCTTCTATTCTTCCTGCAGAAATGAATTGCCTTACATCTTCCCATATTATTCTCCATCAGCCGCCTTCTTGCCCACGTGCTTTACTTATTCATGTCCCTTTTCAGACTTCTTTCATCCTCCTTACAGATTACTTTCCCACCTAGCTTTGTATTGTTAGAAAGCCTCGCTATATTACATTCAGTGCCTTAATCTAAGCAATTATTATAACTGATAAATAGTTGAGGCTCCAGCACTAATCCTTGCAGTACTCCACTAGTTACAGCTTGCCAACCTGAAAATAATCCATTTATTCCTACTCTTTGCTGTTAATCAATTCTTAGTTCATGTTAACACGTTACCCCTAAACCCATGAGCCCTGATTTTGTATAATAACCTCTCATGCAGCATCAAATGTATTTTGGAAATCTATTATATTACATCCAGTAATCCCTCTTTATCCATTCTGCTGGTTCCATTCTCCAAACACTAAGCTTTGTCAGTATGATCTCCCTTTCAGAAAATTGCCCTGACTGTGTCTAATCGTATTATGATTTTCTCAGTGCACTGTTAAGGCTACTTTTTGGATTCGAGCATTTTCTTGACCGCTGATGCCAGCTTAACTTTTAGAATCATAAAATCCCTACTGTGCAGAAGGAGGCCATTCAGCCCGTCGAGCCTGCACCAACACCCTGACAACAATACCACGACTTATCCCCCTAAATAAATGCGATTACCCTACTAATCCCCTCCCCTCAATGCTAAGGAGCAATTTAGCACGGCAAATCCACCTAACCCGCACATCTTTGGACTGTGGGCGAAAACCGGAACATCCAGATGAAACCCACACAGACATGAGAAGAATGTGCAAACTTTACGCAGACGTTCACTTGAGGCTGGAATTGAACCCAGGTCCCTGGTGCTGAGAGGCAGCAGTGCTAACCACTGTGCCACTGTGCAGGTGCAATAAAAAATCAGGACTGGAAATGACCTCTATTGCAAAGGGATTGGGGTACAGTCCCAGGATAAGGAGCTAACCACTGTGCCACCATTTGCTACCTTCCAAATCATCGGGACCATTTCAGAATTTAGGGAACTTTGAAAGATCGGAATCAATGTAAGAACATATAAAATAGGAGCAGGAGTAGGCCATCTAGCCCTTTGAGCCTGCCCTGCCATTCAATAAGATCATGGCTGATCTGAAGTGAATCAGTTCCACTTTCCCGCTTTCTCCCCATAACCCTTAATTCCCTTGTCTGTCAGAAATCTACCTACCCATGACTTAATTATATTCAACAAGGTAGCCTCCACCACTTCAATGGGCAGAGGATTCCAGAGATTCACCACCCTTTGAGTGAAGAAGTTCCTCCTCAACTCCGTTCTAAACTGCCTCCCACCTTATTTTGAGGCTGTGCCCTTTAGTTCTGCTATCCTTTCTAAGCTGGAAGAATCTCTCTAACTCTGCCCTATCGCGCCACTTTATTATCTTGTAAGTCCCTATAAGATCCCCCCTCAGCCTTCTAAATTCTAACGAGTACAGACCCAGTCTATTCAATCTCCCTTCAAAGGCTAACCCTCTCATCTCTGGTATCAGCCTGGTGAACCTTCTCTGTACTCCTTCCAAGGCTAATATGTCCTTTCGCAAATACGGGGACCAAAACTGAACACAGTATTTCAGTTGTGATCCAATGTGTCTGCAGGTATCTCTTTTAGAACTCTTTCAGCATGTTGGCATCAGGTTCAGAGATTTATCAGTTAGGTAGCAATGGCCCAATGGTATTATCACTACACTATTAATCCAGAAACTCAGCTAATGATCTGGGGACCCGGGTTTGAATCCTGCCATGACAGATAGTGGAATTTGAATTCAATTAAAGATGTCTGGAATTAAGAATCTACTGAAGACCATGAAATCATTGTCAATTGTTGGACAAACTCTGTCTTTAGGGAAGGAAATTTGTCATTCTTATCTGGTCTTGCCTACATGTGACTCCAGAACCATAGCAATGTGGTTGACTCTCAACTGCTCTTCAGGGACAATTAGGGATCGACAATAAATGCGGGTAAGCTAGCGATGCCTGTGTGCCACGAATGAATTAAAAAAAAATTCTCCAGTACTTTTCCTTTACCGTTGGAGAGTAGATATTAATGGGTCCTATTCTGCTTGGCAGCTGGTGACTAGTGAAGTGCCCCAGGGATCGGTGCTGGGGCCTCAACTGTTTACCATTTACATAGATTATCTGGAGGAAGGGGCTGAGTGCAGGGTGACGAAATTTGTTGATGACACGAAGATGAGTGGAAAAGCAAGTTGTGTGGAGGGTGTGGAAAGCCTGCAGAGGGATCTGGATAGGTTGAGTGAGTGGGTGAGGACTTGGCAGATGGAGTATAATGTTAGCAAGTGTGAGGTTATCCACTTTGGTAGGAATAACGGTAGGAAAGACTACTATATAAATGGCGAAAAGCTGCAGCATGCGATAGTGCAGAGGAACCTGAGGGTCCTTGTGCACGAATCACAAAAACACAGTCTGCAGGTGCAGCAGGTGATCAAGAAGATGAATGCAATGTTGGCCTTTATAGCTAGGGGGATAGAATATAAAAGTAGGGAGGTTCTGTTGCAGCTGTATAGGGTACTGGTGAGGCCGCAGCTGGAGTACTGTGTGCAGTTTTGGTTGCCACATTTGAGGAAGGATATATTGGCCTTGGAGGGGGTGCAGAGCAGGTTCATTAGGCTGATACCGAAGATGAGGGCACTGGATTATGAGGAGAGACTAAATAGGTTAGGTTTGTACTCTTTGGAGTTTAGAAAGCTGAGAGTGGATTTTATAGAGACGTATAAGATAATGAAGGGGATGGATGGGATAGAGGTTGAGAGACTCTTCCCACTTAACAGATAGCAGGACTAGAGGGCACAGACTTAAGATTAGGGGGGAGCCATTCAGATGAGAGTTGAGGAGGAATTTCTTCATGCAAAGAGTGGTGAATCTTTGAAATTCTCTGACTATTGAAGTGGTGGAGGCTTCCTCGCTGAATATCTTTAAGTCGAGTGGATAGGTTTTTGATTGACAAGGGAATTAGGGGTTATGGGGAGAAAGCAGGAAAGTGGTACTGAACCACTGCAGATCAGCCATGATCTTATTGAATGGCAGGGCAGGCTCGAGGGGCTGGATGGCCTATTCTTACTCTGCATTCCTGACAGTTACCAAACATTTGGTTCGCCACCATTTTCTGTGTGTTCTACCATAAAGACGACACAACATATTTCTTTCATCTCTTTGTGTCCTGTTATCATTTCTTCTCCTTCAGTTTCTCTGGGATTCAACTGTAGAGCGGTAGAACAGAGCTGACATCTCAAATCTGGATGACTCCTTGTCAGAACGATCCAGACTTGAAACATTAGTTCTCTTCCACAGTTGCTGTCGGAACTGTTTGGGTTTCAGGTTTCAGCATCCACAGTAATTTGCTTTTATCTACGGGATTCATGTTTACTTTTTCCATTCTCCTCATTTTTAAACACTTGCAGAAACTTGAGTTTCTTTATGAGTAAATCTAAAAACAGAACACTTTTTGTTTAGGAGTTCATCAACCTTTAGTGTGGGAAGTCTAATTTTGTTGTTTGTCTGCATTGATAATCATGTGATTTTTGTGAGGACCATGTCAAAAAAAAACACTTATTTCTGGTACCCTATATTTAGTATTGATTTTCTCACCATGTTATTTACTTTAGACAATAGCTAGCTTATTCTTAGGCAATTGTAGTGTAAGTTATGCAAGGTACAGAATAATAGAATCACTAAAGCACAGAAGGAGCCCATCAAGCCTGCACCAACAACAGTCCCACCCTATTTCTGTAACCTCATACATTTACCCTGTCAATCCCCCAAAACTAGTGTCATCATCTGAAATCCAAAATGCAGTGAACCCTGAAGTTTTCAGATAAAGGATGCTCGACTTGTAGTTTAGTCCTATATTCCATTTTCTCCCTTTTTTTAAGATCAACTTTTAGTCACCTTTTGGTATCTAAAACTCTTCTAGTCCTCAGGCTTACTACTTGTCAATGTTACAAATGTTCTTAAATCTAACATGATCCTTGATCTTTATCAGTGGAGGGTTTTTTTTGAGGGAATGTAGATTGACTGAGAATTGTGAAATATTTTCTTAAATATTTGCTTTTGCTCCATTTCCCATCGTACTTTTAATCTAATTTTCCAACTCAGATCAACCAATTTGTCCCTTAAACCTATGCAGTTGGCTTTAAGTTTAATAGAATCTGCAAGATGCATTGCAGCAATTCACCGAAGCTCCTTTAACAGTACCTTCCAAACTCATCTAGAAGGACATGGGAAGCAGATACCTGGGAACACCACCAACCAGAAATTCCCCTCCAAGCCACGCACTGGCAGAGTGTTACTGTAGTTGCACTGCTGCTTCACAGTGCCAGGGACCCAGGTTTGATTCCCGGCTTGGGTCTCTGTCTGTGTAGAGTCTGCACTCCCCCTGCATCTATATGGGTTTCCTCCAGGTGCTCCTGTTGCCTCTGAAAGACATGCTGGTTAGGTGCAATTGGCTATGCTAAATTCTCCCTCAGTGTACCCGAGCAGGCACTGGAATTGCGACTAGGGGATCTTCACAGTAACGTCATTGAAGTGTTAATCTGACACCAATAAACTTTAAAACGTCTTGATTACTATTCTCTCCTGCAGGACATCTACTTTTTGGGAGGCCTTTAAACTACTCCTACATCTTCTGACACATCATATTTCTTATCTCCATCCATACTCATTCTGCTTCCTGCTCCTCTGTGCCAATTTCCTGACTTATAACTGTCCTTATACTTATTCGGACAACACTCCTTCCTTTTTCCATCTTCTGTCATCTTGAAATGTCAAGTACTCTGGAATATTTTGGTCACCATCAGCCATTAGCTCTACAATGAAGTGAAGCTCAGTTCATAGATGCTGTCAGACCTGCAGAGATTTCCAGGCATTTTCTGTTTTTGGTTCAGATTCCAGTTTACGCAGCATTTTGCTTTTATCGTTTATCTTTATTTGTTCCATTAATTTGTCTATCTTGTTATGAATGCTTTGTACATCAAGTTGCTCTTAACTTTTCACTTTTTACCATCTGCCCTTGCTTTGACCTTATTCACTGACGCATCAATGCCATTAATCTTTTTTGTCCCTTCCCGTCACACTTTGCTTATCTTCACACAAATCGTTGCATATCATTGAATTTTTCTCCTTAGATTTATGCATTTCCCTCCCGTGGCATCCTTTCCTCCACATTTCAGTCCAATGCTGGTGAAGATGCACTTTCACAGTCTTTAGTAGTGAGCACAAAAAGGATTTATTATCAAGAAATGTACAGCACCTGCATGGCTGCAGCTAACTCCAAAGTATCACCTGTCTAAGAGGGCTCCATTCTCTGGGGGTGATTCCCAAATCTGAGTCCCAATTGGTCCCCCAGGCCAGGTGACCCTTAATCCGCTGTGTTGCCCTTAAGGAACAACCACCACAAAGTTCAATTCTGTGGTATTTTTAATCCCCTAACTCTTTGCACTAGTTTCACCATTTGGTTCTTAGTTCTTCAAGGCTGCTCTAACATTCAATAAGACTTTATGCCTCAACTCCACCATCCCAAGCTATCACCATATCACTTAGTTTCCTTAGTATCCAAACTACTCAATGGTCACATGTATCAAGGGTTAACTATAGCATTTGGTCATATTAAGTCCAAGTGTAGACCGGTCCAGAACAGGCAGATGTACACCAACAGACTCAAGAGCAGCTTCTTCCTTTCTGCCATCAGACTTTTGATGGACTTACCATATATTAAGCTGATCTTTCTCTTCATCCTACCTGTAACTGTAACACTACATTCTGCACCCTCTCCTTTTCTTCTCCTCTATATACTCAATGAACGGTAGGTTTTATCTGCATAGCTCACAAGAAACAATATTTGCACTGTATCCCAATATGACTGACAATAATGAATCAAATGTCTTGCAAAACAACACACTTTATCCACCTAGATGTCAAAAAATCAGGCATGGAAAATTGTGGATCTGACGGGATCTTCTGTCAGTTAAAATTAATAAATGAAAATTTCTGCTAAGCTTTTTGACGTTCAGACCCAAATTCCTCACCAGCGTCGGTGTTTCAGAAACTTCACACCTAGAAGTGCAAATTAATAAAGCTCATCCTATTGTATAGAGCAAGTGGATATCAATTACTCTGAGCCTTTTGCCTAGTACTTTATGATGAGAGATTGTGAAACAAGTATGATAATGTTTCAAGTGAATATGTTCCAGTCTTGTGATAACCTTCAGGACTTGCATGGGCAATCATTGATTGACCTCCCTGTAGTACTTATTGAATATGAGCTGCCTGGGGATTGATAATTAACCAACCAACTGGAGCTCATGTACCGAGCCCTGTATAAAACAGGCCTCTGAGTGGGTCCATTATCCCAGTTGGTCCCTGTTGTGTTTGTTACAGGCTTGTGGTTTTTGCTTTACTTTATTTTCATAGATAGAATCCTACAATGCAGAATGAGACCATTTGAACCATTGAAGCTGCACCAACCACAATCCTTCCCAGGCCCTATCCCCATAGCCCCATTCATTTACCCTAGCTGGTCCACCTGGCACTAAGGGGTAATTTAGCATGGCCGATCCATCTAACCTGTACACCTTTGGACTGTGGGAGGAAACCTGAGCACCTGGAGGAAACCCATGCAGACACGGGGAGAATGTGCAAACTCCACACAGACAGTGATCCAACCTGGGAATCAAACCTGAGTTCCTGTCACTGTGAGGCAGTGATACTTGCCACCATGCCTTCGTTTTGTGCAATAAAACACTGTTCCTTTATAGCCGACTCCTGGATTATTATAGGTCTGATTTCCAATTTTCAGAGGTATTGCGTAGTTTCAGTAAAACACTGAGATGGTTTGAATTTAACTTGAGAAAGAACAAGTTTGCAGTTTGGTCAAGAACAGTTATATTAACTCTATATTTGGGGCTGAGTTTGCCCTCTGCTGGATTGACATTTTATACCAATAAGATACAAAGCAAAAAGAAACATAGTGGGAACGTTGGAAGTCTGAAATGAAAATGGAAAAGAAATGGCAGGACCCTTAGCATGTTGAAGAAAGGTAAACATTAATATTTTGGCTGTGGACCTTTCTGCAGAGTTCCTGATAAAAGCATCAACATTTTCTTCTGTACAAGTAGTGATGGTCCTCTTTTCTGTTCCCCAACACTCCGCACGTCAGTTACTTTGGCTGTGAGTCATTGAATTACCAAAAGGAGCTGCTTTGCAGAAGATGTGTCAAATAGGTGGGAGGAATGTTTGGAGATGTTTGAAATGTGCGAGACTTGACAATACCTCGAACCGTAGTTTATACTATGCCTGAACTGATGGACATTTGGTTCTTTAATTGAGCAAGTGTGCCTTAATAAATTAATTTAGAAATTAATTTGGACAGCATGATTTATGAACTAGTTTCTTTGTGATCATCAGAGCCAACCTTTGTGTGGGAAGCATCCTTGATGTGTCGTCTCAGCTTTCACATCTGATCAAGAGGAAATTCTCCACTGCAGGCAGAATTGTAGAGTTTTATCACTCAGCGAAGCTCATCAGCTGCACGCTTACTTCATCTCACCTGTATTTCGGTTGCCAGTAGAATAATTATTCACCACTGCCTGTACTTTGTTTCTCTCCAAAAATATACTTTATTCATGAGAAGTCTGCAAGAACATTACAAATGACCATCAGGCAAAATGCAATAATACTCAGGTATTTTGTACACAGGCCTGACAATATTCTCGCAATAGTATTGAAGCTTTGTGCTCCAGAACTAGCAGTGCCCCTGGCCAAGCTCTTCCAATACAGCCACAACGCTGGCATCTGCTCAACAGTGTGGAAAATTGTTGTTTTGTCCTAGCCACAAAAACCAGGACAAATGTTTCGCTAACATTACTAGACAGGGTAGATACAGGAAGAATGTTCCCATGGTGGGGGAGTCCAGAACCAGGGCTCACAATCTGATGTTTAAGACGGAGCTGAGGAGTCATGTCTTCACCCAAAGAGTGGTGAGCCTGTGGAATTCATTACCACAGGAAGTAGTTGATGCCAAAACATTGAATGTATTCAAGAAGCGGCTGGATACAGCACTTGGGGTGAATGGGATCGAAGGTTATGGGGAGAAAGCAGGATTAGACCACTGAGTTGGATGATTAACTATGATCGCAATGAATGGTGGAGCAGGCTTGAATAGCCAAATGGCCTCCTCCTGCTCCTATCTTCTATCTTTCTAAATCAAACTCAATCAGTTATTCCTCTATCAGTCTACTCGATCATCAGCAAAGTGATGGAAAGTGTCATCAACAATGCTATCAAGTGACACTTACACAGCAACATTCTGTTCACTGCTGCCCAGTTTGGATATCACCAGCTCCTGATCTCATTACTGCTTTGGTCCAAACATAGAAAAAAGAGCTGGAAGTGGGGACAGGTAGGAGATTCTCCAGTGGATGGAGTCGTACCTAGCACAGAGGACAATTTAAATTGATTTGTAATTGCCACATGAATGGCAGTGCAGGTTCAACTGGTCCCATTGTATACCACTGCTTCAATTTATTTTCTTATATCATTGCTATAAGAATGCATCCAAAGACATAGAAAATAGTACAAATAGATGCCAGGAAAATGGCTCTCCGTTCTAATTGATAATCTTTTTTTAAAAAAGAGGTATGGAGGGGATTCAAAGGAAATGGGGTCACCCAGAAGGTTGGGAGGGGGGGGGGGGTGGTGCGAGTTCTGAAGCTCACTACTTGAAAAACATTGCAGAGAAAGAAACCTTCATATTTAAGAAGTGTCTAGATATGAACTGGAGGCGTGGAAATCTATAACACTATGTCCCAATAGATTAGGTTGGATGGCTCTGTGCCAGCTGGTGTGGCCACAAAAGGCAGCATAGTCTTTATGCTGTTTATTCCTCAGATTCTGAGCATTGGTGGATGGGTGCTGCTCAACAGCACTGCTGATGATCATCACTTCACTAATGATTGTGAGCAGACTGTTGGGGGAGTAATTGGCTAGGTTGGAATTGTCCTGATCTTTGCTGTCAGGACATACCAGGCCAATTTTTCACATTGCCGGATAGATGCCAGCATTGTAACTGAACTGAAACAACTTGGCTAGGGACACAGTTAGTTCTGGAGCACGAGTCTTCAGTACTATTTCTGGAACATTGTCAGGTCACATAGCCTTGCAGTATCCAATGCCTTCAGCTGTTTCTTGATATTGTGTGGAGTGAATCAAATTGGCTGGAAACTAGAACTGGCAACTGTGATGCTGGCACCCTCCGGAGGAGGCTGAGATGGATCATCGACTCGGTATTTGTGGCTAAGGATTGTGGCAAATGCTTCAGCCTTTTATTTTGCACTGATGTGTTGCGCTCCCCTGTAATTGAGGGTGAAGATATTTATGGAGCCTCCTCCTCCAGTGGGTTGTTAATTTGAGAACCATCTCTCATGACTGAATGTGTTAGGACTGCAGAGATCTGATCATTATTTAGCTCTATCTATCACATACTGCTCATGCTGTTTGGCACGCAAGTAGTCTTGTTTGTAGCTTCACCAGTTAACATCTCATTTTTATATTTGTATGGTGTTGCTCCTGGCATGTCCTCCTGCACTGTTCATTGAACCAGGGTTAATCCCCTGACTTGGTGATAAGGGTGGTGTGAGGGATACACTGGGCCATGAGGTTACTGGTTGTGCTTGTATACAATTCTGCTGCTGATGCCTCACAGCGCCTCATGAATGCCAACTTTTGATTTGCTTGATTTGTTTAAAATCTGGCCCATGTAGCATGGTGGTGGTGCTACACAACAGAGTGGGAAGTATCATCAATGTGAAAGTGGGACTTGTCTCCACTAGGCGTGTGATTCATATCACTACTATTATGGACAGATGCATCTGCAGCAGATAGGTTTAGTGAGAGATCCAGCAACTATGTCCTATAGGATCCAGTCAGCTCTGTCTATAGTGGTATCACCAAGCCACTTTTGATGATGGATATTGAAATCCCCCACCCAGAGTGCATCCTGTGTCCTTGCCACCCCCAGAGCTTCCTTACAAGTGGTGTTCAACATGCAGGAGCACTGATTCATCAGCTGAGGAAAGGCAGGATCTTAAGGATACCGACTGGGATAAGCTGTTCGAGGGTAGGTCGACGCTGCACGTGTGGGAGTCTTTCAAGAGAAAACTAAAATTTTTGCAGGAAAGACACGTGCCGGTAAGGAGGAAGGATGGGAAGGGTAGGATTAGAGAACCGTGGGTTACTAGGGATGTTGAGGACTTGGTCAGGAAGAAGCGGGAGGCGTACGTTAGATCCAGGCAATTGGGGACAGAGGCAGCGCTTGAAAAATATAGAGAGTGTAGACGGGATCTTAAAAGGGGTGTCAGAAAGGCAAAAAGGGGCCACGAAATGGCTTTGGCAGGTAGGATTAAGGAAAATCCTAAGGCATTTTACTCCTATGTAAGGAGCAAAAGGATGGTTAGAGGGAAGATTGGACCTCTCAGGGACAGAGGAGGGGAACTATGCTTAGAGCCTGAGGGAATGGGGGAGATCCTGAATGAATACTTTGCGTCGGTATTCACGCGGGAGAGGGGCCTGATGTCTGATGCCGGCTTTGAGGATTTTGAGGACCCGTTAAATGAAATAATCATTACGAGGGACAAAGTGTTGGGGCTTTTAGGTAGCATAAAGACTTATAAAGCTCCGGGGCCTGATGGTATTTATCCCAGGCTGCTAAGGGAGGTGAGAGATGACATTGCTGGGCCTCTGACGCAAATCTTTGTCTCTTCTTTGGACACAGGTGAGGTCCCAGAGGACTGGAGGATTGCAAATGTAGTACCGTTGTTTAAAAAGGGTCAGAGGGATAACCCAGGGAACTATAGGCCGGTGAGCTTGACTTCAGTTATAGGTAAGCTAATGGAGAGGATCCTCAGGGACAGGATGTATGAGCATCTGGAGCGCTGCGATCTGATCAGGGATACGCAGCATGGCTTCGTTAAGGGGAGGTCGTGCCTTACGAATCTAGTGGAATTTTTTGAAGAGGTGACAAAAACGGTTGATGAAGGACAAGCCGTTGATGTCGTCTACATGGATTTCAGTAAGGTGTTTGACAAGGTTCCCCATGGTAGGCTGATAAAAAAGGTGAAGGCGCATGGGATACAGGGCCAGGTATGTAGATGGGTTGAGAACTGGCTTGGGAGGAGGAGACAGCGGGTAGTAGTGGAAGGCTCTTTTTCCAACTGGAGGTCAGTCACTAGTGGTGTGCCACAGGGCTCAGTACTAGGACCTCTTCTATTTGTGATTTATATAAATGACTTGGAAGAGGGGGTAGGTGGTGTGATCAGCAAATTTGCTGATGACACTAAGATGCTTGGATTGGCGGGGACTGAGGAGCAGTGCCAGGCAATACAACAGGACATAGATAGGCTGGTAGATTGGGCAGATAGATGGCAAATGGAATTTAATCCGGATAAATGCGAGGTGATGCATTTTGGCCGGAATAATGTAGAGGGGAGTTATAGGATAAAAGGTAAAACTATCCGGAGTATAGAGACGCAGAGAGACCTGGGGGTGCAGGTTCACAAGTCTCTGAAGGTGTCAGTACAGGTGGAGAAAGTGATAAAGAAAGCGTATGGTATGTTAGCCTTCATAGGAAGGGGTATAGAATACAAGAGTAGGAGTCTGATGTTGCAAGTGTATAGAACGTTGGTTAGGCCTCACTTGGAGTACTGCGTCCAGTTCTGGTCGCCGTACTACCGGAAGGATGTGGAGGCCCTGGAGAGAGTGCAGAGGAGATTTACCAGGATGCTGCCTGGTATGGAAGGGCTGTCTTACGAGGAAAGATTGAACGCACTGGGGTTGTTTTCCCTTGAAAGACGTCGGCTGAGAGGGGATCTATTAGAGGTATATAAGATTATGAGGGGTATAGATAGAGTAAATGGTGGTAAGCTTTTTCCACCATTAGAAAAGGATAGAACGAGGGGTCACGGCCTTAGGGTGAGGGGGGCTATGTATAAGACGAATATTAGAGGGCAGTTTTTCACACAAAGGGTAGTGGGGGTGTGGAATGCACTACCGAGTAAGGTGGTGGGAGCAGGCATGCTAGGGTTGTTTAAGGGTCTCTTAGACAGCCACATGAGCGGTCTGCAGATAGAGGGATATAGGAGGACTGTTTAAATACTTTATTTGTTTCCACAGGCTATTCGGTCCACCTTGTTGACCAACAAGGTGCATGCATTCGGCAGGTTGTGCGAGGGCTGCTCTTGGATGTTACTTCAGGAGTGGCCTAGTGCTTCATGTCGTTAGTGTATGCTTAAACTGGACCATCAGATGGGCAACATGACAGCTCAGAGACTATCGCTGTTGCTGTGCAGACACATGGATTTGGGCCTGTGTCTGCGGGAGTTTGCGCGTTCTCCCCGTGGTTGCGTGGGTTTTCTCCGGGTGCTCCGGTTTCCTCCCACATCCCAAAAATGTGCTCTTAGGCTGATTGGGCAACAAATTGTCCCTATATTGGTCTCTATATGTCATTAAGATGTTAGGACGGCGGCGCGGGCTCGTTGGGCTGAAGGGCCTGTTTCCCGTGCTGTGTTGTTCTTTGTTCTTTGTGGCAATCAACGGGACATTTCCTTGCCCATGTTTGACCTGTGGCATGAGACTTCAGTCCAGAATTGATGTTGAGAAATCCGGGGCAACTTCCTTTTGACTATATCCCACTGTTCTGTCCCACCTCTGGTAGGCCTGTCTTACTAGTAGGACAGAGCATGACAAGGAATGGTGATGGTGGTCTTTAGGACATTATCTATAATATGATTTTAGTTGATAAGTATATGGAAGAGAAGGGAATGGTTTAGTTTGGAGGGGCATTGCTTTTTATATTGGTCGGCGCAACATCGAAGGCCGAAGGGCCTGTTCTGTGCTGTTATGTTCTATGTTCTATGTTCTATTTCTTCAAATTGATTATGTCAGGTTGTTGCTTAACCAGTCTGTGGGACAGCTCTCCTAGTTTTGTCATAATCCCACACCCCTCCTCCTCCAATGTTTTGTAAGGATCACTTGGTAGGGTTGAAAGGGCTCGGTTTGCTATTTCCATTTCTGGTATCTAGGTCAATGCCAGCTGGCCCACTGTTTTTTTTTCCTTTTCTAGATATTGTAGCAGTTTCTGAGTGGTTTGCCAGACCATTTCAAAGCACATTTAAGACTCAACCATGTTATTGTGGGTCTGGAGTCACATGTAGGCCAGACCAGATAAAGACAGTAGATTTCCTTCCCTTATGAACCACTACTACTACTACTACTAATTGGTGATCACAATTACCAATATTAATCATTCCATATTTTTATTTCCATGTTTGTTAACTGAATTTAAATTCCACAGGCTGCTGTGGCTGGATTCAATCACAGGTCCCCATACTATAATGCTGGGCCTCTGGATTACTGGTACCTCCCCCTTGACTGACAAGAGCATCCGTCGTAACTGTAATTGTGAGAAACTCTAGTTCTGAGAGTTGTTTGCAGAGCTATTACTAGGGTGGGCATGTCTTCAGATGGAGGGACAGGCAAAAAGCCATTAAAGATCAGGGATATTTCAAGATGCTAGTGTACGTTACATGGAAACATAGAAGACAGGAGCAGGAGGAGGTAGCTTTAAAAAAAGTCAGTGACTTGTCTTGGTTCACACATTTGAATTGCCCTTTGATTGGAAGGTCTCTGGGTGCAAATGCGAAGGGAATTCTGGGCCCTACTATCATAACAGACAGCAAAGTTAAAGACAACTTGAGGGTTTCAGTGAACTTGAAGCTCAACGTGTTCAATCATTATAGATCAGCGTTTGATAAAGTAAATCAAATGCTGAGCTTGAGAACCAAACAATTTGATGGAAATCATATTTAAACTGTGCAATTCTCTGATCAAATCCAGTTGGAGTACTATCTGAACAGTGTGAACAAACAATCTAGTCTTGGAGCAATGCAAAAAACAGCAACACAACTAACTAGTGTCATCCAACTGGTTATGAGGGAAAACTGGAGGAAAATCCAACAGTATTTTCCAATCCGTCAAATCGTTGTAACCTCTCCACAATTTTGGAGAAACCTGAGCTTTTCATTTTCGGAAGGAGGCTTTACATTCAGTGGCTTCGTGTAAGCTTGTGAGTAGGATAGAATACACAAACACCTGTGTATTGCCAACCCTGTGTGTTTGCCAACCCCAGCAATCACCCACAAGTCTATTGTGGGCAAGAGCGATAAGGGACTGGGAAACATTTTCTATCACATTTCCCAAGCTTAGCTTCAATCCACACCCTGCCACCCCACACCCTCCACCACCTCAACCCCTCTCCCCCACCCCCTCCCATCCAAACTGAAACCCTATATCCTATTGCCTAGTCCCAGTGTTAGATGCAAGGCAATGATATGCAACTAGACAAAATATGTCCTTTGATGTAAACACAATATACTGCAGGCACAGGAAAGATGAAGGAAAAACAGAATGTTGGAAATATTCAACTGGTCAGGCAGCATTGATAGTGAGAAACAGAGTTAATGCTTTAGATCTGAAGAAAGATAGACATGGAAGAGCTTTTAATTTAGATTTGTTTTATTATTGTCACATGTACTGGTATACAGTGAAAAGTACTGTTTCTTGCACATGATACAAAGCACACCATTTATAGAGAAATGCAGAAGGTAGTATTATAGTCATAGCTAGGGTGTAGAGAAAGATCAGCTTAATAGGTGAGTCCATTCAAAAGTTCGAAAGTAGGCTTACAATAACACTACAATGAAATTACTGTGAAAATTCCCCAGCTGCCATATTCCAGTGCCTGTTTGAGTATAATGAAGGAGAATTTCGCATGGTCAATGCACCTAACCTGCACATTTTTGGACTGTAAGAAGAAACCAGAGCACCCAGAGGAAACCCACACAGACATGGGGAGAACATGCAGACTCCATATAGACAGTGATCTGAACTGGGAATTGACCTCGGATCCCTGGTGCTGTGAGGCAGCAGTGCTAACCATTGTACCACTATGCCATTCTAAATCTAAAGTGCTCAGCAAAGCTATGTTGATTGTGGTATGTGTCTGTGACACTGGTTTACCTCAATGACTATGGGACTTAGAGTTGAATTGCCAGAACGAGGTGGATTGGCCATGCTAAATTGTCGCTTAGTGTCCCAAGATGTGTCAGTTGATGCAGCTTCCATGGACCAAATGGCCTGTTTTGCATTCTAGGGATTCTATGATTCTGTGAACTTATATTATCCAGAGTTTAGCAGTCTAAGAGTGATGTAATCACGAAGTATTGTAACGGACGGAGGGACTGATAGGATGTTATTCATTCCATCTATTGAAGGAAGCTATTCAGCTCATTGAGTCTGTATCGACCATAATCCTAATCAGACACTATACCTGTAACCCTCAATTACCTTGCTAATCCCCCTGACACTAAGGTCAATTTAGCATGGACAATCAACTTAACTGCGCATCTTTGGACTGTGGGAGAAAACTGAGGTAGACATGGGGATGACATGCATATCCCGCATAGAAAGTGACCCAAGGCTGGCATTGAACGCTGGCACCTGTGAGGTAGCAGTGCTAACCACTGCGCCACCATGATGAAAGAATTCAAGGAGTAAAATCTGGAAGTACTTGTTCTCACTCCCTCCACATACAAATTGTGGATGTTGGGTCAATTGAAATTTGGAAATGAAGAGTAATAGATTTTTGTTAGGTACAGGTATTGAGGGATACAAATCAAAAAGTGGCAAATGAAGCTGAGACAACGGTCAGCCATGATCTAGATTGCATGAGGCTTGTTGGGCCAAATGACCTCCAATTTGTATATTCCACCCCTTTCCCTTGAGCAGCACTCCAGTTAATTGAGTGTGCATCTCTCAGGAAGGAGTTAAGGATATTTGAGAGTTCATTCACTGACCCTGTATACCCACTGCCTCATCAAAGCAGCCAGCATAATTAAGGACCCCACACACCCTAGACATTCTCTCTTCCACCTTCTTCCCTCGAGAAAAAGATACAAAAGTCTGAGGTCCACTTATCAACCAATTCAAGAACAGCTTCTTCCTTGCTGCCATCAGACCTTTGAATGGACCTGACTTATATTAAGTTGATCTGCCTCTGCACCCTAGGTGTGACTGTAACACTATATTCTGTATCCTCTCCTTTAATAGAATCATAAAATCTCTACAGTGCAGAAGGAGGTCTGCACCAACTACAATCCCACCCAAGCCCTATCCTCTAACCCCACATATTTACCCAGATAATCCCCCTACAGAAGGGTCAATTTAGCATGGCCAATCAACCTAACCCGCACATCTTTGGACTTAACATAGAACAATACAGCACAAACAGGCCCTTCGGCCCACAAGCTTCCTTTCTCTATGTATCGAATGTTTTGTATAGCCCGCAAGATATAATACTTTTCACTGTATCCCAATACATGTGACAATAATAAATCAAATCAAATCAAATCAGTTTGCCTTTATTTTGGTTACTTTATCTTCATGAGTAACACGGTCAGCTGTGATCGAAGAGTCTCAGCTGGAGTCTGAACTCTCTTTCAGCCGCTGACTGACCCACTGTGTTTACCCAACATGTTCCGGTCTTACTGTATTTCTAGATAAACATTTAAAGAAGTGACTCACCACTACTCTTCCACGGATGATGAAGAATGTGCAGCTTTTTTGAAAAATGCCCATTTTTTTGTCTTGTTGCGTACCAGTCGTGGTCAACTTCTGAATTTTACGAAAGGGCGAAGGATGGTCCAAAATGATCCCAAAGTTATGTTTGAAGTGAAGACTGCAAGCTAGGGAGGAAGGATTATAAGTAGCCACGCACAGTACCCGGACAGAGGGAGCTGTGTGCAGTGACCTTTAAGGGGCGCTTTAGTTACACTGGAAGAAGGAATCACATCTGGGCTGGAGGGATTTATGAATTGGTGCTTTGTTGGATGCAGATGAGATTGTAATTGAATCCCGATTAAACAGACACAGCTTGGGCGGAGAACAGAGGAGATACCAGCAACATATATTTTATAGGGTGAAAAGAAAGTGCATAATGAGGGAAGGCGAGTTTTGTCTTCATTCTTGACTCCCGCAATCATTAGCAAATTGTTTCAAAAAGTTGGGTGCACGCTGCAATATGTTGTGAACAGGAGAAACGGCACAATATCTGTGGACTTGTGCACTGGAACACACATCAGTGCTTTGCAGGACGGCGCTGCAAAGTGACTCGTCCCATTTGTCTCTGAGCGGAATGGTGGTTTGTATTATGAAAGCGATACATCATGCAAGCCCAGTCAAGATTACATCTGCGCTGGCCTGCAGCAAGCAGATACAAGCAATATAAAAATAAGTTATATTAATGAACAATACACAGGGAAGTGGAACTGCTTCTTTGAGCGTTTAATCCAGAAACGCATGCATGCATTGTGCCATTATAAGAACGAGTATATTGTATTTTTACACAGAGCTGTCTTTACCCTAAGGATATGGCAGCCTCTTGAAGTTTTGCAATATTGGAAATGAGGCAGCCAATTTCTACACGGCAAGCTCCCACTGAATGACAGTCGAACGCTCCGTGCTAAGTGTTGCAGGCTGAAGTACAAATTTCGGACATTTATTGTTGACTTCTTTCATCGGAAGTGGGCAGTGTTTGGCAAGGTATATATTTCACATCTCTAATTGCTGTTGAAGAGGCGAGAGTGAGCTGCAGCCTTGAATAACTAAGAATCATACGGACTCAAAACTTTAATTGTTTCTCTCTCCATAGATGCTGCCAGACCTGCTGAGTGTATCCAACATTTTCTATTGTTATTTCAGATTAATAGCTCAGTAACATTATTGTGCTAATGTACCGCTCCAGGGGCGGTACAGTGGGAAATGTTATCTTCACCTGAGAACAGAACTTTTGTAATAAAATATTTTAAAATTATATATATATATATATATTTACGGGATGTGGGCATTGCTGGCTCTGCTCATACCTGCAGAGAGAAAGATGGTTGAGGTGGTTGAAGATCAAACTTCACATCTCCAGGACATCACTGGAGGAGTTCCTCAGGGTAGTGTCCCAAGCCCAACCATCTTCAGCTGCTTCATCTTCCTTCCAACATAAAGAGATGACCATCAAAGTTCAGCACTATTTGTGACTCCTCACTGATACAGTCCATATTCAAATGCATTCAAGACATCAACAATACCCAGGCTGAGGCTAAGATGTGTCAATAACATTAGTGCCACACAAGTGCCATGCAGTGACGATCTTGAACAAAAAAAAACCTAACCATTGCCCCTCACATTCAACAGCATTAGCATCACTGAAACTCCCACTGTCAACACCTTGGGGGCTATCATTGACCACAAACTGAACTGGACTAGCCACTTAAATACTGTGATGCCAAGAGAGGTCAGAAGCTTGGAATCCTGTGGTGAGTAACTCACCTCCTGACTTCCCAAAGCCTGTAAAAGGCACAAGTCAGGAATGTGATGAAATGCTGTCCACTTGCTTCGATAATCACAGCTTCAGCAACACTTGAGAAGCTTAACATCATCCAGGACAAAGTAGCTCTCTTGATTTAGCGTCACTTTCACAAACATTTTCTTCTTCCATCATGAATAGGGAGGGAATGGAGGAATATGGACCAAGGAAGGATGGAAGGTTTTTTTTTATTTTATTTAAGGCATCATGATCAGCACAGGTTTGGAGGGTTGTGTTCTTTGTTCTTGTTCTGAATCACAGCAGCAGAAGTGTGTACCATCTACAAGATGCACAGTTGGGACTCACCAAGGTTCCTTAGCACCTCCAAACCCCCAACATCTACCATCTAGAAGGACAAGAGCAGTGGATAGCTAGGAACACTGCCACCTGAATGTTCCCCTCAAAGCCATTCACCATCCTGACTTGGAAATATGTTACCTTCCCTTGCTGTCACTGGGTCAAAATCCTAAAACTCCCTCTCTATACAACATGGAAGTAATGGTTCAAGAATGCAGCTCATTACCACTTTCTCAAGGTAGTTAGTGATGCGCAATGAATGCTGGCTCAGCCAGCGAAGCCCACATCCCTTTGAAAGAATAAAACAAAATTATTGCTCATCTCTAATTACTCTGGAGAAGAAGTCTCACAACACCAGGTTAAAGTCCAACAGGTTTATTTGGTAGCATGAGCTTTTGGAGCATTGTCTCTTCATCAGGTGAGTGAAGAGTTCAGCTCACAAACAGAGCATATATAGACACAATCTCAATTACAAGATAACGGTTGAAGTGCGAGTCTTAACAGATAATCAAGTCTTTACAGATGCAGACAATGTCAGTGGAGAGAGGGTTAAGCACAGGTTAAAGAGGTGTGTATTATTTCCAGCCAGGACAATTAGTGAGATTTTGAAAACTCAGAAAAGTCATGGGGGTTACAGATAGTGTGACATGAACAAAAGATCCTGGTTGAGGCCATTCTCATGTGTGTGGAACTTGGCTATCAGTTTCTGCTCAATGATTCTGCATTGTCACATGTCATGAAGGCTGCCTTGAAGAACACTTCCTCGAAGATCAGAGGCTGAATGCCCGTGATTGCTGAAGTGTTCCCCGACTGAAAAGAACACTCCTATTTGGTGATTGTCATTCATCCATTATAGTACCTCTGGGGAGATCTCACCAATGTACTATGCCTCGGGATATCCTTTCCTTCAGCATATCAGGTAGACAATGTTGGCCAAATCACAAGAGCACGTATCGTGTGCCTGGAGGATGGTATTCTTGTGTGAGATGACGGCATCCATGTCAATGATCTGGCACATCTTGCTGAGATTGTTGTGGCAGGGTTGCTTGGTGTAAAGTCAAGATTGTGAGTGACATAGGAACAGCAGTAGGCCATTGAGACCCATTACACTCATTATCCTCATAAAGCTATATACTTCAATCAGAAATATATTAGTCTCTGCTTTAAACATGCACTGAGCTGCCACAGCCCACTGGGGTAGAGAATACTAAAGATTCACAATCCTCTGTGTAAAGACATTTCTCGTCATCTCGGTCCTTTGTGGTATCCCCCAATTTTGAAATTGTACCTCCTGGTTCTAGATTCTCCAACCAAGGGAAACATCTTATCTTCTTCTGTCCTGTCTAGTCCTCAAGTATTTTGTGGACTCAATGTGATCAATTCTTATTCTTTGAAATTCTAGAGAATACAAGCCCAGCTTGCTCAATTCCTCTTCACAAGACATCCCTGGAACAGGTTTACTGAACCTTCATTGCACTCCTGCTATGGCAATAGGATAATTTCTGAGATAAGGGGACCAGAACTGCATACGGTACTCCAGGAATGATCTAACCAAACTCCTATACAATTGAAGCAAGACCACATTATTTCTGTAATGAAATCCTCTATTGGTAAAGACTTACATTCCATTTGCTTTCCAAATAGCTAGCTGTGTGTTAGTCTTAAGTGACTAATGGACAAAGACACCAATGTCCCTTTGTACTTGGAGGGCAACTTCCTGCACTACCTCTAGTGCAATGTTTCCTACACCATCTCCAATGCAGTGCTTCCTACCTCACCAACAGTGCAATGCATCTTACCTCACCAACAGTGCAGTGCTTCCTACACCATCTCCAGTGCAGTGCTTCCTACCCCACCAGCAGTGCAGTGCTCTCTACACCACCGACAGTGCAATGCTCCCCACATCACCAACAGTGCAGTGCTCTCTTGGTACTGCAGTAGATTGCCAGTCTGTGTTGTAATTAGGCTCAAGTCTGAGATTTAAGTAGAGGCCTCATGGTGCAGTGGCAGCATCCCTATCTCTGGGCTGAAAACTTTGGGTTCAAGTCCCACTTCAGGACATGATGGGAACAGAAGGTGGGTCTGTAACATGACTAAAACAGGTTGATTATGAGCCTGTAAATTCTTCCAATACACAGGTAAGACTGGGAGAGTTCCTTGGAGAAGACAAAGGCAATCCACTGCAGTGCTTTTCCAATCATAATCATGGACCAATCCAATGGAAGTTCATGACTATTATAGGCTATAGTAACTGGAGGAGGAGGAGAAGGGTGTGATCCTTCTCAGAGATGAGTGTGGTTGATTGATTGATTTATTACTGTCACAAGTATTAGTGTACAGTGAAAAGTGTTGTTTCTTGCATGCTATACAGACAAAGCATACTGTTCATAGAGAAGGAAACAAGAGAGAGCAGAATGTGGTGTTATAGTCATAGCTAGGGTATAGAGGAAGATCAACTTATTGCAAGGTAAGTCCATTCAAAAGTCTGACAGCCTGTAGGGAAGAAGCTGCTCTTGGGTAGGTTGGTACCTTACCTCAGATTTTTATATCTTTTCCCGATGGAAGAAGGTGGAAGAGAGAATGTCTGGGGCAGTGGGGTCTTTAATTATGCCAAATTTCCTTAGTCTTTTGAGAAAGTAGAGGAGTTGGTGGGCTTCCTCAAGCATGTGACAGTGAGGCATGACTGGCACTATAAATGAGGCTTCAGTGAAAATGGCAAATATGAAAAAGCAGATTTGACACACCTACTTGCAATTGACCACAACAAATAACTAAAAATATAGACATTTCAGCAGAATTCCCATGTGTCTTACACAACATCAGATGCAAACCCTCACAGCAACCTCGGTTACCCTTACGAAAGAACCAGCACGGCTTAGGGAGGCCGTTCGGCCCATCTAAATTGATTGCATATATATATATATTTAAAAAAGACAGTATAGTTTACACCTCCCGGTATATAAAAAAAGTTAGAGTAATACACAAAACAGCATTTCCTTTCGAAAATGTCTGATCGACGCAGTTGGGTTTTGAACGCCGAGAAGTAAGAAAGACACGTTCCTATTTTGGAGGTTGACTTGAAATTAATCTTCTCGGAGAGAGTGTGTAGCGGCGGCTGGCAGACTGGGCTATGTTAATCAGTAGTCAAGCCATCTCACAAAGCCGCCATTAATCAAGCTTGGGACAGGCCAGCCCTTTTACAGTCAAAATACTGCTGGAGGAATACAATATTTTTTATTTGGCCGGGGGTGGGGTGACTTGTAATTAACACATAATAACTCGTGTTTTCGGCGTATTTCGATCCGATGGTCCAAGCACGTAATGAAGCAGCAAAGTTAAAATAAAAATTGAAATCGCCAGTCTTTGTTTCTCCTAGAATAACAGGAGTCCCATTAAGGACGGCTGTTCCCTCCTTGAATCGGGTTGTACAATTCTTTTTTTCTAAAACAAAAGTGCATTTGAAGCCCTTCAAAGCCTGGAAGAGGTCAATTCCTCACCCAACACACAAGTCTAACACGAATGCAGGGAAACATGATGGTAATCTAAATTCATGCATGTGTGTGTACACATACTCTACTCTCTCCCATCTGACATCCTACAAAGGTGAATTCAAACGTCCCAAGTTGCCAGTTGGCTCTGCACTAACCTTTTTAGGAGCAAGACTGTTCCATGACCATCATCCCATCCTATTCATTCATTCATTCACTTCTTGGTACTTGCTCCTCAGCGGTCAACCAGGGTCAATGATAAAACCGACCTCTCTCCCCTCCCAGGAACCTGCTGATAGTCGTCACCCCAACCGGGTCAACTTTAAGTGTTTAAAAAACCAAACATGAAAATCAAACGAAGGAGCAGTTGAAACGTACATATACACAGAGAAAGAAATAGCAAGCACTTTGCACATTCTCCTGTGACTACAGTATGAGATTCAGGCCAAATTGATGCAACCATAGAAACGCAACGTGTGTCTCATAGTAACTGGCAAGCTGCCTTATTTATTTCCACTGACGCTGGTTCAGGCTACATCTCAATCTCCCCCTTGTCAGAAAGCCCTCTTGCTCAAAGCACTTGTCAGTTGCGGTAATTAAAGATATTTTCGAGACACTTTGCGGTAATTCACTTGTCATATGGGAGCGAACACACTTGTAAATCCAAAACGTGCATGTTTAAATACTCCCCTCCTCTTCACACATACATGCACACACGCACAACCCCCACCCTCCCAAAATAAACTAATTTAAAAGATTATCAGCACAAACGACACGCTCCTTCCCATTAAATCAATCTCCAATCCTCCCAAAGGGATGAGTCTCATTCAGTCTTCTCAAAGTGCTCAGTGAAATCGGACAAGCGATGGGTCTTTGTTTTTTTTAAAAAAATATATATGTATTTAAACATAAAAGCCAGCAGGAGCGGTAGTGGAAACTGCAGTCTCTAGTTTAATTGGGACGTTCCTCTCTTATATTGACCGAATCTTCCCCCTCTTCTTTTGATTGGAAACGGGGGCTAAGGAAAAGCGGAACTAATCGAGACAACTACAGGGCAAAAAAAAAACAGAGGGTGTGTGTGTATGTGAGAGACAGAGAGAGATACACGGGCTGAGGTAAAGAGCAAGCATGAGGAAACAATCCATGATCAAAACCGCTAAAATGCAAGGCAACGTGATGGTAAGTGAGCTGCTATCTGAGACTGACCACTGTTAGCACTCTTACCCCTACCCCCCCCCCCCCCCACTTTCACTTGTCCACAAACAGCAGCGGGCAGGGGGAGTGAGGGGCACAGCACGGTGTGCTGTCGCTGCTCCTGCGGGGAGGACTCATCTCCTCACTGACAAGTTGCACCAGAAAGTGAGCAGTCTGCATTTTCCGCCCCGCAATCGGAGAGTTAAGACTGTTCTGCGATCGATTGATATTGTAAGCGGATGGCTGATGAGTGAAGAAAAGAGCGATGTTAGAAAACCAATGTGTGTGTGTGTGTGTAAGCGTGTGTTCATTCATCCGTTAGAATCCACGCCCAGTGGTTGGAAAGACATCTAAAGGTTTCCTTTTCCCTCAAAGGGAATATAGCACCCCTCCTATTTTTTAAAAAAATAGCCTTTAGCAATATGGTGTGTGTGTGTGTCGGGGGGGGGGTACTTTTTGCTACAACTCTACGGTTTGACACTATAAGGATACCTTGAAGGAAGATTTGGATGACCAGGTCCAAGAAGGGCGTGTTATTGTTGTTGTTGCTGTCAGTCAAACCATTTGTAGTTTTGTTTTTGAAAATAGTATCTGTGTCTGTCGTAGTGTAATGAATCGGTGTTATTTATCTCTTCCCCCACTTCCCCATTGCAATCGTGATGCAGACACTTCGGGGAAAGACAAAAGTTTTGCGTGGGTAAACACAACATGTGGACTCAGCCCCAGCGGGGTTTTGAGTAGTTGTCGAATTTGGCTGGATCACTGCACACAGAGGTGTCCGGGTGTATACGGAGAGGGCGAGGGGAGAAACTGGTACATTTCCACTGCCAGTTTCTCAGAGGTCACGTTCAATGTCTCGGCATTTTATTTTGCACTATGCTACACCCATGGTTTTTTTTTTCCCATTGTCATTTATTTCCCCTTCTCACCTTGCCAAGTCATGTCTTAGAAACTCTTTGGAATTATTTTCAGTATTTTGAGTAGAAGGGATAACAGTGTTCAGTGACTCTTCCCTTTCTCGAGCATCTTGTGGAATTCCTCACTGCAGAAAAAATGTATTTTCATACCTCTGAACTGTCCTGGCTGACTCTTGATGTGAATCAACTAGGAAGCAAACGTAGTTCCTCCTAGACTTTTCACTATGCAGAAAAAAGAACCAGTCCAGATCATGTGCTGTATCACTGAGTCCACCTCCCCGAGCCTTGCATAAGGAGCTAAGAGTGGAATTTAATCCAGATGGTGGGAGTCTTGCCATCCAGCTGGAGAGGCAGCAGTAGCCCCGTGTTGATTCTGAGGAGGTCCATCATGTTAGTGTCAGTGGTGGTCTTTCCCTGGGAACAAGGACCTGATTGCTGGTTAGGGAGAGGGAGGGAAGGATGTGCAGAAGAAAGGGGCTGGGGGAGAGGGCATGGTTCTCTCCGTGCACTCACTTTCTCACTGCCAGGTGCCTTGATCTTATTCAGGCACAAAGTGCCTTTGAATGAGGTCCCCACTTCCCATCCCCTTCCTAGGAGCCCTTAAACTCTTTGTTCCTCAACCTTGCCACAACTGCCCCACTCACAGCTGGTTGAGTTCCAGTGGCATTTGGATGAGACAAAGAACAGTACAGCACAAGAACAAGCCCTTTGGCCCACTAAGCTTGCGGCAACACATGATGCTTTTCTAAACTAAAGACCTTTTGCCTCTACACAGTCTGTATCCCTCTATTTGCTGCCTCTTCATTTATATGTCAAAATGCCACTTCAACTTTATTATTGTGATTAACCCCTTTGATTTCCTGGGCTCAAATCACATCCCTCCTGTCCATTAAAACAGTACAATGTAGTGAAATGCATGAAGAAATTCATCCCTACAATCTTTACACTGCATTGAGAAAGAAAATCATATGAAAATGTGTTGTTTTCATATTAAACTATTAGAGAGACCCCAAAATAGGATGGGGCTCTTGGGCATGACCCCAATAGACTTGTGCATTAATCAGTCCTGGGTGAAGAAGTTAAAGTAAGCAGGTAGTCAGGCAAACCTAACTCTTGCTGTTTTAAAGTAATCTACTCTATTATGAACTTCCATAGCCACATACATAATGAAACTGACGACCTAGGGCATGTCTATAATTCCATCCTCCTGATGTTGGTTCATTGGGTATTTCCAATAATATAGAAATAGTCTTCATAATTATCAGGAAGCAGAGGATCCATACAAATGCAATGTTTTTAGTATCTCTTAAAATGGCTGCAAGATTTCATTCAAATAGTAATCAAAGGTCCAACGCCACAAGAAAAGAATGTGTGATTAAGTGATAACATTTTCCTGCAGTGACCTTTATATCTTTAGCTAGTGCTGTGACAGGCATTCTCAAAGTCAAATGTCTATCACATAATGGTAGGTGCGAAGCCTTTCCAAGTATTCAGTTTTGACAGTGAAAGGCCACATCAAACCCCAGTACAGAAACACTGTTTTTGGAAAATGTCTGGCTATTACCATCAATCTGTCCCTATTAGACTGACAACTTTATAAAAGAAAATCATCACTATGTCTTGCCAGCATGGAGACCCTTGATGTTAATCATTGAAAGTGCAATCTGCGAAAGCATTGCTGGCATCTTATGAACTGTTAACATCAAGTAAGTGTGGAAACTGCATCTCCCCCAAGCCCATAAGTGTGTAACATACATAAAAGGACCGGTGTAGTCCCATTTTGCATCTGCTTTTTACAGAGTGCACCGCAATGAAAGAACATTAAATGCGTTAACTGATTTGTCACAAAGTGGCTCTGACTGGGTGACCTGACATATTGCCAAGCATCCGCTGCAAGCCTCAGCCTTTCAACCCAACACAACCTCCAGTAAAGGATGAAATCGCAAAGAGAAATTGCAAACTGGCACGCCCACCTTTCACCAGGTAGAGTCACGTAGTGGTTTATGTTATCAGACTAGTAATCTATAGAGTGTGGACTTCCATAAATGGCGTTTTATCGTAGAAAGAATCATAGAAACCTTACAGTTCAGAAGGAGGCCATTCAGCCTATCGAGTCTGCACTAACAGCAATCCCACCCAGGCTCTATCCCCATAACCCCACATATTGACCCTGCTAGTCCCTCTAATCTACACATCTTGGAACACTAAGGGGTAATTGAGCACTGCCAACACACCTATCCTGCATATCTTTAGACTACGGGAGGAAACTGGAACACCCAGGAGAAACCCACACAGACACGAGGAGAGCATGCAAACTTGACACAGACAGTGACCCACACTGAAAAATGAACTTGGCTCCCAGGAACTGTGAGGCAGCAGTGCTAACCCTCAATATCTTTTCTATTTCTGCCATTTGTGGTTTCTTGACGTGTGTGTAATATCAGTGCTAAAAAGTATATAGTTTTGCATGAACTTTACGTCTAAACTTTAACATCTATGTAGATGTATGCCTGCTTGGCGATACTGAGGTGAATATGATTGTTCTGGTTGTCTGTGAATGACAAGACAATAAAAGCTTAATGGAGACTGAGTTTCAACAAAAAAAACATCTGAAAGCAGCTTGAACACGCAAACACTAGTGTTGGAAAACACAAGTTTCAAAGAGATCCTTTTTAGGCACCTGATTAGAACATTTCCAAATCACTGAATTTCATATTTACTTCCATCAATGGAATCTATTTTTCTCTCTTAACATTAGATTCCAAAATATTTCCAGCAGTCGGCCAACTTTTATACTGTCCTAAATGTGTTAGTTTTCAGCTACGTTGATTAGTAGCTTCAAGGTTTTGAACCGATTGTAATAAAGACTTCTCTGGTGAAAATTGCCTGCTCAAACATCAGACGTATGGCAGTATTTCCTGAGATCATAGTTATTTTTCTTCAATGTACCATGCAGTATTGTTATAGTCAGACTCTGAATATCAAGCCTCTGGATTAAAATTCTTGGAACTGTCTAACTTGTATAGTTCTGCACTGAAGGAACTGAGAATCCTGTAATGAAAATATTATCAGAAGAATTCTTACTTTTGCTCTTCTGAACTGCTTATCCAAGATACAGGAAATGCATTTGCAAGAACTGCCTTAAGCAGATGAGAATTTTTAAGTTGCTGAGTATGAATTTTGATGGGATCCTATCATGTTAGGCTCTCTGGCACTCTGTTGAATAATTTTAATCAAGCAATGACAGCTTTGAGTTAACTAACCTTGTAATGGAAGATCTCGAGAAGAACTCATGTTCTAATGCAATTTTTCAGTCCTTAAAATGATATTGGTCACTTCCGTAGAGATCCACAGAGAGAACTCGCGTTTCGTAAGCAGGATCGACTTATTACTGATTCAGAAAGAGGGCCTCACAAACCAGATTCCATGTTATTGAAAGGGATATCTGCATTATTCCATATGAAAATGACCAATGGCTAGCTATCTCCATGAAATCTGACAGGTCTGCACTCTTTTATACAGAAAACTCTCAAATCTCATTTCAAATAAATGTACTGATATTTGTCTCGCAAGTAGGTTTACATTAACACTGCAATGAAGTTACTTGAAAATTCCCTGGTAGCCACACTTAAGTCTCAGTTTGGGGACACAGAGAGAATTTAGCATGGCCAGTGCATCTAACCAGCGTGTCTTTCAGACAGTGGGAGGAAACCAGAGTGCCCAGAGGAAACACACACAGGGAGAATGTGGAGGTTTTGCACGGGCAGTGACCCAAGCCAAGAATCGAAGCCGGGTCCCTGGCGCTGTGAGGTGGCAGTGCTAGCCACTGCCCAATTATGCCAGGGATCCTTTTTTGCAGATGTTTTCAGAACAATTGTTCAAAAGTTTTCCTGTGTTGTTTGGTGTCATGCTATGCTTCATAATTCTCCTACAAAGTACCTTGAGATGTTTTATTATGGTAAAGATTCAATATAAAAATAAGCTAGGTAGGATGCTCTGCTGGACAGTCAGAATAGATACAATGGGCTGAATGGCCTCCTTCTCCACTGTAGGGATTATGTGAAGACATAAGACCATGAGCGCAAGCCCTTCAGGACTTTAACACATAATTCAGGCTGACACACAGATGCAGTACCTTGGAGAGTGCTGCATTGTCAAAGGTACAATCTCTCAGAATGTTACATCTGCCATTTGAATCACATGCAAAAGATAAGAGGATTGTTCAAAGGGGATGATGTTTGTTCTGCTGATGTTCTAGCTAAGATGTTTTCTTCAGTCTACAGTACTAAAAATAATTGGATTATTGCTGTGTTTGGCGACATTACAATGGTGAACAGCTCATTAGCTGTCAAGTTTTTTTTGTGATCACCTGAGGATATGAAGGTGCTATGCGAAAGCACGTTTCTATGTATCATGCTTACATTATGTCAAAACATTAAAGTCTCCAAGGTAACTTATGTTAACTGAATTTTGCCACATTGGAGTATAATCTAAAAATGTGTGTTGCTGATCTTTTTGAATTACTGTACTCAAGCGATTTTCGCAGAGTGACAGCTTGCACACTTCTTTCACAATCAACTGCAAGTTAATCCAGTTATAATTACCCAAATCCATCCATTTTTTACAATTGAACAGCAAGCAACTTAGTGGCACGGTGGCACAGTGAGTTAGCACTGCTGCCTGACAACACCAGGTACCTGGATTCAAATCCTGGCTGGGTATCTGTCTGTGTGGAGTTTACACGTTCTTCCTGTCTCTGCATTAGTTTCCTCTGGGTTCTCCAGTTTCCTCCAATAGTCTGAAAGGCATGCTGGTTGGGCGGATTGGCCATGCTAAATTCTCCCTCAATGCACCCGCACAGGCACCAGAGTGTGGTGACTAGGGGAATTTTCACAGTAACTTCATTGCAGCGTTAATGTAAGCCTACTTGTAACATTAATAAATATACTTTAAAACACAGAATCAAGTCCATTTATCCACCAGAATTTCAAGACTGGAAACAGAAATCCTACTTATGATAATCTATTTGTATATTTTTTTTAATTTATCAATAGTCCCTAATAAGCACTGATGTATAGGCAGAAAGCATTTGGGATTCCTGTTTGGAGTTAATTATGTGGGAATAGAGCAATCGTTTCACATCAGATCGCAGCAACACAGAAAAAAAGCAGTGATAAGATAAAAGATTACTGGCAGGGTGTTTGAAGGAATATACCACAGCCTGCAAAACATCAATTAATTTTGGTCTTCCCCCCCACAGGACATCAAAAACGTGATAGTGGATATAATGGGCAGCTGTGTAAGGCTAGATTATTCAAGATTTTATATGGAATATTATTATAGAATAATGCTGTAAATATAAGCAAGAAGAATATATCAAAATCTAATCACTAAAAGTTACGCCACAGATCAACAAAGCCATAAATAAAACAAACCAAGCACAAGGCTTTGTTTCCAGAAGTATATAATGAAAATAGGGAAGCCGTGCTAAACTTGTATGCAGCTGGGGTGAGAATACACTTAAGGGTATTATGTGTAAATTTGTTCGCCACGTTATGAATAACAACATAGAGCGTCTGGAAAGGGTGCAGTGAAGATTTACAATGATGGTTCCAGGAATGAGTGTACATAGCAGAAAAGGAGAGACAGGCTTCAGCTGAAAAAAGAAGGCTGAGGGGTTGCTTAACAGAGATATTTAAAATTATGAAAGATTCTAATGGATAGGAAACAGAAAGATTGTTATTTTTGTGGGCTACGGTATAACAAGAGCTTCGCAATGTACATCGGCTACCAAGAAATCCAGTCAGGAATTCAGAATAAAATAATCCAAACGGTGTTGAGGATGTGGGAATCATAACCACAGGGAGCAGTTAAATTGTATACGTGCTAGGGAAGGATGAGAGGGACAAGGGAATAGAGGGTTATAGTGATAGATTTAGATGAGGAAAGAATGCAACGTAAACAATGTGGTTGGACCAAATGGTTTGCTTCTGTATTATATATCTTGAATAATCCTGTGTAACTTCTGCAGTCAAGTTAATTATGGAATGATATAGCACATGAGGAGGCCATTTTGCCCGTAATTATTAACCTTTTGAAAAAGCTATGCAGTTAGAGCCAACTTCTGATCTTTCTCCTAAGTCCAACAAATTTCCCCTTTCAGGTATATACAAGTAGACTGCAGGAAAAGAATGATAAACATGTGGCTGGACTGTTATGCAGCGTAACCAGAACAAAGAAATTGGGAAAGCTCAAAATGGAGTTGGATGTTGTATTGATTACGAGACAGATGAACATGATTTGGTCAAATCAATCTTTTTATAGAGAGCCTGTGGGGAAAAAAGCAGGAGAGTGGCACCAGGTAAATTGCACATGCAAAGACATGTCACAGTCACAAAGGGCCAAATGGCTTCTTCGGTAATAGTACAAGGAGTGCAATGATTTCATTCAATAGGGTCACATTATGTGGAGTTGCCGGCGTTGGACTGGGATGGGCATAGTAAGAAGTCCCACAATACCAGGTTAAAGCCCAACGGATTTATTTGGCAGCATGAGCTTTCAGAGCACTGTTCCTTCATCAGGTGAAGGAACAATACTACCAAAGCTTATACTGCCAAATAAACCCATTAGAGTCACGTTAATTAGCAGTGTTTTCGGGGTGATTGGTGAGTGGACATTTCAGGAGAAATTGGTCAGGATTTCTGCCACAGAATGTTATCCAGTTATTCCTATAAGCACTTTTCAAGGATCCCAGCTGAAAGCGGAATTGTGCTTGACAGTGGTAAGTTACACAACCAAACAGCATGCTGACTTTCACCGACCACTCTACCCATGATGATTGGACATTTGGGTCAGTTTGAAAGTAGATGATTGTTAAAAATGCTGAATAAGCAAAATGGTTCTATCATAGAATCATAGAACCCTGCAGTGCAGAAGAAGACCATTCAGCCCATCGAGTCTGCGCCAACCACAACCCTACCCATTGTACTCAGGGTACTCTCTCAGTTGGGAACTACAAATCAGATACCCGGCATTCTGATGTTTGAAGCATTTTTTACACCACGAAGTTACATTAAAATGAATAAATTCTCCCTTTTCCTTTTTATTATTATCACCACGATAAGCTTGCTGAAATCAATAGTTATAATCATAAGAGAAGTTGACAGTGATGAGGTTAAGATTTCTTTTATTGTTGGGCCTGGTCAAATTTTACTTAAATGTACAAAAGACATTGATTATATTTAGTTGTGTTCAATTATATTTTGAGCTTTCCGGCATAGTGGCAGAGTAGTTAGTGCTGCTGCCTCAAAGCGCCAGAGACCGGATTTCACTGCCGGCCTTGGGTCACGGTTTGTGCAGGATCTACACATTCTCCCTGTGTCTGCGTGGGTTTCTTCGGGTGCTGTGGTTTCCTCCCACCCTTCAAAGATGTGTGGGTTATGTTGATTGGCATGCTAAATTGCCCCTAGTTTCAGAGGGTTTAGCAGGGTAGATGTGTGGGGTTACGGTAATAGGGCCTTGGGGGAGGTTATGGTCGGTGCAGACTCAGTGGGCTGAATGGCCTCCTTTTGTACTGTGTGGATTCTGTGAATTTTACCAATGAAAGTATGACTTGGATGTTCATTAACAGTTTTTGTTATCACGCAAATGTTCAGTGAACTTTTTTTGTGTTTGCCAAAGAAGCAATATGTTGGTCTAAGTTTAGATCACAAACAGCTTTGCTTGCATCCTTGTCAGAATTGTTTATTGTTTTTCCAACGCTCTTTGGGCAGAGATGAGAAATGGTAAAGAAAAGAAGTCTTTTGTGGGAGTTGTGTATAGGCCCTCTGACAGCAACGGCGTGGTGCAGTGGACCATGAAGAAATAAATAATTGGAGCTGGTTAGAATGGCACAGTGGTAATCATGAGGGAGTTCAATTTACCTATGGACTGCAAAGGTCAGATGGGTAAAGATAGCCAAGATGAAATGTTCATTGAATGTTTTCAGGATAGTTTCTTAGAATGGCATGTTCTGGAGCAAAGCAGTGGCAGGTGCTACTAGATCTGGCAAAGGGGTCTTCCCAACTTAAAAACGTTTGCTCTGTTCTTTCTCCACGGATGCTGTCTGACCTGCTGAGTTTCTCCAGCATTTTCTGTTTTTGTTTCAGAATCTGCAGTATTTTGCCTTTGTACTAGATCTGGTACTGTACAAAAGATGGGAGAAATGAATTATTTCCGAGTGAAGGTATGCCTGGGAGCAGCAACCATATTATGACTGAATATTACAACTCAGTTTGAGGGAGAGAGCAATGGGTTTGAATCATTGGGCATCCCACAATGTGATGGAAGTGCTCTGTTATTGGCCAGCAGCTGGATCTTCTGGTCCAGCTACTGTCAAGTGGTTTCCATTGTACGCACTTCCCACCACTAGGGAACTCTTGGTAAGGTTCACTGTTGATGGGAGCAGAAGATTCAGCTGATGGGAATTATCCGACCTATGTCTTTAAAATTAAATGAGGGCAGTTATGAGGACACGAAAGTTGAGCTGGATAAAGTGAATAGGCAAATTAGGCTCAGAGGCCAAAAGAGATACAGAGGCAAACATTTAAGGAGATATTTCAGAATGTACTGAATAGATACATTCCAACAAGTAAGAGAAAGTCCAAGGGATAGATCCACATCTGTGGTTCACCAGCAAAGCTAAAGACAGCATCAAACTTCAAGAAAAAACATATAATTGTGCAAAAGCAGATGGTAGGTCAGAAGATTGAACACAATATAAAGAACAATAAAGAATGAGTAAAAGGAGAGAAAAATTAGAGTACAAGACAAGTTAGCCAGGAATATGAAAACAGATAGTAATTACTTAAATTAGAAAACCGTGATCATACTGAATGGAGGTACAGACTCAAAGGGCTGAATGGCCTACTCCTGCATCTATTTTCCATGTTAGCAAAGTGAGCATTGGTCCGAGAGAAAGTGAGCCTGATCAATTGATAACAAAAAACAAAGAGATAGCAGTTGAATTGAACTATTTTTTTGCATCAGTTTTCACTGTGGAGGTTACAAGTAATATCCCAGAAGCAGTGATAATCTAGGAAATGGAAGGGAGGGAGCAACTCAGGAAAATTACAGTCACCTGGGAAATGGTATTGAGAAAATTGTTGGGGCTGTGAGCTGACAAGAGCTGGTCTTGATGAACCTCATTCTAGGGTCTTAAAAGAAGTATCTAGTGAGATAGTAGATGCATTGGTTTTAATTTGCCAAAACTCCTTCGCTTCCCATTAGACTAGAAGAGAGCAAATGCAAATCATTTATTAAGAAAGGCAGAGAGACAGAAAGTGGGAAGCTGCAGTCCGGTTAGCTTAACATCTGTTGTTGGGGAAATATTGGAAGCTATTAATAAAGATATTACAGCAGGGCACTTGGATAAGCTTAAGATAATCATCAGAGTCAACATAGTTTTGTGAAAGGGAAATAATTTTTAACCAGGACCTCTTTGAGGAAGTAACATATTGTGGATAAAGGGGAACTGGTGGTTGTACTGTACTTCAATTTCCAGGAAGTATTTGATAAAGTGCCACATCAAAGGTTATAGTAGAAAATAATATCTCACATTATAGGGGGTAATATATTGGCATGGTTTGAAAATTGGTTGACTGACAGGAAGCAGAGAAGAGACACAAATGGTTCCTTTTTGAATTGGCAAGATATAACGAGTGGTATGCCATAGGGAGCAGTGTTAGGGCTTTCAGTGTTTGCAATTTAGATAAATGACTTGGATTAAGGGATGGTCACCAAATTTCTTGATGACACAATGATAGAACAAAGAGAATTAAGTGTAGGACCAGGCCCTTCAGCCCTGCAAGCCTACCCTGACCATGCTGCCCAACTTAATTAAAACCCCATACCCTTCAGAGGACCATATCCCTCTATTCCCATCCTAGTCATGTATTTATCAAGGCACCCCTTAAAACTCACTTTTATATCTCCTTCCACTACCTCCCCCAGCAAGGGGTTCCAGGTACCCACCACCCTCTGTGTAAAAAAATCTGCCTCATACATCTCCTTTAAACCTGCGCCCCCTAATAATTGACTCTTCCACCCTGGAAAAAAGCTTCTGACTATCCACTCTATCCATGCCTCTCATAATCTTGTCAACTTCCATCAGGTCACCCCTCAACCTCTGTTGTTCCAGTGAGAACAAACCAAGTTTCTCCAACCTCTCCTCATAGCTAATGCCCTCCATATCAGGCAACATCCTGATAAATCTTTTCTGTACCTTCTCCAAAGCCTCCACGTCCTTCTGGTAGTGTGGTGACCAGAATTGAACACTATATTCCAAATGTGGCCCAATTAAGGTTCTATAAAACTGCAACATGACTTGTAGTTTTTAAACTCAATGCCCCAACCGATGAATCGAGTTAAGAGTGAGAAGCAACTTGATTGAAACATGTAAGATCCTGAGGGATTTTGACAGGATGAATCTGGGAAGGATGTTTAATTTTAGGTCATAGACTACATAATCCTACAGAACAAAGAACAAAACAGCACGGGAAATAGGCCCTTTGGCCCAACGAGCCCGCGCCGCCACCCCGATGTTCCCACCTCTACCCGTGATCCCTGTCTATGTTTATAGTGTCTATATATAGTCTATAGTGCAGAAGGAGGCCATTTAACCCATCAATCTTCACTGACCACAATCTCACACAGGCCCTATCCCCATAATCCATGCATTTATTCAAGCTAGTCCCCCTGACATTAGTGTCACTAAAGCATGTCATCTGCCTTCTTGACTACCTTATCCACCTGTATTTGCCACTTTCAGTGACCTGTGTACCTGTACACCCAAGTCCCTTTACCTATCAATACTCTTAAGGATTTTGCCATTTACTGTATATTTTCTATTTGTTTAGACCTTCCCAAATGCATTACCTCACATTTGTCTGGATAAAACTCCATCTGCCACCTCTGCACCCAGGTGTCCAATTGTTCTGTGATGGCCCCATCGCTATCTGCAAATCCACCGACCTTTGTGTGGTCTGCAAACTTACTAATCAATCCAGTTACATTTTCCTTCAAATTATTTATATATATTACAAACAGCAAAGGTCCCAGCACTAATCCCTGAGGACCATTACTTGTTACAGCCCTCCATTCAGAAATGCATCCTTCCACTGTTACCCTATCGATAGCTATAGGTAGGAAAGTAAGTTGTGAAGATGACATAAGGAGGCCACAAGAGGACATAAATAGGTTAGATGAATCGGCAAAGATCTGCAAATGGAGTATAATGTGGGAAAATGTGAAGGCCATTTTGGCGGGAAGAATGAAAAAAGAAACATATTGAATTGGTGGAGATCGCAGAGCTCTTGAGGCGCAGAGGGCCTGGGTGGCCTAGTGCATGAATAATAAAAAGGCTAGTATGCAGGTACAGCAAGTAATTAGGAAGGCTAATAGAATGTCATCATTCATTGCGATGGGGATTTAATACTACATAGGGAGGTTATGCTTCAGATGAACAGATTGCCAGTGAGGCCAAATTTGCAATACTATCAGTCATCTGATTTAAGGAAGGATGTTAAATGCTTTGAAAGAGATCATTTACCAGACTATTATCTGCAGTGGATGGGTTGTCTTTTGAGGAAATGTTAGACAAGTGAAGCTTGTATTCAATATAGTTTAGAAGGGTAAGAGGCAAGTTGATTGAAACGTGTAAGATCCTGAGGGGCTTTGATAGGATGAATGTGGAAAGGATGTTTCATCTTAGGTCGTAGATCATATAATGCTACAGTGTAGAAAGAGGCCATTTGGCCCATCGAGCCTACACTGTCAACAAACCCATTCAGGCCCTATCCCTGAAACCCTATTATTTACCTGCTAATCACCCCAACACTAAAGAGCAATTCAGCATGCCCAATCAACCTAACCCACACATCTTTCAGACTGTGGGAGGAAAGTGGAGCATCCAGAGGAAACCCAAGCAGACAAGGAAGAAATGTTCAGACTCCACACAGATGGTGACCTGAGGCTGGAATTGAACCTGGTTCCCTGACACTGCGAGGATCACCATCGTGTCACTGTGCTACCCCAAATTAAATAAAATGACTTGTTGGATGATGTGCGCACACTTTTGTGAAAGTCTCAGACTCAAAAACTGTAATTTATTGAATCAGCACAAAGCAGCAGCCTTAACGAGGATCGATGGACCATGAACTTTACTGATTTATTTATCGTAAGTCACAAAGGATGCAGCTGCTGAAGGCTTTTCTGCATAAATAACAAAATTATAAACTTGTTTTTCAATTCCTGGAGAAGTAATGAGATTCAGTTTGGTGAAATGTAGCTTGATTTTTACTCTCTGATGCAGAGAACCCAAAACTTGGGATTAGTGCAATATAGTTAATATTCTGAAAGATTGCTTTCTCCCAGGTAATTCACAGGGAGACGGGAACAAGATGCCCTCCCGAAACAAACATGGCCAAAATAAAATCAATTACTTTTGATATGAATGAGGGTGGATGGTCCTCAAAAAGCTTAAAGGGCTCAAAGCAAGCAGATCACCGGGGAAAGATGCTACTTTATCCCTGAATTCTGAAGAAGGATTAAAGTGGAAATTTGTGAGGAACTGACAAGCATTGTGATGCAGTTGGTGGACACCGGGGAGGTGCTTTGAGCTTAAAGGCAAATAATTGTGATGCCCAAGTTTACAAAGGAGAGATAAAGATTCACAGCAAGTTCGAGGCTTATTAGTCCTACCTCCATTCCATGTAAAATAATGGCGTTGATTATCAGGAGTATCTCCATAGTAATAATATCTGTATATAGTGGCACAGTGTCTTCCAGAGGTGATTACGCAGCTCCCCAGCCAATGTTGGCTATAAGTGACTGGAATTGAATTTACACACTTAATTTGTAGATAACCAACTTCTGTTCACTCTGTTTTGCTGGAGCGATCGCTCTGCTCTCGTCAGGAGACTGCTGTAGTTCCCTCCTTCTCTTTTCAAGCAGCTTTAGCTGACTGATGCACTTCTCAAAATTAACTCGCTTTTCTGAGTAACTACCCCTCTATAAAGCGGACTAAATATGAAGCACTGTGGATGCTGGAGGTCTGAAATGCAAACAGAAAAAGCTGCAGGCTGGTAGTGTGTTGGAGAGAGAAACAGGGTCCATATTCCGAGTCCATATTGGAGTCAAAATGTTAACTCTGTTTCTCTCTCCATAGATGTTGCCCTGACCTGCTAGGTTTCCCCAGCATTTTGTTTTTATTAGACAGTGCTCATTGCAAACAATCATGAATCCCACCCCTGCCACCAACTCATTAGTTGATAGAGTGGTGCCAGTGGATGCTCCAAATAATAATTCAATAATTAATAGCAAAACAGATTCAGAGGGTGAAGGTTGTGCCAGGCCAACCTCTATTTGATTTGATTTATTATTGTCATTATTAGTATAAATTGAAAAGTATTGTTTTTTTTTGCCTGCTATATAGACAAAGCATACCTTTCACAGAGAAGGAGGAGAGGATACAGAATTAGTGTTACAGTCATAGCTGGAGTGTTGAGAGAGATCAAATTAACATGAGGAGATTTATTCAAAAGTCTGATGGCAGCAGGGAAGAAGCTATTCTTGAGTTGGCTGATACAAAGTCTGAGGCCACGTATCTTTTTTCTGATGGAGGAAGGTGGAAGAGTGAATGTCCAGAGTGTGTGGGGTCCTTGATTTATGCTGGCTGTTCTGCTGAACAGTGGGAAGTGTAGATGGAGTCAATGGATGGGAGGCGGTTGTATGATAGGCTGGGCTTCATTCATGACTCTTCGCAGATTCTTATGGCCTTGGATAGAGCAGAAGCCATACCAAGCTGTGATACAACCAGAAAAAATGCTTTCTGTAGAGCATCTCTAAAAACTGGTGAGAGTCATAGTGTGCAGTCTAAATTTCCTTCGCTTCCTGAGAAAGTAGATGTATTGGTGGGCTTTCTTAAGCATATTTGGCATCTATAGCATCAGCGTGAAGGGACAGGGACAGGTTGTTGGAGATCTGGACGCCTCAAAAGAGTCTTTACTCAAAGAGTGATTAGGGAGTGGAATGCCCTGCCTGCAGCTGTTGTAGATGCGCCAAGTTTGGTGGCGTTTAAGAGGTTAGTTGATAAGTATATGGAAGAGAAGGGAATGGTTTAGTTAGGAGGGGCATTGCTTTTTATTTTGGTCGGCACAACATCGAAGGCCGAAGGGCCTGTTCTGTGCTGTATTGTTCTATGTTCTATGTTCTATAAAACTTGAAGCTCTTGGCCATTTCCACTTTGTCCCCATTGATGTAGGCAAGGACATGTCCTCCACCACTCTTCCTGAAGTCAATGACTATCTGCTTTGTTTTGTTGACATTGAGGGAGAGATTATTGTTTTGCACTAGTTCACCATATTCTCTGCCTCTTTCCTATACTTCATCTCATCATTGTTTGAAATCCAACCCACTACGTGATGTCATCAGCAAACTTGAAAATCAAATTGGAGGAGAATTTGGCCACACAGTTATAGGTGTATAGTATGGAGTATACTAAGGGGCTGAGGACACAGCCTTGCGGAGCACTGTTGTTAAGGATGCCCGTGAGGAAATGTCATTGCCTATCCTTACTAATTACAATTTGCAGGTTAGGAAGTTCAGGATCCAGGCTCAGAGGAGAAGCCAAACCCCAGGCCACAGAGTTTGGAAATGTATTTTGTGGGAATAATAGTTTTGAAAGCTGAGTTGTAGTCAATAAATAGGAGTTTCACATCGGTGTCTTTGTTATCCAAGTGTTCCAGGGTTGCGTATAGGGCCAGAAAAAATGCTTTTTGTAGAGCATCTCTAAAAGCTGGTGACAGTCATAGTGTACACTCAATTTCCTACACTTCCTGAACTCGCTGTGGACCAGTTCAGGGACAGAGGAACTGTCATGGATCCAGCCAATCTGGGAGGCCGGAATTGATTCATGCCATGACTAGCTTTTCAAAGCACTACATAATAACATATGTGTCTGTGTGTCTTTTAGAACATAGAACAATACAGCACAGAACAGGCCCTTCGGCCTTCGATGTTGTGCTGACCAAAATAAAAAGCAATGCCCCTCCTAACTAAACTTTTGAGAAACTATCTTCTACAGTGAGAGCAACATGATTCTGTTGTACCTCAAATTATAAAGAATGTTTGACCAGATCCCATGTGAGAGGTTATTACTCAATTTCAAAGTTTTGGAGATTCAGGATAAATCCTGAGAAAGGCTAAGAGAATGATGGAGACTGGAAGTAAATTGCTACTTATAAGAGTTATGTCAGGGTAGTGGTGGAGGAGTACTAAGGGTAGTGGCCCAACAATTAGAACAGGGGTTTCCATAATGGGGTGTCATATGACTTCCACTGGAGTCACAGGACAAGCAGTTGGAAGGCATGAGCTCCAAGCAAGCAATGGCTGAGTTGAGAGTTTTGCGATCAGTTGCGAGTCCTCTTTGTACTGGAACATATCTTAATTCTTTCTGCTCTGAGGGCCAATCACTGCCACTAACACAGCCATTAAAATAGTTAGTGTTCACTTAAATTTGTCTAACTGTGCTGTTTCAAATCCTCCCCCACCCCCACCAAACTCATGTTACCAACACTTGCTGCTGAATCACTCTGGGATCACACCAAGTCTCATAAAGCATTAAAATATGGTCACATTGGGAAAAAGTTTGGGAAGCATGTCTGAGAGTCATTATGGCATATTGCGGGACTGTTGGTGTTCGACAGTTTATTTTCTTTAGACTTTGTCCCCTTCAAATAGCCAGGCCAAGTGTCAGAGTTTCAAATCAACTGTTTATTATGCAAAATATAACAAATACGCTAGTATTCCAGCTAGTGGTGAGCCAGAGTCCCGAATACAGACTTACAGAAACAGATATCCATCCAGATGTGATTACAAGTTATTAACGTAGACCATTCAAAAGGTTGCATTTATACAGGTGTTATCTCTATCCACCCACAACTATTGATTAGAGTTACATCACGCATAAGATACAAATATTTAAGTCTTATCACAATGCATACATATCTTCTTAATTATAATATCCAACTAATATAAAGGTTTGAACCTGTTAACTAACCTAGCATATTATTGTTACATGGTGTCCTTAACATTCTAACTTGCGCCTGGATTTTTAGGTATCAATTATCTCTCCCTTGTCCAGATATCTGATTTAATGAATTCTCTCAGACAAAGAGTCATTGTTAGATAAGCAAACCTTTATTCTAGCCTTGACGTTTATCTGGATCTGATTTGATAAAAGCCCACTGTTCTTTTCATGTGTGTTTTTTAAACCTATGTGATTATTGATTCTGTCATGGAATAGATAAAAGGCCTTTGGACCAGTTGAGTCCATGCCAAGCTCTCTGTAGACCAATTCAATCAGTCCCATTCAGCTGTTCTATCCCAGAAGCCCAGAAGTTTATTTTCTTCAAATTTTCATCAAAGTTTCTTGTGATCATTCAATGTCATCTCTTCTACTATCCGTGTAGGCAGTGAGTTCCAGACCATTAGCACTCACTGCAGACAATCACAACTCTCTGCATCTCTTGGCCAAAACCTAGTGTCCTAGTGGGTTAATGGAAATAACTTTTCTTTTTCTACTTTTCTAAATCTGTCATAACCTGGTATGCTTCTCCTGTTTCTCCTTTACTTCCTGGGCTGATGTATTTGCTAATCGTAGAATGCCTACAGTGCAGAAAGAACGCATTCGGCCCATCAAATCTACATCAATTCTTACTTAGGCCCACCCCCATAATCCCATGTATTTTACCCTCTAGTCCCTCTAACCTACACATATTCTGACACTGAGAGGGAATTTAGCATGGCCAATCCACCTAACCTGCACATCTTTGGACTCTGGGAGGAAATCAGAGCACTTGGAGGAAACCCATGCAGACACAGGGAGAATGTGCAAATTTCACACAGTCACTCAGGGCTGGAATTGAACTTGGGCCCTTGGTTCTGTAAGGCAGCAATGCTAACCACTGTGTCATTGTTCCACCCAAGATACTTGGTGAGGAGTGTCAAACCAAGTGGAGAAAGTAGCTCAAAAATCAGAGGGACAACATGAATATACATCAACAGCCAATTAAATTTGATGCCGACAAATGCAAAGTACTGCACACCAGATTGAAGGGAAGTATAAAAGTTCTCTGTGAATGGTAATGAAATAGCAAAGCTGGAGATGGAAATGGATTTTGGTTCTTAGTCAATATAATGCCAAATATATTATTAAAGCCTGTAAATCTACATTGTCACAACAGCTGAGTACATGTCTGAAGAATTAGTGGTCAAATGATACAATATTCTAGTCAAAACTCGCCTTCACCTTTGTGTCCAGTTGTAGCTGTGGAAATTCAAGGGAGGCTTTCATGGAAGAGATTGCAAAGTGATCTCCAGTATTGGGAGTCTGTGTTGTGAGAAATGTTAGATGTTGTTGTGACGGTTTGGGCTCACTGGTAGCCTTCTGGCCCCTTGAGTCAGAAATTATGTCTTCAAAGACTTGGGCACCCAGCTAGGCTGAAACTTCCATGCAACACTGAGGCACTATTGCATTGTCAGAGATGCTGACTGCGATTCTCTCACGTGACATCTCAGTGCTCCAGGCAGAAGGAAAATTCGCTGCTTTTCCCACTGGTGGTGGCAGTGCTACTGAGGTGGGATTTAATGACTTTAAAATGCAAGAAAATGCCCCCATGTGAATCATACCAGGTGAATCGCACCAGGTGCATGAGTTGTCCAAGTCAGCTGATATTTAAGAACACTTCCTGCTTTTCCTTCTCTCAGAAGGAACTCTTAATAGTGTAAGGACTCTTAATAGTGTTGAAGAACAGAGGGATCTTTGTGTATATGTGCATAGATCCCTGAAAGTTGGCAGTCAAGTCGATAAGGTTGTTAAGAAGGCATCCGGAGTCTTAGCTTTTATTGGTAGGGGGATTGAATTTCGGAGCCGCAAAGTCAAGTTGCAACTATACAAAACTCTAGTGCGGCCGAACTTGGAGTATTGTGTACAGTTCTGGTCCCCGCAATATAAGAAAGATGTGGAGGCATTGGAGAGGGTACAGAGGAGGTTTACCAGGATGTTGCCTGGTATGGAGGGCAGGTCTTATGAAGAGAGGCTGAGGATTTGAGGTTGTTTTCGTTAGAAAGAAGGCGGCTAAGAGGAGACCTTATTGAAACATATAAGATGATTAGAGGTTTAGATAGGGTGGACAGTGATAGCCTTTTTCCTAGGATGGAGAAAGCTAGCACGAGGGGACATAGCTTTAAATTAAGGGGTGGTAGTTATAGGACGGATGTCAGAGGTAGGTTCTTTACCCAGAGGGTGGTAAGGGTATGGAATGCCCTGCCTGCTGCAGTTGTGGATGCGCCAAGTTTGGTGGCGTTTAAGAGGTTAGTAGATAAGTTTATGGATGAAAAGGGAATGGTTTAGGTTAGAGGGTCATTGCTTTTTCTTAATTGGTCGGCGCAACATCGAAGGCCAAAGGGCCTGTTCTGTGCTGTTATGTTCTATGTTCTAGAATAACTGAGGAAGCATAACCCAGTTTCACATTCATAAAGGAAGTATTTCATCTTAGGTCTTTAATGAGACCAATCTTTTTGAGTTATAATTGTGGATTTACTTCTGACAGTCTCTACTGAAGCAAGAACCCAGAAAAAAAATCATTGAAGCCAGTAACTGACCTGCTCCCCAAAAATTTAGTTCATTACATGCCTAATTAGATGTTCTTTTATGTTTATTCATGGGACATGGGCATCACTGGCCATCCAGCGTTTAATGCTCCTCCCTAGTTGCCCTTGAGGAGTTGGTAGTGAGCTGCCTTCTTGAAACGCTGCAGTCCATGTTCTGTGGATTGACCCACAAAGCCTTTAGGAAGGCAAGTCCAGAAGTTTGACCTAGCGACAACGAAGGAATGGCGATATATTTCCAATCAGAACAAATGTCTTGGAGAGGAACTTGCAGGTGGTGGTGTTCCCAGGTATCTGCTGCCCTTGTCCTTCTAGATGGAAATGGTCGTGGATTTGGAAGGTGCTGGCTAAGGATCTTTAGTGAATTGCTGCAGTGCATCTTGTTGATAGTATTCACTGCTACTACTGAGCATTGGTGGTGGAGGGAGTGGATGTTTGTGGATGTGCTGTCAATTGAATGGGTTGCTTTGATAATGTCAAGTTTTTTGAGTGTTGTTGGAGCTGCATTCATTCAGGTAAGTGGGGAGTATTCTATCACACTCCTGACTTGTGAGAATGGATAAGGTTTGGGGACGCAGGAGGAGTGTTACACACCACAGTATTCCTAGCCTCTGACCTGCTCTTGTAGTCACTGTTTATGTGATGAATCCCGTTGCATTTCTGGTCAGTAGTAACCCCAGAATGTTGCACACAATATTCATTTAGAATATATGATGTAACTAATTTAACCCCGTGACAACTGCATTTCCATGACCCTATCTTTCATACACATCCATGATAATACAATGAGATGCAGTTCTGAAATTGGACCTAGTTCAGGAGCACCAGATTAGTAGAGTACACCAGGGGTTTGGGATAAAGCACAGAGATGTCGTTTAATACGTATAAAGTCTTGTGTTTACAATCCTACCTAATTATTGGAAGACAAACATTCCTTGTGCAGGGAGGGAGAGTTACCCCAATACCAATTTTTGCTTATCTCCCAGTGACTAGCTACCCACCATCTTACTCATAGATGATGAAAATGATGAGAAAACCATTATTAAAAGACTTGCATCTTTGTGTAACACCTTATCATGTCCTCATGATGTCCCAGAGTGCCAATGAATTACATTGAACTATTATTAACAGCTCTTAAAGAAGGTGAATATTGATGAGAAAGCAAAATCATGTAGAGAGAATCTGGTATTCTAATTAATAATTTTCACATGTAGAATCTGCCATTTTTGTTACATATGGTATTGTCTAAGGTCAGTTTTAATTCCAAGGGAGCCACAGCAAAATTGGACTTCTGTGAAACTTCTAAGAGCCAATGTTCAAATGGACAAGATTCAGCATACTCACCTCATACATCAATGGAAAAATTATTTTCTTCAACTGCTATGAATGATCCTTTTGCGGGTCTCATTAAATGAAGTGAAGAGATTGGTTATAGATTTATAGAAAACCATCAGAGAGAAGATGGCCACTCAGCCCATCAGATGTTTGCTGGCTGAGAAGATTAATTCTTCAACCCTTGGCCGTCGCCCCATAGATCAGAACACACGTTCTAGACACTTGCTGCCTCTAACTGCTCCCCCACCATCCCCACAATGTGGCTAAAGGAATTTCCCCTCAACTCCCTTTTTTTTTTCACTTCAACCTACCACGTTTAGCCTATGCTCCATGATTCTTTGTTTTTAAATGTTTTTATATCCACTCTGTCAAGGCATTCTCATTATTTTATGTATTTCAGTTAAATCTTCCCTCAACCTCCTCTATCAAGCAGATCTACCAGTTTAAGATTGGGAATCCATGAGGTGATGTGGGCCATCAACAGCAGCAGAATTGTACTCAACCACTGTGTCAATGTGCTGCTCCCCAGACTTATGCCACTTTCAAACTAGAGCAATACAGAAGGAAGTCAATCGAATCACTTCTGCTGCATGACATTGAATTACTCTAATGTTGATGCAGTATTCACAAGTAATAGATGTCATTTTAACAATAATGGACTGGATTTCTTTTATGAGTAGTGCTATTTTATATGTGCTTGCAAATATATTCCTGCACTCACTCGTAAAAAAGAAAATTTCACAAAAACAGCCATTTGCAACTACGTTTAGAATCTTGGTACACACAGCAGCCATACAAGTTCCAATTATCCTGCCATAAATATAATAATTAATCAGTTAAGTTTGAAGATATTGTTAATTATCTTTTTCCTCAATTAAGATTTAAGAATATAATAGTGAGGACAGATGATAAAGTGAAGGGGGAATGAGATGGAACTGGAATAGAATTATATTTGTCACAACAGTAGTAATGGATGTTCAATTCAAACAAATTATGAAAGGCCTACAAATGTATGTTGGTGAAGCTTCAAGCACAGAGGTGGCATGATGGCGCAGTGATTGACAGTGTTGCCTCACAGCATTAGGAGGGACCTAGGTTCAGTTCTGGCCTCATGTAGGCATCGCTGGTAAGACTAACATTTTTTGCCCATCTCTGATCACTCTTGAGCTGAGTTGGTGAGAATCAACTGAGAGTCAATCACATTGCGATGCATTTGGAGTTGGATGTAGGCCAGACCAGGTAAGGACGGCAGATTTCCTTCCCGAAAGCACATTGGTGAACCAGATGGATTTTACCAATAATTGGCAATGGTCACGTTAGACTAGCTTCTATATTCCAGATTTTATTAATTGAGTTCATATTCCACTGGCTGCCACGGTTGGGTTTGAATCCATGTCCCTGGGCTTGTGGATTATTGGTGACATCATCGCTGCGCCACCATCTCTTCAGTTGCATTTATATAACATTCATTGAATGTTGTGAAGATCTCAAGATATTTCATAGGTGTGCTTTCAAACTGAGCTCCAGAAAATTATCTGGACAAATGGCCAAAAAAGGTAGAGATTTGAATAAGTTTTTTTATTCATTTGTGGGTCATGGGCATCACTGGCTGGCCAGCATTTATTGCCCATCCCTAGTTGGCCTTGGAGGTCAGTAGAAAGTCAACCACATTGCTATGGCTCTGGAATCATGTGTAGGCCAGACGAGGCGAGAACTGCAGATTTCTTTAATGTTCACCAGATGGATTTTCTGACAATCAACAATAGTTTCATGGTCATAAGTAGATTCTTAATTTCAGAATTTTTTAACCAAATTCAAATTCAATAAATCAAATCAAAATTTCACCATCTGCTGTGGCAGGAGTCGAATCCGGGTCTCCAGAACATTCTGGATTAATGGCTTACTGACAGTACTACTCGGTTTTTGCCTCCACCTGGATAGAAATTGTGTCGAAGGGATGTATGACTTGTAACTAAATGGAAGTTAACCTGTGAGTGCAGATGAGATAGATGTGGAAGGGATTCATTTAATCTTACAAAAAAATTGCTGTGAGTGCCAATAAAAGTAAACTATGATATTGAACGATGGAAATAAAGGGCATTCTTCAAATGAGGCATTGCTTGAAGCTATTAAACAAAATCTTGTCTATTCCATCATTCAATTTCCTAAGCATTTCAGAATGTACCCCATCCAGTTCAGGTGCCCCAGATATACAGATCTCTGGAGTTAGCCTATACACAGGAAACTTAATTAGATTTCATTTAAAATTACAGGAGTCAAGACAATTAAGAAAGAAATTAGGGTGGCACAATGGTTAGCACAGCTGCCTCACAGCACTCGGGTCCTGGATTCGATTCTTGGCTATCTGTGCAGAGTCTGCATGTTCTTGCCGTGTCCATGTGGATTTCCTCTGGAATACGTGCTTTGGATGGAGATGGAGGATGAGGGATGACCTAATAGAGGTGCATAAAATTATGAAGGGCACAGATAGGGTGAACAGTGGGAAACTTATTGCCAAGTCGGAGGTGACGAACACAAGGGGTCGCAGGTTCAACATGAAGGGGGCAATGTTTAACACAGACGTCAGAGGATGTATTTTGCAGAGAGGGTAGTGGGGGTCTGGAATGCACTGCCAAGCAAGGTAGTAGAGATGGACACGCTGGGATTGTTTGAGACTCATCTGGATAGCCATATGAACGGACTAGGAATAGAGGGATACAAACAAAGAATCTAGTTGGAAGCATGAGTGGTGCAGGCTTGGAGGACTGAAGGGCCTGTTTCCTGTGCTGTATTGTTCTTTGTTCTTTGTGTCTGGTTTTCCTCTGGATGTGTTTGCATGGGTTTCCTCCAGGTTCTCTGGGTTTTCTCCCACAGTCCAAAGATGCGTGCGTTAGGTGGATTGGCCAAGCTAAAATTGCTTCTTTGGGCGGAACTTCTTGGCTACGCTCCCCCCAAGGCCGGAAAACCCACCCAAGGTCACTGGGCCTTTGCATAGTCAAATGTCCTGCCCACTACGATTCCCGTGACAGGCGTGATGACAAATTCCGTGCTTGGTATCCATCAATATAAAGGTTATGAAGGTAAATCTACATTATGTAGCTGTGAAGGATTACAGGGTTGATTGGTGGGGAAGGGGAGGAGACAGGGTATGTGGTATATTGGTTGGAGGTGCGTCTGGGCCAGATGCTGTTTCAGAGAGTTGGTGCAGATGCAATGGGTTGAATGGCCTCCTTCTACATTGGAGGGCTTCTCTGGAAAGAAACAGTTATAGATTTAAACATTACAGGCATTTTCTGCAAGCAGCATTAGAAACAAATGATTGAAATTAACATATTGAGCTTGATAAAGTATAGAAGGTAACAGTGTCGTGGTTAAGAACATCTGAGGGAGGAATTGTAAGAGAAGCATGTGTCACAATGCCAGGGACTCGGGTTCAATTCGCGGCTTTGGTGACTGTCTGGGCGGAGTCTGCACATCCCCTCCATGTCTGTGTGGATTTCCTCTGGAAGATATGCTGTAAGTTGCTTTGGCCATGCTACATTCTCCCTCCATGTATGTTGAGAAGTGCCGGAGTGTGGCGACTCAGGGATTTTCACAGTAACTTTGTTGCAGTGTTAATGTAAGCCTTACTTGTGACACTAATAAATAAAAACTAATCAAAATACAGATCAAAAGAAAATGAAAGGAGTGGGATTGTGCGGAAAGCAGCTTTTAAAGCTAGCAATTAAAAGTGTGCATGTAATGGAAAAGTTGTCATTTGCAGATGCGTTTTGGGAAGAAATGATTGAGAACAAAGACAAAGGTTATTGGCAATTTCTGCAGATTCTTCCCTCAAAGTACAAGATTGGATAATGAAAGAGTTACAGAATTCTTAAAAAAGACTGCAGGAAATGGCAACGTAAGTGTTGTGATTTTAATATGTTAGTGATTAGTAATCTGGACATGGGAAAGCCTTTGGGAACTTGTGATCGTTATATAACATTGCAGTTAAAGGCTAAAGGCAAAATCAACAGATGTCTGCCCAACCTCAGAAGGGAATATTGAAGGTTATGAGAAAGAGATTAGTGGGATTAATTAGGAGGCTGCAAGTTTTAAGTGCAGAGACGGCAAAAGGAGCACTCTTCCGAATAGGAAAATAGAACAATTAACAAGGCTGAGTACCAGTCTGGGAGTAAAATACATATCATAAGCAGCACACAAAGTCAAACAGGAATTGGGATCAGAAACTTAAAACACCCCTTAAAAAGGGCAAGGAGAAAAGAGATCTTCAGGAAGGGAAGATAAATCACACTGTGGAAACAATGGAGAGATCATGGAAAGAATGTTTTATTCCTTTATGGGTCATTGGCTGGGCAGTAGTTATTGCCCAATATCTGCGTTGCCATTGAGAAGGTGATGGTGAGCTGCTTGCTTGAATCGCTGCAATCCATGTGCTGTGGGTTGACCCACAGTGCCATTAAGGAGGGAATTGTAACGCTACATTCTGCACTCTCTCGTTTCCTTCTCTATGTATGGTATGCTTTGTATAGCGCGCAAGAAAGAATACTTTTCACTATCTGTTAATACATGTCACAATAATAAATCAAATCAAATTCCAGAATTTTGACCTAGTCACTGCGACGGAACAACAATATGTTTCCAAGTCATGATGGTGAGTGGCTTGGAGTGGAACTTCAGTGGCGGTGTTCCCATGTATCTGCTGCCTGGTCATTCTAGATGGAAGTGGTCGTGGGTTTGGAAGATACTGTCGAAGAATCATTTGTAATTTGTTGTAGTGCGTCTTGTAGATATTGGGTGACAGTGATTGAGGGAGTGGATGTTTGTGGATGTGGTACCAAGCAAGTGGACTGGATGATGAAAAGCTCCTTGAGTGTTGTTGAAGATACGCCCATCCAGGCAAGTGGATAGAAAAAATAAAAATGAAGAGATTATAAGTAAGGAATTACCCATTTAAGACAGAGATAAGAAAAAATATTTTCATCAGAGGTCATTAGTCTTTGGACAGTGTTAGTAATGGGTAATTTCAATCTGCATATTTACTGGGCGACTGTGGATTGGAGGAGTATGTTGGTTGGTAGGACGGCTGAGGAACAGTGGGGGATTTTTAAAGAGATCTTTTTCGGTACTTAGCAAAAATATATTCCGATCGTGAAGAAGGACTGTAGAAGAAGGGAAAATCAGGCGTGGTTCTCCAAGGAAATTAAGGAGAGTATTAAATGAAAAGCTGAGGCATTCAGAATGCCCACAATTTTTAGCCAATCAGAGGATTGGGAAAGTTTCAAACAACAGCAAAGAGTGACTAAAAAGGTGATTTTAAAAAAGGAAAGATAGTGGCAAACGGGAGGGTGGTTTGAAGTGTGTACACTTTAATGCGAGGAGCATACGCAATAAGGTGGATGAACTTGCAGCCTGGATTGGTGCTTGGGACTTTGATGTTGTGGCCATTTCAGAGACGTGGATAGAGCAGGGGCAGGAATGGTTGTTGCAGGTTCCGGGGTTCAGATGTTTCAGTCAGAGCAGAGGTGGTGGTAGAAGAGGGGGAGGAGTGGCATTGTTAGTTAAGAACAGCATTACGGTGGCAGAAAAGACGTTTGATGTGGACTTGTCTGCTGAGGTAGTGTGGGCCGAGATTAGAAACAAGAAAGGAGAGGTCACACTGTTGGGAGTTTTTTATAGGCCTCCAAGAAGTTCCAGAGAAGTAGAGGAAGGGATTGCAAAGTTGATCCTGGATAGGTGTGAAAGTAACAGGGTAGTTGCAATGGGGGACTTTAACTTTTCTAATATTGATTGGAAAAACTATAGTTCAAGTACATTAGAGGGATCAATTTTTGTTCAATGTGTGCAGGAAGGTTTCATGACTCAGTATGTAGATAGGCCAACAAGAGGCGAGGCTATATTGGATTTGGTATTGGGTAATGAACCAGACCAGGTGTTAGACTTGGAGGTGGGTGAGCACTTTGGTGATAGTGACCACAATTCGGTTACGTTTACCTTAGTGATGGAAAGGGATGGGCACGTACCGAATAACAGTAGTTATAGCTGAGGGAAAGGTAATTATGAGGCTATTAGGAGAGATTTAGGATGCATAGGGTGGAGCAGGAAATTGCAGGGGCTGGGGACATCTGAAATATGGAGCGTATTGAAGGAACAGCTTCTGCACGTCCTTAATGAATATGTACCTGCCAGGCAGAGAGGAAGTGGTCGAGTGAGGGAACCATGGTATACTAGGGAAGTTGAATCTCTGGTGAAGAGGAAGAAGGAGGCTTATATAATGATGAGACGTGAAGGCTCAGTTAGAGCAATGGAGAGCTATAAATCAGCCAGGAAGGAGCTAAATAGGGAGTTGAGAAGAGCTAGAAGAGGACACGAGAAGACTTTGGCGGATAGGATTAAGGAGAATCCTAAAGCTTTTTAAGGTATATAAATAATAAAAGATTGGTTAGGGCAAGATTAGGGCCAGTCAGAGATAGCAGTGGGAAGTTGTGCGTGGAGCCTGAGGAGATAGGAGAGACTCTGAATGAGTGTTTTTCATCAGTATTCATGCAGGAGAAAGACAATGTTGTCGGGGAGAATACTGCGATACTAGGTTGTAGACTGGGCAGGATTGAGGTTCATAAGGAGGAGGTATTAGCGAATCTTGAGGGTATGAAAATTGATAAGTCCCCTGGGCCAGATGGGATTTACCCCAGGATTCTCTGGGAGGCTAGAGAGGAGATTGCAGAGCCTTTGGCTTTGACCTTCATGTCGTCGTTGGCTACAGGTATAGTGCCGGAAGACTGGAGGATGGCAAATGTTGTCCCTTTGTTCAAAAAGGGGAGTAGGGACCATCCTGGAAATTATAGACCGGTGAGTCTGACTTCTGTTGTGGCAAGATCTTGGAAAGAATTATAAGGGATAGGATTTATAAGCATCTAGAGAGGAATAAATTGATTAGGGATAGTCAGCACGGTTTTGTGAAGGGTAGGTTGTGCCTCACAAACCTTATTGAGTTTTTTGAGGAGGTGACCAAAGAGGTAGATAAGGGTAAGGCAGTTGATGTAGTGTATATGGATTTTAGCAAAGCGTTTGATAAGGTTCCCTATGGTAGGCTACTGCAGAAAGTGCAGATGCATGGGATTGAAGGTGATTTAGCAGTTTGGATTAGGAATTGGCTAGCTGATAGAAGACAGAGGGTGGTGGTTGATGGGAAATATTCAACCTGGAGTGCAGTTACAAGTGGTGTACCTCAAGGATCTGTTTTAGGGCCATTGCTGTTTGTCAATTTTATAAATGACCTAGATGAGGGTGTAGAGGGTTGGATTAGTAAATTTGCTAACGATACCAAAGTGGGGGGAGTTGTAGACAGCGAGGATGGATGTTACAGTTTGCAGAGGGACATAGGTAGGTTGCAGAGCTGGGCTGTGAGGTGGCAAATGGAATTCAATACGGATAAGTGTGAGGTGATTCACTTTGGTAGGAATAACAGGCATATGAAATATAGGGCTAATGAAAGGACCCTTAATAGTGTTGTCGAGTAGAGGGATCTTGGGGTACAAGTACATAGCTCTTTGAAAGTTGGCACCCAGGTTGATAAAGTTTTAAGAAGGCGTACAGTATGTTAGCTTTTATTGGTAGAGGGATTGAATTTAGGAGCTGTGAGTTTATGTTACAACTGTACAAAACTCTGGTGTGGTCGCACTTGGAGTATTGCGTACAGTTCTGGTTGCCGCATTATAAGAAAGATGTGGAAGCATTGGAAAGGGTGCAGAGGAGGTTTACCAGGATGTTGCCTGGTATGGTGGGAAGGCTTTATGAGGAAAGGCTGAGGGACCTGAGGTTATTTTCATTAGAGAGAAGAAGGTTACGTGGTGACCTAATTGAGGCGTATAAGATGATCAAGGGATGGGATAGGGTGGATAGTGAGAGCCTTTTTCCTCGGATGGTGATGACCATCATGAGGGGACATAACTTTAAATTAAAGGTGGTAGTTATAGGACGGATGTCAGAGGCAGGTTCTTTACACAGAGGGTGGTGAGGGCGTGGAATGCCCTGCCTGCAGCAGTTGTGGACTCGCCTACTTTGGGGGCATTCAAATGTTTGGTGGATAGGCATAGGGATGATATTGGAATAGTTTAGGTTAGAGGGTCCACTGGCCGGCGCAACATCGAGGGCCAAAGGGCCTGTACTGCGCTGTAATGTTCTATGTTCTAGAATATGAGGCAAAACTAGCTCGAAATATCAAAAATGACAGTAAAAGTTTTTATAGATGTATAAAGAATAGGAGGATGGCCAGAGTTAATGTTGGGCTGTTGGAGGATGAGAGGTGTGGTTTAATGGTGCATGATAGGGATATGGCAGAGACCTTGAATAAGTTTTTTGTGTCGACCTTTACAGAGGAGGACATAAATAGCTTGCCTGAAATTAAGGATAGAAGAGTGGTAGGAGATGAGGTCCTTGATGAGGTTACAGTCACTAGAGAGGTGGTGCTTTATAGGCTAAAGGAGCTGAGGGCAGATAAGTCCCCGGGACTGGATGGAATGCACCCCAGGGTCCTCAAGGATATGGCAGAGGTGATAGCGGATGCCCTAGTAATTATCTTTCAGAATTCACTGGACTCCAGGAAAGTGCCAGAAGATTGGAAAATGGCTAATGTTACGCAGCTGTTTAAAAAAGGTAGCAGACAGAAGGCAGGGAATTATAGGCCGGTTAGTTTAATATCTGTAGTAGGAAAAATGCTTAAATCTGTCATCAAAACAGAAATAACGAGGCACCTGGATATGAACTATTTGATCAAGCAGCCGCAGCACAGATTTGTTAAGGGGAAGTCGTGCTGGATGAATTTATTGGAGGTCTATGAGGAAGTGACTAGTGCAGTAGATAGAGAGGAACCGGTGGATGTGGTGTTTTTGAATTTCCAAAAGGTGTTTGATAAGGTACCTCACAAAAGATTGCTGCAGAAGATTAGGGTGCAGGGAATTGGGGGTAGGGTGTTAGACGGGATAGAGGATTGGTTGTCTAATAGGAAGCAGAAGTTGGTATTGATGGGTGCTATTCTAATTGGCAGCTGGTGACTAGTGGGGTGCCCCAGGGATTGGTGCTGGGGCCTCAACTATTTACCATTTACATAGACAATCTGGAGGAAGGGGCTGAGTACAGAGTGACAAAGTTTGCTGATGACACGAAGATGAGTGGAAGGTGTGGAAAGCCTGCAGAGGGATCTGGATAGGCTGAGTGAGTGGGCGAGGACCTGGCAGATGGAGTATAATGTTAGCAAGTGTGAGGTTATCCACTTTGATAGGAAAAACGGTAGGAAAGACTACTATATAAATGGCGAAAAGCTGCAGCATGCGACGGTGAGAGGGACCTGGGAGTCCTTGTGCGCAAATCGCAAAAACACAGTCTGCAGGTGCAGCAAGTGATTAAGAAGGCAAATGCATTGTTTGCCTTTATAGCTAGGGGGATAGAATATAAAAGTAGGGAGGTATTTTTGCAGCTGTATAGAGTACTGGTGAGGCCGCAGCTGGAGTATTGTGTACAGTTTTGGTCATAGCATTCGAGAAAGGATATATTGGCCTTGGAGGGGGTGCAGAGAAGGTTTACTGAGCTGATACCGGAGATGAAGGCGTTGGATTATGAGGAGAGACTGAATAAGCTAGGTTTGTACTCTTTGGAGTTTAGAAGGCTGAGAGGGGATCTTATAGAGACGTATAAGATAATGAAGGGATGGATAGGGTAGAGGTTGAGAGACTCTTCCTGCTGAACAAAGATAGCAGGACTAGAGGGCACAACTTCAAGATTGGGGGGGAGGGGGGTGGTGCCGGTTCAGATCAGAGTTACGGAGGAGTTTGTTCACACAAACGGTGGTGAATCTTTGGAATTCTCTGCCTGATGAAGTGGTGGAGGCTTCCTCTCTGAATATGTTCAAGTCAAGAGTAGATAGGTTTTTGACTGACAAGGGAATTAAGGGTTACGGGGAGAAAGTGGAAAGTGGCACTGAACCCCTACAAATCAACCTACTCCTGCTCCTATTTCTTATGTTCTTATGGAACTCTCTTCGTCAAAAAAAATAGAAGCAAGAGCCATAATTTTCTTGTTTTCCCCATGGATGATTTTCTTGCGGTGAGGCTTCCCATCATCAGCCGCCACCAGGATTATCCGATCCTGTTGAAGTCGATGGCAATTTGTATGGTTTGCCCATCCTCCCTCTAGAAGATCCCGCTATTGGAAAATCTCACTCCAAAGTCTTCAAATATTTTAAAGGTATTGGTGGAGAGATTCTTGATGAGCAAGGAGGTAGACGGGGAATGTGCAGTTGAGGTTAAAATCAAATTGGCCGTGATCTTATCAAATGGTGTAGCTCGCTAAAGGGGCAGAGTTGCCTACTCTAGCTGCTAATTTGCATGTTTCTACTTCCCTCTTGTCCATAGCAGGAAAAGTCCTGACATCCATTCTTTTAAAGTGCCTATTTCCTCTGGCTGAGTAATCCTCCCAGAGAGACAGGGTGCAACCTTATTGGCTGTTTATGCCATGTTCCCACTGCACAAGGTCAGAGAATTTGGTGGTCAGACAAATCTCCATTCGTTGTGGCGGGATCGAAAAATCCCATCAGCGTGAATGATGATAAGATTCCAGCCAAAATATGGCTTTAGATGATCCTGAGGAACCATTGTCTTCTGAAAATCATAGAATCCCTACAGTGCAAATGGAGGGCATTTGGCCCATCTAGTCTGCTCTGACCACAATCCCACCCAGGCTTTATTCCGGAAACCCCACATATTTACCCTGTTAATCCCCCTGACAGTAAGGGGCAATTTTAGCACGGCCCATCAACTTAACTCGCACATCTGTGCTGTGCAGATACACGGATTTGGGCCTGTGTCTGTGGGAGGTTGTGCATTCTCCCCGTACTTGCGTGCCTTTTCTCCGGGTGCTCCGGTTTCCTCCCACATCCCAAAGATGTGCTCTTGGGCTAATTGGCAAATCAAATTCTCCCTAAATTGTCTCAAATTTGGTTTTTAATCCATAGATCTATAAACGTAGACAGGGATCACGGGTAGAGGTGGGAACATTGAGGTGGCGGCGTGGGCTCGTTGGGCCGAAGGGCCTGTTTCCCGTGCTGTTTTGTTCTTTGTTCTAACTTTGGTCTGTGGTGGGAAACCAGAGCACCTGGAGGAAGCCCGTACAGACACACCGAGAATGTGTAAACTCCACACAGACAGTGAGCCGAGGTCAGAATTGAACTCAGGTCCTTGGCACTGTGAGACAGCAGTGCTAACCGCTGTGTCGCCCCAAATCCGGGAACAATGTCAAGAGCAACACGAGGAGCTCTTCATTGCACTCATTGACCCAAGCAAAGCATTTCACCCAGTAAATTTAGGTTTGTGGATTGTGCTGCAAAGATTTGGATGTCCCAAGACTCAACACAATCCTGCAACTAATTCCATGAAGTTATGACTGCAACCGTTTGAAACCGTTACCTTCAAAACTCACACCATAAGTTTTTTTTTTAATCTGTTTATCAGTGTCACAAATAGACTTACATTAATACTACAATGGAGTTACTGTGAAAATACCCCAGTTGCCACACTCCGGCGACTGTTCAGGTACACTGAGGGAGTAATTAACATGACCAATGCACCCGACTAGCATGTCTTTCAGACTGTGGAAGGAAGCCAGAGAGCCCAGATGAAACCCATGCAGATACGCAGAGATCTATCTGCACGTACAGTGACCTAAGCTGGGGATTGAACCCACGTCTCTCCCACTGTGAGGCAGCAGTGTTAACTGCTATGCCTCTGTGCTGTTCCCAGTATCAAGAATGGCTGAGTGATAGCTCCCCTCGTACAATTTACAACCTACCTGACAGTGGCTACTCACCTCATCAGAGGTCAACCATCCTCTCATATGAGTTTGCCAAGGTGGAAAATTCTTTAAGCTCAATCACCTCCACGCCGGAACTAAACAGACATACATGATCTACAGTTGCAGAAATTACCCACTCAGCAGCAGATTTGTAAGTCACTCTCCATCTCTTCAATTCTGCATACAAGAGACAAGGCATCTCCTTGAAAGTTGCCATTACAAAACACACAGATCAATCCACACCAAGGCAACCAAATATTCTGCCACCCATATATGTTGAAGGTAGGATTCTGAAATATGTTAAGCATACTTTCGCTGCCACGTCTCTCAAAAGGCCACCATTATTGAGGAAATCTGACACCAGCTTAACCATCTACAAACTATGGCCACTGAGAGCTTCTACAAGTCAGTGAAAGCCCTGGATCAATTGCTATCATTAAAATTCTGTGGTGCAGCGAAGCCTGGCTTGTGCATGTAAATGATAGAGAAGGCCACTCAAGAAATTCCATCCATAGTACCTTTGCCACAGCCTCTGGATTCAAGGGGAGCACAACAAACACTATTGCCAGTACTGTGAAGCATGGTGGTTAGCACTGCCACCTCACAGTGCCACAGACCCAGTTCAGTTCCGGCCTCGAGTGTCTGTCTGTGCAAACTTTCTCCCATGTCTGCATGGGTTTCCTCTGAATGCTCTGGTTTTCTCCCTCACCCCAAAGCTGTGCAGAATAGTGGATTGTGATGTGTGGTAAATGTTTGGGATTGTGTCTTTAGGGCAGGGGGCTGGGTCTAGATAAAGATGCTCTGTGTGAGCGTTGGTGCAGACGCGATGGGCCAAATGGCCTCCTTTTGCATTGTAGGAATTCTACAATTACCAACTGACCCCTTGTACTGCTTATAATATATTTTTTTCTGTTCTTAACCTTGTGTTCGATATTTTTCTTTATCTTTCTGTTGTTAGTATTGTACTATCACATATACTTTCCAGGAACCCTCCAAATTTGTCCTATCAATTACCTGTAACCTTGAATATTGCCTTCTGAAGATCTGTTGCTTTTGCCTTTATCCTCACTCCAATATTATGTAATGGTCATAAGTCCCCAAATGCTTTCCCACCTCTTGGTGACTAATCATTGATACATTGAAATTCTAATGATAATGTCAACCAAACATGAGTGTCCTTCTTAAATTCAGCTCTGCAAACATTCACGCAGAACTCCTGTAACGTGGGCTGCAATGGACTAGATACTCTGCCCAGATGGCTGAAAGTCCAAGTCCTATTTTCTCAGCTCTCAAATGGTCAGAGTTCTTAGGAGGACCATTTTTTTTATTCATTCATGGGATGTGGGTATTGTTGGCTGAGCTATCATTTATTGCCCTCCAGAAGATACTTAAGATTCAACCACATTTAGTCTGGAGTCACATGTAGGTCAGACCAGATAAAGATGGCAAATTTCCATCTCTAAAGGACATTAATGAACCAAGTGGATTTTTACAACAATCAACAATGTCTTCATGGTCACTTTTTTAATTCCAGGCTTTTTTATCATGGAGGAATTGGAACCTGGGTCTCCAGATCTTGCCCTAGATCTTGGGATTACTAGTCTACTGATAATATCATTATGCCACTGCCTCCCCAAAGAAAATGCTATATGATGCATGTAATATTCACAGTGTACATTCAATATCAGTCATACAGCCTGAGGAGTTCTATACAATTCCAATCCCCTCAGTTCATGATGGCTAAAAGACTCAGATATTGACCTCTCCTCATTGTGCCTCAGTGGCGCCTGTCCCAAGATTTAATGCATCCCTCATCACATAGTCCTGGGCTTTGGAATGTGTCAGTCTGCAACACTCGGTTGGAGACAACTCTTTGCATTGTAAGACCAACAAATTTCAGGCAGAACAAAGAGCGTCTTTCACTGATTTGATGATCCTCCAGCAACAGCTGATGTTTGTCTTGGTGAATGACCCAGGGAACAGCCCATAGAACACAGAGTCCTGCATCCCTGGGAACAGCCCATAGAGCACAGAGTCCTGTGTCACAAAGTTGCTCGGGATGAACCTTGATAAAAATCACTTCAATTGTCTTCAGACCTTCTTTACAAAGGCACATTCCACAAGGAGGTGGACAACGGGTCTCTTCCCCACCACACCCACCCTGAGATGGGGTTGAGTCTTGAGGTATGTTGGAAGGATCAGATGGGGAGGGCCTTTTTCATCAACAGCCAAGTTAAATTTGGTGCCTGTTTGAAAATTCTGGTGATGAGATATTCTGCCAAATGACTTTGCCAATCTGATGGACTTGGGATCAGAGGTGTTTCTCTGCATAAATGTTGCTCTGTTTGTAACTAAATGATGAGCTTAAAATTATATGGACTGACATTGTGGCTCTTCTCAACACCACCTCCAGTGTTTGACTATTTTCTTTGTGTCACGGTCCCAGAGCATTATACTCAAGGGGCAGCCTAACCTAAGCATTGTGCAATTTGATTCCATGTTCACTTGATTTATATTCTTCTAATTTAGTCATGCCGTTTAAAATTCTATCGGCTATATTGATTGCTGCTCTGCATCATTTAGGCATGTTAAGTGTTGGGTCCACAAATATGTCACATTACCATACAAACAGCTCAATTCATTGCAGTGCATAAATTTTTATTATCCTGTATTTAATGCAGGTTATATCCTTGTGCATGTTCTAAGGTGAGTTGCATTGCTTTTAGCAAGGACTGCACAGTATAGTTTTCAGCGAACTTGGCTGATTGGCCTGTTGGCTGTAACCTGTGTAGTAGTATGGGTGATTCTGCAAATCCAGTGTTTCCAGTTATTATTTTAATCTCTTAGGTCATATTAATTTGGTGTTTATCCTAAACCTGATTAGAATCATATAGTGCAGAAGAGGCCCTTTGATCTATTCAGTCCACATTGACATGTTACGAACACCTGAACGTTCACCTCATCCCATTTGCCGCCACTTGACCCATAGCTTTAAATGTTATGATCTGCCAAGTACTCATTCACATACTCGTTAAAGGATGTGAGGTAACCCGCCACTACCGACCTCTCAGGTAGCGCATTCCAGACTGGCACCATCCTCTGAGTAAGAAAAGCTTTTTCTCACATCTCCCCTAAATCTTTTACCCTTCATCTTGAAGCTGTGTCCCCTCTTAACTGACCCTTCAACTAAAGGGAACAGCTGCTCCTTATCCATTCTGTCCATGTCCCTCATAATCTCGTACACCTCAATCAGGTCGCCCCCTCAGTCTTCTCTGCTCCAACAAAAACAACCCAAGCCTACCCAACTTCTCTTCACAACTTAAATGTTCCATTTCAGGCGCAGCATCCTGGTGAATCTCCTCTGCATCCTCTCCAGTACAATCACATCCTTCCAACCAGAACTGCACACAGCACTCTGGCTGTGGTCTCACCAAAGTTTCTGCTTTTGTAATCTGTGCCTGGATTGATGAAGGCAAGTGTCCCATGTGCCTTTTTCACCACCCCTCTAACATGTCCTTCTGCTTTACCAAGGTCTCTTTGTTCCAAAGAACTTCCTAATGTCCTACCATTCATTGACTACCAGCTTGTCAAATTAATCCTTCCAAAGTGTATCACCTCACACTTTTCAGGATTAAATTCCATCTGCCACTTATCTGCCCATTTGACTATACCCTCTATATCTGCTTGTAGCCCACAATGCCTCCCTGTTAACCACTCCTTTGTGTCATTAGCTTGGCTATGTGTCCCACACTTTGCTAATATTACTATTGGAATCCAGTTGTTGAGTCAAATCATTGCTGCCAGAGATTGGAAAGAGATTTAAGAATAGAGGAATTCGTGAGAGAAGACACAAAAACCTACCCTGCTATTTTTCACTTGACACTTCTCCATATTTGACTAATTTGCCCTATTCCATCTTATTTATACCTTTTCACTTCTCCCCAGTTATCCTAACATTACAAATCATGTACACTTTCATCTAATTTCTTATAACATAATTGAAAGTAAATGCAAAAAATAGATGCCCATAAAATTCCGCTGGTCACTGATCCAGACAGAGACGGATCCATTTCTTTGAATGTTGCCATTGTTTAGCTTTGTGTTTCACATTCCATTGATCAGGCAGTTTTCTGCCTACCCAGCCCTCTCACCCTGAATGTTTCCATCTTTAGCACATCAAAACTAAAAACCTGTCAAATTTCTTTTTAAACTCTGATACATTGGCTGGTAGACAATAGCGGGGAGCCTTTCGTGATGTCACAAGAGTCATAGGCACTATTTTTTAGTGCAATCAGCTCCACACCAGAAATTGGTGGAGAGCAGCTCATCGCATAGAAACATCAGTGAGGCCTATGTGGCTTGCCTGGGACTCTACTTAGTCCAGTTCATCTTTTGGCATCTTGGATAGATCTCCACAGGTCGTATCTGGATTTCATGTATAGATCAGGGTTGCTTGAGTTGAACGCCCCAGACCTGGACTTCAGGAAAGCAGTGGATATCCCTGTTCTTCCATAGTTTCTGGTTGGGAAACACACAGTCTTTGACGCACTTACTAATGAAACCAATTAGGGGGCCAGTGCGCACGCTCTGATCTCCACTCTGACAGATTGGTGCACGTGCAGTGGCTCACTCAGCACTCTGGCCTCTTAGATGGAAATCGGCCTCACCCATCACTTTGCAGAATGAAGCAGTGAGTGTTGGAGATTCATTCCAGTAAGTATATCTAAAAAATGGGTGGAAAATACTTCCGTTTTCCTGCTCGTTGAGTACCTAGTTTTGTTTTGGGGGAATCTTGGCCATAATTTCTAATGGATATCCTTCATCCACCAACTTCGTAACCATCTCAAAATATTCTTTTTGAAAGAGCCAATCTGTTCTTCTAAATCATGCTGACCACAATTTCCTATCGAGGTTTAAGTTTATTTAAAATGAGTGTCATGTGTAGATGTATATTAACACTACAATGAAATTACTGTGAAAATCCTCTAGTTGCCACACTTTGGTGAAGTTACCATGGTCAATGGACCTAACCAGCATATCTTTCGGACTGTGGAGGGAAAGTGGAGCATATGGAGGAAATCCGCACAGGGAGAACGTATAGACTCTGCAAAGACAGTGACCCAAGCTGGGGATCTGAGCCAGGTCCCTGGTGCTGTGAGGTAGCAATGCTAACCACTGTGCCACTTCAGTTCTGTTTAAATGGTGAAGGGTTGCATTTTTAAAGACCCCTTTCCCTCCCAGAATGTTCTCTAGTAGATACAAACAATGGTCATTCTCTCGATCACTTTTCGCTCTTTTACAAATATTGACATCATACAGATAATTATATACCGCAACTGTACCGAACATTGGTGAGACCACATTTCGAATATTGTGTTCGGTTCTGGTCACCTCATTATAAGAAGGATGTGGAAGCATTGGAGAGAGTGCAGATGAGATTTACCAGGATGCTACCTGGTTTGGAGGGTAGGCCTTATGAGGAAAGGTTGAGAGAGCTGGGGCTTTTCTCTCTGGAACAGAGGAGGAGAGAGGCATCTTAATCGAGGTTTATAAGATGATGAGGGGGATTGATAGAATGGGCGCGCAGAAAGTATTTCCTCAGGTGGATATAGCTGTTACTAGGAGGCATAACTATAAGGTTCATGGTGGTAGATATAGGAGGGATGTGCAAGGTAGATTCTTCACTCAGAAAGCGGTTGGGGTGTGGAATAGACTACCTGCTGTGATAGTGGAGTTGGACATTTCAGGAACTTTCAAACGATTATTGGATAGGCACATGGAGCACTCCAGAATTATAGCGAGGGGATAGCTTAATCTTGGGGTTGGGCATAGTTCGGCACAACATTGTGGGCCAAAGGGCCTGTATAGTATTGTAATGTTCTATGTTTTATAATCTTGCAGTCTTCAGACTTGGCTCCTAAATTTATGAAAAATATATTCAGAATGTTACTTATTGCAACATTCTTCATTGCAAGGCCTGCATGGCAGTTCCCCAACTCCATCTGTTCATTTTCAGTAACTGTTTTGTCTTCATTGGGTTAACAAGCCAGACCCAACCCATTTGATTTGTTTTTAATGTTAAGAAAGGCACACTGAGCCTATCAGAAGTTGGTCTGACTTGCATGTCATTTTGACCACACAATTATGGAGATACGGCCTCTGCAGGATTGTTGTTGGTACAGGCTCAATGGGCCAAATGGCCTCCTTCTGCAGTGTATGGATTCTATGATTCTGCCTTATTTGTACAAGCACACTCAGGTCTCTTTGAACATGAAACCTCATAAGTTCCTCATTTTTCAAAAAATGTGTTGCTTTTTATTCTTATAACCAATGTGAATAACTTCACACTTCCCTGATTATATTCCATCTGCAATCATGTTGTCCAGCCAGATAGTCTGTGTATGTCCCCTTGCAGCCTCTCTCCCCTCATTTCACCTTACCATCTTAAACTTATACAGAGGAAACTTTGAAGAACAAGGGAGACTCTCACTATAGTGGCTTGTGAAACTACATAAGAAGATATGATAGTAGACTGGCAACGGCTCGCATTGAAATACCTAATGCATAATTTACAACAAAAATATACTCCTTTAATGTATTAAAGTCCAACAAGGAAAGTGTGGCTAACGAAATAAATCAAAGATTGTATTAGATCAAAGGAAGCGACGTATAAAGTTATCACAAAGGTAAGCCTGTGGATTGGGAGGATTTGAAAATCTGCAAAAAAGAGTCAAAGAAAAAAGATTACAAAAGGGAAAATAGAATTTTAGAATAATCCAGTGAGAATCATAAAATTAGATTGTAAAAGTTTCTGTGGGTATGTAAAAAGGAAAAGATTAGCAAATACAAATGCGGGTCAATTAAATGTGGAGCCAAGGAAATAAAGAAATAGCAGAAAAACTAAACAAATGTTTTGTGTTTATCTTCACAGGAAAATACCAAAATCCTCCCAGAATTAATGGAAAATGAAAGGACTAGTGTAAACCAGGAAATGCAAGATATTAAAAAGTCCAAGAGAAATTAAAAACATAAAGTAAATAAATCTCTTGGATTTGATGATCTATATCCCAGAGTGTTCAAAGAGGTAGCTGTGGAGTTAGTAAAGATAATCTTAATGTTTTTTTCCATCTAACCTGCACATTTTTGGACTGTGGAATGAAACTAGAGGAAACCCATGCAGATATGGGGAGAATGTGTAAATTCCACAATGTCACCCAGTGCCGGAATTGAGCCCTGATCCCTAGAGGAATGAGGCAGCAGTGCTAAACACTGTGTCACTGTGCCATCCTCATTGGTGGTCAAAATTCTGTAGACTTTGGAATAGAATCCCTACAGTACAGAAGGAGATAATTGACCTAACAAATCTGTATCAACCACAATCCCACCCAGACCCTATTCCCGTAACCCGCCACACATTTACCCTGCTAATTCCCCTGACACTAGGGTCAATTTATCATGGCCAATCAACGTAACCTGCACATCTTTGGAATGTGGGAGGAAACCAGAAGATCCGAAGGAATCTCATGCAGACACAGACAGTAACCCAAGCCAGGAATCAAACCCGGATCCCTGGTGCTGTGAGGCAGCAGTACTAATCACTGCGCCACCATGCCACCATATTAAGGAATTGTTCCTGGAAGGTGCAAAATGTAGCTGTACTATTTAAGAAAGGAGAGAGAGAGAAAACAGGGAGCTATGGATCTTTTATCCTACCATCAGTAGTAGGGACATGCTAAAATCCATGATAAAGGATTTGATAACAGGACATAGAAAATAATGGTAGGATTGGGTAAAGTCAACATGGAGTTATAAAAAGAAAATTATGTTTAGCAATCCTGTTGGAGGTTTTTGAGTCTGTAACCAGCAGAATAGATAAGGGGGAACTGATGGATGTAGTATTTTTTTTATTTTTAGAATGCTTTTGATAAGGTCCCACACAAGAGGTTAGTAAACAAAATTAGTGCACCTGGAACTGGAGTAATACACTGGCATAGACTGAGAACTGGTGAATGGATAGAGTTCAGCAGGTAGGAATAAAGGGTCAATTTCAGGATGGCAGCTGTATTTAGTGGGATATCATAAGGATTAAAATTCGGCTGGCAGCTATTCATAAATTTCATCAATGCTTTGGATATGGTGATTAAAGGTAATGGATAGAATTTTACCAAAAGAATTCTAAGTGTCATAACAGTGACAAAATAGGATTCGACCTCATTGCTCTTTGTAGTGAGCTCTGCACTGCGATCTTCCAGCACGCTGTCACTTTTTTTTTGACAGCTGGGTGTTTGATGCCAGTACAGAGCAAAGTGGAACCTAGGTGCGTAGGGGAAACCAGCTTCAGAGCACTCTGGGGCGCTCTGTGAAATGGTACCAATCTGCTGGCCAACTACCCATGGACATTGAATATGCCCCTCCCTTCACTGGCAGCATGTTTTCCCCCCCCCCCATATAGGCTTCACCCCCACATGACCCCTCCCCCTGCATGACCCCCACCTTGCACCCCCCCCACTCCCCCAGGAATAGGACCTGTGTGCACAATCTCTCCCCCATCAGAGTGCATAGCGCTCCCATATACATAGCCCCCTGTCAGAGCACATTGCCCCTCCTTTAAATAACTCCCATCAGAGTGCATAGGCACCCCATCATAGCCCCTGTCACAGCACTACTCCCACTCAAGCCCTATCACCATTCATGTCCCATCGCCATGGCACTGCCTTGGACATCTTTAGGGTGTCAGGTGGCATGCCCAATGGCCATGCCCCCTGATCACTGGAAGCTTCAATGGCCTGCGATCCCCTGGCGTGGCTATGGCACTTGTTTTGCATTGGTGGAGACCAGGAGTGATCCTTGCCGATGGGAAGCATCCAGTTTAGGAGGAAGCAGCCATGCCAGATTTGCTAATTATTGGGTGGTCCAAGAACTGTGATGCTAATGAGCTTTACACCCTTTCTGGGCATGAAGCCATTCTTGCCAGTAAAACGGGGTCAGAAACGGGGCAATCCGCGAATCGGATTTCTGGCCTCCTGCACTATGTTCTCGGATTGCCACCTTAATAGACAGGCATGGTGAGTTGGTAAGATCGTGCCTAATATTTCCAAGTTTGCAGATGGTGTAGAATTAGGTGGAAGAAGATGCAAAGTGAATGGACCAAAAATATGGCAGATGGGATGCAATGAGAAATTTGTGGTTATTCACTTTGTTAGGAAAAGCAGAAATTCAGTGTATTATTCAAATGGTGAGAATTTGCTAAATGTTGAACTTCAAAGGAACTTGGACGTCCGTAATCCTGAGTAACTGAAAGCTAACATGCAGGTATAAGAGCAATTAAGAAGGCACATGGTTATTTGGACTCTATTGCAAGAGGAATTAAGTGTAGAAAGTAAGATGTCTTCGGGCAAATATATCAAGCTTTAATGAGGTTGCACCTAGAGTATTGTGTGCAGTTCTGATCTCCTGACCTAAGGAAAGATATACTTGTCATAGAAGGAGTGCAACAAAGGTTCACCAGGATAATTCCTGGGATAGAAGGATTGTCCTATGAGGACACACGTGGTCAGAATTCTCCGACCTCGCCCATGGCTAGAATTCTCTGGTCCCGTAGCTGTGAATGGAGATTTGGCTGAGCACCAAATTCTTCATTATTGCCAGCAGATCAGAGAATCTCAGTCTAAATAGACTGAGCCTTTATCCTTTGGAGTTGAATAGGAGGTGATCTTATTCAAATGTACAACATCATCCTTGCAGGGCTCACCAGAGTAGATGCAGAAAGGATGTTTCTATCTCATAACAATCTCAACATTTTTCATTTTCCCACAATGCACATTTTTGGAGGAGTGTGTTCCCGCAGAATTCAGTGGCACAGTGGTTAGCACTGCTGCCTCACAGTGCAGGGACCTGAGTTCGTTTCCCAGCTTAGAGTACATAGAGTACATAGAACATTACAGCACAGAACAGGCCCTTCGGCCTTCGATGTTGCGCCGACCAATATAAAAAGCAATGCCCCTCCAAACTAAACCATTCCCTTCTCTTCCATATACTTATCAACTAACCTCTTAAACGCCACCAAACTTGGCGCATCTACAACTGCTGCAGGCAGGGCATTCCACTCCCGAACCACCCTTTGGGTAAAGAACCTACCTCTGATATCCGTCCTATAACTATCACCCCTTAATTTAAAGCTGTGTCCCCTCGTGCTAGCTTTCTCCATCCTAGGAAAAAGGCTATCACTGTCCACCCTATCTAAACCTCTAATCATCTTATATGTTTCGATTAGGTCCCCTCTTAGCCGCCTCCTTTCTAACGAAAACAACCTCAAATCCCTCAGCCTCTCTTCATAAGACCTGCCCTCCATACCAGGCAACATCCTGGTAAACCTCCTCTGTACCCTCTCCAATGCCTCCACATCTTTCTTATAATGTGGGGACCAGAACTGCACACAATACTCCAAGTGCGGCCGCACTAGAGTTTTGTACAGTTGCAACATGACGTTGCGGCTCCGAAATTCAATCCCCCTACCAATAAAAGCTAAGACTCCATATGCCTTCTTAACAACCTTATCGACTTGACTGCCTACTTTCAGGGATCTATGCACAAATACACCAAGATCCCTCTGTTCGTCAAGACTACTAAGAATCCTACCATTAGCCCTATACTCTACACATTTATTATTCCTGCCATAGTGCATTACCTCACACTTTTCCACATTAAACTCCATTTGCCACCTCTCGGCCCAGCTCTGCAACTTGTCCAAGTCACTCTGCAAACTATAACACCCCTCTTCACTATCTACCACTCCACCGACTTTAGTGTCATCTGCAAATTTACTAATCCATCCTTCAATACCCTCATCCAGATCATTTATAAAAATTACAAACAGCAGGGGCCCCAAAACAGACCCCTGAGGTACACCACTTGTCACCGAACTCCAAGATGAATATCTCCCATCAACCACCACCCTCTGTCTTCTATCTGCTAGCCAATTCCTAACCCAATTAGCTAAATCACCCTCTATCCCATACATCTGCATTTTCTGCAGAAGTCTTCCATGGGCCACCTTATCAAACGCCTTACTAAAGTCCATATATACCACATCAACCGCCTTACCCCCATCCACCTCCTTAGTCACTTTTTCAAAAAACTCAATGAGGTTAGTAAGACACGACCTACCCTTCACAAAACCATGCTGACTATCCCCAATCAATTCATTTCTCTCTAAATAACTATAAATCCTATCCCTAATAATTCTCTCCAATACCTTGCCCACAACAGAAGTAAGACTCACTGGCCTATAATTCCCTGGAAGGTCTCTCTTCCCCTTCTTGAACAATGGGACCACATTCGCTATCCTCCAGTCCTCCGGAACCACACCCGTAACCAACGAGGACCTGAAGATCAGAGCCAGAGGCTCTGCAATCTCCTCTCTTGCCTCCCAGAGAATCCTAGGGTAAATCCCGTCCGGCCCAGGGGACTTATCCAACTTCAAACCCTCGAATATCTAGCACATCCTCCCTATCTACTTCGATACCTTCCAGTTTGCTACCCTGTACCTCAGTGTTCTCCATAACTACATTTACATCACCCTGCGTGAATACCGAAGAGAAATATTTATTCAGTACCTCTCCAATCTCCTCAGGCTCCACGCACAACTTCCCACTGCTGTCGATGACTGGCCCTAATCTTGTCCTAACCAATCTTCTATTCTTAACATATCTAAAGAAAGCTTTAGGATTCTCCTTAATCCTATCAGCCAAAGTCTTCTCGTGTCCTCTCTTAGCTCTCCTCAATTCACTCTTTAGCTCCCTCCTGGCTAATCTATAGCTGTCCATTGCACTAACCGAGCCTTCAAGCCTCATCCTGACATAAGCCTCCTTTTTCCTTTTAACCAGCAAATCAAATTTTTTCGTACACCAAGGTTCTCTTACTCGACCATTTCCTCCTTGCCTGACAGGGACATACTTATCAAGGACTCGCAGCAGCTGCTCCTTGAATAAGCTCCACATTCCAGATGTTCCCAGTCCCTGTAGTTTCCTAGTCCAATCTATGCACCCTAATTCTCTCCTGATGGCCTCATAATTACCCTTCCCCCAGCTATAACTACTGCCCCCAGCTTCATGCCTATCCCTATCCATCACTAAGGTGAACGTAACCGAATTGTGGTCACTATCACCAAAATGTTCACTAACTTCCAAGCCTAACACCTGGTCTGGCTCATTGCCCAGCACCAAATCCAATGTAGCCTCACCTCTAGTTGGCCTATCTACATACTGAGTCAAAAAACCTTCCTGCACACTTTGTACAAAAACTGACCCCTCTAACGAGCTAGAGCTATAGCTATTCCAATCAATATTAGTAAAGTTAAAGTCCCCCATAACAATTACCCTATTACTTTCACTCCTGACCAGAATTGACTTTGCAATCCTTTCCTCAACCTCTCTAGAACTTTTAGGAGGTCTATAAAAGACTCCCAACAGGGTGACCTCTCCTTTCCTGTTTCTAATCTCAGCCCATACTACCTCAACAGACAAGTCCTCATCAAACTTCTTCTCTGTCACTGTGATACAGTCTTTGACTAATAATGCCACTCCTCCCCCCCTTCTACCTCCTTCTCTACTCCGACTAAAGCATTTGAACCCCGGAACCTGCAACATCCATTCTTGTCCCTGCTCTACCCAAGTCTCTGAAATGGCCACAACATCGAAGTTCCAGGTACTGGTCCAAGCTGGAAGTTCCTCCCTTTTATTGCGAATACTCCTTGCATTAAATTATACGCATTTCAAACCATGCCCTACCCCACCCGTATGCTGCTGTGTTTTACAGCTTTCCTCTATGACCCCCTTACTCTCATCCCTCTTAGCACCCCAACTACTTAGGATCCCACCCCCCCCGAATCAGTTTAAAGCCCCCTGCATAGCCTTAGCAAATTTTCCCCCCAAGATATTAGTTCCCCTCTGGTTCAGGTGTAGACCATCTCTCTTGTAGAGGTCCCACCTATCCCAGAATGAGTCCCAATTGTTCAGGAACCTGAACCCCTCCCTCCTGCACCATCCCCGCAGCCACGAGTTCAAACATTCCCTCTCTCTATTCTTCTCTAAACTATCCCTTGGCACAGGCAAGAGTCCAGAGATAACCACTCTGCCAGTTTTGGCCCTAAGCTTCCACCCCAACTCCATAAATTTCTGTTTAATATCCCCTTCCCTCGTCCTTCCTATATCATGTGTCCCTACATGAACTATGACTTGGGGTTGACTCCCCTCTCCCTTAAGAATCTTAAAAACCCGATCTGCGACATCCTGGACCCCAGCCCCTGGGAGGCAACACACCAGCCCTGAGTCACTTTTATTACTATTTACTCTCCTATCTGTCCCTCTAACTATGGAGTCTCCAATTACTAGGCCCAATCTCTTATTCCCCCTACCCACCTGAGCATTCTCAGCAGGCTCACCCCCAGAGACCTGCTCCCTTTGGTCAGCTCCAGTTGATTCTTCCTCAACTGTAGCCTCCAAGACAGAAAATTTGTTTTGGAGGGGAACAGCCCCAGGGGATTGTCTACCCGATTGCTTCTTACCCCTCCTCCTAATAGTTACCCAAGAATCACTTTTAGGAGTGACTATCTCTTTGTTACTCCTGCCAATATCCTCCTCAACCTCTCGAATTATCCTGAGTTCCTCTAATTCCAGCTCCAGCTCCTTAACACGATCCTCAAGGAGCTGCAAACGGGCACACTTCCTGCAGGTATAATCAGCAGGAACACTACTGGTGTCCCTCACCTCGTACATACTACAGGAGGTGCAACGTACTGCCTGCACTGCCATCCCTGATACTTTAATTTACTTTAAGGAGAGAGGAAAAAAAACTTCCCACACACTTTTATTATCAGGTTAGAGGAGGGGGGAGGGTGGGATATTCTACCTGTGTAGAGTATCGGGTTTCCTCTCTGGACCAATTTATAGAGACAGAGAAAACTACAACTACAACTACCGGCAGCCTCCTAATGACGACTTACGGTTTCTAGTTAGTTTAAATAAAAACGGCAAAAACTACCCCCGCTCGCTATTTTAAACAAAGAGAAAAGTTAAAAAAGTACTTAACACTCGAACTACATGCTTTCCCCAAATCGCTGCCTTTCCATACTGCTCCAAGGGAACAGTGAGCTTAGGGCACTGTCTGTGTGGAGTTTCCACCTTCTCCTCATAATCTGCGTGGGTTTCCTCCGGGTGCTTGTCTGATTTCCTCCCACAGTCGGAAAGGCATACTGCTTAGGTGCACTGGCCATGCTAAATTCTCCCTCAGTGTACCCGAACAGATGCCAGAGTGTGGCGACTTAAGGATTTTCACATAACTTCATTGCAATGTTCATGTAAGCCCACTTGTGGAACTAATAAATAAACTTAGAATTTAAAAAAAAAAATGCTGGAAATCAGTATTAAAAACAGAAAATTCTGGAAATATAGAACAGTTCAGTGAGCATCAAATCTTCTGATGAAAGGTCATTGACCAGAAAGGTTAGTTTTTGTTTCTCTTTTCACAGACTGTACTTACATTTCTAGCATTTTCTGTTTTCATCCAGATTTCCTTTATCCTTGTTGAGGAAACATGCTTCCTGTTCCTTTTAGGGTTAAGCCCCATTGTAAGTTCTCCCACTCACTTAATCGTTGCAACATCCAGTTCCTTACTGTAAGTTAACTTCAGGTATGTGTAAATTTGGATATACAACTTTCTATTCTTTCATTGCGCCATCAGCATAAATGGTGAAAAGATTCCTGGGGAATAACATTAGTCTTATCTCCACAATCAGCAAACAAATCCCCACAATCAGTAAACCAGATCCTGTACCCCTATTGGTACTAAGATTGGCAGAGTTGTGGATAGTAATAAAGATTGTCAGAGAGTACAGTAGGATAGAGAGAGGCTGGAAAATTGGCCAGAGAAATGGCAGAAGGAACTTAATCCAGACAAATGCAAGGTGACATAGATCTAATACAGGTGGGAGCTTTAAAATAAATGGCAGAACCACAGGAGTATAGACACACAGACAGATCTGGGAATACAGATACATGGATTCTTAAAAGTTGTAGCAGATAGAAAACGTGATGAAGAAAACATATGGCATGCTTGCCTTTATCAGACAGAGCACCGACTATAAAAGTTGGCAAATTATGTTTTAGTTGGATAAAATGTCGGTTAGGCCACATTTGGAATACTGTGTCCAATTCTGGTCACCAAACTACAGAAGGGTGTGGAATCTTTGGAGAGAGTACAGAAAAGGTTCACTAGAATGTTGCCTGGTATTGAGGGTATTAGCTGTGAGAAGAGATTGAATAAACTGGGATTGTTCTCCTCGGAAAGACAGAGGCTGGGGGGTGACCTGATAGAAGTTCATAAAATTATGAGAGCTATAGATAAGGTGAACAGTTGGAAGCTTTTTCCTAGGGCAGAAATGACAATTACAAAGGGGCACAAGTTCAAGATAAGGGGGGAAAAGGTTCATTGGAGATATATGGGGGAAGTTTTTTTTACACAGAGGGTTGTGCGGCCTTTAATGCACTTCTAAATGAAGTGATTGAGACAGTTACATTAGCCACATTTAAGACCTATCTTAATAGGCATATGAACAAACAGGGGATAGAGGAATATAAGTGGTTGGTCTCGATAGGACAACATAATCAGTGCAGGCTTGGAGGGTTAAAGGGCTGCTCCTGTGCTGTACTGTTCTTTGTTTTTTGTACACTGCCTGCTATCTCCAAATCAATTGTTAACCCATGTCAGAACTTTACCTCTGCACATCACATTGAGCTATTTTTTTTCTCATTGCCCTTCGTGGAGAACCTGATCAAGTACCTTCTTAACATCCATATAGATAACATCCACAAACATTCCCTCATTACCATGCTAGCGACCTCCTCAAAATATCATTTGGGTGAGGCCAACGTGACCTCTCTTTCATAAATCCACTCTGACTCTCTTAGATAAATGGATACTTCTGATAAAGTGTCCAATCTGTCTCTGATGATAGATTACATTCATTTCCCCGCGAGTGACTGCTGTTTTTCTCTCTCCCTCTTAACTAACGGAGCAGTTTGCCAATCTCAATGCACAATTTGGTCGCAACATTCAGGCAATCAATCGAATGATTTGAATTTTCCAGATGGTCATATTTGTGGAGGGTAACATTGTAACTATATGTTGGCTGGAATTGGTTCTCAGAAAATCTTCCATCAGAAACCGCTCAAATCCCTTTGCTTTGAACAGGTTCCAATTCCAGTTCTACGTAATATAGTGAGAAGGATGGACTCATCCCTGTGATTGATTATTCTTCTTGTATTGCAGACATGGGAAAGATAAACCAGCCTTAAAGAGCAAATGAAGCTTCTGCAGGTTTTGATTAATGTAAAGCATCAGGGAATAGAAAGAAGATTCCTAACTCATTTGAATTTTCATCAAGTGTAATTAATTGATGCTGCTTCATTCCAAGTCTTCCCATTTTTTTAATGTTTGAATTACACTGGCAGGTTCAGCATGGCCCTTCAGTTGACTTGAATCCACGTCCACATCCATCCATCCTATTTAAGAAAGTCACACTTTACTCATGTTTTCAAAAAACTTCCAATGGAAGTTGTGCAACTTTGGGTGCCAGCAATGCCTTAGCAGTAGCAGCCTTGCCTCTCAGTTAAGAGGAACTTGAGCTCAACTCTTCTTTTGGAGACTAGACGCAAAATCTAGCCTGATAATTCAATGTAGAAAGGATGGAGTGGCGCCACTGCACCATGATGAATCGAAGTCTTGTTTGCCTGGAGGCATGGTGGCGCAGTGGATAGCACTGCTACCTCATAGCACCAGGGACTCGGGGTCGATTCCTGGCTTAGGTCAGTGTCTGTGTGGAATCTGCACATTCTCCTTGTGTCTATGTCGATTCCCCCAGATGCTCTGGTTTCCTTCCAAAGTCCACAGATGTGCGGGTCAGGTGGATTGGCCATGCTAAGTTGCCCCTTAGAATCAGTAGGATTAGCTAGAGTAAATGCAGGGGGTTATGAGAATAGGGTCTGGATGGGGTTGTGGTTGGTGTTGACTCAATGGGCCGAATGGCCTCCTTCTGCACTGTAGGATTCCAAGATTTTAAATTGTCTGGTAATTTATCTTGTTACTGTGGGTGGGACCTTGTAGGCACAATTTGCCTGCTGCATTTCCTATATTACAACCATTTAAAACATCTTAAAACGCTTCATTGATTGTTCGCACTTTGGAACATCTCAACATCATGAAAGATGGTATGTAAATGCAAGATGTTGTTTTCTTTACTTTATAACAGGTTTTGTTGCAGGTGGGAATATTTAGTTTGCGAAATCATTTTGGAACACTCGGGTTAGCAGTGTTGTGTTCTCCGCCGACTCTTTGGATAATGGGAGTCATCCAAAAAGTTCAGATTCTTTCTCTTAACTCTGTTGAAAATGGCAAGTGGACAAATGGTAGGAGGAGGAGGCTGTACCCCAGGCCAGAGTCCGTCATTCTGTTGATCCTCAGATGATATCCACCAATCTTCAGATCCCTTGTTGCTCACAAAATACTACCTCTGAAATGTTTACTATTTCCATTCTTTAAGATGAAATATAAAGAACAGGAGTATGTTATGGTTCAGGTCGGAAACTCCAAAGTGTTTTATTGAGCCCGCCTGGGTCATAGGTTTTGCAACTTGAATTTGACAAGGATAAGCATGATATGTTTCACCTCAGATATGATTCAAGTGACTCACCAGGGAGCATTAATCAACCAAAGTTTATTTCATAATATAGTTAACACGTATCATAAGAATATTAGCAATAACTTTCATCAATTACAAGCAAAAACAAACAACCATGATAATGTATAACCTTTAATAGTGAAACACAGTACCAATTAAACCAATCTCATTAACAAAACCTTTGACACAGGTTAGTACAGCAAAACTAATGCTGGCATGATACTGGAACTGAGTTCTTTATTGGACAATTGACCTCTCAGCCTCGTAACTTCTAACAGCCTTTTGGCTACACCCAGAACAGCTTCCTGGAATACCAGGGAAGGCAAGCCACCAAAAGCAGGTTCTTGCCTTCAGCAAGGCAAGATGCATTGCTTTTGGCCAACCAGCAGAATTTCCGAAAATCAGAGAGAGAGAGAGAGACACTTTCAGCTTGATGCCCCTTTTAAAACTGAAGAAAACAACAGCTCAAAGCTGAAAACAAAAGAGCTTCTGTCACCTGATCTGCAAATACTCTTCTTCCTAACAATGCAGGGACATAAAACTAATTTCCAGAAAGTACCTGAGACCCACAACAAAAACAAACAAAACCCTATTTAAGTCACAATAAAAGGACATAGAACATAGAACATTACAGCACAGAACAGGCCCTTCGGCCTTCGATGTTGTGCCGACCAAAATAAAAAGCAATGCCCCTCCAAACTAAACCATTCCCTTCTCTTCCATATACTTATCAATTAACCTCTTAAACGCCACCAAACTTGGCGCATCTACAACAGCTGCAGGCAGGGCATTCCACTCCCTAATCACTCTTTGAGTAAAGAACCTACCTCTGATATCCGTCCTATAACTCATACCCCTTAATTTAAAGCTGTGTCCCCTCGTGCTAGCTTTCTCCATCCTAGGAAAAAGGCTATCACTGTCCACCCTATCTAAACCTCTAATCATCTTATATGCTTCAATAAGATCCCCTCTTAGCCGCCTCCTTTCTAACGAAAACAACCTCAAATCCTTCAACCTCTCTTCATAGGACCTGCCCTCCATACCAGGCAACATCCTGGTAAACCTCCTCTGTACCCTCTCCAATGCCTCCACATCTTTCTTATAATGTGGCGACCAGAACTGCACACAATACTCCAAGTGCGGCCGCACTAGAGTTTTGTACAGTTGCAACATGATGCTGCGGCTCCTAAATTCAATCCCCCTACCAATAAAAGCTAAGACTCCATATGCCTTCTTAACAACTTTATCCACTTGACTGCCTACTTTCAGGGATCTATGCACATACACACCAAGATCCTTCTGTTCCTCAACACTATTAAGAGCCCTACCATTAGCCCTATACTCTACACATTTATTGTTCCTGCCAAAGTGCATTACCTCACACTTTTCCACATTAAACTCCATTTGCCACCTCTCGGCCCAGCTCTGCAACTTGTCCAAGTCTCTCTGCAAACTATAACACCCCTCTTCACTATCTACCACTCCACCGACTTTAGTGTCATCTGCAAATTTACTGATCCATCCCTCAATACCCTCATCCAGATCATTTATAAAAATTACAAACAGCAGGGGCCCCAAAACAGACCCCTGAGGCACACCACTTGTCACCGAACTCCACGATGAATATCTCCCATCAACCACCACCCTCTGTCTTCTATCTGCCAGCCAATTCCTAATCCAATTAGCTAAATCACCCTCTATTCCACACATCTGCATTTTCTGTAGAAGTCTTCCATGGGCCACCTTATCAAACGCCTTACTAAAGTCCATATATACTACATCAACCGCCTTACCCCCATCCACCTCTTTGGTCAGTTTCTCAAAAAACTCAATGAGGTTAGTAAGGCATGACCTACCCTTCACGAAACCATGCTGACTATCCCCAATCAATTCATTTCTCTCTAAATAACTATAAATCCTATCCCTAATAATTCTCTCCAATACCTTGCCCACAACAGAAGTAAGACTCACTGGCCTATAATTCCCAGGAAGGTCTCTCTTCCCCTTCTTAAACAATGGGACCACATTCGCTATCCTCCAGTCCTCCGGAACCACACCCGTAACCAACGAGGACCTGAAGATCAGAGCCAGAGGCTCTGCAATCTCCTCTCTTGCCTCCCAGAGAATCCTAGGGTAAATCCCGTCCGGCCCAGGGGACTTATCCAACTTCAAACCCTCGAGAATTTCTAACACATCCTCCCTATCTACTACAATACTTCCCAATTTGCAACCCTGTACCTCAGTGTTCTCCATAGCTACATTTCCAGCACTCTGCGTGAATACCGAAGAGAAATATTTATTCAGTGCCTCACCAATCTCTTCAGGCTCCACGCACAACTTCCCACTGCTGTCTATGACTGGCCCTAATCTTGCCCTAACCAATCTTCTATTCTTAACATATCGAAAGAAAGCTTTAGGATTCTCCTTAATCCTATCAGCCAACATCTTCTCGTGTCCCCTCTTAGCTCTCCTCAATTCACTTTTTAGCTCCTTCCTGGCTAATCTATAGCTATCCATTGCACTAACTGAGCCTTCAAGCCTCATCCTGACATAAGCCTCCTTTTTCTTCTTAACCAGCAAATCAACTTTTTTCGTACACCAAGGCTCTCTTACTCGACCATTTCCTCCCTGCCTGACAGGGACATACTTATCAAGGACTCGCAGCAGCTGCTCCTTGAATAAGCACCACATTCCAGATGTTCCCAGTCCCTGTAGTTTCCTAGTCCAATCTATGCACCCTAATTCTCTCCTGATGGCCTCATAATTACCCTTCCCCCAGCTATAACTATCCTCCCTATCTACTTCAATACTTTCCAGTTTGCTACCCTGTACCTCAGTGTTCTCCATAACTACATTTACATCACCCTGCGTGAATACCGAAGAGAAATATTTATTCAGTACCTCTCCAATCTCTTCAGGCTCCACGCACAACTTCCCACTGCTGTCGATGACTGGCCCTAATCTTGTCCTAACCAATCTTCTATTCTTAACATATCTAAAGAAAGCTTTAGGATTCTCCTTAATCCTATCAGCCAAAGTCTTCTCGTGTCCTCTCTTAGCTCTCCTCAATTCACTCTTTAGCTCCCTCCTGGCTAATCTATAGCTATCCATTGCACTAACCGAGCCTTCAAGCCTCATCCTGACATAAGCCTCCTTTTTCCTTTTAACCAGCAAATCAACTTTTTTCGTACACCAAGGTTCTCTTACTCGACCATTTCCTCCTTGCCTGACAGGGACATACTTATCAAGGACTCGCAGCAGCTGCTCCTTGAATAAGCTCCACATTCCAGATGTTCCCAGTCCCTGTAGTTTCCTAGTCCAATCTATGCACCCTAATTCTCTCCTGATGGCCTCATAATTACCCTTCCCCCAGCTATAACTACTGCCCCCAGCTTCATGCCTATCCCTATCCATCACTAAGGTGAACGTAACCGAATTGTGGTCACTATCACCAAAATGTTCACTAACTTCCAAGCCTAACACCTGGTCTGGCTCATTGCCCAGCACCAAATCCAATGTAGCCTCACCTCTAGTTGGCCTATCTACATACTGAGTCAAAAAACCTTCCTGCACACTCTGTACGAAAACTGACCCCTCTAACGAGCTAGAGCTATAGGTATTGACATCTGGTAGACAACTTGGTAACAATGACGTAAGCTAAGGCCGTGAGTTGCAAAGACCATGATTTTAAAAAAACAAAGTCTTAAAGGTAAACTACCAGCACAGTAGGCCTTTCAGCCCTATGAGCCTATTCCATCATTCAGTTAGAACATGGTAGATATGTGCGTCAATTCCAGTTAACTGCCTTTGAACCGTATCCCTTGATACATTAACAAATAAAATAAGAATTTCAATTGACCCAACATCCAGAGCCTTTTGGGCAAGAGTATTTTGCATTTCCTCTACCCTATGTGCAGGAAAGTGCCTCCTGATCACATTCTGACATAACCTAACTCTAATGTCAAGGTTATGAGCATGTGTTCTGAATTCCCCTAGTGAAGAGAATTGATTCCATTTGGAATGTCTTTATAGTTTTAGACATCTCAATTTGATCCTCTACCTTTTAACATTCGGGGGGAACACAAACTAAATTTAAAGTTTATTTATTTGTGTCACACGTAAGCTTATACTTACTCTAATAAAGTTACTGTGAAAATCCCTCGTCGGCACACCCTGGTGCCTGCTCAGGTACGCTGAGGGAGAAGTTAGCATGGCCAATGCATCTAACCAGCATGTCTTGTGGCCTGTGGGAGGAAACTGGAGCACCCGGAGGAAACCCACGCAGACACGAAGAGAACGTGCAGATTCTGCACAGATAGTGACCTAAGCCAGGAATTGAATCTAGGTCCCAGGCATCGCGAAGCAGCACTGTGTCACCGTGCCGCTCTGTCTGTAGGTCTATCTGCACATACGAAATAGGGGTAGGAATAGACCATTCAACCCCTCGTGCCTGCACTGCCATTCAATATGATCATGGGAATAAATTAGTGCTTTTCAGGTTGGCAGTTGCTAACGAGTTCGCAGGGATCAGTGCCGGGCCCTCAACTGTTTACGATATACATAGACGATCTGGAGGAGAGGATCAAATGTAGGGTAACAGAATTTACTGATGACACAAAAATGAGTGGAAAAGCAAATTGCATGGAGGACACAGAAAGGCTAAGTGAGTGGGCAAGGATCTGGCAGATGGAGTATAATGTTGGTAAGTGTGAGGTTTGGACTTCCACTTTGGAAGGAATAATAGTAAAATGGACTATTATTTAAATGGTGAAAAATTACAACACGTTACTGTGCAGAGGGACCTGGGGGTCCTTGTGCATGAATCACAAAAACTCAGTTTGCAGGTGCAGCAGGTGACCAAGAAGGCAAATGGAAAGGTGGCCTTTATTGTGAGGGGGATAGAATATAAAAGCAAGGAGGTCTTGCTACAACTGTACAAGGTACTGATGAGGCTGTAACTAGAGTACAATTTTGGTCCCCTTATTTAGGAAAGATAGGTTCACCAGGTTGATGCCGAAGATGAGGGCGTTAGCTTATGAGGAGAGATTGAGTAAACTGGGCCTATACTCATTGGAGTTTAGAAGGTTGAGGGGAGATCTTAGAGAGACAAATAAGACAACAGGGATTAGACAGGATAGAAGCAGCGAGGTTATTTCCACTTAGGATGGAAACAAGAACTAGGGAGCACAGCCTCAAAATATGGGTGCGTCAATTTAGAACAGAGTTGAGGAGGAGCTTCTTCTGCCAGAGGGCAGTGAATCTCTGGAATTCTCTGCCCATTGAAGCAGTAGAGGCTGTCTTGTTAAATGTGTTTAAGTCACGGGTAGATTTTTGATCAATGAAGGAATTAAGGGTTATGGGGAGCAGGCAGGTAAGTGGAACTGAACCACTGTCAGATCAACCATGATCTTATTGAATGACGGAGCAGCCTCGAGTAGCTAGGTGCTCTTATTTCTTATGTTCTTCTGGCTGATCTGTAATTATGCAATCTGCCCTCAGAAAGAAAGTATACAGATATAAATTTCAAAGCTAGAAATTTAGGACTGGGAGCAGGTGGATCCTCTTCTTGCAAAGATCTGACCAATATTTAAGAAATGTTCAATGGATGAATAGATTAAAGGGATGTGGAAACATTTGGATTGGAGATTTATAGACATGGAGGATAAACAATTGGAACATACCAAGTTATTTGTTTCTGTGTTGTGTTTTCTGTGTAATTCTAACCTATCCCACATGACTCCAAACCAGACAAAGATCATTTTTTTTAAATTGCCACTTCCTATTTTCAAATTTATTATTGTGCAATAGAAGACAGAAATGTCGGACAAATATATTTTTTTGAATGAGATGTGCGAAAAATAGTTGGAACCAATATTCTCTGGAGCTGATATGCTTCCTGTAAATGAATCCTCTGCTCAGACTGTCTATGAAATGATAAAGGAATAATGAGAAATGTGCATGTTTAGCCACACGTTCAGTCAGTGAGTCTGGCAATGCAACTGGAGTAAAGCCTATGTGATCTTAATTATAACCATTGTAAGCTTATACACTGATTTAGACCAATTTACTGTTTTGCCTCCAGATGCATATTATCCAGGATGACTCCATATTTCTCCTAGCTCTCTCTCAGCTGCTTTCTTCTTTAAGCTAATTTGATTACTCTGCAGGAATGACAAATAATTGCTCTGTAGTAAATATCTCTTAAAAAAAAATTAAACACAGAACAATTTAGAGCAGTTTTGCAGTGACATCAAGGCTAAATTAATTAGCTCCGTAACGCCACAGGTTTTTGTTTCCATTGGGTTATATTTCCATATGAATTCTGAATGATAATTTAACAAATAGCTCTATGCAACTTGATTTTAATCGATTTTCCCCTATTCGTTGTGATTCGACACTGTGATTGTGACATCACTGCAATACTTGGCTTGTGTCAGTTCAATGCTACCTCGGTGCTTGGGAATAAAACAGTGGATGCTTACGCTACTAACAACAAGCAAAGTTCTTACCTTCTTGACCCGTAGGTTGAGAGGGTTCACGATTGGAAGTGGGGCCCTGCTGTAGAGGGAGGGCGGGGGGTTGGGGAATGAGGACGGTTAGGCCAAGCTGGCCAACTATAGCAGCAGAAGCAGTGACAAGTCTCTGCTGCTGTCAGAGTTCAGAAACCTACGCATGTGCAGTGGCATCATCTGCTATCAGCTGGCTTTGGGACAGTACAGGTCCCTCCCACTCCCCCTAAATGCCAGGTTGTTCAAGATTTTTTTGCCAATGTGTGATAAGATTCAACTTCTCAGTCACTCAAAAAAAGGCTTGAATTTCTCCCATTTTCATGCTCGTTTGGCACTTTGAATTTTTTGGTTAAAATCGCCCCCTGAAACTGCATCTGCTGAAATAGTTTTCAACAGCAATTCAGTGGATGTTTCCATTGCGTGAATAATAATGATAAGCATCCAACCTGACCATTCTAATGTGATATCCTATTTGTACAACACCCATCCCACCTGAAAACACATGGTCTCCTGGGAAAGGATGTTAAATACCCAGGCCAATTTGATGGGGGAAATAGTCTGGCTGACAATGCCAGACTATTTATGCCAATGTAGACAATGCCAATGTAGATCAGTCCTTCACTGGGTATGGACAGGGTGAGAAGGAAGCAGAATCTCCCCTTGTTTGAAGAGGTCAAGGGGATCTATGCCCCCTCATGAATAGAGGGGGCATAGTTTTGGGGTGAGAGGCAAGAAATTCAGAAGGAATTTTCTTTTCACCGAGCGAGAGGTGGGAATATGCAACATACAGCCTGGGAAGGTAGTTGAGTCCAGAAACCTTACAACCTTTAAAAGGTATTTGGATGAGCACTTGAAACATCATGGGTGGGATTCTCCAGCTATGCTCACCCCAAAACCAGAGAATCCTGCCCAAGGCCAATGGACATTTGTGTGGTGTGCCCCCTGCCTATTACAATTCCCATGGTGGGGAGGACAGGAAAATTCCCCTGCAAAAATATTCGAGGATATGAGACAAGTGCAGTAAGATAGAAATAGTGCACCATTAGTTGTAGTTATTGTCATTGTAGGCTCGATGGGCCTTTTTTGCACAGTATAGTTCTTACGACTCTTGCCCTGAGAATTCCACGTGGTACCGGCATTTTGAATGAGGTTGTCTTCAGCCCAGCTGGAAACAAGTTCTGCCTTGTCTTAAGGGAACTTGGTGAATTGGCATCCCACCATGCATGCTTTTGAATCTGTCTTGCCGTCATTCCAGAATGGTTCATGAGTTGAAGTACTAGTTGCTCCTCTTACTCTTTCAGTTGGCGTAGCTGACAGATGTTGCCAAAACAAACTATGTGCGTTACACCAATGCATCTCGCAGCCATGGCATGCTAGCAGCTATGAGAGTAGATATTGAGTCAATGGATGAGATAGCAAGCAAATGGCTCTTCCCTGAATGGGCACTGTTTGTTTTGTTTATTTATTATTGTCACAAGTAGGCTTACATTAACATTGTGAAAATTCCCCAGTCATCACACTCGGGCACCTGTTCAGGTACACTGTGGGAGAATTTAGCATAGCCAATGCACCTAACCAAAAAGTCTTTCAGACTGTGGGAGAAAACAGAGCACCCGGAAGAAACCCACACAGACACAGGGAGAATGTGCAAACTCCACATAGACGGTCACCCAAGGCCGGAATTGAAACCAGGTTCCCAGCAGCAGTGTGAGGCAGCAGTGCTAACCACTGTACTGCCTATTGAGCTTCTTGAGTGTTGCTGCAGCTGTAACATTTCAGGTGAGTGGAGGGTATTCCATCACACAGATTCCAATCACATTGATTTATGCACATTGATATAGTTGCTTGCAAGGCAAGATTCTTTTTGCTTGATACCAACGAGAGTAATTACTTAGGGTGTAGAATTCTGAGCTGTAAAATTAATGACATTTTGAGGTCTTTGCAGATAATGACTTATGGCAACTTCCAAATCTGGTTGTCATGACATATAGTCAGCAGGATTATCAGATCCAGTGTGATTATGAGCAATCATGTCATAATATTGGACTTACAGCAAGGATGCCAGCTCCTAGAAGATTTAGGTTATAGCTTGGAGAATGATACAGCTTGGGGTCTGCGAGTACCATCAATTTTAGGTATTGGTCTTTTGCAAAATCTACACTCGTTGCCAATATTCCTTACTCAGGGTTGGGCTCCAGTTAGTGAAATTCAGTGAACAATTGACCTGAATAATGTAAAAAATGCACTATGCTAATCATTTTACGTAAAGGTAGCCCATAAAGTTGACTGAATTGGAATCAGCATGTGTCAAAATAAACATTTATTCTGTGAGAATCATAGAATCTCTACAGCGCAGAAGGAGGTCATTCAGCCCATTGAGCCTGCACTGACCACAAAACCACTCAGGCCCTTATCCGCATAACCCAATGTATTTACCATGTCTGATCACCCTGATCTATAGAAACTGGGGACACTAAGGGGCAATTTAGCTTGATCAATCCACTTAACCTGGACTTCTTCGGACTATGGGAGAAAACTGGAAGAAACCCACACAGAGAATGTAAAACGTTCACACAAGGCCAGAATTGAACCCAGATCCCTGGTGCTAATCACCATGATGCCCCTGTAATTAGATAGTTATTGCTATGTTTGAAATATAAGGTGGACTTTAATGTTTACAAATGTGGTCTTGCCTGCCTGTCACTGTCACTGTTGGGAAAGAGCCACCTTCTTAAATGTTTATAAGTTTGAGTGGCATGGACAGAATGGATAGTCAGATGCTCTTTCTGAGGATAGAAAAATCAAGTAGTAGGGGACGTTTTGAGCTCTCTGCAGACAATGACTTATGGCAACTTCCAAACTGGTTGTCATGACATGCAGTCAGCGGGCTTGTCCGATTCAGTGTGATTATGAGCAATCATGACACTTAACTGGACAATGGCTGGCCTTCCCTGGGATTAAGGACAACAGTTGTAGGAATCCTGAAACTCCCTCTGCGAGCCCACAGGCAAACCTGATAGCATTTGTTTTTCGGACTTCCCACATGGCATTTCCCTGCTTGCTCCTGATCGAATTCCAGTGAGTATGAGATGAAGCCGTTAAATGGGCATTAATTAAGGATCTCAACTGGCATCCGGGCAGAGTGGCTGCCCACACATGGGGTCCCCACACTGGAGCCTCCCACCCAATTAAATGCCAAACTTCAGATTTGCCTCATTGGCAGGAAGGCATGAAGGGGAATGTGAGGAGAGGGGGCAGCGTGGGGCATTAAATTCAGCCCACGGTGTGAACATGTTCATCTTTTCATCTTTCCATTTGAAGATTCTGTCTTCAGTTGCTAATTGTTGTGGCTCTGAAATTGACATTGGCTTTGGAGTAAAATAAGGAGGGTAACCATCCACAAAGAATTATAGAAAGTTTACTTTGGACTTTGACATTGTGGGTGCCTTTGATCTTTGTACAGATGCAACAATCTTCCCTGTCTCGTGAACATTATTAGCTTAAAAGCCAAAGCATTCTGTATAAAATTTACACTGTTCACGTAAAGAGATTAAATTTATTGTCATCTTTGAAGAACACTAAGAACTGCATACATCATGTTCTGCAGGTTGCGGGGAACTGTCAGCACACCGCCATTTAGATTCAAAAACTTGCCAAGCGACATGCTGATGTGCCTTCATTGTTGAAGATTTACAAAACACTGTCCTTTTATAACACCTCAGATCAAACTGTATTGTATTCATTGTATTGCGGTGACTTTCCTTATTGGGCTCTGGCTGCTGTTACTTGGGTTTCAAGTCTATCTATATTCATTCTTGCAATAGTCTTCTCGTGAATTGGAGTATCATGTTGTTAACATTCAACTTGCTTACTTTGCTGTTTGCATACCTACGTAAAGACTTGCAGTGTTGAGGTTTTTGGGCTTTGGGCCAAGTATTAGAGGTAAAATCAAAGCTATAGATAGGATCGCTGGCATCTATCAGTCTTCTTCAACACATTGATCTCAGCTTTTCTGTTATACAAACAACTGTCACATTGCACCTTTCATGCAGAAAAGAAGCCAAGGTAGAAATATAAGAAATATCATCTAGTGACACTGCTAGATAGGATATCTTAACAATATACAGTTTGATTTACCTGTTGTACTTATCTTTACCATTGAGTATTTGAGAAATCCATTGCAGATATCACCCTGCAGAAAACAGACTGGCGGACTGCACTATCTGAGTTACAGAAGGAGCAAATTGAAAACCTGTCTTCTCTCTCATATGAAAGATGTTAGCTTAGACTGCTTGCTGTTCTCCTGGACTTGATGCAAGCAACAAGACATAAGAATACCAAGCAGTGGAAGAGGTGCCTTTGTATCAAATAGAAATAACTATGTGGCAGAGTTTTATTTTGGAATCAGATCCCCAAACACTAATTTCTAAAAACAGCACCTGCCAGCCCAGAGACCAAAGCCAACTAGAAGAATAAGAACAAAGAACACTGCAGAACCAGACCAGGCCCTTCGGTCCTCCAAGCATATGCTGATCATGATGCCTACATAAATTTAAACCATATTTCATGAATGAATTAAAAAAAGTTAATGCAAATGAGTTTCTAATCTAAGATCATCATAGGGACCATTACCAAAGCTAGTAATAATTCAACTTGATATGCTTTGACAATGTTTGTTGCCTATTCTTTCACAGAATGTGGAGGTTGCTGGTTTGGTCAGCATTTGTTATCTGTCTCCAATTGCCCTTGAGAAGGTGGTGACGAGCCACCTCCTTGAGCTGCTGAAGATCATGTGGTGTAAGTACAGCTATGGTGCTGTTAGGAAAGGATTGCTACAGAATCTGTATCTTTCCATTCCAACCCTATTTATGTATTTGTCTATATCCCCTTAATTGTCACTATTGTACCAGCTCCCACCACGTCCCTGGGCAGAGGGTTCCAGACATTCACCACTCTCTGTGTAAAAAGATTTGCCTCACACATCTCCTCTAAACTTTTCTCCATGCATCTTAAACCTATGTCCCCTAGTACTTGATTTTTCTACCCTCAGAAAGAGCATCTGACTATCCACTCTGTCCGTGCCACTCATAAACTTATAAAGCTCTATCAGGTCACCCTTCAATCTCTGTCATTCCAATGAGAACAAACTGACTTTATCCAACCTCTCCTCATAGCTAATAACATCCAGTCCAGGTAACAGCCTGGTAAACTTCTGCTGTACCTTCTCCAAAGCACCCACATCCTTCTGATAGTGTGACAACCAGAATTGTACACAATATTCTAAATGAGGCTGAACTAAGAGTCAGTACAGCTGCAGCACGACACGCCAGTTTTTATACTCAATGCTCCAAGAGTAGCAAGTTTGCCTCCAACTCAGGAACCATCCTGAGATGCACATGTACCATTCTTTCATCATTATGGACTGCAGCTGTTCAAGAAAACAACTCACTATTGCCTTCTCAAGGGCAATTAAGGATAGGTAATGCTTGGCTAGCCAGCAAAGCTTGTGTCCCATGAATAAATTAAAAAAAAGTTAATGCAAATGAGTTTCCAATCTAAGATCATCATAGCGACCATTACCAAAGTTAGTAATAATTCAACTTGATATGCTTTGACAATGTTTGTTGCCTATTCTTTCACAGAATGTGGGGGTTGCTGGTTTGGTCAGCGTTTGTTGCCTGTCTACAAATGCCCTTGAGAAGGTGGTGATGAGCCACCTCCTTGAGCTGCTGAAGATCATGTGGTATAAGTGCATCTATGGTGCTGTTAGGAAAGGAGTTGCAGAAGTTTGACCGAGTGGTGATGAAGGAATGATCAAATAGTGGACCTCAGCATAACACATTCCATGTTCATGTCAAGGCAAGCATTCAGCAGAAGGAAGCAGATTTGCAAAGCTGATTGACTGTTGTAAAGTTTATTTATTATTCACAAGTAGGCTTACATGAACGCTGCAATGGTGCAGGGGAGATTGGCGTTGGGCAGTCAATTCTTCCAGAAAGTGGTTTGTGGAGGAGCTATTGTCAAAGGGCACTTAAACTCCAAACACTACTTCACTGCTTTCCTCCCTCCCTCTTCCCCTGACCAAAACAAACGCCACTGAGGACCATAAGTAAGAAAGAAAAAAGAGAGTGAGAAGTGCGCTGTTAGAAAATTTGCAGCAGAGTGCATGAATGATGAGGCTTTGGTTCGAGAGGATTCAGCAAGTGGTATCTCAGCAGAGTACAAGTAATCTCTGATAACTTCCTCTTAACTTTCTTCTTTAGTCTTGATGCAGTTGGGATATCAATGAGAGCCGTGATGTGCTCCTCTTGCAAGACGTGGGAACTCAAGGAAAATACTGAAGTGTCCCTGAAGTGCATCCGGCTGCAGCTTCTGGGAGACTGAATTATGAAGCTGGAACTGGATGCGTTCAGGATCATCTGGGATGCTGAACAATGTTATAGATAAGAGTTTTAATGAGGCAGTCACACATAAGGGCGGGTAGAGAGTGCCTGGGTGACCAGCAGAAAAGACAGAGGGAGCAGGCAGAAGATGCAGTAGTGCTTTCTGTCCATTTCCCTTGTTCACAAGTATACAGTTTTGGATACTTTTGGAGTGATGACTAGTCAGGATAAAGCAACAGTAGCCAGATCTGTGGCACTGTGGTTAGCTCTGGGGCACAGCGAGAGAGGGTAAAGGTAAACAGGACTGTGGTGATAGGCGGCTCGATTGTCAGGGGGACAGACAGGGGATTCTGTGGCTGCAAATGGAAATCCAGGATGGTGTGTTGCCTCCCAGGTACCAGGATATAGGATATCTCGGAGTGACTGCAGAATATTCTCAAATGGGGAGGTGAGCAGCCAGAAGTCATTGTGCACATTGGCACAAATGGCGCTAATAGAAGTGTACGTCGGGAGTCAGTGCTAGGATCAATGCTGGGCCCATTGCTGTTTATTATCTACATCAATGATTTGGGTAAAAATATACTAGACATGATTAGTAAGTTTGCACATGACACTAAATTCGGTGGTATTGTATTGTGAGGAAGGTTATCAAAAAATGTAGCAGAATGATGATCAGCTGGGGAAATGGCGAATGGAGTTTAATACCGATAAGTGTGAGTCATTGCACTTTGGAAAGTCAATTCACAGTGAATGATAGGAGCTTAGGGAATATCTTGGAACAGAGGGACCTCTGAGTTCAGGTGCACAGTTCTCTAAAAGTGGAGTCATAAGTATACAGCGCATTGAAAAGGCTTTTGGCATCCTGGCCTTCATTAGTCACAGCATTGAGTATAGAAGTTGGGAAGTTATGTTGGAGTTGTAGAGGACATTGGTGAAGCCACACCTGGAATATTGGAATATTCAGTTTTGGTCGCTTTGTTACTGGAAAGATGTTAGTAAACTAGAGAGAGGGCAGAAGAAAATTACAAGGATCTCAAGGGAGCATTGGACACTGAGAGGTGATCTTATAGAGGTATATAACATCATGATAGGCATGGATAGGTGAATGCACTCAGTCTTTTCCCAGGGTTGGGGAATGGAGAATTAGAGGGCATAGTTTTAAGTTAAGAGGGGAAGAAATTAATGCGAACATGAGGAGCAACTTCTTTCACACAGGGCAGTACGTATATGGAACGAGCTGCCGGAGGAAGTGGTTGAAGCAGAGACATTGACAACATTTAAAAGGCATTTGGACAAATACATGGATAGGAAAGGTTTAGAGAGATATGAGCCAAATGCAGGCAAATGGGATTAGCTTAGAAGGCATTTTGGTTGACATGACCAATTTGGGCCAAAGGGCTTGTCTCCATGTCATAGATTCTATGATTTTATGATTTATGTACAAGGACTTCAAGACATTATTGAGTATCCACCTCTTTCAATTTACACCCATTCAAGTAATGATCTGTCTTCCTTTACTGCTACTAAAATGGATAACCTCACATTTATCCACATTTGCCCACACAATTACCCTGTCCAAATCATGGTGATGCATCTCTGCATCCTCCTCACAACTCAGCCTCCCACCCAACTTTGTATCACCTGCACATTTGAAGATAATACGTTCAATTCCCTCTTCCAAATCATGAATGTGTAATGTGAACAGTTGGAATCCTAGCACAGATCCCTACGGAACCCCACCAATCACTGAATGCAATCAGAAAAGGACCCATTTACGCCAAACCTTTGGTTCCTATTTGGTAACCAGCTTTCTATCTATCTCAAGACATTACATACAATCACATGTGCTTTAACTTTACATAATAGTCTCTGATGCGAGACCTTGTCAAAAGCCTTTTGAAAGTCTAAATAAACCACATCCACTGGTTCTCCTCAGTCAACTCTACATCCTCAAAGAATTCTAATAGATTTGTCAAGCATGGTTTCCCTTTTGTAAATCCATGCGGACTTTGATTATATCACTGCCTTCCAAATGCTGAGTTATGAAATCCTTGATAATAGACTGAGGAACTTCTTCAATACTGACGGTAGGCTCACTGGTCTATAATTTCCTCTCAGCTGATGTACTCCCCGATGAAGGGCAGCACTCCAAAAGCTCGTGTTACCAAATAAACCTGTTGGATTTTAACCTCATGTTGTGAAACTACTTACTGTGCCTATCCCAGTCAAATGCTAGGAACTTCATATCTGGTGAGTGTGTAAGGTCTGTTCCAGTCCTAAGTTTTAAAATAGTGTGCAAACCAGTGGTAAACTTATTAACGTATGTAAAAAAACAGGGAAATAAACACGTGAATAATGTAATTAAAATACATTAAGAATTGCAGGACTGGTGATCTGTCAAGACTGCAGCATATAGGAGCTCAAGAATGCCGTTACGGTTCAGAGAAAACACGTCTGCAATAAGTATTTGTGCCTCGAGGAATTCCATCTGGGAGTCATTGATTTGGAGGCTAAACTGCAGACGCTGTGACACATCAGGAAGGGGGAAAGTTACCTGGATACTTTGCATCGGGAGCAATCACACTTCTTAGAATAGGATCTTCTGATTTGGTCAGGGATCAGAGACAGAAGAGTGTGAGGCAAATAAGGAAACTCTTGTTAGGGCAGGAGTGCAGGAGTTCAGCCTTTGGTTGTGGATTTGGAAGATGCTGCTGAAGGAACCTTGAAGGTATATACGAATGCCACTGTTCATCAATGGTGGAGAGATTGAATGTTTGAAGAAGGGGTGCCAATCAAGTGAGGTTGCTTTGTCCTGCCCTCAACTAGGCAAATGGAGAGTATTCCATTCCATCCCTGATTTTTACTTTGTGAAATGATGGACATATTTTGGGGGGTCAGGAGGTGAATTACTTGTGTAGGATTCCCAGCCTTTGACCTGCCCTAGTAGTCACTGATGGTTGGTTCAATTCAGTTTCTGGTCACTGGTAACTAACCCCCAGGATGTTGATAGTGGAGGATTCAGCAATGATAATGCCATTGAATGTCAAGGAGTGATGGTCTAGACCCTTGTTGGTGATGACCGTTGCCTTGCACTTGTGTGGCACTATTGTTATTTGTCATTTGGTTTGGTTTGATTTATTATTGTCACCTGTATTAACATACAGTGAAAAGTATTGTTTCTTGCACGCTATACAGACAAAACATACCATTCATAGAGAAGGAAAGGAGAAAGTGCAGAATCTAGTGTTACAGTCATAGCTAGGGTGTAGAGAAAGATCAACTTAATGCAAGGTAAGTCCATTCAAAAGTCTGACAGCAGCAGGGAAGAAGCTGTTCTTGAGTTAGTTGGTACATGTCCTCAGATCTTTGTATCTTTTTCCCGATGGAAAAATGTGGAAGAACATAAGTAGAACATTATAGCGCAGTATAGGCCCTTCAGTCCTTGATGTTGCACTGACCTGTGAAAGCCAATCTAAAGCCCATCAAACCTACACTATTCCAATATCATCCATATGTTTATCCAATGTTTACTTAATTTACTTAATGTTGACAAGTCCACTACTGTTGCAGGCAGGGCATTCCATGCCCTTACTACTCTCTGAGTAAAGAACCTACCTCTGACATCTGTCCTTTATTTATCACCCATCAGTTTAAAGCTATGTCTGGAGTTCGTGGGGCCCTTAACTATGCTGGCTGTTTTGTCGAGACAGAGGGAAGTGTAGACAGAGTCAATAGATGGCAGGGTGGTTTGTGTGATGGACTGGGCTATGTCAATATCAAAGATAGGAGTCTTAGCTGTGTTGAAGAGCAGAAGGATCTTGGAGTCCGGGTCCATAGGACTCTTAAATCGGCCTCGCAGGTGGAGGATATGGTCAAGAAGGCGTATGGTGTACTGGCCTTCATTAATCGAGGGATTGAGTTTAGGAGTCAGGAGGTAATGCTGCAACTTTATAAGACCCTTGTCAGACCCCACTTGGAGTACTGTGTGCAGTTCTGGTCGCCTCACTATAGGAAGGATGTGGAAGCTATTGAGAGGGTGCAGAGGAGATTTACAAGGATGTTGTCTGGATTGGGAGGCAGGCCTTATGAAGACAGGTTGAGAGAGCTAGGTCTCTTCTCCCTGGAGAGACGAAGGTTGAGAGGCGACCTGATAGAGGTTTATAAAATGTTGAGAGGAATAGATAGGGTGGATTCTCAGAGGCTATTTCCCCGGGCTGAAATGGTCACTACGAGAGGACACAGATTTAAGGTGCAGGGAAGCAAATACAGAGGAGATGTTAGGGGTAAGTTTTTCACTGAGGGTGGTGAGTGAATGGAATCGGCTGCCGTTGGTGGTGGTAGAGGCGAACTCGCTGGGGTATTTTAAAAGACTTCTGGAAAAGTATATGGGATCTAATGGAATTGGGGGTTATAGATAGGTCTATGGCTTGGTAGGTATAGATGTGATCGGTGCAACTTGTGGGCCGAAGGGCCTGTTTGTGCTGTAGTGTTCTGTGTTCTATGTTTTATGTTCACAACCTTTTGTAGTTCCTTGCTGTTTTAGACATAGTAGGAGCCATATTAAGCTGTAATACAACCAGAAAAATGCTTTCTATGGTGCATCTGTAAAAGTTGATGAGAGTCTGACAAGTAACATTTGCACGCCACACAGGTTAAATACCTCAGCTGGTTGCCATTTATACTTTGCTAATAAGGTTGCAGAAATGAAAACTTCACATTTCTTGAAGTCATTGGGCGGGACTTTAGGACTTCATTCATCTGGAAACCATAAATTCCCAGCCAAGGACAATGGACCTTTCCATGTTCCGCCCCTTGCATACTCTGATACCCGTGGCGGGCGGGATGATAAAATTCTGGCCATTCTCCTTTGATGGGTTTTGCAGGCAGCACAACTCTACTGTTAGAATGGGAAACAAGTAATTGAGATTCTCCAGCCTCCCAGTTTGTATTTCCCACTGGCAGAAGGTGATGCCTTGTTTGCCAGTGGCGGAATTCTCTGGTCCTGTCTCTGTCGATGAGAATTCCCACTGATGTCACCCTCCCTATCCGTGGGTTTCTGCTGCCTATGGAACTGGAGAATCCCGAGGGTGTGAAAGGCTGGAGAATTCTGTTGGTAGTTTTTGCAATCTGAGGCTGAATTCAAGCCTCTTTAATCTCTGGATTTACTGAAAGTCCGTTTTAAAAATTCAGTTCAGGTTTCCCGCTTGTGGATTAAAAATCGTTATTTGCCCTAAAGAATATCTTCATATCAATATATTCTGTGATATGCGCACTAAGTTACAATGGTAAGTCCATAAAATATGTGTAAGTGCATAGAACAAAACCAAATGGATAGAATAGCTACAGCACAGCAGGGGGCCATTTGGGATAAATATTCTTACTTACTGCTAACATTCCTTCTGCTTTATTCGTGAGAGCAAGGAGAACAATGCATTCTGAGAAGCGAAAGGAAAGCACCAAATGTTGCGCATCATTTGGAGCAGCACGGTGGCACAGTGGTTAGCACTGCTACCTCATATAGTGCCAGCCATCAGGGTTCAATTCCGGGCTTGCGTCACTATCTGTGTGGAGTTTGCTCATTGTCCCCGTGTCTGCACATGTTTCCGCTGGCTGCTCTGGTTTCCTCCCACGTTCCAAAGATGTGCGGTTTAGGTTGATTAGCCATGCTGAATTCTTCCGTAATGTCAGGTGGACTAGCCAGAGGAAATGTATGGGGCTTAGGGCCTGGGTGGGGATTGTGGTCAGTGCAGACTCAATGGGCCAAATGGCCGCCTCCTGCGCTGGAGGGATTTTATGAAGAATCATGACTTGTACTTGAACCAAGCCTACAAGCAGAAACAGGAACATTCTGAAAGCATTGAAGGGGTTAATTCCATTCTCTATCAAGGAGCTGAACACTGAAACCAGTGGAAGATTGTCAGATTTGCGCGTGATTAAATAGGCGGGAGAGTAGAAACTGCGTCTGGTGGCTGGGGATTTGCTGTGGGATTGCTGCTGTGAGAAAGTGCAAAATCAGAAAAACTGCAGTTCATCTGCAATAACGAATACCCCTCGATCAACTACCTCAGGTACTGCTTTTACCTCCCCTTAAAACTGTGAATACAGAAGCGCAGGCCACCTGCAAATAAAGAAAAACAATTCCAGTAGGTAAATTCAGTTCCACAATAGTGAGCTCCCTTCCTTTGTTAAATCGTGTTAAGAGAACAATAAAAGTTACAGCATGGAGAAGCCCATCCCTCTTGTACTAAAAGTCATTCAGCATTGCATCCAATCCGCTTTCGTACGTGGCTAACATCCATAAACTTGTTTCTCCATTTATTTCCAAGATTTGGCACAAAGAATTTCCCTCTTCTATTTGTATAACTGGAATATTCAATCCCACTCATAAAATGTTTGATCTTTTGAGACTACTGTTGCTTAGTTAAGATGAATATTCAAAAGCAATGGTCTGATTCTGTGGTTATTTGAAGAGATGATGGTGTAATGGTTACATCTCTAGACTCGTCTTTCAGAGAATTATAGAATCCCTACAATGCAGAAAGAGGCCTTTTGGCCCATTGAATCTGCACCGACCACAATCCCACCCAGGCCCTATACGCGAAAACCCATATATTTATACTGATAACCTCGCAGACACGAGCGTTAATTTAGCATGATCAATCAACCAAACCTGCACATCTTTGGACCTTGAGAGGAAACTGGAGCACCCGGAGGAAACCCACGCAGACACAGGGAGGACAAGTAGACTCCACACAGGCAGTGACCCAAGCCGGGAATTGAACCAGGATCTCTGGCACTGTGAAGCAGCAGAGCTAACCAGTTCAGGTTCAGGCTAATGCTCCAGTGTTTTAGGTTCAAACATTTTGCACTCTCTCATTTCTTTCTTTATGAATGGTATGCTTTGTCTGTATAGCGCGCAAGAAACAATACTTTTCATTGCGGATTAATACATATGACAATAATAAGTCAAATCAGATCAAATCAACATCCCATCTGTTGGCACTTAAGTTCAGTTTATAAATTTGGAATTAAAAAGTTTGTCACAGTAACAGTGAGCATTAAACTATTGTCAATTGTTCATTAAAAGTCATTTATTAGTCACAAATAAGACTTACATTAACACTGCAATGAAGTTATTGTGAAACTACTGTGAAAAAGCCCATCTCAGTCCTTTAGAGAAGAAAATCTGCTGCCCTTACTTGGTCTGGCTCACATGTGACTCCAGAGCCACAGCAATGTCGTTGACTCTTAAATACCCTCTGAAATGACCTAACAAGCCACTCAGTCATATTAAACCACTGCAAATGAACAAAACCAGAATGATCACTGGACATCAATCAGCCAAGCTGAACACAGCTCTGTCGTCTCTGCAAAGCCCTTACTAACATCTGGGGGCTTGTGCCAAAATTGAGAGAGCTGTCCCATTGAGAGGCTAAATATTCATTGAATCATACAAGGAGCAAAGAAAAGTACAACACAGGAACAGGCCCTTCGGCCCTCCAAGCCTTTGCCTATCATGATATCTGCCTAAGCTAAAACCGAGTGCGCTAACTGAGTCCATATCCTTCCATTCCCATCCTATTAATGCATTCATCTTGTTGCCCTTAAATGTCGCTATCGTACCTGCTCCCACCCCCTCCCGGGCAGCACGTTCCTGACATTTGGTACCCTCTGTGTAAAAATATTTGCCTTGCACGAGTCCTTTAAACTTTTCCCCATGCACCTTAAACCTATTGTCTCTCAGTACTTGACTTTTCTATCCTTGGAAAGAACATCTACTCCGTCCATGTCACTCACAATCTTGTAAACTTCTATCAGGTCACCGCTCAACCTCTGTTGTTCCAGTGAGAGCAAACCAAGTTTATCCAATCTCTCCTCATAGTTAATACCTTCCAGACCAGGCAACATCTTGCTAAACCTCTTCTGTACCCTCCCCAAAACATTATTCTGATGCTGTAGCGACCAGAATTGTACACAATAATCCAAATGAGACCTGACTAGTTGCAGCATGACCTGTCAGTTTTTATACTCAATATCTGGCCGATGAAGATAAGCATGTTATATGCCTTCTTGATGACTGATTGCCTAATGGACAATGGCCAGAATCTAACCACCGTTCACACTGGAGGCATTTTCCCTTCCCGTTGCAATGAACGAAGATTCGGCTGGCTGCCAGATTCTCCGACCCTGCTGCAGCAGCAGCATAGCGTGAATGGCTGGTAAGAAGGCTTCACATGTCCCAGATACCACTGTCACCAACCCTGACTATGCCCTGTTCCACCCACAGGACAGACCCAGCAGAGGTGGTAGTCCAGTAGTATGCATATGTCCCTGTAAAAGAATAAATAAGATAAACATTTTATTTGTGACAAACGCCAATAACCTTCTTCTGAATAACTTGTTTCTCCAATGATTCAGAGCACTACATTCCTCGAGGATTGTGAGCAATCCTTCAACGGAAGTGTGGCAGAAACAGAATTTCCAAAGTGCTTCCACTGTAGTAACATCAGCAGAGCAAAGCTTAGTGTCAGTGGTGCCTCAGTTGGTAGCAGTAAAGCCTCTGATCGCATTGTTCTTGGTTAACATATCACTCTAGTGTTTAAGCACAAGAATCAAGTCTTACACTCCCAGTGCCATGCTGAGGAGGTGCAGTAATTTTGGAAATCCAACAGCTAGTGAGCCTTGTCAACTCAGCGTTGTACAAACTGTGGCAGTGACTGGCTGACAAAGAAGAATTCTACAAGTCTGCACATGTCCTCGTGTATCATGCAGTTTCTGGGATTAGTTAGTTCAGTTGGGGTTGAGCAGCTGGTTCGTAATGCAGTGTGATGCCAACAGCATGGGTTCAATTCCTGTACTGGTCGAATACAGGAATTGGCTGTGCCTTCTTGACCTTGCCCTTGCCTGAGACGTGGAGATCCTCAGATTAAATTACCTCAAGAGGAAGAGCAGCCTATGGTCATCTGGAAGAGGGAAATATGCAATGAGACCTTTGTGCACCAGTCACTGAGAGTAAGCGTAAAGTTGCAGCTGTTGGTGAGGAAGACACTTGCTATGTTGGTCTTCACAGAGAGAGGATTTGAGTACAGGAGCAGAGATGTCTTGATGCAATTTTACAGGGTCTTGGTGAAATGAAGAATATTCTGGTATATTGGAATATTCTATGCAGTTTTGGCCTCCTTATTCGAGGAAGGACATTTTTTCCATGGAAGGAGTGTAGTGAAAATTTGCCAAACTGATGCCTAGATGACAGGACTGACATATGAGAGATTGAGTCAGTTATGATTATATTTGCTGGAGTACACAAGAGTGAGAACGGATCTGATAGAAAATTAAAAAATTCTAACAGGGCAGATGCAGAAAGAATGTCCCCAGTGGTGGGGAAGTCTAGAACTAGACAGCTGAAAATGATACTTTTGTCAGAGATGAGTTGAAATGTAAAGGAAGGCCCCATCTGCTTGCTGGGGTGGATGCAAAAGATTCGAAGATGAGAGGGGGAGTTATCCACAGTGCCCTTGCAAATATTTAATCCCTCTATCAACATCACTGATACCCAGTCATTATTGCATTGTGAGAGCTTGCTGAGCCCAAATTTTCTGCTTATATGACAGTAACTACACTTCAAAATGTGCTTCCCGGGCTTTACAGAGACATCTGGTGGTTGTCGAAAGCCCTACATAAATGTAAATCTTTAACAATTCTCATAAAATCATAGAATCTCTACTGTGCAGAAAGAAGCTATTTGGCCCATCTGGTTTGCACTGACAACATTCTCACCCAGGCTCTATCCCTGTAACCCCACATATATTTACCTTGCTATTCCACCGACTAAGGGGCAATTTAGCATGACTGATAAATCTAACCTGCATGTCTTTGGACTGCGGAAAGAACAGGAGCACCCTGAAGAAACACATGCAGACAGGGGGAGAATGTGCAAGTTCCAAGATCGGAATTGAACCCAGGTCCTTTGTGCTGTGAGGCTGCAGTGCTAATTACAGTGCCACCGTACCACACATAGTTCTGAGGAATTTCCTGTTCTCCTTTTCGTAGGTATTTCCTTTTAGAGAGAAAAAAACAAAAGAACAAAGAACAAAGAAAATTACAGCACAGGAACGGGCCCTTCGGCCCTCCAAACCTGTGTCGATAATTCTGCCCATCTGAACTGAAACTCCCTACCGTTGTGGGGGCCATGTCCCTCTGTTTTAACCCCATTCGTGTGTTTGTCAAAACATCCCTTAGAAGTCATTATCGTGTCCGCTTCCACTCCCTGTCCCAGCAGCGAGTTCCAGGCACCTGTGTAAAAAAAAAACTTATTTCGTACATTTCCTTTAAACCATGCCTCTCACACCTTAAACTTTTTGTCCCCTAGTAATCTGGGCAGATAGGACATCTGTCAGATTCTATTCCTTGCTACCTTGTTTGCAAACAATTTGTAGTCGCTTGATGGTGGGATTCGTTCATTAACAGGGCTTCCTAATAATGGGATTCGCTCATTAACAGGGAATTCTGATGGTGGGATTCACTTATTAATAGGGAATTCTGATGGTGGGATTTGCTTATTAATAGGGAATTCTGATAGTGAGATTCGCTCATTAACAGGGAGTTCTGATGGTAGGATTCTCTCATTAACAGGGGCTCCTAGTGCTGGGATTCATTCATTAATGGGGTTCAGATGGTGGGACTCAATCATTTATAGGGGGTCCTAATGGTGGGATTCACTCCTTAATTGGGGTTCTGAAGGTGAGACTCAAATCATTAACATAGGCTCTGAGAGAGAAACACATTCAATTAATGAGGAATCCTTCATCACCTTTTGTATATTATGTGAGTTGATGGTGTTACACGTGGAGCAAATTGTCAATTTATCCAACCCAAACCCCTGTCTGCCACCACTGCCCTCTCCCGCAAAATATTGAATTGCACAAGGAGAAGTGCACATGGAAGGACATGCCAACCAAATGATCATCTCCAAATTGTCCAGCCTCACTCAACCACAGAAGCCAAAACAATTGACCGTAATATCAGGTGGGACACTCTAGGAGCCAAGATTAATCATTCTAGTAAATGGTGATTCAGGCCAAGAACAGAAAATGCTGGAAAATCTCAGTAAGCCTGGCAGCATTTGTGGGGAGAGAATAGAGCCAACGTTTCGAGTCTGGATGACCCTTCATCGGAGCTGATTCAAGCCATATCACTGCTAACGCCACCGAGTTACGTCAGTATCAGCCTGGAGATCACACTGTGATATTGGTGTACAGATACTTAAACATTAATATGGATTTTTTTAATATGGAGTTGCTGCCAGTTTGCAATAACTTCATAAAAGCTTGACGTTAATATCGCCATGTCATTTTCAGGTTCGGGTCAGAAGGCACATAATCACACTGGTCATAATCACTTTAAAAATACGTATAGAATTTGTTAACACACAGAACCTGTAAATATAGATTGAATCTATTTATGTAAATTTTTAAGACTTTTTATTAATTAAATAAAAATTAGTCCTGGGGAAAAAAAGTTTTTTGTTCTATATAAGTTCTTTGTTCTATTTAAAGATGTCATCATAAATATCCTTTATTTCATGTTCTCAAATAATTCCACCCTGGGAAAAAGCTTCTGACTATCCACTCTGTCCATGTCTCTCATAATCTTGTAGACTTCTATTAGGTTGCCCCTCACTGGAACCTTTGTCTTTCCAGTGAGAACAAACCAAGTTCCTCCAACCTCTCCTCATGGCTAATGTCCTCCATACCAGGCAACATCCTAGTAAATCTTTTCTATACCCTCTATGGCAAACAGAATTGAACATTATGTTCCAAATGCGGCCTGCGTAGGGTTCTTTAAAGCTGCAACATAACTTGCCAATTTTTAAACAGTGTCCCAGCTGATGAAGGCAAGCATGCCATATGTCTTCTTGACTACTTTCTCCACCTGCATTGCCACTTTCAGTGACCTGTGTACTTGTACACCCAGATCCTTCTGCCTGTCAATACTCAAGCGTTCTGCCATTTACTGTATATTTCCTCTCTATATTAGACCTTCAAAAATGCATTACCTCACATTTGTCCAGATTAAACTCCATCTGCCATCTCTCCATCCAAATCTCTAACTGATCTGTATGCTGCTGTACCCTCTGACGGTCCTCATTTCTATCAATAATTCCACCAATCTTTATGTCTTTTGCAAACTTACTAATCAAATCAGTTACATTTTCCTCCAAATCATTTATATATTTCAAACAGCAAAGGTCCCAGCATTGATCCCTGAGAAATGCCACACGTGACAACCCTCTATTCAGAAATGCACCCTTCCAACCCTGTCCTCTATGACCCTAGACACGTTAAAGAAGCCATTCCCTATGGACAAGCCCTCCGTATACACAGAATTTGCTCAGATGAGGAGGATCGTGACAGACACCTCCAGACGCTGAAAGATGCCCTCGTGAGAACAGGATATGGCACTCGACTCATCGATCGATAGTTCCGACGTGCCACAGCGATAAACCGCACTGACCTCCTCAGAAGACGAACACGGGACACGGTGGACAGAGTACCCTTTGTTGTCCAGTACTTCCCCGGAGTTTTCAACATATCATTGATGACGATGAACATCTCGCTAGGGCCATCCCCACTCCTCCACTTCTTGCTTTCAGACAACCGCACAACCTCAAACAGATCATTGTTTGCAGCAAACTACCCAACCTTCAGGAGAACACTGACCACAATACCACATAACCCTGCCACAGCAACCTCTGCAAGACATGCCAAATCATAGACATGGACGACATCATCAAATGATGATGAAGAACAGAGAAAGGGAAAGTTTGAACTCATGGCTGCGTGGATGGTGCAGGAGGGAGGGGTTCAGGTTCCTTAACAATTGGGACTCATTCTGGGATAGGTGGGACCTCTTCAAGAGAGATGGTCTACACCTGAACCAGAGGGGGACTAATATCTTGGGGGGGAAATTTGCTAAGGCTATGATGGGGGCTTTAAACTGATTCGGGGGGGGTGGGATCCTAAGTAGTTGGGGTGCTGAGAGGGATGAGAGTAAGGGGGTTATAGAAGAGAGTTGTAAAACACAGCGGTGTACGGGTGGGGTGGGGCATGGTTTGAAATGCGTATACTTTAATGCAAGGAGTATTCGCAATAAGGGGGAGGAACTTGCAGCTTGGACCAGTACCTGGAACTTCGATGTTGTGGCCATTTCAGAGACTTGGGTAGAGCAGGGACAGGAATGGATGTTGCAGGTTCCGGGGTACAAATGCTTTAGTCGGAGTAGAGAAGGAGGTAGAAGGGGGGGAGGAGTGGCATTATTGGTCAAAGACTGTATCACGGTGATAGAAAAGAAGTTTGATGAGGACTTGTCTGTTGAGGTAGTATGGGCTGAGATTAGAAACAGGAGAGGAGAGGTCACCCTGTTGGGAGTCTTTTACAGACCTCCTAATAGTTCTAGAGAGGTTGAGGAAAGGATTGCAAAGTCAATTCTGATTAGGAGTGAAAGTAGTAGGGTAATTGTGATGGGGGACTTTAACTTTGCTAATATTGATTGGAATAGCTATAGCTCTAGCTCGTTAGAGGGGTCAGTTTTCGTACAGAGTGTGCAGGAAGGTTTTTTGACTCAGTATGTAGATAGGCCAACTAGAGGTGAGGCTACATTGGATTTGGTGCTGGGCAATGAGCCAGACCAGGTGTTAGGCTTGGAAGTTAGTGAACATTTTGGTGATAGTGACCACAATTCGGTTACGTTCACCTTAGTGATGGATAGGGATAGGCATGAAGCTGGGGGCAGTAGTTATAGCTGGGGGAAGGGTAATTATGAGGCCATCAGGAGAGAATTAGGGTGCATAGATTGGACTAGGAAACTACAGGGACTGGGAACATCTGGAATGTGGTGCTTATTCAAGGAGCAGCTGCTGCGAGTCCTTGATAAGTATGTCCCTGTCAGGCAGGGAGGAAATGGTCGAGTAAGAGAGCCTTGGTGTACGAAAAAAGTTGATTTGCTGGTTAAGAAGAAAAAGGAGGCTTATGTCAGGATGAGGCTTGAAGGCTCAGTTAGTGCAATGGATAGCTATAGATTAGCCAGGAAGGAGCTAAAAAGTGAATTGAGGAGAGCTAAGAGGGGACACGAGAAGATGTTGGCTGATAGGATTAAGGAGAATCCTAAAGCTTTCTTTCGATATGTTAAGAATAGAAGATTGGTTAGGGCAAGATTAGGGCCAGTCATAGACAGCAGTGGGAAGTTGTGCGTGGAGCCTGAAGAGATTGGTGAGGCACTGAATAAATATTTCTCTTCGGTATTCACGCAGAGTGCTGGAAATGTAGCTATGGAGAACACTGAGGTACAGGGTTGCAAATTGGGAAGTATTGTAGTAGATAGGGAGGATGTGTTAGAAATTCTCGAGGGTTTGAAGTTGGATAAGTCCCCTGGGCCGGACGGGATTTACCCTAGGATTCTCTGGGAGGCAAGAGAGGAGATTGCAGAGCCTCTGGCTCTGATCTTCAGGTCCTCGTTGGTTACGGGTGTGGTTCCGGAGGACTGGAGGATAGCGAATGTGGTCCCATTGTTCAAGAAGGGGAAGAGAGACCTTCCTGGGAATTATAGGCCAGTGAGTCTTACTTCTGTTGTGGGCAAGGTATTGGAGAGAATTATTAGGGATAGGATTTATAGTTATTTAGAGAGAAATGAATTGATTGGGGATAGTCAGCATGGTTTCGTGAAGGGTAGGTCATGCCTTACTAACCTCATTGAGTTTTTTGAGAAAGTGACCAGAGAGGTGGATGGGGGTAAGGCGGTTGATGTAGTATATATGGACTTTAGTAAGGCGTTTGATAAGGTGGCCCATGGAAGACTTCTACAGAAAATGCAGATGTATGGGATAGAGGGTGATTTAGCTAATTGGATTAGGAATTGGCTGGCAGATAGAAGACAGAGGGTGGTGGTTGATGGGAGATATTCATCGTGGAGTTCGGTGACAAGTGGTGTGCCTCAGGGGTCTGTTTTGGGGCCCCTGCTGTTTGTAATTTTTATAAATGATCTGGATGAGGGTATTGAGGGATGGATCAGTAAATTTGCAGATGACACTAAAGTCGGTGGAGTGGTAGATAGTGAAGAGGGGTGTTATAGTTTACAGAGTGACTTGGACAAGTTGCAGAGCTGGGCCGAGAGGTGGCAAATGGAGTTTAATGTGGAAAAGTGTGAGGTAATGCACTTTGGCAGGAACAATAAATGTGTAGAGTATAGGGCTAATGGTAGGGCTCTTAATAGTGTTGAGGAACAGAAGGATCTTGGTGTATGTGTCAATAGATCCCTGAAAGTAGGCAGTCAAGTGGATAAAGTTGTTAAGAAGGCATATGGAGTCTTAGCTTTTATTGGTAGGGGGATTGAATTTAGGAGCCGCAGCATCATGTTGCAACTGTACAAAACTCTAGTGCGGCCGCACTTGGAGTATTGTGTGCAGTTCTGGTCCCCACATTATAAGAAAGATATGGAGGCATTGGAGAGGGTACAGAGGAGGTTTACCAGGATGTTGCCTGGTATGGAGGGCAGGTCCTATGAAGAGAGGTTGAAGGATTTGAGGTTGTTTTCGTTAGAAAGGAGGCGGCTAAGAGGGGATCTTATTGAAACATATAAGATGATTAGAGGTTTATATAGGGTGGACAGTGATAGCCTTTTTCCTAGGATGGAGAAAGCTAGCACGAGGGGACACAGCTTTAAATTAAGGGGTATGAGTTATAGGACGGATATCAGAGGTAGGTTCTTTACTCAAAGAGTGATTAGGGAGTGGAATGCCCTGCCTGCAGCTGTTGTAGATGCGCCAAGTTTGGTGGCGTTTAAGAGGTTAATTGATAAGTATATGGAAGAGAAGGGAATGGTTAGTTTGGAGGGGCATTGCTTTTTATTTTGGTCGGCACAACATCGAAGGCCGAAGGGCCTGTTCTGTGCTGTAATGTTCTATGTTCTCTGTTCTATGTTCTAAATGTTAGGATACCATTCACCAGGTACACGGTACATACTCTTGCAACTCGGCCAACGTTGTCTACCTAATACGTTGCAAGAAAGGATGTCCCGAAGCATGGTACATTGGGGAGACCATGCAGACACTACGACAGCGGATGAATGAACATTGCTCAACAATCACCAGGCAAAACAGTTCCCTTCCTGTGGGCGAACACTTCAGCAGTCATGGGCATTCGGCCTCCGACCTGCGGGTAAATGTTCTTCAAGGGGGCCTTCGTGACACACGACAGCGCAGAGTCGCTGAGCAGAGACTGATAGCCAAATTCCACACGCATGAGGACGGTCTTAATAGGGATCTTGGCTTCATGACACATTATCTGTAACCCCCGTAACTTGCCTGGGTTAGCAAAAAACCTCACTTACTGTGCTGTCTGGAGAAAATACACAATTCTCTAACCAATGTTCAGGATTCCCTTCACACACATTGTTAGCCACTGTAACACTTGAATAACAGGTTAGATGTAAGGATTCTAATCAGCAATCTGTGACTGTCTGTGTTGATATATGTGCTATTGCAGACCAGAACACTGCATTTGCCTGACGAAGACAAGGTCGAAAGCTCGCAGATTTACTGTCAAATAAATTGGTTGGATTTAAAATTGGTATTGCTAGATTCTTACTGAGTTCTCTCTATGACCGAGCCAGTTCTGTATCCATCTCGCCAACTTACCTCTGATCCCATGCGACTTCACCTTTCACATCAGCCTGCCATGAAGGACCTTGTCCAAGGCCTTACCGAAGTTCATGTAGATAACATCCACTGCCCTCCCCTCATCAATCATTTTTGTCACTTCCTCGAAAACGCAATTAAGTTAGTGAGAGATGACCTCCCTTTCACAAAACGATGTTGCCTCTTGCTAATACATCCATTTATTTCCAAATGGGAGTAAATCCTGTCTCGATGAATCTTCTCCAATAATTTAGTTGTCATTTCTCTCTGGCCTTTTCACTGCGTGCCATCCAGAATTGAACCTTACATTCTGTGTGTAGTTACCCCAGTGCACTGCATCTTCTTTGATTTCTGTTGTATTCTGGTGTCCAGAGATAGAACGTAGAAAAGCTACATAAACAGGCCCTTTGGCCCACCAGTTGCGCCGCACATATCCCTACCTACTAGGCTTACCTATAGCCCTCTGTCTTACTAAGTTCCATGTACTTATCCAAAAGTGTCTTGAAAGACCCTATCAAATCCACCTCCACCACCACTGCTGGCAGCGAATTCTACGCACCATCCTCTGAGTGAAAAACTTACCCCTGGCATCTTCACAGTACTTTCTCCCCAGCATCCTAAACCTTGTCCTCTTGTGGCAGCCATTTCAGCCCTGAGAAAAAGCCTCTGAGAATCCACTCAATCAATACCTCTCAACAACTTATACATCTCTTCCAGGTCACTTCTAATCTTTCGTCTCTCCAAGGAGAAAAGACCGAGCTCTCTCAACCTATCCTCATAAAGCCTGCCACCCAATCCAGGCAACATCCTTGTAAATCTCCTCTGCACCCTTTCTATGGCTTCCACATCCTTCCTGTAATGAGGCGACTAGAACTGAGCACAGTACTCCAAGTGGGGTCTGACCAGGGTCTTATACAGCTGCAGCATTATCTCTTGACTCCTAAACTCAATTCCTTGGTTGATGAAGGCCATTGCACCATATGCCTTCTTAACCACATCCTCTACCTGCGAGGTCTCTTATGAACCTGGACCCCAAGACCCTTCTGACTCTTAGCAGACCACACTGCTAAGAGTCTTACCTCAATATTATATCCCAACATCCTATTTGACCCACCAAAATGAACCACCACATATTTATCTGGTTTGAAGTCCATCTGCTACTTTTCCACCCAGTCTTGCATCCTACTATGTCTCGTTGCAACTTCTGACATCTCTCCACACTATCCACAACACCTCCAACTTTTGTGTCATTGGCAAACTTACCAACCCATCCCTCCACTTCCTCATCCTGGCCATTTATAAAAACCACAAAGAGCAGGGGTCCCAGAATAGATCCCTGGGACACTCTACTGGTGACCGACCTCCATGCAGAAAAATACCCATTCTACAACCACTGTTTGCCTTCTGTGGGCAAGCCAGTTCTGGATCCATAAAGCAACGTCTCCTTGGATTCCATGCCCTCCCACTTTCTGAATAAGCCTCGAATGGGGGACCTTACCGAATGCCTTGCTAAAGTTCATATAAACCACATCTACTGCTCTTCCTTCGTCAATGTGTTTAATCACATCTTCAAAAAACTCAACCAGCCTCATAAGGCACGATCTGCCTTTGACAAAGCCTTGCTGACTATTTTTGATCATGCTATACGTCTCCAAATATTTATAATTCCTGTCTTTCAGGATCTTCTCCATCAACTTATCAACCACTGAGGTTAGACTCACTGGTCGATAATTTCCTGGGCTATCTCTTCTTCCTTTCTTGAGCAGAGGAACCATATCTGCAATCGTCCAATCCTCTGGAATGTCTTCCGTCTCCATTGATGATGCAAAGATAACCGCCAGAGGCTCTGCAATGTCTTCCTTCACCTCCCACATTAACCTGGGTACATCCCATCTGGTCCCATTGACTTATCTAACTTAATGCTTTTCAAAAGCTCCAACACATCCTCTTTCTTAACGTCAACATACTCAAGCTTTTTGGTCTGCTGCAAGCCTGCACTACAACCACCAAGATCCTTTTCCAGTGTGAATACTGAAGTAAGTATTCATTGAATACCTCTGCTGTGTCTATCGGTTCTATACAAACTTTCCGGCCATCACATTTGATAGCTCCTATTCCTTCACATCTCATTCCTTTGCTCTTCACATACTTGTAGAATGCCTTGGGATTTTCCTTAACCTTACCCACCAAGACCTTCTCATGACCCCTTCTGGCTCTCCTAATTTCCTTCTGAAGTTTCTTCCCACAAGCTGTATACTTCTCTAGATCCCAAACATTATCTTACTCCCTGAACCTTTTGTACGCTTTTCTTCTTGACTAAATTCATTACAACTTTCGAGCATCACGGTTCCTGTAACCTACCAAAAATTCCCTGTCTCATCAGAACATTGTCGTGAACTCCAGACAAATATTCCTTGAAAATCTGCCATATTACTACTGATATTTCCCCAAGAAAACCTCCTTCCAATTTATGCCTCTAATTTCCTGCCTGATGGCTTCATAATTCCCCTTACTCCAGGCAAACACTTTCCTAGCTTGTCTGATCCTATCTCTCTCCAATGCTAGTGTAAAGGAGATAGAGTTATGATCACTATCCCCAAAGATATTGACCCAACTCCCATTCTCCCATCCATCCTGCCACTGGAATTTTAGTGCGTGGGTTGCGGAAAATCTGAAAAGCAAATATTTCCGGCTTTTTGACTAGCGTGGCCAGAGAATTCTGCCCGTTGTAATTAGGTTAACATTTTTGGTCTGCCTGACATTATGGTCCAGATGTTTTTCAGAATTTGCTGTCTGCCCCTTTTTGAAGAATGTGTCTCACCCTGCCAGTATCTCATTTCAATTGCTTTTTTTTGAATGGTGCTGCACACTCTTTTATCCCAGCCGTCAACAGTCCTGTATTTTTCAGCGGTAAAACTTCATCTTGCATCTGCTTTCTGATTTGCATAAATGATCTAACTCTCCCTGCAAATCCCAAACTGCACTGTCAGCTTTTGCTCGCCTGCCTATTTTAGCATTATCAGTAAATCTTACTGTTGGCTACAGAGTCCGGGTGATTTATATTAATAAGAAATATCAGAAGCCCAAATACCAACCCCAGCAGAACAACAATCAAAATCTATTCCCAATCCGATAACGTTCTATGTGACTAGAATTTATAGCTAACTTTGCATCCAATCCCTTTTTAGTTCACTGAAGAATCTTTCATGAATCATCTATTTCCTTATTTATTGATGAGCGTCACGAGTAGGCTTACATTAACACTGCAGTGAAATTACTGTGAAAATCCCCAACCCCCTACCCTGGCACCTGTTCGGGTCCACTGAAGGAAAATTTGGCATGGCCGATGTACCGAACCAGCACGTCTTTCAGAGCGTGGGAAGAAACCGGAACACTAGGGCAAAACCCACGTAGACACAGGGAGAACGTGCAAACTCCGCACAGACAGTGATCCAAGCCAGGAATCAAATCAAGGTCCCTGGCACTGTGAGGTAGCAGATCAACCACTGTGCTGCCCATTTTGAAAATGGAAGCTAATCATAGTATAGGAATGTTGTTATTTGTGGCTTCCAAAGAAGTTCATCAGATCCCAGTCTTTGAGGATCCAAAACTCAACTGGTTCAAACCTCTGCCTCACATAAATTCCACTGAGCCGTCATTTTGTTCTCACCGATGCCTGTTAATTGATTTTTAAATCTTCATCCTAATTTTTAAATTCCTTTCCACCCTGCCTCCTCAGTGTCTTCCAAACATTTGCCTGACACCACAACTCATTCACTTTTTTCCCCAGTGGCATGTTTGACATTGCTCCTCCCTTCTGGCAGAGAAGTTGAGGCAGAAACCGTAAGACTATTAAAGAAACTATTTTAATCCACACTCAGGGAATAGGCTTCAGGGTCTTTCAAGTGAATGAGCTAACATGGCATTAAAATTGCCGCTAACTAATTTGCCATTGGAAACCTGGAATTCAGAATTCGGTCCCGAAATGTGCTCTTGTTTCAAAACGCCCAAAACCCTGAATGACTTTCCCCAAACCTTTAACGACTTATCTTAATGTCTGCCTTTCTGGCTCAGTATCCATTTTCCTTACAGCTTATTGTGTCCATATCTGAGGAAGGATGTCCTTGTTGTAGAGAGAGTGCAGTGATGGTTTACCAGGCTGATTCCTGGATTGGCATGTCTGTCACATGATGAGAGATTAAATGGATTAAGATTGTATTCATTTGATTTTAAAAGAGTGAGAGGGGATCTCATCGAAAATTATAAAATTCTAATAGAGTTAGGGTAGATTTAAAAAGAATGTCCCCAGTGGTGGGGAGTCTAAAATTCGGGGTAATAGTTTGATGATAAGGGGTAAACTTCTAGGACTGAGGCGAGGAGAAATTTCTTTACCCAGCGAGTGCTGAATCTGGATTTCACGACTACAGAAAGTGATTGATGCCAAAATGTTGTCTGATTTCATGAAGAAATTACATATAGCTCTAAGAGCAAAAGAAATGAAGGAATATGGGAGGAAGGCTGGTTCAAGATATTGAATTTGATGATGAACCATGATCAAAATGAATGGCGGAGCAGGCTCAAGGGGCCTTTGAACATGAAAAACAGATACAGGTAGCCACAGCCGAATAATTCACATACTGGATGTTTCGTGTGCATACAAATGAGTATATAACTCTTGCTTCTAGTTTCTATGTGTGAGGCAATGTAGGCTCTTCCTTACATGAGAGGTGCTGTTTAATTGAAATGTGTTGTAAACTCATGTTGACAAGTCTTGCAAAGTAACAGATCTTGCTGGACCTCATTAGAAATAGAGGTCCTGCCTCCTTCGACAGGCTTCTGCATGGCAGTGCCAGTTTCAATGATCATCTCAAGTGAAAGACATAATAATACCAACACAATGTATGCACCATCAGCAAGGTGAGTGTTATTGCCCATCCTGAACTGTCCTTGAGATGGTAAGTTGAGTACGAACTGCATTCTTGCACTTTTGCCATCTATCTGATGTAACTGATTTGATTTTGATTTGATTTATTATTGTCACCACATTAGTATACAGTGAAAAATATTGTTTCTTGCGCGCTACATAGACAAAGCATATCCTTCATAGAGAAGGAAAGGAGAGAGTGCAGAATGTAGTGTTACAGTCATAGCTAGGGTGTACAGAAAGATCAACTTTATGCAAGGTATGTCCGTTAAAAAGTCGGATTGCAACAGGGAAGAAGCTGTTTTTGAGTCAGTTGGTACATGTCCTCAGAATTTTGCACCTTTTTCCCGATGGAAGAAGGTGGAAGAGAGAATGTCCAGGGTCCTTGGGGTCCTTAATTATGTTGGCTGAGGCAGCAGGAAGTGTTAGGTAGAGTCAGTGATGGGAGGCTGGTTTGCTTGATAGATTGGGCTACATTCATGACCCTTTGTAGTTCCTTGTGGTCTTGAGCAGAGCAGGAGCCATTCCAAGCTGTGATACAACCAGAAAGAATGCTTTCTATGGTATATCTGTAAAAGTTAGTAAGATTCATAGCTGACATGCCAAATTTCCTTAGTCTTTTGAGAAAGTAGAGGCATTGGTGGGCTTTCTTAACTATTTTGTTGGTATCCTTTGTAGGATGAGGACAGTTATTCTACTTAACAGCTATTCTTATTTGACTTTCCCTTAGCGGTTTGAACTGAATGGTTTGCTAGACTATTTCAGAAGGCATGTAAGGTTGGTATTGGAGTCCCAAGTTGGCTAGACAAGAGAAAGACAGCAGATTTCCCTCCCTAAAAAATGTCTGTGAACAAGATATGGTCTTACAACAATCTGCTGGTTTTATGACCATTACCATTACTAAGTCAGCTTGTATTACACACTTATTCAATGAATTTAATTTAAATTCCCCTTCTTAGTCCCATAGCCCAGGTCAGAATTGAGCTCGAGTGTCCAGAGCTTTATAGTTCAGACCTCTTGATTATTAATCATTGTAAGAAGTCTGATAACACCAGGTTAAAGTCCAACCGATTTATTTGATAGTAAACTCACACAAGCTTTCGAGGCTATGCTCTTCATCAGCCTCGAAAGCTTATGAGTTTACTGTCAAATAAATCAGTTGGACTTAAACCTGGTGTTGTCAGACTTCTTACTGTGTTTATCCCAGTCCAACACCGGCATCTCTACATCATGACTATTAGCAATCATTGCCACTGTACAACCACTCCCTCTTGTACGGATATCAGGTATAAATGTCCGCATTACCATTGATGAAACTTTGTTATCTGGATCTCTGGAACCAGTAATGATTGATTTAAATGAACATGAAAAATGGATACAGGTGGCCATAACCAAATAATTCACAGACTGGATGTTTCACGTGAGTAGAGGTGAGTATGTTAGTTGAAGCAAATGCTTTGTACCAATAACTTCCATAGTATCTGGTTGTCAGTCATGATGGTGATAGTATTGAAAATAATCAGCGCTGACATTATATCTGAATACAAAAATATCTCTGACAAAAGAAGACACCTAACCCTGATTCTGATAAAGAAAGAAAAGAGAGGAAGAGTTTGGATTAATTTTTTTTATTATTCATTCGTGGGAAATGGGTGTCGCTGACTGGCCAGCATTCATTGCCCATCCCTAATTGCCCTTGAACTGCCATTCCATAGGGTAGTTGAGAGTCAACCACATTGCTGTGGCTCTGGAGTAGGGCAGGCCAGGTAAGGACTTCAGATTTCCTTCCCTAAAGGACACGAGTGAACCAGGTGGGTTTTTTTTCCGACAATTGACAGTGGTTTCATGGTCATCAGTAAATTCTTAGTTCCTAATATTTTTTATTGAATCAAAATCCATCAGCTGCTGTGGGGAGATTCGAACCCAGGCCCCCAGGACATCAGCTGAGTTTCTGGATTAATAGTCTAGCAATAATACCTCTTGGCCTTTGCCTTCCCATAAATGTAGCACCATTCACGTTTTCAGCTGCACGAAAATGTTCCACAGCCAAAGAAGTACTTTTAAAAGCAACCTCAGTAAGCCATTTGACCTCATGTTAAGTTTCTGACTCCATATTTTTTCCATCTCAAAAACAACATATTTCATAAAATCATAGAATCCCTACAGTGCAGAAGGAGTCCATTCAGCCCAACGAGCCTGCACCGAGAATAATCCCATCCAGACTCTATCCGCATAACCTCATATATTTACATTGCTAGCCACCTAACAATAGGGGGCAATTTAACCTAACTCACGCATCTTTGGAGTGTGGGAGGGAACCCACACAGAGATGGTGAGGATGTGCAAACTCCACACAGACAATGACCCGAGGCTGGAATTGAACCCAGGTCCCTGGTGCTGTGAGGCAGCAGTGCTAACAATTATGCCCCCATACCGCTGATAACATTACCGATCTCTGTACCTGCTTCACCCAATCCACTGCTGAAATAGTTATCCAATATTTCTCTCTGGCCCGATGAATCCGATGGTCTGTCAGCTGGCTTCACGTCATTCATCTCCCATCGAGATCTAAAAAACTGATTCTGGATCCTATTATACACCATTTCCCCCATCCTCCTGCCCTGTATTTGTCTGCAGGGTAGGAATTGCAGACAGAGCGGAGGGGCTGTTGGTGGAGGGAGAGTAGGGGGAGATCAGGACGGGGTCTAGGCTGCCAATGGGGTGGTGGGGGGGAGGAATCGGGAGATCAAAATGCGGGGGGGAGATTGTAGTGAACCAGTGGTAGGGAAGGGGAATTGAGGCTGACCTGACCAGTTCAGGGAACCAGTGATCAGCTGGTTGAGAAGGAGAAGGGTCACACAACTTGTGATGTGGGGTCATGGGGCTGGTCAGTGATTGGGAGGCCGGCCCATGCACTGATGGACATCTGTGGGGCCGCTGCACATGCACTGATCTCAACGCTCACAGCGACCCACTCAGCGCTAAGCTGCTAGCCTCTTGTGTGGGAATAGAGCCCATCCACAGCTTTTTAATGACATTCGCGCTTGTGCATTCTACAGTGCAGAGAGTGTGGGAGATTCATTTTGAAAATTCTGCTGAAACAAACAGGAGGATTTATTCCAATTTTTATGCAAATTCAACACCTAGAATTTCTTTGGGAGGATCCCACCCCATATCTCTGTAACCTTCTCCAGCCCTACTGTCTCCAATAACGCTGTGTTGCTAAAATTTTGCACTCTTTTAGAACATAGAAAACTTCCGCACAAACAGGCCCTTCGACCCACAAGTTGTGCCGATCATATCCCTACGTACTAGGCCTACCTATAACCCTCAATCCCATTAAATCCCAAGTACTCTTAAAAGACTCTGAGTTCGCCTCCACCATCACCGATGACAGCCGATTCCACTCACTCACCACCCTCTGAGTGAAAAACTTACCCCTGACATCTCCTCTGTACCTACTCTTCAGCACCTTAAGCCTGTATCTTTTCGTAGCGACCACTTCAGCCCTTGGAAATAGTCTCTGAGAATCCACCCGATCTATACCCTTCAACATCTTATAAACCTCTGTCTGGTCACTCTTATCCTTTGCTTCTCCAGGAAGAAAAGACCGACCTCCCTCAACCTATCCTCATAAGGCATGCCATCCAATCCAAGCAACATCTCCTCTGCACCCTTTCAATAGCTTCCATATCTTTCTTGTAATGAGGTGAACAGAACTGCGCACAGTACTCCAAGTGGGACCTGACTAGCTTTTCATAAAGCAACAACATTATCTCCCGACTCCTAAACTCAACTTGTCGATTGATGAAGGCTAGTACACCATTCGCCTTCTTGAGCACATCCTCCACCTGCAAAGCCAATTTAAGAGTCCCATGCACCCTCCATTTTGCACCCTCCATTCATTTTTCCACACCTTAAGCAGCTCCGCCTTCAGCCATCAAGGATTTAGAGTCATCAAGTCAGAGAGGTTTACAACATGGAAACAGGCCCTTCGGCCCAACTTTCTTAAAAATGCATAAGCTTATCCCAATTGCCCGCACTTGGCCCATAGCCTTCTATACTCATTTTACACATGTAACTATCTATATGATTTTTAAAAGACAAAATTGTATCTACCTCTACTAGTACCTCTGGCAGCTTGTTCCAGACACTCACCACCCTTTGAGTGAAAAAAATTTCCCCCCTGCACACTTCTGTATCTTTCCCCTTTCACCTTAAACCTATGCTCTCTAGTTTGAGACTCCCCTACCTCTGGGAAAAAATATTGACTATCTAGCTGATCTGTGCTGCTCATTATTTTACAGAATTTTAAAAGATCATCCCTCAGCCTCCTACGCTCTAGAGAAAAAAGTTCCAGTCTGTCCAGCTTCTCTTTATAACTCGATCCATCAAGTCCCGCTAGCAGCCTAGTAGATCTTTTCTGCACTCTTTCTAGTTTAATAATATCCTTTCTATAATAGGGTGACCAGAATTGCATACAGTATTCCAAGTGTGGCCTTACCAATGTCATGTACAACTTCAACAAGACATTCCAACTCCTGTATTCAATATTTTTGACTGATTTATTGAGGATTCTTTCCCTGGTTAGCATTGCTACCTCACAGTGCCAGGGACATGGGTTTAATTCTACCTTGGGTGACTGAGTAATGTTTTGCACGTTTCCTTCCAAACTTCAAAGATGTGTGGATTAGGTGGATTTGCCATCCTACATTGCCCCTTCATTTCAGGAGGATTAGCGTGATGGGGGCTACAAGGATAGGGCCTCGGCACAGACTAGATAGGCCAAATGGCCACCTTTTGCATTGTCGTGATCATAAAATTCTCCAAGGAAAATTAGAAAAGCTGTACGCCTCATGAATAGAAAGAGATTGTGTAACTCAGGGATACAGATGGATATCCTGATACATGAATAATAAAATATTAGAATGTAGGCAGAGCAAAAGTGATTTGAAAGGCAAATTAAGTATTAGCATTTATTGCAAAAGGGGCAGCACAGTGGTTAGCACTGCTGCCTCACTGCTCCAGGGTCCTGGGTTTAATTCCTGGCTCAGGTCAGTGACTGTGGAATTTACACGTTCCCCCTGTGTTTACATGAATTTACTCTGGATGCTCCAGTTTTCTCCCTCAGTCTGAAAGATGTGCATTGACCCAAACAAGTGCCATTGTGTGGCGACTAGGGGAATATCACAGTAACTTCATTGCAGTGTTACTGTAAGCCTTACTTGTGACTAATAAATAAACTTTAAATTGTTTTGGGGCAGCACGGTAGCACAGTGGTTAGCACTGCTGCTTCACAGCTCCAGGGACCTGGGTTTGATTCCTGGCTTGGGTCATTGTCTTGGATCATTCTCTTCGTGTTTGCATGGGTATCCTCTGGGTGCTCCGGTTTCCTCTCTCAGTCCAAAGATGATTGGGTTAGGTTGATGGCTGTACTAAAATTGCCCTTAGTGTCCTGAGATGCGTAGGTTAGAGGGATTAGTGGGTAGGGCCTGGGTAGGATTGTGGTCAGTGCAGACTAGATGGGCTGAATGGCCTCTCTCTGTACTGTAGGGTTTCTATGATTTCTATGAAGTTTTACTACAGTTGAATAGGGCCTTGATGAGACCACATCTGGAGAACTGTGTATAGTTTTGGTCTCTATTCTAATGTTCCTGTAGACAGGTCACCAGGCCCAGATGGGATTTATCCCAGGTTACTGCGGGAGGGAAGGGGAGAAATAGCTGGGGCCTTAACAAATATCTTTACATCCTGTTTGACCATAGGCAAGGTTCCAAAGGACTGGAGAATAGCCAATGTTGTTCCTTTGTTTAAAAAAGAAGATGGGATAATCCAGAAAGGCTTGTGAGCCTGATGTCAGTGGTGGGGAAGTTTTTGGAAAAGAAACTGAGGGACAGGATATATACACATTTGGAAGAAAATGGACTTGTTAGTGATAGGAAACATGGTTTTGAATAGGGAAGGTCAGGTCTCACCAACTTAATTGAATTTTTTGAAGAGATGACAAAGAAAATTGATGAGGGAAGAGCTGTGGGTGTAATTTATATTGACTTTCATAAGGTGTTTGACAAGGAACCACATGGCAGAAAACTAAAATCACATGGGATTTGAGGTGGGCTGGCTACATGAACACAAAATGGCTTGGTTATTGAAGACAGAGAGTAGCGGTTGAAGAGTGTTTTTTAGAATGGAGATCTGTAGTAGTGATAGAATCCCCACAGTACAGAAAGAGGCCATTCAGCCCATCAAGTCTGCACCAACCACAATCCCACCCAGGCCCTACCCCCATATCCCTACATATTTACCCACTGATCCCTCTAACTTACGCATCTCAAGACACTAAGGGCAATTTTTAGCATGGCCAATCAACCTAACTTGCACATCTTTGGACTGTGGGAGGAAACTGGGGCACCACAGGAAACTCACGCAGACACAGAGAGAATATCCAAATAGATAGTGACCCAAGCCTGGAATCAAACACAGGTCCCTGGAGCTGTGAAGTAGCAGTGCTACCCACTATGCTACCATGATGTTCTGCAGAGATCAGTGTTGTGACCTCTGTTGTTTCTAATCTCTATTAATGATCTGCGGGAAAATGTGGGTGGTCTGATTAGTACATTTACAGATAACACAAAGATTGGTGGAGTTGCTGATTGAGCTGAGGATTGTCAGGGGATATAGCAGCATATAGATACATTGGAGACTTGGGCACAAAAATGGCAGGTGGAGTTTAATCCAGGCAAATGCACAGTGATGTATTTTGGAGGATCAAATTTAGGTGTGAATTGTCCTGTAAATTGTAGAACTCTTGGAAATATTCGCATACAGTGAGACCTGGGCATGCAGATGCACAGTTCCAAATAAGTGGCAACACAAGTGACCAAAGTGATTACGAAGACATATGGCTTGGTTGCCTTCATCAGCTGAGCCATTGAGTACAGGAGTTGAGAAATCATATTGCAGCTATATAAAACCTTGGTTAGGCCGCCTTTGGAGTATTGTGTGCAATTCTGGTCACCACATAACCAGAAGGCCATGGAAGCTTTGGAGAGAGTGCAAAGAAGGTTCACCAGGATGTTACCTGGTGTTGAGAGTGTTGGCTATGAGGAGAGGTTGAATAAACTAAGATTGTTTTCACTGGAAAGACGGAGGCTGAGAGGAGACCTGATTGAGGTCTGCAAAATTATGAGAGGCACAGATAGGGTGGATAGTCAGAGACTTTTTCGAAGGGTGGAAGTGTCAATTACAAAGGGGCATGAATTCAAGATGAAAGTTTAAGGGAGAAGTGCAGAGAATGTTTTTCACACAGAGAATGGTGGGTGCCTAGAATGCGCTGCCAGAGGAGGTGGTGGAAGCAGGCACACTAGCACCATTTAAAAGGCATTTGGATGGATACATGAATAGGGAGAAAATAGAGGGATATGGACTGAGTGAGAGCAGAAATGTCTTTTTGTTTAGTTAGGGCAATATGATCAGCACAGGCTTGGAGAGCTGAAGGGCCTGTTCCTGTGCTGCACTTTTCTTCGTTCTTGTTTGAAAAAAGATATAATAGGCCATTCAGGGAAGTCTCACTTCAGTGATTCCTGGAATGAAAGGCTTATCCTATGAAGAAAAATTCAATAGTTTGGACCCTTACCTATTGGAATTTAAAAGATTGAGAGGTGATCTTATATATATCTATAATATACAGATGGCATGGTAGCACAGTGGTTAGTACTGCTGTTCCACAGCACCATCGACCCAGGTTCGATTCCCAACTTGGGTCACTATCTGTGCAGAGTTTGCCCTGTATCTGCGTGAGTTTACTTCTGGTTGTTTAGTTTCCTCCTACGGTCCAAAGATGTGCTGGTTACGTGAATTGGCCATGCTAAATTGCCCTTGAGTGTTCAAAGATGTGTAGCTTAGGGAGATTAGTGGGGTAAATGCGTGGAGTTAAAGAAATTGGTTGGAGGGAGTGGGCCTGGATAAGATTTTTGTCAGAAACTCTGTACAGTGACGATGGGTTAAATGGCCTCCTCCTTCTCCACTGTAGAGATTCTATGATTCTTTAAGATTCTGGTTCAAGTTCTCCCACCTCGTGCCCCACAGCAATTGTAGTGAGAGGGTTGCAGACAATGTGAAGGCTCAATGACAGTTGGATGGGAAGTTTTTGGCTTTTCGACAAGTGTGGTCGAAGAATTCCGCTGCTTGAGTGTGGATTCTGGGAGGATGTTTCTACTTGAACTAAGGGACATAGTTAAAGAATAAGGGGTCTCCCTTCTAAGGTGAGGAGAATATCTTTGTCTCTCAGACTCTGTGATTCATCTGTGGAATTCTCTTCCAACAAAATAGTGGAGGCTGACTCATTGAATATATTAAGACTGTATTAAATTGATTTTTAGATAAGGCAGCCAAGGGTTCTTGGAGCAATCAGGAAGGTGGAGTTGAGACCATGATGAGATCAACCATGATCTATGCTATAGACTGAGCAAGCTTAAAGGGCCAAATGACCTACTCATAACTCCACATCCTCGGTTCTTACGTAACTCTTCAATTTAAAACACTCCTTAAAACGTGCATGTCTGCCCAGGTGTTTGTTCCTCTTTCCAAACAGCTACTTATTTGACTGGTGTGATTTTTTACCAATTCTGCTTGAGTTTTGCTTAATCTTTCATTTATTGGCCATCCCAATTGTGGTGCTGAGCCCACCTTTTTGAACTGCTGCCATCCGTGCAGTGGAGATACAACACGAAGGGTGTTCCAGAATTTTGACCCAGTGACAGCAAAGGAAGGGCAGATGTAGTTCCAAGTTAGGATGGTGAGTGGCTTGGAGTGGAACTTGCAAGAGGTGGTGTTCCCAAGCATCTGCTGCTAGACGCATTGTCTAGTGGTGGAGGACAGACTAGTTTAGTTTTTAAGATTTATTTATTAGTGTCAGAAATCTAATAACACCGCAATGAAGTTACTGTGAAAATCCCCTCACTCTGGCACCTGTACGGGTACACAGAGGGAGAATTTAGCACGGCCAGTGCACCTAACCAGCACATCTTTCAGACTGTGGGAGTAAACCGGAGCACCCGGAGGGAACCTAGGCAGACAACGGGGAGAAAGTGCAGACTCCGCACAGAGTAACCCAAACCAGAAATCAAACCTGATACTGTGAAGCAGCAGTGCAAACCACTGTGCCAGCGTGCCACCCTGGAAGAGAGTTTGGAAGGTGCTGTTAAAGGAGCCTGGGTCAGTGCTGCTGCAGTGCATTTTACTGGATGGTACACATTGTGTGTCGGTGACGGAAGGGGGTGAATATTCAATTTGATGGATGGGGTGGCCAATCAGGCAGGCTGCTTTGTCCTGGATGATATTGGAAATGTGAAGTGGAACCTGGCCAATGTTAACCTCCCGCCCCACCATCCCGTTAAAGGCGCTATATAAATGCAGACATTCAGAGATCTGCAGTGCAGTTTTCTAGCTCTTTTTTTAAAAAAAAAAATTGGTATCAATACCTTGCAATCTTTGGCTTGTTCTTCTTGGGATAAAATGACAGTGTTTATTTAGCTTGGAAGACTGGATAATTTACGATACGTGAACGAGGCGGAATAAATGAAAGCAGTGATATACGGCTGCACCAGATAAAACTGCTCAGGGAGAGACGTCCACAATGAAATAACTGTTAGGTGTATATATATACAAATACATATATTCTAGGGAGCAAAAGAGAAAGGGAAAAAAAAAACAACTTTCGATTTTTTTTTCCCCATCATGTTTTCAGGAGAGGACCTCCCATTCTGCATTCGTTATTATTGATCTTGTAGTATTGAGCCAGGAGCACCTCTTGAGAAAGGGGGGAAGAACTGAGCTATTTCATTATATATGTACATACAGACATCAATGGGGTAAGAAAGAAGGTTTGCGACTGGAGAGATTGGAAGTGTCCCGGCGTCCGGATACTTGTCCAGCCTTGGGTGTTTTTTTTTGCAGTAGTGTCACTGTGCTGTGAGGGGTGAGGGAAAGAGTTCGGTTCCCGGACATGATACATTCCAGCAGCTCTTTGTGAAGGATCCGTGCACAGATCCCCTCACCTCCCACCTGCCTTCTCCCTCCCTGCACCAGTGATGATAGCGACTCACCAGAAGGTTAATACGAAAACCAGCGCCCAGGTGAGCAAAATTCTGACTGTCTTTTTTTTAACTCTTCCCCTCCCCCCACCATGCTCCCACCAGGGAGCTTTCTTCCTCCTCCTCCTCCTCTCTGTTTGATTTTCAGTCATGCGATGCAATTCAACTTTTGCTGATTTTTTTTTAAACCCCGAGCCAGCAGGTCAAAGTTGCAAACTACCGCATTCCGAACACGCGGCTTTGAACTCTGAAGCTTTTATTCCAGGCAAGTGTTCCTGTTGTGTGCAGGAGAGGGAACGCGGGGTGATCATCCATCAATTGATTCAACTCTGGGGGCTGCGAGCAAAGACACAGCACTCAAACACTGCATATCATTGACTTTAGCAGACCGATGTGGAGGGGCGGTGGGAGGGTGTGTGTGTGTTGGGTGGGTGTGTGTATGGGTTGGAGGGGGAGTGTGGATGAGCTGCGTTTGAGGCAGAGGGTGTCTAAGTATGTGTGTGGGTTGTGTATGTGGGGATTGGGGATGTGTGTACGGGATGTGTGTGCGTGTGTGGGGAGCATATCTGTATGTAAAGGAGGCGTGCGTGTGTGTGGGAAAGAGTATGCCAGTGTGTGGGAGGCATGCGTGCGTGTGGGGATTGACTAAATCTGAATGGGGTGTGTTTGGGGGGAGTATCTGTATGTGTGGGTGGGGCGTGTGTACATGGAGATTGAGTATGTCTGTATAGAGTGTGTGTGGGCAAGTATGTATGTGTGGGAGGGATGTGTGTGTGTGTGTGAGGGGGGAGGGAAAATATTTGTATGTGTGGGAGGCATGCCTGTGTGTGTGGAGGGGAGTATATTTGTGTGGGGGTGTATGTGTGGGGGTAGGTAGTTTATATGGGGTGTGTGTGGGGGAAGTATGTCTGTATGGGGGGGGTATGTGTTGGGGATGTATGTCCGTATGGGGTGTGTGGGGGATGTATATCTGTATTGGGTGTGTGTGGGGGGATGTGTGTCTGTTTGAGGTGTGTGTGTTTGGGGGGGATGTATGTCTGTGTGGAGGGGGTGTGTGTTGGGGATGTATATCTGGTGGGTGTGTGTGGGAGGATGTATGTCTGTATGGAATGTGTGGGGGGCGAGTATGTATGTTGGGAAGTGGATGGGTGTGTATGTGTGGGGGTGAATCCTTATTGTCATTTAAGTGAAATTCTAGAATCATGTAAAATTTTTACTGAGAGGAATTGGCAAGCTCATGGAATCAGTCACTTGAGGTGGCTGGTGTTTAAGGTGAAGCTTGGAATGTACCTGTGGGAGACAGGAAGAGAAGGACATGTTGGCTGGATTGGATGTGGCAGGGTGCTGCCCCGGACCGTGAATAAAGGGGACAGACTATTTGGTCAAAGACTTTCTATGTGGGTTTTTTGCAGGGTAATATAGTTCAGGGAGCTGTCCCCTGCAAGGACCCTCCCCCCATCCCAGAACAGAGTATCTCCTTAACCAGTCAGATTGAGGAATCCTGACTGAGGCAGGCAGAATCTGAAGCAAACAGTGTAAGTTGGCATATAATTCAATATCAGTTCACATCTAGCAAGCAAAACAAGAAAGGCAGGAATAAAAGCCAAATACTGCATTAAAGGTGCATTCTTGTAACCAACTTCGGCACTCTCTCCAATGCTTTCACATCCATCCTAGAGTGTGACATCTAGACTGTACGTAATATTTCAGCAGAGGTCTAATAGTGTCCTTTACAAATGCAGCTTTAGGAGTAGCATGGTGGTTAGCACTGCTGCCTCACAATGCCAGGGATCTGCATTAAATTGCAAAGTGCAGTTTGCAAATCTGTACCCTCTCATTCTTGATCCTTTTACGAGCAGGAACAGTTTCTCCCTATCTACTCTGTCCAGCCCCCTCATGATTTTGAACATTTCTGTCAAATCTCCCCCTAGTCTTCTTCTCTCTAAGGAGAATCATCCTTACCTCTCCAATCTATCCTCAGAACTAAAGTTTCTCATCCCTGGAATCATTCTTGTAAACTTCTTCTGCACTTTTTCCAAAGTGTTCACATTCTGCCTATAATGTGATGTCCAGAATTATACACAATATTCTAGTTGAAGTCTAACTAGTATTTTGTATAAGGTCAATTTAATCTCCTTGCTCTTGTATTCGATGTCACGACGAACAATGTCCAGAATACTAATGCTTTATTAACTAAATAAAATCAAATTATTGCAGATGCTGGATTTTCCAGCATTTTCTCATCTATCTATCTTCCACCTATCCTGCCACGGTAAATGACTTATGTACATACACACCCAGGTCTTTCTGCTCCTGAACCCCCTCTAGAGTTGTATCTCTTTTATATTGCCCATCCACATTCTTCCTACCAAAGTATATCATCTCCATAGTGAACTTCATCTGCCACTTATCTGCCCAGTGTACCAACTTGTCTATGCCCTTTTGAAATTCTGCAAAGTCCCTTTCACAGTTTACAGTGCTTCCAAGTTTTGTGTCATCCACAAATTTTGAAATTAATTCCTACACACCAAGATCTAGATCATTAAATATATCAGGGGAAGCAAAGATCCCAGTACCTGGGGAACACCACTACTAACCTTCCTCCAACTTGTAAAATATCCTTTAACCATTGCCCTCCATTTCCTATTATTCAGCCAATGCTGTATTCACATTCCTATTGTCTCTTTAATTCCATAAGCTATAAAATTTCTCGCAAATCTGTGATTTGGTACTATATTGCATGCTTTTTTGAAGTCTGTGTACACCACATCAACAGCATTACCCTCAACAGTCCTCTCTCTTACCTCAACTCCCAAAAGTTTATTAAACAGGATTTTTCATTCCGAAATCCATGCTGGCTCTTCCTAATCAACCCACATTTTTCTATGTAATTATCAATGTAGTAGTTTCTGGAAACTTCCCCAATAGCAAAGTTGAACTGACTGGACTGTAATTGCTGGGCTTATCCATATAACCTTTTTTTGAACAAGGGGAAAGTGTTTGTAATTCTCCAGTTCTCTGTCATCTCCCTGAGTCCAGGAAAGACTGGAAAATTATGGCCAGTGCCCCTGCAATTTCCATTCTCACCTTTTTCAATATCCTTGGATGTATCTCAACCGGTCCCGGAGCCTTCAAATTCTGCAAAGTCCTCTTCGTAGTTTACAGTGCTTCCAAGTTTTGTGTCATCCACAAACTTTGAAATTGATCCCTACACCAAGATCCCGATCATTAAATATATCAGGAAAAGCAAAGGTCTCTAGAGAACACCACTACAAACCTTCCTCCAACTTGAAAAATATCCTTTAACCATTGCTCTTCACTTCCTCTAATTCAGCCAATTTTGTTTATTCAATATTTCCTCCTGATTAGTTTTTAATTCTTCTAGTACCAGAGTTTCCTCCTCTGTCATAACAGACTGAATGGCATCTGCTTTCTTGGTAAAAACAGATGCAAAATATTATTTTAAAATAATCCTTTGGCTACACTCTGTGCCTCCATGTATAGGTCCCCTTTACGGATCTTAATCTTGGAGGAAATAATCCCTTCAGAATTCTGCTGGAGCATAGCAATCCAATTAACCACTCTATTCCTACCCAATAACACTTATTATGGTTCAAGTCAGAAACTCCAAAGTGTTTAATGAAGCTCGTCTGAAACATAAGTTTTACATCTTGAATTTGGTTAGGATAAGCATGACAAGTTTCACTTCAGGTATGATTCAAAAGACCCCCTAGGGAGCTTTTATTAAACAAAGTTTATTTCAGAATATAATTGACATGGACAATAAGAAAATTAGCAAAAACTTTTAGCAATTACAAGCAAGAAACAAAACGATCGCTATAATGCATAACTCTTAATGAGTAAATATAATCTGTCCCAATCAAAACCAACGTCAATAGACATAATACCCTTTTCAGAGGTTTAACACAGCACAGACTAATTCTCACATCATACTGGGATCAAAAGCATTATTTGAATTCTGCAGTCAAATCTCTTGAAACTCAGAGCAGTTTGAAGTCAAGAAAGCTTCCCAAAACGCCAAAACACAGAGTCTTTACTGCAGTCACCAAAATATAGATTCATTACTGCAGAATGGCAAATAAAATGGGCTTTTAGCTAATTGGTAAAACTTTCAAAATAAAACCAGAGAAAATGACTTCTTTCAGCTATTCCTCTAACACTGCAACCAAAATAAAACTTGTCCATGCCATCCTTTTTTAACCATTAAGGTACTCCCAATTGCCCACATTTGGCCCGCATCCCTCTATATGCATCTAAGGCTGTGAGCATGATAAACATTGATTGAGAGCTGCAGAGATCATGATTAAAAAAAAAACTTCTTAAAAGTACACTAAAGTCACACCTCCCCTCTTAAAAAAGTAAATGAATCATCAATTTCAAAGATGGTTTCATTTTTCAAACCCTTTCAGCTTCACATTACTAGTACTTTATAATAAATATAATACATTTTATAAGATCAAAACATGCAAATATAACATTAAAAGTAGTCCATGTCAGTCCTTGTGTTCCACCATCGAACACTTCTTTCTGTTTATTACATTTGTGACAAAGCTGCTGCCTCTTCAAAATTCTCACTCAGACTTTAATCCTGTGTTGGTTCCAAGTTCAAACTCAGTTTGTTATTGCGCTGATAAATTTAGCTCTCATAACGTTCTCACAGAACTAGGCAGAATCAGCATGATAATACATTGCCTGTGTGTAGTCAGGGCCATTCAGAAATGTCTTTTTTTTTTATCTATCCCCTTCCTTGTTCATTGGCCATAGCTCCTCCTCTACCAAGTCATTTAGCTCCTTTGTTTGCTTTGGATCCACACCATAATTTTCTGCACACTCTTGGGCAAAGACACACTGCAAATTGTCTTCCTGGATGTCAGAACCCATTTCAACCATGGTTCCAAAAATCATGTAACAATTATGCTGCTGTGAAGACCACCTTAAGTTACTCGAACACCAGCTGTGTACTGCACCCTTTCACTGAGTATCCAAACTTCTGCACACTGTACAGAATCATTTTACCAGCAATTCATTTCAGATAATGGTACAGTTTTAGCAAACAGTCTGATCTCACATTGTTGTTCTTTCCTTTGATCCACATTAGTATGGTACTTCTACTCCTCAATCTCTTTTCTGAGATCACACATGACTGTTGATTTATCCATACTTTTCTTTGCACAGATGATGTGCTGTTTTTGACAGTCCTGCAATTTATGTTCAGGCAATTTGAACAACTCAGGAACATATTCCAAAATGTCAATTTGACTTGTATTTGTCTCTGCATCTGCTCACTTTCTTTGTTCAAATCATTGTCCATTAACTGATTTTCCTTCTCCATATTCACCAGTTTTGTTTGATTAATCAAGACTTTTGGCTGCTGTGTCTCAAACCAAGTAAGCATCAGCTTTTCCACCTGAACCCATGCCAACTTGAAAAGGTCATGTCTGCAAGGATTTTGTTTAATTGGAACAGCACTTTCTACAATGATCTCACTCCCAATTGTCTTAGTACTTCCCAGTATATTCACACTTACTTGTCCATGTGACTTAATAACTCTTTCAGGTCAGTTTGATTTTCCTCTGGAAGGTAATCAGCAATTTATCCCACTTTTTAATAATGTCCTCATTATTCAATTTAATTTCAGGAATGTCAAATTCAGAGTCATCTGGATTTGGTTCCTCACTGAGTTATAATCACTGAAACCTTCACCTTTTGCATTCCTTCCCTATCAAAATACCTTTTAAGCATATTCAAATGACACACTCTGTGAGTTTTCCTTCTATCTGGTGTTCTTATCAAATAATTCACCTTACACAATTTCTTTTCAATTTGATACGGCCCATTAAACCTTGCTTTCAAAGGTTCACCCACTACGGTAACTAAGATTTTATCCCCAATAGCAAAACTATGAATGGTTGTTTCTTATCTACTTCCTGTTACATCACATGTTTTGTTACTTTTAAACATTGTGTAGCCACTTCACCTGCTCTATTCAACCTTTCCCCAAAGTTTGACACATAATCCAATGATGTATTTGACAAGGTGCTGCACCGAAGATTGCTATATAAGATAAATGGGCACGGTGTTATGGGTAATGTATTAGCATGGATAGAGGATTGGTTAACTAACAGAAAGCAAAAAGTAGGGGTAAATGGGTGTTTTTTCAGTTTGGTGATCAGTGACTAGTGTAGTGCCTCAGGGATCAGTATTGGGATCACAATTGTTTATGATTTACATAGATGTTTTGGAGTTGGAGACCAAGTGTAGTGTTTCCATATTTGCAGATAACATTAAGATGAATGGCAGAGTAAAGTATGCAGAGGGGCATAGATAGTGGGCAAGAGTCTGGCAGATGGAGCACAATGTTGGTAAATGTGAGGTCATCCATTTTGGTAGGAATAACAGCAAAATGGACAATTACTTAAATGGTAAAAAAAAAATTGCAGCATGCTGCTGTGCAGAGGGTCCAAGGTACCCTTGTACAAGAATCACAGAAGTTGGTTTGCAGGTGTAGCAGATAATTAAGAAGGTAAATGGAATATTGTCCTTCATTGTAGAGGGATGAAGTTTAAAAACAGCAAGGTTATGTCAAAGTTGTAAAAGGTGTTGGTGAGACCACACCAAGAGAGCTGTGTACAGTTTTGGTCTCGTTATTTGAGAAATGATATACTGGTACTGGAGGATATGCAGAGGAGATTCAATTGTTTCTGAAACTGAGAGGGTTGGATTATGAGGAGGACTGGGGCTATACTCATTGGAATTCAGAAGAATGAGGCGAAATCTCATAGAAATATATAAGATTATGAAGGGAATAGATAAGATAGAAGCAGGGAAGTTATTTCCACTGGCGAGTGAAACTAGAACCAGGAAGACATAGCTTCAAAATAAGGGGAAGCAGATTTAGGACTGGGTTGAGGAAGAACTTCTTTATCCAAAGGGCTGTGAATCTGTGGAATTCTCTGCCCAGTGAAACAGCTGAGGTTACTTCATTGAATGTGTTTAAGGCAAAGATAGATAAATTTTTGAATAGTAAAGGAATTAAGGGCTATGGTGAGCTGGCAGTTAAGTGGAGCTGAGTCCACGAAAAGACCAGCCATGATTTTATTGAATGACGGAGCAGGCTCGAGGGATCATATGGTCTATTTCTGCCTATCCTGTTTTAGCACATCAGTCTTCCCAGTGATTTCTTAAACAATCACCAGTGTCTGGAAAGAAAAATAAAATGAAGGGCTGTTGGTGTGGGAGTGGCAACAGTGGAGTCATGTTGCAGAGAGCCAGAATGAGCACCAGGGGCTGAATGGCCTCCTTCTGTATTATAACCATTCCTGTCATTCTGTGCTATTTCTCTATCATAGATGGGTCTTCTGGAAAATTTAAGATAGAAACATAGAAAATAAGAGAGGGAGTAGGCCATTTGGCCCTTTGAGCCAGCTCCATCATTCATTTTGATCTTGACTAATCATCGCATTCAATATTGTGTGATTTCCCCCCCCCTCCCCGACATCCCTTGATCCCTTTAGCCCCTAGCTACATTTAATTTCTTCTTGAAATGACACAATGTTTTGGCCTCAACTACTTTCTGTGGTAGTGAATTCCACACATTAACCATCTCTGGATGAAGAAATTTCTTTTCACTTCAGTTCTAAAAGGTTTATCTTTTACCTTCAAAACTATGGCCCCTAGTTCTCCACTACTCCACATTGGAAATGGTTTTTTTAGAATTTAGCCTGTCAAATCATAGAATCCTTACAGTACAGAAGGAGGCCAGGCAGCCTATCTGTACTGACCACAATCCCACCCAGGCACTAAGCCTCATTTACTCTGCAAATCGCCATGACACTAGGCACAATTTAAGCATGGCCAATCAACTTAACCTGCACATCTTTGGACTGCACGAGGAAATTAGTTAGGATTTTAAATTAGTTTGGATAGTTTGGATTTCTTAAAATATAAGTAAACACCTTATTTAAGATTTCATCCAAATGTCAAAAATAGTGTAGTTTTGCTGTTTCAGAATCACTCCAGTAGACATCCTATATAAACACAGCGCTAAACAACCCCATACATTCTTGCCTTGACAATAACAGGATTGCGGATGAGATTGCCTAGGGACTAACTTTTGATTGCCCATTCAGGAGTGAGCGATGGTCTTTTTTGCTGATTATCAAACCTCTGAAGGGGGAGATTTCCCTGTGCGGGCACACTGCCAGATTGTAACAGGAATGCCTGGTCAGCTCCATACCTGTCCCTTGGCTCTGATAGGAATTTAATAGCATTTAAAAAAAAAATTGCAGTGTCTTGCAGTTCGTTCCTCTCCCGCCAGTAGCAAAATAAAATCTAGCAGGTCAGAATAATGGACATATTTTAAGAACAAGCAAAGAATGGCTATAAAAAGGGAGAAATTGAGTGTGAGGGAAAGCAGCTAGAAATATGAGAATGTGCAGTAATTGATTTTACATGTATTTAAATAGTAAAATAGTATCTAAAGCTAATGTTGGCTCTCCTAGAAAGTGAGTTTTGGAAATTAATAACGTAAAACAAGGAAATGGTAGAAGCATTGATCAGGTATTCTGTGCCTGTCTTCATTGTAGCAGACTTTGAAAACTTCCCAAAGAATCTTGAAAATCCAAAGACAAAAAGCAGGGAAGAACTTTAAACAATCATCATCACCAGGGAAAAGCTATTGGGAGAACTATTAGAGGTAAAAACAAATAGGCCCCCACCCCCAGGATCCAGAGGCCTGCATCCTAGTTGTCTGAAAAAGAAACTAGTTGCAGACTTAGTAGAGGCAATGCTTATAATTTTTCAAAATTACTTATATTCTGGAAGGATTCCAGTGAATTGGAAAATAGTAGGTGTAACATTTTTATTTGATAATATGCGGAGACAGGAAGCAGGAAGCTGTAGGCCGGATCGCCGAAATTTGCTCGAATTCATTATTAAGGAGTTTGAAGCAGGATGCTGAGAAAATTTTAATGAAATTGGGTCGAATCAACATACTTTTGTGAAAGGAACATTGTGTGCAACTAATTTATTGGAGTTCTTTGAGGAAGTAACAAAGAAAGTGGATAACGGAGAACCTGTGGGTGTGGTGTACTTGGATTTCCAAAAAGCATTGCATAAGATGCCACAAAATAAGAGCTGATGATGGTATAGGGGGTAATATATTCATATTAACATGGATAAGACTGTAAGACATAGGAGCAGAATTACGCCACTTGACCCATCATATCTGCTTCACCATTCAATCATGGTGATTATTTTTCTCATTTCCATTCTCCTGCCTTTTCCCTATAACTCCTGATCCCCTTATTAATCAAGAACCTATCTATCTCTGTCTTAAAGACACTCAATGACTTAGCTTCCACAGGCTTTTGTGGCAAAGAGTTCCACAGATTCACCATTCTCTGGCTGAAGAAATTCTTCCTCATTTCTGTTTTAAAGGATCATCCCTTTAGCCTGAGATTGGACCCTCTGGTTGTAGTTTTTCCTACTGGTGGAAACATCCTTTCCATATCCACTTTATCTATGCCTCAGAGTGTTTCTGTAAGTTTCAGTAAGATTCTCCCTCATCTTTCTAAACTCCAACGAGTACAGACCTAGAGTCCTCAACCATTCCTCATACCTCAAGTTCTTCATTCCAGGGATCATTACTGTATACCTCCTCTGGACCCTTTCCAAGGGCAGTGCATCCTTCCTTAGATATGGGGCCCAAAACTGTTCACAATACTCCAAATGGGGTCTGACCACATAGAGATTGATTAGCTAACAGGAGGCAGAGAGTAGGGAAAAATTGGCCTTTTTGGCTTGGCAAGCTGCAACTAGTACAGTGTCAAAGGAATCATTGCTGGGCCTCAATTATTTACAATCTATATTAATGACTATCCTGATGTCATCGACATCTGGTACAGATAGGAAGTTGTCAAGAAGAAGTAAGGAATTGACAAAAGGATTAAATGTTTTAAACAAGTGGAAAATAATTGGAGTACAATGTAGGAAACTGTGACCTTGCCCATTTTGACAGGTGGAACAGCAATATATTGGTTATGAATGATTGCAAAACTTGATGATACGGAGGGATCTGAGTGTGCTGGTATATGAGTCACAAAGTTAATATGCAGGAACAGCAAGTGATTAGGAAGGCAAATGGACTGCTGGCGGTCACTGCAAAGGCAATGGAATATAAAATTAGAGAAATTTTATTGCAGCCATGCAAAGTCTTGTTGAGACTAGTCTCCTTATTTGAAAAAGGAAATAACTCACATCACAAGCAATTTGGAGAAAGTTTGCTGACTGATTCCTAGGCTTCTCTTATGACGAAAGATTAAACAGGTTGGACCCATTGGAGTTTAAAAGCATGGGAAGCGATCTCATTCCTGAGAGAACTTGATAAGATGGATGCTGGGATGATATTTCCTCCTGTGTGGTTGGGGGAGGAAGGCAACTGAAAGTAGGGGACAAAGTTTAAAAATAAAGAGTGAGGAAAAATGTTTCCTCTCAGTGGGTGGTTAGCCTGTGGAATTCTATTCCCCAGAAAGCAGTGGAGGCTGGGTCATTGGATTTATGCATGAGTTGAATAAGGACAGATTTTTGATATGCCAAAGAGTCGAGGGTTATGGCGGTGTGGAGCTGAAGTCACAATCAGATCAGCCAAGATCTTAGCAAATGATGGTGCTGGTTACCAGCCGAATGCCCTCTACTTGCTCCCAAATCCTGCTTTCCTCAAATGAAATTCATCGATGCCTTGACGTCCATCTGGACAGTGGCATTTTCTGGATGCAAAATGCATTTTCCTATCCATCAGATGACCTAAAGGCCAAAAGGTCCTCAGTTTCACATTGCCTGTTCAATATCCTGCATGCAGGCCCCTGAGCACATTGACACTCAGGGATCAATAGCTTCCACGATGCAATGGATTTCTCCAAAGCATTCAATATACTGCAAAGTTTGCCTCACTTCAGCCCGAGGCTGCAATTGAAGTTATTTATTTAAATAAATAACTCTTTAAATTGAAATTGAATTAAACATTCCTTCGTAGAATCTCCAGATAATCCTGGCAATCTTGCTGTAACTGGCTGCTGTTAAAAGATTTGTCTCTCAGATGTATTAAACCACCTTGCACAGCTAAACTGTACACTTCTTTTCCTTTTCCTCCTTATTGTGTGGGTGGTGGGGGACAGGTGGTGGAGTGCTCCCTTTCATTTTCACTGTATTATTTTCACATTTCCCCCCCCCCCCCCCCCGCCACCGCCCCTGCACCACTGCATTCACCCCATCCTTTAAGAACATAAGGTGAATTGACAGTGTGATTTGCCACAATGGATAGAGAAATAAATAAACAAAAGGGGGGAGTGTGAGTGACTCACTCACCCACTCACCCACCAGCCAACCTCACTGGAAGTAGCTGCTCTTTTATCTAAATAGGATATCCGTTTCAATTCAAGAGACTTCTCGTTTTAAAATGAATGACTACAACCAACAGCACAGAAACCTAGAACTGGACCAAGAAGATGAACACAATAAAGAAGGCAAATTGTATGTTTATAGCAAGAGGACTTGAGTAGAGGATTAGAGGTGCTTTACTGCAATTGTTTAGGGTATTGGTGAGGCCACACCTGGAGTATGTGTGCAGTTTTGGTGTCTTAATCTGAGGATATATATTCTTTCTATGGGAGAAGTACAGCAAAGGTTTACTTGATTTCTGGGAAGGCAGGGCTGTCATATGAGGAGACACCAAGTCGGTTAGGATTTTATTCATTGGAGTTTAGAAGAATAGAAACTTGTAAAATTCCAACAGGGTTATACAGGATAGATTCAGAAAAAAATGTTCCCAATGATGAGGAGTCCAGACGTATTCAAACTGAGGTGAGGGGAAACTTCTTCACCTAGAGGGTAATGAATGTATGGAATTCACTTCCACAGAAAGTAGTTGAGGCCAAAATGTTGTCTGATTTCGAGGCAAAATTAGATATAGTTCTTGGTGCTAAAGGGGTCAAGGAATATGGGAGGAAAGAAGGAATCAGGATATTGAATTTGATGATCAACCATGATCATATTGAATAGTGGAGCAAGTTTGATGGGCTGATTGGCTTACTGTTCCTTCTCATTTGTATACAATGTTGTAAAATATCCACTGGAATGAACAAGGAAGATTACAAGTCCCAGCACATGAGGTAGTTGTGCAAAAATTCCAAATGATGATACTCAGGTACCCCATCAGTACAGGAGAATGGGATACACTTGTATTGAGTTTAATAATCGCCTGACAACCTCTTCTCCTATTCCCCTATATACCACACTCTGGTGCCTGTTAGGATACATTGAGGGAGAATTTAATGTGTCAAAGCAGCTAACCAGCACGTCTTTTAGACTGCGGGAGGCAATCAGAGAACCCAGAGGAAATCCACGCACACACAGGAGAATATGCAAACTCTGCACGGACAGTGACCCAAGCCAGGAATTGAACCTGGGTTTCTGGCGCTGTGAGGCAGCAGTGCTAACTAGTATGCCACCGTGTCACCCCAATCTTGCCACCACTAATCTTTGCAGAATTCTACAGTGTTTCTTTCGATTTGTTATTACCCTTAACTTCCTTAACATAGATGATGTATTCTTCCCAAAGAATCTTTCTTTCTCAGTGGGATAAATTTTTTCCAAGAATTATTAACTATCTCATTAAAAATCTGACACTGCACCTCTGCTGCCCCTATCTTTTAAGCTAGTTCACTTTAGCCAACTCTGCCTTCATACCTTTGCAGCTATTTTCAGTTTAAAACACTTGGATTGCTAAAAAAGACATTTGTTGAAGTTTTTTGACTTGCACTCATCAGAATAATCACAAGAATGCTAAATTATGAAGGGACAACTATTTATACTGCACGAGAAGGGAGGGCTGACTGGTTGACCAATGGATTCTGTTGCATGGGGGATGTTTTTGTACTGTATTCTGGTGATCTCCTGATGTACTTCATCTCATTGTCTCTGCCTGTGGAAACCCTTGTTGTTTTAGAAATAGGCCAGGATACTTGGAGTGAAGCCAAATTAGGGCGAATCTGGAGCTTGGGAAAGTCTGTTAACAGGCTATGTTTAGGCGCTTTGAATGCCCAAGTGTCAACACTTAATATGAGTTTATTCTGCTAATATTTCACAACTCTTTATGACAGAAGGGGTATACATTGCTGTAAGTTTAATGCGTGACTGTTAGGCAATTCAAAACCGTATTGGAGAAAATAAATGGACTGCAAAAAACGGAAGAGCTTTGTAAGAAAATTTAAAAATCCAGCCAGTGACCATGACCCATGTTACCTCTATGTAAGTATGCATTAACATGCAATAGTGTGATATTAGTAAAGCAACCATTACCTTTTTCACACACTCCAACAAGGAAATGGTGCATTCATTCTGAGTTTTGTTTGCTACTTTACATCACAAATATTTTCAACTCCTAAAACAAATAATAGATGGAGCTGTTGGTAAAATCTCTTGCTTGTTTATGCTTCACACATACTTCCAGTTGTGGAATGGAGATTGAAATGCTTATTGCTATTGCAATAGTAATGCATTTTGGACAGAACTCAAAAGAGACCAGCTTAGATCCTACCATCCACAGAAGCTGAATGGGAGTTGTATTTTGACATATACTCATGTCTTGTCATATTTATAAATATATAAACAATGACAAATAAATATAAACCTTTGACAGGCACTTTCTGAACTTGCAATTTCTACCACTGAGAAGGAGAAGGGCAGTAGGCAAATGCAAACACTGCGATCTGCAAGTGCTGTTCCAAGCCACACAATATCCTCATTTGGAACTGTATTGATGTTCTTTCACTGTAGCCATGTCAGAATCTGAACAATCCCTTCCTAACAGTACTCTGTGGGGGGGGGGGGGAGCAGTGGAGAGGAGGGTGTCTATAAAGCAAAAGTTGCCATACTCCCAGATGACCATAGGGTTGATTGACCATTGGTAGCAATTTAACCTGAAGATCACCATACGTCAGATGAGAGGAAAGGCGGGGTCTTCATGAATAACCTCAGCTGGTATGGGAATTACACCTGCACTGTTGACATTGCTCTGCATCACTAACCAACTGTGCTAAACCGACCCTATGCCAGCGGGTAGCAGCATTTCAAGAAGGCAGCTCAGCTACTTGAGAGCAACTAAGAATGGGCAAGTAACTGCTGGCGGTCAGCAACACTCATTGAAAGAATTTCAAAAAATCCAATCAGCTGTCCCACAGAATTGTGATACCTTGTCTACTGTGTGTGCCTTAGTATTACCATGCCTGGTAATGCCAGATATCCAGGGAAGGACCATAGTTCCATCACTTCATTGCAGTTGACCATGTCACCAACATTTGAACAGGCCCAATGAGTGAAGGATTGGTTTCTTGTTTGAGCAAGGCCAAATTGCAGACAGTTGTGGACAGCAGTTGTGGACTCGCCAACTTTAAGGGCATTCAAATGATCTGTGGATAGGTATATAGATAACATTGGAGTAGTTTAGGTTAGAGGGTCATTAGATTGGTTCCACTGGTCGGCACAACATCGAGGGCCGAAAGGCCTGTACTACGCTGTAATGTTCTATGTTCTAAATGCTGATGCCATGCTTATAGTCCAGCTGTGATGTCCTTGTGCACCAACAGATATCACAAAGTGCATTGTTTCATCAGATTTGTTATAGGATTAACTGTCAATGTGCATAAACAGTACTTCGAGTACCGTGCTAGGCACGATCTGTGGTACAGTAAACCTCATTGCAGTAATGGCACAGTGATTAGCATAGATAGAGCCCCAGGGATCCAGGTTCAATTCCCGGCCTGGGTAACTGTCTCTGTGGAGACTGTGCGTTCTTCCTATGTCTGCGTGGGTTCCTCTGAATGCTCCAGTTTCCTCCCACAGCCTGAAAGACATGCATCGGCCATGCTAAATTTTCCCTCGGTGTCGAAGTGTGGTGACTAGGCGATTTTCACAGTAACTTCATTGCTATGTGAATGTAAGCCTACTTGTGACAAATAAATAAACTTTACTTTTTTAATGGACTTTTAGAAGTCAGCAACATTCTCACTCTGTTTGGCCAGCTAACATTGAACATATATTTAATCTAATTTTGTCAGATGCTGATTCTTGCCCTTGTACACTGTGAATGATGTGTATTATGCAGTATTTGAGGGCTACGATCAGAAACAATGCTAGCAACTGCACCAAGTGTTCGTTGGAGATTAGAAGGATTAGAGAGGATCTGATTGAGGATATAAAATTTTAAAAGGGATTGACAAAATAAATGTAGAATCAATGTTTCCTCTTATGGGGAAATCTAAAATAAATGGTCACAGGTATAGCTTGAGAGATGGTAGATTTAAAACAGGTGAGAAGGAACCACTTCTCGCAGAGGGTGGTGAATTTGTGGAACTCTCTGCTCCGTAGCTTGGTGGAGTTTGAATCGTTGAATGGTTTCAAGAAGGAGATAGATTCATTTCTAATGAAAAAAGGGATAAGGGGATTTGGAGAATAGATGGGGAGATGGATTTGAGACCAGGGAGAAATCAGCCATGATCAGATTGAATGGTAGAGCAGGATCGAAGAGCTGAATTTGCCTACTTCTGCTCCCATTTCCTATGTTCCCGTGTTCTATTACTGAAGTATCAAGTCAGGCTCTTAATCTGTCCAATGACATATTAACTTTGCCTCAGTAAACTGTGTAACGTTAGTTATTCTAAATCCTGTTTGCTGCAGTTGTAAGGAGGCCTTTTTGGCTTCAGTTGTCCTCTCATTATGACACTGGTTTGTCAGGAGGAGTCTTTTTGTTGCTGCTTAAATGGGAGTTTGCTTATTTTTACTGCGATGTTTATGAGTCTGCATTGTCAGGAGAAAAACTGGTTGGCAGGTCAGGTGAGAGCAGCTTTTTCATTTTTTGGTTTGGAACTGCAGGTTTTGAATTTTAAAAGAGACAAAAAGCTGAAAAGAAGTCTTTCTCTCTTGCCCTGGCTTTGGAAACTGTGCGGATTAGCTAAAGCCTTCCTGGAGCAGAAAATCTGCTGTTGTGGCTTGACCATAGTCCATTTGGTGTTCTGGGAAGCTGCTCTGACTTCAAACTGTTCTGGCTGTTTCAAGAGGATGACTAGAACTTACAAGACTAAGTTTTCAATTCTCCAACCAAAGGACTCAACTCCAATATCATGTAAGATTAGACTTTGCTGTGTTGAACTTGTTCAAAAGATTTTGTCAATAGAAGGTTTTGTTTCGATTGGAACATCTTAGGTATATTTGTTAAGGGTCATATATTATCATGATTGTTTTGTTTTAATATGTAATTGATAAAAATATTGCTAATTTTCTTTCCATAGATGTTAACTATATTAAATAAACTTTGTTTGATAAAAGCTTCTGAATGCATCATTTGCAATATACTGAAGTGAAACAAATCATGCTTATCCTAGCCAAATTCATGACGCAAAACTTATGATCCAGGTGGGCTCCATAAAACACTTTGGAGCTTCTGTCCTGAACTATAACACTGAGCATTCGAGAGATAGATGCAAAATCTGGCATAACTGCCTTGACCATGAGGATCGTAATGCAAACCTTGTAGTGATGATAATTTGTAAATAGATATTCGAATTTCCAATGACCGACTGGAATGAACACATGGCAAGTTTTCAGGTTTTAAGACTTTCACTGTAACAAACAAATTAAAAACAACATTGTCAAAACACTGTTTCTGTAAGCGACTCATACTTTAAACTACAGAAAAGTTCCTCCGTTCAACCTGACTGACAATCCCATGCCACAGTTGGACTTGACTCTGTCTCTTAAGTGAAAACATTGGCAGTGATTCTCCCATCCCGTCACGCTAACTTTCTATCACAGCGGGATGGGAGAATCTCACAGCTGGGCATGTGCAGGATTTGGGCACATATGTGTTCTCACCATGCGTGCATCTCCCAGCAACATATTTCTGAGGCCATCCAATCTATGCTGGAAACCAGCAGGAAATGCAGGTAAGTTATTTTAATCATATTGTAATTTAATTTACATGTAATTATTGGGCCCAGAACTGAATTCTGTAGCCTGCTAGTCTCTCCCACCTCTCCAGAGTGTTTCACTCCAGTGGGTTTTGAGTAGCTTATCACTTCCAGGGAACTGGTGGCCCAGCCCCACCCTGGAGTGAAGGGAGAACAATCGGGGGGGGCACGCCAGGGGGTCGGGCAGTGGGGGACGATCATGCTTCCTGGACATGGGCATTCTGGCCGTGCCAGCTTGTTCCCCGGGAACGGCCCAAGAGGCAAAGTGTCCATGTCTAGAGGACACCTTGGCACTGCCCACCTTGCATGGGGAAGTGCTAAGGGATGGGTGCAGCACCAAGATAGCAAGATCTTTAGGACTGGGGCTTAGAGGCGATCACAGGGAATGGGGGGTTCTGCTGCCACTTGGGATCGATTGGGGTAGGAGGTAGGCCAATGATTGGAGCTGACTGGGAAGTGTTCAGCTGGGGGAGAGGGGGTATCTTCCTCCTGGGGCTCTGCACTGCAGAGGGTTGGGGGAGGGGTGATTGGCACTGGAGAGGAGGGTTGGAGAAATCAGGGCAAGCTGGGGGGTGAGGGTGCAGGGTGGCAAGAATGGACAGGGGGCTGCAATTCCATCCTTTATCTGCCAGAACCAGACCACGGCTATTCTCTTACCTTCTATTTTTAATAAATGGGATTAGTGACCTTTCAAGGTTTTTAAACGTCTTTAAACAATTTGCATCTGATTAAAACATCATCAGTATGAATGCACGGAGCTTGACTATACATTCACGAACAAAGCCCTTAGCACCAAGCAACTTGGACAATTCCCACAGTTACAAAACCAGAAATTAAAGCACATTTTAAATTAATTCTATGCAGTGGAGTAGTTGAGCAACATCTATTAATACCCTTAATCGATACATTCCTAAGTAAGATACTTTCGAGAAGGAGTTTTGCTTCATCTAACACCATCAGTGATTGCTCTGACCTTCTGTTAGCATATTGATTTGATGGTCTGCTTCACTGCATAAAAATGTGGAGACCTCACCAAGGAGGACCAAAACCTTCATCAGATGATGAAGGAGCAGCGCTGTGAAAGCTCGTGCTATTAAATAAACCTGTTGAACTTTAACATGGTGTTGTGAGACTACTTAGTGTGCCTATCCCAGTCCAACGCTGGTAACTCTGTTGCAGCTGAGTGCTGGTGAGGCCGCACCTGGAGAACTGTGCGCAGTTTTGGTTGCCGCATTCAAGGAAGGATATATTGGTCTTGGAGGGGGTGCAGAGAAGGTTTACTAAGCTGATACCGGAGATGAGGGCATTGGATTATGAGGAGAGACTGAACAGGCTAGGTTTGTACTCTTTGGAGTTTAGAAGGCTGAGAGAGGATCTTATAGAGACGTGTAAGATAATGAAGGGGATGGATAAGGTAAAGGTTGAGAGACTCTTCCCGCTTAGCAAAGATAGCAGGACGAGAGGGTACAGCCTCAAGATTGGGGGGGGGGGGGGGTGCAGTTCAGATCGGAATTGCGGAGGGATTTCTCATGCAAAGGGTGAATCTTTGGAATTCTCTGCCTGATGAGGTGGTGGAGGCTTCCTCACTGAATATGTTCAAGTCAAGAGTGGATAGGTTTTTAATTGACAAGGGAATTAAGGGTTACAGGGAAAAAGTGGGAAAGTGGTACTGAACCAATACAGATCAGCCATGATCTTATTGAATGGCGAGGCAGGCTCGAGGGGCTGTACGGCCTACTCCTGCTCCTATTTCTTATGTTCTTATAACTCCAGATCATGGTTACGCTCCCTGATGTTTTGATTTTTATCACGGTGGCACAGTGGTTAGCACTGCTGCCTCACAGCACCAGGGACTCGGGTTCGGGTGACTGTGTGAATTTTGCCTGGCTCTCCCCATGTTTGTGTGGGTTTCCTCCAGGAGTCCTAGTTTCCTCCCACAGTCTAAAGATGTGTGGGTTAGTTTGATTGGCCGTGTTAAATTGCTCCTTAGTGTCCGGGGGATTAGCAGTGTAAATAGATAGGGTTACAGGGGTAGGGTCTTGTGGAATTGTTATCAGTGCAGGCTTAATAAGCCAAATGGGCTTCTTCTGCTCTATAGGGATTCTGTGATTTGAGTAAAAGCTTTCAAATCTATTGGTTTGTCACTAGCTCCACCTATTGGTGCAACATTTTCTGTAGTCACTGTGTGCTCACAAATTTGGGGTTTCAGTCTCCTGCAATTTATCTTTATATAGCTTTTTTGGAAAATAGAACGTTGGTTCTGTCAAATTGTACTTATCATCCATATTGTCTTTTTTTATTGCTGTGTGCCTTCTCATTGCTGCCGTACCCTTTGGTATAAGGAGAATAGATATTTAATCATCTGGCTCTGTTGGTACAGTTCACAGATGGTGTCATTATGAATGCTCAGCCAATCTCCAATACACTCAAATGGATTAATTTAGTAGATATTCTGTTTTGACAGGTGGAAATAAAGTGCTTACTTTGATTGAATGACATTTTTATGAAGGTTACAATAAGTTATTGTTTCTCCGTTCTGTTTTTTCAATGTCTGCGTATTTATTTGAACAAGATTAAGAGATCTGAAGTAAAGGAATGTTTCTTTTACAGATACTGTGAATGGCATTTTATCTGACTGGGCCATAAGAACAATTTTTTTTTTTCAAAACATATTTCTGAACGGGTATTTTTCCTTTCCCAAGCATTTCAAGACTTGTTATTGTTATTGTGTTGCTTATTGATTCTGCACTTAGTGCATATTCGATACATGAGCATAGAGGAAGTGTGAAGAGTATGGAGAAGCATGAAGGTGGCAGGGAGGGAATATTGAAGTGTCATTGAGGTGGCATGGGGAGTTGATGGTGTGTGAGGGCGAGAGAGTCTAACAACTTTTCAAACAACTGGGAATATGCCCCACAGACGAGAGGCAGGCCACCTTGGCACTTACCTGAATGCCTTTTGGGATTGGTAGACCTGACTCAATCCTATTATTGCCTCCTTGAAGTGAAAATTGTGTGTGATTTGCTGTTTATGTCAAGATGGTTCTGCCAAGTTAAGACAGGTCCTGACTCAAGATAACCTCCTCAGTAGTGAAAATTGGATTCTTGGCCTTGCCAGGATCTCCTCACCATCTAATAATTTGCTTCTTGTTCCTCCTTAACTAACTGCCTCGGAGCAAGGTGACTTGTTACAAGCCCAGCATACCTTCTAATTCTATCTTTTACTCTCATTCTATGCTTCTAAAACTTCATTCTAACTCTTGTAAACTTTCTAACAATGGTCTTTCTGTTCAGCCTATTATGACTGTAAGACTACATTCTGCACTCTCTCATTTTCTTCTCTATGAATGGTATATTTTGTCTGTATAGTGCACAAGAAATGATACTTTTCACTGTATGTTAATACAGGTGACAATACTAAATCAAATCAAAATCAAATTCTGCCCTGTACACATCCAGTACCCTGAAACTGAGTGAATCCTCTTGAGAGTAGTTGAACTCATGCTCATTCTTATGAAGCAAAGATAACATGAGAAGGTTTGTGACGCATTTATGAGGAACCCGGAGCAGTTCTTGAAATATTTGCAATAAACAGAGGAGGAAATGGCCTAGTGGTATTATCACTAAACTTATTAATCCAGAGAGGCACTGAATAAATATTTCTCTTCGGTATTCACGTAGGGAGATGTAAATGTAGTTGTGAAGAACACTGGGATACAGGGTTGCAAACTGGAAAGTATTGAAGTAGATAAGGAGGATGTGCTAGATATTCTTGAGGGATTGAAGTTAAATAAGTCCCCTGGGCGGACGGGGTTTACCCTAGGTTTCTCTGGGTGGCGAGAGAGGCGATTGCAGAGCCTCTGGCTCTGATCTTCAGGTCGTCGTTGTTTACGGGTATAGTGCCGGAAGACTGGAGGATAGCGAATGTGGTCCCATTGTTCAAGAAGGGGAATAGAGACTTTCCGGGGAATTATAGGCCGGTGAGTCTTACTTCTGTTGTGGGCAAAGTATTGGAGAGAATTATTATGGATAGGATTTATAGTTATTTAGAGAGAAATGAATTGATTGGGGATAGTCAGCATGGTTTTGTGAAGGGTAGGTCGTGCCTTACTAACCTATTGAGTTTTTTGAAAAAGTGACCAAAGAGGTGGATGGGGGTAAGGCGGTTGATGTGGTATATATGGACTTTAGTAAGGCGTTCGATAAGGTGGCCCATGGAAGGCTTCTGCAGAAAATGCAGATGTATGGTATTGAGGGTGATTTAACTAATTGGATTAGGAATTGGCTAGCAGATAGAAGACATAGGGTGGTGGTTGATAGAAGTTATTCATCACGGAGTTTGGTTACAAGTGGTGTACCTCAGGGATCTGTTTTGGGGCACCTGCTGTTTGTAATTTCTATAAATGATCTGGATGAGGGTATTGTAGGATGGATTAGTAAATTTGCGGATGACACCAAAGTCGGAGGAGTGGTAGATAGTGAAGAGGGGTGTTATAGTTTGCAAAGAGACTTGGACAGGTTGCAGAGCTGGGCCGAGAGGTGGCAAATGGAGTTTAATGCGGAAAAGTGTGAGGTAATTCACTTTGGCAGGAATAACAAATGTGTAGAGAAAGGGCTAATGGTAGGACTCTTAATAGTGTTGGAGAACAGAGGGATCTCGGTGTATATGTGCATAGATCCCTGAAAGTTGGCAATAAAGTCGATAAGGTTGTTAAGAAGGCATATGGAGTCTTAGCTTTTATTGGTAGGGGGATTGAATTTCGGAGCCGCAACGTCATGTTGCAACTGTACAAAACTCTAGTGTGGCCGAACTTGGAGTATTGTGTGCAGTTCTGGTCCCCACATTATAAGAAAGATGTGGAGGCATTGGAGAGGGTACAGAGGAGGTTTACCAGGATGTTGCCTGGTATGGAGGGCAGGTCTTATGAAGAGAGGCGGAGGGATTTGAGGTTGTTTTCGTTAGAAAGAAGGTGGCTAAGAGGAGACCTTATTGAAACATATAAGATGATTAGAGGTTTAGATAGGGTGGACAGTGATAGCCTTTTTCCTAGGATGGAGAAAGCTAGCATGAGGGAACATAGCTTTAAATTAATTGGTGGTAGTTATAGGACGGATATCAGAGGTAGGTTCTTTACCCAGAGGGTGATTAGGGTATGGAATGCCCTTCCTGCAGCAGTTGTAGATGCGCCAAGTTTGGTGGCATTTAAGAGGTTAGTGGATAAGTTTATGGATGAAAAGGGAATGGTTTAGGTTGTAGGGTCATTGCTTTTTCCTAATTGGTCAGCGCAACATCGAAGGCCGAAGGGCCTGTTCTGCGCTGTAATGTTCTATGTTCTAGAAACTCAGATAATGTTCTGGGGACCCAGGTTCAAATCCCTCCACAGCAGGTGGTGGAATTTGAATTCAATAAAAAATATCGAGAATTAAAAATCTACTGATGATCCTGAAACTATTGCCTATTATTGGAAAATCCCATCTGATCCACTATCGTCCTTAAGGGAAATAAATCTGTTGTCCTTTACCTGGTCTGGTCTACATGTGATTCCAGAGCCACAGCAATATTGTTGACTCTCAATTGCCTTCCAAGGGCAACTATGGATGGGCAATAAATGCTGGCCAGCCAGCGATACCCATGTCCCATGAACGAATAAAAAATCACAAGCAAATGCAGAGCAAGGTTTAAGAGCTAACTTGGAGAATACCTTATTAAGCAGAGGGTTTTCCTGAACAGCTGTCATGGAGTTGCTGATAAAGGCCAATTTCTGTCTGTCCCTGTTTTCTGCAGTCCAGGATACTCTAGAGTGGTTCGAATTTAAGGGATAAAATCCCTTTATGAATCCTTGCAAGAGATTGCAAAGTTGTTATTCCAGGTGTGGACAGTGCAATCCTTCCATTAAATGGCTGAATGAACATGGTGAAAATACATTTTTTTTCACTCAAGTGTGACTGCATTTCAGGATATAAAACTAGGAATTAGGAAATGTTATGAATACGGTTGCCTCTTAATAAATAGTGTCATTGGCTATACATAAACAAGGTACTTTTCAAAATTAAAGTCGCCTTTCCACAATATTTAAATCTGCTTATCCACAGATATATCTGCAGATGGTATGGCATGGCAAGGTAGTACACTATCTGTCTCCCAGCACCAGGGACCCAGGTTCAAATCCGGCCTCAGGTGTGGAGTTTGCACGTTTTCTTCTGTCTGTGAGGATTTCCTCCGGGTGCTTTGGTTTCCTCCTACATTCCAAGGTGTGCCAGTTAGGCGGATTGGCCATGCCAAACTGTCCCTTGGTGTTCAAAAATGTGTAGGTTAGGTGGATTAGCTATAGTAAGTGCACAGGATTAGGGGGAGAGGGTAAGAGTGTGGGCCTGGTTAAGGTACTCTTTCAGAGAATCAGTGCAGACTTGATGGGCCAAGTGGCCTCCTGCCCTGTATGGATTCTGTGGTTCCCCCTTGTCCCTTCAAAAATATTTTTGCTCCCTGTGCAATAGCATGTACATCATGAAAAGCAAAATGCGCTCAAGCTCAACCTTCTCTGTTAATATTACCAGTTTAGTTTTCTTGTTCCTTTCAATATATTTAAAACATAGAGACAAGTAGGAACACAGATCTGCAGGAAACTACTGAATAAATCACTTGCATTATACATTCTGCTGTACTGGCATTTATTTATTCATGCATTACATAACGTGAACATATATTACTTTCCAGAAAGCACAGTGATGAAGGAAAACACAGAAATCAATTTTTTACACACTTTGTAAGCATTTATTCACAAAGATACACATTACAAATGTGGACCTGCTAAATTCCAGCTGTTCCATTGCATTCCTATTTCAGGGAATTGAAGCGAATCCCAAGTTAATGCCCACAACCTGCATCCGATTTTAAACACAGACAGCAATAACTTCCTTAGTATGGCAATCAGTCACTCAGTGCCCCATTTCATAGGTGATTTTGCTTCCGATCCTGCCTCGCCAAAACTTCCAACTCAGGCCAGGTGAGGTCGGGTCTGGAGGGAGTTGACTTGGAGTCAGCTTGGGGGTTGGAGGGGGGGAGAAACAAGTTGAGTGGTGTTGCTGTCAGTTCATGGGTGCGGAGTTGAGGGAGATGATTGGGCTTACAGAGGTGGAAGATGAATTCTGAATGAGAGGGGGGATCCCATGTGGGGGTTGGGGGTCATACTGTGTTGGAGCTAGTTAGTTGGAGAGTGGGGAATTCCCCTGGCAGTGTGGGGGGAGGGGGTGGGCTTATATCTGGCTCTTTACAGGAGTTGCCCAAAGTTAAAAGAGGTTCTAATTCTTTTAACATTTTGAGAATAACTATTGGCATAACACTATCGGAACCATCTGAAATTTGTTCAAAATTTTGAAGTGACTGGATAGTTCGATAGGAAGAAACTACTCCTGTTTGTAAAAGGATCAAGAACGAGTGGACACAGAATTACGTGATTTGCAAAAGAAGCAAATATGATGAAAGAAGAAAATACTAGGAAGGCGATGGCCTAATAGTAACATCACAAATCTATTAATGTAGTGTTTGAATCCTGCCATGGGAGATGATGGAATTTGAATTCAATAAAAAAAAATCTGGAATTAAGAATCTACTGACGACCATGAATTCATTGTTGATTGTCAAAAAAACATACCTGGTTCACTAATATCCTTTAGGAAAGGAAATCTGCTGTCCTTCCCTGGTTTGGCCTATGTCTGACTCCAGAACCACAGCAATGTGGTTGACTCTCAATTGCCCTGCAAAGGCAACTGGGGATGGCAAATAAGTGCTGGCCCAGCAAGAGATGCCCATGTCCCACAAATGAATAGAATACACAGCAAATGACTGGGGTTTGGGAATGCACTGCCTGGAAATATGATGGACACAGCTTCAATCAAGTCATTCAAAGGGACATCAGATGATTATTTGAGTAGAAAAGGCATGACAAATCTGTGAAATTGCATTTTTGGATGGTTACCAATGCAGGGCAGTTGCCCTGAGGATGTGTATGCTTTCCGTGAAGTTCCTTGAGGGATTTCCCAGCACACCTTTGGGGAATCCCTTAAATCCAACACTGGGGAGCTCAAAAATTACAATTAATTAATGTACAACAAATTCATTTTGATGATATTAATTTAGAAAAGATCTGCATTTTCAGAGAAAGGCTATTTTACATATTTTAGTATTTTACTACCTCCTCTCTCAATACTTCAACAAAAAAGAGGGACTCCAGAAGCTATAAAGTCATTGAATTGTGGAATCTCTACAAAGCAAAAGGCCGTTCAGCTCATTGAGTCTGCATCAACTTTCCGACAGGGCATTCCACCCAGACCCTATCTCCATAACCCCATATATTTTCCCCTCTAATCCCTATAATCTTGGGGCACTGAAGGGCAATTTATTATGATTACGCCCCACCAAGCCTACACACTTTGGGACACTAGATGTAAATGGATAAGATGTGAAGATGATTGGACATTACTTATTACTAGGAGCGGAACCATACAAGGACAAAGCAACCCATTGATTCATTAAAGGAGTGGATGAAGTTATAAAGTTAAGTGCATTAAAATAGGCAGCACGGTGGCATGGTGGTTAGCACTGCCATCTCACGGCAACAGGGACCCAGATTCAATTCCAGTCTTGGGTGAATGTCTGTGTGGACATAATGTGGAGCTGCTAGCATTGGACTGGGGTAAGCACAATCAGTAATCTCACAGCACCAGATGAAAATCCAACAGGTTTATTTGATAGCCAACCTTCATCAGTCTCTCACCTGATGAAGGGGCAGCACTCCTAAAGCTCATGCTACCAAATAAGCCTGTTGGACTTTAACCTGGTGTTATAAGATTACTGACTATGTCTGTGTGGAGTCTGCATGTTCTCTTCATGTCTGCGTGGGTTTCCTTCAGGTGTTCCAGTTTCTCCATGCCCCTCCCCCCTGCCGCCACACACACTTCAAAGATACGTAGGTTAGGTGGATTAGCCAGGTAAACATGTGGTTTATGGAGATCCGATCCGATGGGACAGTCTGCCGGAAAGTTCTGAAGACATGTTAGTATGAATAGCCTCCTTCTGCACTGTAGGGATTCTGTGATTCAGTGAAAATATTCATCTGTGAATTCATTGAGTTATTGCCAATTGGTCTTTATTCAAATAATATGCATTTTTAGAGTTAATGTCATCAAAAAACAACTTGCCATTGTGTAGCACCTTTAGCGCAGGAAACCATGCTAAGGAACTGCATAGGAGTGACACAGACCCAAAGGAGAAGCAATAGTGGCTAAAAGCTTGATGTCAGGTAAGTTTTATGGTTTTAAGCATGAAAGCGAGAACAATGAACCTATTTAAGAAGAAAAATCTCAGAGAGGGCAGAAGGTATGGCTTCCAATATTTGAACCAAATCTTTTTTTCAGTTCTTTGGCAAGATAAATGTTCAGTTGTAGTTATACCTTTTTTTTAAAGGTGCATTCACAAGTCCTCAAATAATTCGAAACATGTGTCCCTTTTCTAATTTATTTTCTGTAGTAGGTTTGGTTTTCCATTATCTTAAAAAATTGCTGAAGCCAGAATCACTTTGTGCTGATGCAGTCAGGGTAGCTCATTTTTCATTATGTGACAGGACTGTGAAGTTACCTCTAACTCACAAGTCCAAGCTGCCGGCTCATGTCTTGATACTCTGGAAGAAGTTACTGGCTTGATTCAATTGCCAGTTGCTAAAGCCTAGCAGTGCTGAGATTTTTAAATATTTGTATGTAGCCAATTAATGCTACATTGGACGCAAAAGCACCTTTGGGTGAAGTCAGTTGCATTGGTCAGATGATGTGATGGGTGGCATGATGACACAATGGTTAGCACTGCTGCCTCACAGTGCCAGGAACTTGTGTTCAATTCTAGATGATTATCTCTGTGGAGTTTGCATTTTCTCCCTGTGTCTGCATGGATTTTCTCTGCATGCTCTGGTTACATCCTATAGTCCAAAGATTTGATTGGATTTATTATTGTCACATATATTGATATACAGTGAAAAGTATTGTTTCTTACAGCTATACAGCTGTATAGCTATACAGACAAAGCATACCATTGATAGAGTGCACAGGGAGAAGGAAAGGTTGAGGTGCAGAATATAGAGTTGCAATTACAGATAGGGTGAAGAGAAGGATCAGTTAAATATATGCTAGGTCCATTCAAAAGTCTGTGGCAACAGGAAAGAAGCTATTTTTGAATCAGTTGGTACGTGTTCTCAGACTTGTATCTTTTTCTTGATGGAAGGAAATGGAAGAGAGTATGTGCAGAGTGCGTGGGGTCCTCAATTATGCTGGCTGCTTTTCTGAGGCAATAAGAAGTTAGCCTGCTAAATTGCTTGTTACTTTCCCAACATATGTAGGTTAGATGGATTAGCCATGGTATATAGAGTCATAGAGGTTGACAGCATGGAAGTAGGCCCTTCGACCCAATTTGTCCATGCCAACCTTTGTTTTTAAACCCCTAAGCTAATCCCAATTGCCTGCATTTGGCCCACACCCCTCTATACCCATCTTACCCATGTAGCTGTCTAAATGCTTTTTAAAGAACAAAATTGTACCCGCCTCTACTACTACATTTTGCAGCTTGTTCCACTCACCACCCTCTGTAAAACAATTGCCCCTCTGGACACTTCTGTAAGCCTCTCCTCTCACCTTAAACTTGTGCCTTCTCGTTCTAGACTCCCCTACCTTTGAGAAAAAATATTGACCATCTAGCTGATCTGTGCCCGTCATTATTTTGTAGATCTTTTAAAATCATCTCTCAACCTTCTATGCTCCAGAGAAAAAAGTTCCAGTCTAACCAGCCTCTCCTGAAACTCAATCCATCAAGTCCTGGTAGCATCCTAGTAAATCTTTTCTGCACTTTTTCCAGTTTAATAATATTCTTTCTATAATAGGGTTACCAGATGATCACTCTATAAACCCATATGCATGTGGTTACAGAGTGGGACAGCTAGGTTAGCCTGGGTAAGATGCTCTTTCAGAGATTTGCTGCAGACTCGATGAGTCAAATGGCCACCTTCTGCACTGTAAAGGTTTTATGATTTTATTTTTTTCCCCCTTATGAAACAACAATGAAATGTTTTGTACATCACAATGACTGCTCCATAAAGGTCTTCTTGATCTTTTTGTAAGTAATTTCATGGGTGGTTTCAACAGTGATCTGTACAACAATAATCTTGGAAAACTGAATAGGTTGCAATTTCTAAACCTAGGCAAAATAAATCACTTCATTTTGTGGTTTGTTGCCTTATTCAGGTGCAATCCATTCTCAGATAGTTGCTGCTGCTGCTGTTGTATACACAGTTGGTAAAAATTAATTGAACATTTTTGCAACGTTATTGATTTCGATCTTTAAAATTAACCAACATGCTGCACCCAATATCCTGGACATTTAATTTTGATGTTGATATTAATACAAGCCAGGGCAGCACTGTGGCACAGCAGTTAGCACTGCTGTCTCATTGTGCCGGGGACTTAGGTTCAATTCCAGCCTCAGGGGCTGCCTGTGTGGAGTTTGCATGGTCTCCACATGTCTGCGTGGGTTTCCTCCAGAGTGCTCCGGTTTCCTCCCACAGTCCAAGAATGTGCAGGGGTTAGATTGATCAATCATGCTAAATTTAATCGAGTGTCAGGGGGTTTAACAGGGTAAATATGAGGGGTTACAGGAATAGGATCTGGACAGGATTGTGGTGCAGACTCGATAGGTTGAAAGGTCTCATTCTGCACTGTAGGGATTCTATGAAGAGAAGGTCTCCTGCCATGGTAGAATCCACAGAATCCCTACACTGCAGAAAGAGGCCAATGAGTCTGCATTGACTCTCCAAAAGAGCATCTTACCCTGGCCCATTCCTCCACCGTATCCCTGCGACTCTGCGCATTTGCCATGGCTCATCCACTTAATCTATACATCTGTGAATTTTGGGAGGAAACAGGCACACCCAGATGAAACACAGGCAGGCACAGGGACTATGTGCAAATTCCAGACAGTCACCAGGAACAGAATTGAACCCAGGTTTCTGATGCGGTGAGACTGCAGTACTAACCATTGTGCCACCACCACCATCCACAACACGACCCTCCAAACACAACCCTCCAAACACAATGTTGTTCTTTCATTACTTGGATTTAATTTTATAGACTGTCAGTTTTACAATATATTGCTTTTTAATATATGAAAATTGTGTGGTTTGCGGCAATATTGTTCAAGAGCATAAGAGAATAAAATAGTTATCAATCCAAATATTGACTTGAAAAAAGACTATTTGTTTTGTTCTAATTTAATAGAAATTTGTATTAATCTACAGGGTTGATTAATTATTTGTGCTTGCCTTTGACATTTTCAAATAATTAAGGCAATATTTTACAGGAATCTTTTTTTTCTTCTTTGGCTAAAAATCAATCTTCGTTCAAGAAGTTCAATACTCAGTTGTCCTTTCTTGTTTTTGTAGCTCGGTTTCAGCAAAGCAAGCTACACCGTGTCATTTGTGAGTTGAATTGCAATGTAGCACATTCGAAAGCACAATTGCTTAATGCACAAGAGATTTCCTTTGGTTATGAGCAAAGGAAAGTGCTTTGATTTGTGCTAACAGTTGCCTTATAGTTATTCATTTAATAGTACATTTCTGCATGAGAAATCACTCCCTGCGCACATACTCTGCATAATTCCTGTTATAGAAAGTAAATCAGAGATTGTGATGGTATTATATCGCCAGCAATGGGCTGTATTCATCACTATTCATTTACAACAATAGCAAATAGAAAGAATTAAATTGTTATGCAGCATTCTTGATTTTTTTTTACTTTAACCTTTATTTTCATCTTTATTTTTGATGAACAAAGAACAAAACAGCACGGGAAACAGGCCCTTCGGTCCAACGAGCCCGCGCCACCACCCCGATGTTCCCACCTCTACCAAATGATATTTGATTTGATTTATTATTATCACATGTATTAACATACAGTGAAAAGTATTGTCTCTTGCACGCTATACAGACAAAGCATACTGTTCATTGAGAAGGAAATGAGAGAGTGCAGAATGTAGCGTTACAGTTATAGCTACATATACAATATAGCACTGCATCAAGATTTACACTGTGCATTGAGACTAATTGTTTAAAATGCTTGCAATATGTATTTACCTAATTAGTTGAACATATTATACATGATGAAATGTTGCTTGTGAGAAGTACCATTCTTTCAATGCAGACATCATCCAATGTAATTTGGGATTCAGTGCTACCCTGTAAATATAGTATATAATTGGATTTCCAAAAGGCATTCGAGAAGTTGTCGCACAGAAAAGCCAATAGGCAAAATACGGGCTCTTAGAATTGCAGGTAACATATTAGCATGGATAGCGGATTGGTTTATAGATACGAAACAAAGGGGACTTCTATGAGTTGACAAGCAGTGAATACTGGAGTGCCGCAGGAGTCAATGATGGGGTGTCAGCCAATTGCAGTCTTAATGAAAAGAAGGAAAGTTCTGATTTCATTCTTATTTGATTCATTGTTGTTACATATATTAGCATATAATGAAAAGTGTTGTTTCTTGCACGCTAAACAGACAAAGCATACTGTTCATAAGAAGGAAATAAGAGTGCCGAATGTAGCGTTACAGTTATAGCTAGGGTGTAATATAGCACTGTGTCAGGGTTTGTGCTCTGCATTGAGCCTAATTGTTTAAAATGCTCGCAACATGTATTTACCTAATTAATTGAACATATTATACGCAATGAAATGCTGCTCATGAGAAGTACCATTCTTTCATTGCAGATGTCATCCAATGTAATTTGGGATTCAGTGCTACCCTTTAAATATAGTATATGATTGGATTTCCAAAAGGCATTCGAGACGTTGTCATACAAAAAGGCCAATAGGCAAAATACGGGCTCCTGGAGCTGTGAGTAAACATTAGCATGGATAGTGGATTGGTTTATAGATACAAAACCAAGGAGACTTTTATGAGTTGACAAGCAGAGAATACTGGAGTGCCGCAGGAGTCAATGATGGGGTGTTAGCCAATTGCAGTTTTAATGAAAAGATGGAAAGTTCTGATTTCATTCTTATTTGGTTCATTGTTGTCACATATATTAGCATACAGTGAAAAGTATTGTTTCTTGCACGCTATACAGAAAAAAACATACTGTTCATAAGAAGGAAAGGAGAGAGTGCAGAATGTCATAGCTAGGATGTGGAGAAAGATCAGCTTAATGTGAGGGAGGTCCATTCAAAAGTCCAACAGCAGCAGGGAAGAAGCTGTTCTTGAGTCAGCTGATACATGACCTAAAGTTTTGTATCTTTTTCTCGATCGAAGAAGGTGGAAGAGAGAATGTCCAGCGTGCATGGGATCCTTGATATCCTGAGGCAGTGGGAAATGTAGATAGTGCCAGTGAATGGGAGGCTGGTTTGCGTGATATACTAGGCTTCGTTCACGACATTCTGCAGTTTATTGTGGTCTTAGAGGAGGAGCCATACCAAGCTGTGATACAACCAGAAAAAAATGCTTTCTACGCTGCATCTGTAGAAGTTGGTGAGAGTTGGAGCAGACATTCCAAATTTCCTTAATCTCCTGAGAAAGTAAAAATGTTGGTGGGCTTTCTTAACTATAGCATCGGAAGGATCAGGGTGGGTTGTTGGTGATCCGGACACCTGAAAACTTGAAGCTCTTAATGAGTTCTACTTCAGTCTCATTGATGTCTACAGGGACATGCTCTCCACTACACTTCCTGTAGTCGATGACTATCTCCTTCATTTGTTGACATTGAGGGAGAAATTATGTGTCTCGTCATTGTTTGAATTCCAACCTACAACTTGTCGATACAAACAACAAGTTTGTGTCATCAGCAAACCTAAAAATCGAGTTGGGGGGAACTTGGTCACACAGTCGTAGGTGAATAGGGGCTGAAGACACAGTCTTATGGAACACTGATGTTGAGCATGATTGTGGAGATGTTGTTGTCTCTCCTTACTGATTGTAATGTATGGGTTCGTAAGTCTAGGATCAAATTGAAGAAGGAGTACCTAAGTTTGCTGATGTTACCAAACTAGGTGGGTCAGTAAGCTGTGGGGATGACACAGAGAAGCTGCAAAGGGATATAGACAGGTAAAGTAAGGAAGCAGCAAGATAGCAGATAGAGTGTAGAAACATAGAATATAGGCAAGGTGGAGGCTATTTGGCCCTTTGAGCCTACTCCACCATTTATTTTGATCAAAACCAATCATCCAATTCAACAGTCTGATCCCGCATTCCCCTCATATCCTTTCATCCCCTTCACCACCAGTGCCGTACCTCGGGGAATGTGATGTTATTCAATAAAGAATGAAAAGAAGGATATATTTTTAGAAGGTGAGAAATTGTTTTGTGAGAATGTTAAAGAGGTTTGTGCTTGCTGGTACAAAGAATGCAGAAAGCTAGCATGTAGGCATAGAAGCAATTTGGAAGGGAAAAACCATGTTAGCCTTTATTACCAAGGTGACTGGAGCATGAATAAAGATGTCTTAGGAAAATTGTACCAGGTTTTTGTGAGAAGGCACCTGGAGTACAAAGTGCAGCTTGGTCTCCACATTTAAGGAAGGATATACTTGAATTGGAGGCAATACAGAAAAGTTTCATTCAGTTGGTCGCTGGAATGGGAGGATTGTCCTGTGATGAGAGGTTGAGTAAATAGGACTTTAAAATGCAATATCATGGAAAGCTACAAAATTCTGAAGGGTCTTGATAGAGTGGATCTTGAGAGAGTGTTTCTAATGGTTTGAGAATTTAAAACACAGACACTCAGTCCCAGAATAAGGATGGTCACACAAAGGGTTATAACTCTTTGAAATTCTCTATCCCAGAGTGTTATGGATGCTCCAACGTTGAATATATTTAAGGTTGAGACAGACCAATATTTGTTCTGTTAGGGAATTAGGGAGCATGTGGAGAGAGCGAGAAAATGGAGTTGAAGTCCAAGATTAGAGAAGTCATCATAGAATCTCTACAGTGCGGAAAGAGGCCATTTGGCCCATCGGGTCTGTAACCAATTCACCAACAAAGTATCTTAGCCAGGCCCTAACCCTCTAACCCCACTTATTTACCCTACTAATCCCCCTAACCTGCACATCTTGGGATACCAAAGGGCAATTTAGCATGGCCAACCCACCTAACCTGCAAGTCTTTGGGCTGCGGGAGGAAACCCACGCAGACACAGGAAGAAGGTGCAAACTCCGTAGAGACAGTGATCTGACGCCAGAATTGAACCTGTGCCCCTGTGTATGAGGCAGCAATGCAAGCCAGTGTGCTGCCATACCGTCCCATCAGATCAGCCCTGATCATATCGAACATGGTCTCGTCCTGTTCCTTCTTCTTAAATCCTTATTTATAATCACAAGTCACAAAATGCAGAAAAGGCAATGTGATGAATTGTCATTAAGAATCAACCAGCTTAATTCCAGTTTATATTTTTCAGTGCAATTTCCTGCTACTCCCTAATGTTTTAGAAACTGCTCCATTATTCACTTAGCGTGCATACTTCCATACATAACCATCCTTAAAATTTTTAAAAAGACTAAGATGACCCTGAGTTCGGACCGCCCCTTACCCCAGTCACTCACAATCCAAGTTGAGGTCTTATCCTGGGTGCAGTGAGACGCTGCAATTGGCATGAGAATGCCTTATTTGGGAACAAGGATGTTTTCACTGGTTGGTAAGCTGTTAACTGTAATTAGACTTTGGAGACAGATGTCCCTTCACCAACATCCCTTTGTTTACAAACTTTAGCAGCAGTGGGGCGATGCAGTGGCACAGTGGCTAGCACTGCTGTCTCACAGCGGCAGAGACCCGGGTTCGATTCCTGGCTTGGGTCACTGTCAGTGTGGAATTTGCACATTCTCTCTGAGTCTGTGTGAGTTTCCTCTGGGTGCTCCAGTTTCCTCCCATATTCTGAAAGACGTGCTGGTGTGGGCGCATTGACCCCGAATAGGTGCCAAAGTGTGGCGATGAGGGGAGTTTCACAGTAACTTCATTGCAACATTAATGTAAGCCTTACTTGCGACTAATAAATAAATTTATTTACACAGAGTGCTATCAGTTACCAGTCTACTTCCAGAGGCGCCAGAGAAACTGACACTCCCAGTTAAGTAAAAGGTAAAAGCTCCCTGATTAGCCCATCAATTGCATCCTTAATCAGGGAGTTCATACTCCAATAGGCCAACCTCAGTGGCCTGATTGTTACTGTAATGACTTCAACCACAAGCATTTGAAAATAATAGCAATGAAATGAGAGGGCAAAGAAACCATTTCACACAGGATGATTCGAATGTGTCTGTCTACCAGCCAGTGGAACCGGCGTTCATGACCATCATTCCAAAGAGAAATCTGGATAGCTCTGTTTCTTTAAAGGAAATTAAGAAATGCAGCTGTGCGTTCTTCATCAGGAAGTCTGCTGACAGTCAAATTTGGGCTCACATGAGAATTAGATTTATTTTGTGCTTGAGCAAGGCTTGGGAAGCTGCCAGCGGCTGAGCAACAGTCGCTCAGAAAGGATCACTGTCCTCAAGGAGGAAGAATAAACAATGAAATAGTGGGAGGAAGACGTGCGAGCTGATTTTGTCTATTCCTTTCTGAGGGCATCTAGCCCAATAGAAATAATACAGGATTCTCTTTGGCGAATCTGATACTATGGATGGGATTTTACAGCCTCACTCATCCTGAAACTGTAAAATCCCACCCTGGTCAATGGACTTTTCCGTTATCCATCATCCACCCACTCCAATTCCCGTGGCAGGCAGGACGGTAAAATTCCAGCCTATTATCGCACTGGGACTGAATGCTCGTTGACATGCTAAATAGCTTTGGAAGTAAAGATAATAAACAAAAATGTTATCTGCCTTCCCTGCTATTTAAGTTTGTTTATTTATTAGTGTCACTATTGGAGGCTTGCATTAACACTGCAGTGAAGTTGCTGTGAAAATCCCATTGTCGTCACACTGCCACAAGAGTTCAGTTACACTGAGAGGGAATTCAGCATGGCCAATGCACCAAACCAACACTTCCTTCAGACTGTAGGAGGAAACCAGAGCACTGGGAGGAAACCCATGCAGACAAAGGGAGAATGTGCAGACTCCACACAGACAATGGACCCAAACTAGGAATCGAACCCAAGTCCATTGTACTGTGAGGCAGCAGTGCTAACCACTGTGCCATCTGAGACAAAACAATTGCAAACTTCTTTTGCAAATCTATAGTATAATGAGTATGCAATGAGATCATTTGGCCCATTGTGCTTTTGCTGACTCTTTGTGAGACCAAGCCAATTAGTCACGTTACCTCCAATCTTTCCCCGTGACCAGGCAACTGTTTTCTTTTCACTAGATACGTCCATATCCCTTGAATGTGTATTAAATTTGGCAGCTGATGCAAGAATTGGAAAACCCTGGCTTGATAGAAGAATGTTGCAAAGATCTTACGGCCTGAAGAGATGTTTTTCTTTTCTAAAGATGTGCACTTTATTATGAACAAAGCCAAAATGTCTATGAACAGCCACTTCATTGATTCACTTTGACAGTCGCTGATGAGTGTTTTGTTTCTTACCTGGTGAAAAACAATCAAGTCCATTTCCAAATGGGATTATTTGAAGTACATTCTCTTAGCTATATTAGCTCATCTTTCCCGTGAGCTAACAGTGCAGATTTCAAATTCACTGTTTTTTTACGTTTCTATTCCCAGCTTTGGGAGGGAGACAAAATACTTTGCCTTTTCCCCAGCCCTCTTACGTAACACCGAGGGGATTGCAAGGACCTCTTTTTGCATCCTCACTGTTGAGTTCTAAACTAACCAAAAGACCCATGGAGTTCTGAAGTACGGAAGATCATTGGTTAGGCATATAGATTTATATCAGGTATTGAGCAGGGCAGAGGAAATCAAGTATTGTCAAGAAGGGAGTTTGGGCCATTTCTCTATTGATGAACTAAAATGAACCAAACAATCTCTTGCATCCGTAAGTATCTTAAAAAAAAGCAGGCAGGACATTTGCTCCAATCACATTTGTAGGAAAGCCTTTTTGAAATTTTAGTAATCCTTCATGGCTGCACTTAAGTACTAATCTTGATTAACAATTCCCATAGAACATATCCATCTTTTGTGAAACGAATATCAGAACACTTCACTGCCATCTAAATTAATGAGCCTTTCTCTAAAATTTCACGGGAGCTAAAAAGTCAATGCTAGATTTTCAGCCTTAAATTTAGATACAAGACTTCTGCAAGAGGTTTAATAACAGCAGCAGAAAATGTTGTTGCCTGTGGAGAGAGAGTAGAGCCAACATTTCAAGTCTGAATCCAGATTCAAAACGTTGGTTCTATTCTGTCTCCACAGATCCTGAGATAGGATCATAGTCAATGAGTCATTGAGGTTTACAGCATAGAAACAGATCTTCTGGCCCAACTTGTCCATGTTGCCCAGTTTTTACCATTAAGCTAGTTTCAATTGCCCATGTTTGGCTCATATCCCTTGATACCAATCTTACTCATATAACTTTTGAATGCTTCTTAAAAGACAAAATCGTATCCACATCTACGACTACCCTTGGCAACATGTTCCAGACACTCGCCACCATCTGAGTGGAAACAATTTGCCACTCTGGACCCTTTTGTGTCTCTCCCCTCTCACCTTAAACCTATGTCCTCTAGTTTTAGACTTCTCTATCTTTGGGAAAAGATGTTGGCTATCTACCTTATCTATGTGTCTCATTATTTTATGAGATCATCCCTAAATCTCCTATGTTCGAGGAGAAGAAGTCCCAGCCAATGCCAGCAAGATTCTCCCACCTGCTGCAGTGAACAGAGTTCCAAATTCTCCATCCTCTCTGGCAGTAGAGCAGAGTGTGAATGGTCAGAGAATTCCAGCCTTGGTATACTCATCATTATCTTGCTTTCACCTCCATGTGAAAAATTTAAATAATTTTAGAATTTTTCATTCCTGTTGCAGAGTAAAGGGTTCATGGTTATGCTTATTAGACAAGGGTAATGATGATATAAGCATGACATCAGGATCAGATGACCAAGAAGTTCCAAGGGAGCACGACACAGAACAATGTACTCATCACAAAGTCCTGGATGTAAATAATTCCAAATAAATAGTTATAATAAAAACTAAGTACTGACCCTTTTCAAGTCACCCACAATAAGAGAAAGTTCAATGAACCAGAACACCAGAGAAGCAAAGGGCTATAAGACAAACTACGGAGACAGTACAAAACTCAGTGAGTGAGTTTAAGACATTGAGACCACACATTATGAACCTATTACTGAAAATTTTGGAACTGCTTGACTTTGCAATGAAGAAGGAATAAGACAAGACATACTAAGGCAGAGAACAATGAACTATTCATGATGTAAGCAGCCATTGAACAGCCACTAACCCTTCCACAGGCCTTCCAACACATTGAGGTTTTGCAACAAGGATAACAATGGGAGCTTTGGGGGCAACATGATGAGTTGAATGGCTTAATTATGCTTTTCATGTTATGGTCTTGTAGTTTATGGACAGTTTGAACAGTACGGAACAGCTTTGGGCTTACAAGACTGGACATAAAAACACCAGATCTGTACAATTCTATATGTGATTGGAGTTGTAGCTGATAATGTCCTGGTGAGACAAGAAGTTGAGGACACGTTGCCATTCTATAAAGAGGTATTAAGGACCTTTAATAATTACTTCAGCCCAAAGAAGCATCTGGTCATTCAATGGGCCAGATTTGGCCAAAGGCCGGATGAGTTTCATTGGTTACTCGTTAACAAGATGCATATGTAGTTGCGATTACGGAGCATTAAAATGAGTTAATTCATGACCCCACTGTGTTTGGGGTGTTTCTTGGTGTACTGTCGGACTTCTTGCAAACTAGCAAGGATTTGTCATTCGAGAAACCAAGCAGTTTGGAAAGCCAGTGGCAGGAGAAGAAATGACATGTGCTTTGGGGAAACATCAATGTTTGGGAGGGATCACTCAGTATGCAAGCCTAAAGTCAGATGCTGTAAAGGAGATCAAGGGATATGGGGGGAAGGCAAGATCAGGCTATTGAGTTGGTTGATCAGACATGATGGCGGAGCAGATTCGATGGGCCGAATGGCTCCTATTTTTTATGTTTCTTGCTTCCATAGGTTTTGATATTCTTAAAGCATCCTGTTGCTATCTTCCAACCACGCCTGTTGTAGAAACTAAAGTCAAATATCATGCTGCCTAATATTATGTTATAACATAATATTTTGTCTCCTATTTAAACAGGCTAACAATAGAATGGCTAATATTTTAATGGATGTGGTGCTCCATCATAATACAACAGGGGGAAATTAGTAGGTTCCAGTTGTTTAAGGACCATTGATCATTCCAGGCATCTTTTTTCATAAACTCTGATGTTTCTCATTGAAGTTATTTAACTATTGGTGAAAATCTGAAACTGTTATGTTTATCCTCCTCCCCCAATAATGTCTCACTTAGATTTTTTTTCATTTTTAACACCTATTTAAATCAACTAATAACACATTTACAACAACAAGCATTTAAGTTTCCCATCATTTTTAATGCAAATTGAGATATGCTTCTTTCAGCAACAATACAGAAATTGTTCTCCAGAATATACTGTCATGGATTAGTCAACTCAAGGTGCCAGTTGGTCAACCAAGGAGTCTCATACAATGTAATGCTCATTTTTCTGGCTGCAAGATTGAATTATTTCATGCATATTGTTGAGTTTATATTGTATTTCATTGTGAACCTTGATACCACTAGCTATTCTTTAGTGGTGTTAAAACGAGAAACCTGTTGAAGTTTTTCATCTTGCATTCATCAGGACATTGCGTAAGAACACCAATACAAGGGAAAACACCAACTTATGCTGTATGAGGAAAGATTGCTGGTTGATTGGAAAGTGGACTTTGATTGGTAGAGGTGGTTGCCATGGAGAATGCACCTTGGAGTGGATGGTAGCTGACAGTTAACTGCCAAGCTTTTGTTTGAAATTTAAACCAAGCAACTTGGCCCTGACTGGTCAAAGCATTGCCTTAAAGATCGAGTCAGCGAATGGCTATCACTTATTTTATTTAACTGAAGCAGGCGCAATGTTAGACAAAAGTAGTGACAGCCATTCATTCCCAGATCTGCCTTCTTAACCAATTAAGGTCAGGCTGAATAAAAACAAAAAAAACAAAGAAAATTACAGCACAGAAACAGGCCCTTTGCCCCTCTTAGCCTGCACCGACCATGCTGCCCGACTTAACTAAAACTCCCTACCCTTCCAAGTACCATATCTCTCCATACCCATCCCATTCATGTACTTGTCAAAAGAACTGCTTGGTTTAAATTTCAAACAAAAACTTGGCAGTTAACTGTCAGTCATCATCAAGTGGTGCATGCTCCTAGACAGCTTCTCTAAGATATCGCACTTCTATACTCTTTTTCCATGCAGTACAAATTGTTGTTTTTCCCTTATACTGGTCGTCTTAGACTATATCATGATGAGTGCAGGATGAAAAGCTTTGATATGTCACCTTTTTTTCAGCAATGCGTACATTCTGTACCTCCAATGATAATAGATATTTTTCATTCATACTGCACTATTTCTGTTCATCAGTGTTGATTGACTTGGGTGGCCTTGTGAATTTAGTGGGTGGGATTTTACAGCTTCGTCTGAGCGAGACCAGAAATTCCCACCTGGGGTCAATGGACATTTCTATTGTCCACCCTTCGCCTGCTCCAATTCTATGGAACGGGGTAGAATTCCGGCAAATATATCCAACTGGAGATGGTGGATTCTCAGAGGCTATTTCTCCGGGCTGAAATGGTCGCTATGAGAGGACACAGATTTAAGGTGCAGGGAAGCAAGTATAGAGGAGATATTAGGGGTAAGTTTTTCACTCAGAGGGTGGTGAGTGAATGGAATCGGCTGCCATCGGTGGTGGTAGAGGCGAACTTGCTGGGGTCTTTTAAAAGACTTCTGGATGAGTATATGGGAACTAATGGGATTGGGGGTTATGGATAGGTCTATGGCTTGGTAGGTATAGATGTGATCGGTGCAACTTGTGGGCCGAAGGGCCTGTTTGTGCTGTAGTGTTCTATGTTCTATGTTCTATGGAGCAATATTAGATTAGGCCCCATACTGGATGTTGGGATCTCGGTGCGTGCCTGGTGCCCATTGAGGCATGTAAACTGTGTTTAAACTACTCAGGAACCCATGACACACACTTAAAATGAGCTGGGAGAAACTTTCCCTGGCTTTAGAACTATCACTGCACTAATTAGTTCTTTAAAATATCTTTCTGATATTCTACAGAAAATGATGTTTCCCAAAACGCAGCTGATGAAGTGAAGAGCAGTGGACCTATAGATATGTAGGGAGGGCTGACTATTAAGGAGGATTTCTTAATTATCTTTGGGAATGAGGGAGTGTCATTTTTCTCAGAAAAGGAAGCAGGTAGGATGATGCCCAAGACAAAGTAGACTGCGTTCAGCCTGTGGAAAGAGTGAACTCAATGGGAAGATGAGCCTTTGTTAGTTCCATGCTTATGGTTTTGCTTTTGCCTGGTGTAATTGAACATATATGGAGCTGACAAAACAGAAGGTTCAGGGAGCTAGAGAATTGATGCATTACCGTGGGTTGGTAATGACGTTTGTCTAATAGATGTGCTTCACACTGAAAACTACACATCAGAGGGTGTAGACCGGAGTATGAATGTTGCATCTTAATCACTATTTTTCAAACAGCCCTAATTCTGTCTCCAAATTGAAACTAAATTTAATTTGGCAGCGAATAGAATGTTGCACCATAGAATAGTTACAGCGCAGAAGGCTGTTCAGCTCCTCATGTTTGTGCCTTATTTCTGATGGAGCGATTTATTTAATTCTGTTTCCCTGACCTTCCTCTTTATCCCTGCACGTTCAGCCTTTTCAGATAATAATCCAGTTTCCTTTTGGAAATTCCAGTTGACAGTGCCACTCTCAGCCAATGCATTCTAGGTTCTGACCAACGCTGAGTGAACAGGTTTATCCTCATGTCATTGTCATTGCTTCGTTTGCCGGTTACCTTCAATCAGTGCCCTCTGGTTCTCAGTTCTTTCACTATTGGCATCAGTTTCTCCCTGTTTGCTCAGTCCAGAATCCTCCTCATTTTGATTATCTCCATCATACTTCCTCCCAACCTTATTTTCCAGCATCTCCAATCTTTCTATGTAGCCGAAGCTCCTCAACTCCAGAACAATTTAATGCCAGAACTGGATACAGTACTTCAGATCAGGCCAAACCAGTGTTTATTGCAGGTTTGTGGTGCAGAAGGAGGCCATTCAGCCCATCAAGTTTGCACCGACAACAATCTCACCCAGGCCTCATCTCCATAACCATTGTGCCACCGTGCCGCACATGGGAGTTAGCACTGCTGCCTCACAGCACCAGGGATCCAGGTCAATTCTATCCTCGGGGAACTGTCTGTGTGGAGTTTGCACATTCTCCCCGTGTCTGCATAGGTTTCCTTTGATGCTCCAGTTTCCTCCCACAGTCGAAAGATGTGTAAGTTAGGTTGATTGGCTATGCTGCATTACCTCTTAATATCATGGGAATTAGCAGGGTAAATATGTTGGGGTTACAGGGGTAGGACCTGTTGACAATGCAGACTCAGTGGGCTGAATGGCCTGCTTCTGCAGTTAAGGATTTGATGATTCCTTGCTCTTGTACTCGATTTTATTTGATTTATTATTGTCACATGTATTAACATAGAGTGAAAAGTATTGTTTCTTCTGCGCTATACAGACAAACCACATCGTTCACAAACAAGGAAATGAGAGAGTGCTTTCAGTCTGCTTCACAGTATTTCGGATCTGTTTCACATTGTTCCTGGTCTTGTTTGACAGTGATCCTGACCTGCTGCACACACCTCCCTGTCTGCTTCACAGTGATTGTGACTTGCTGCACACTCCTTCCTCTTCCCGGTCTGCTTCGTACTGATCCTGATCTGTCTCACACTCCTCCCTGTCTGTTATAACAGTGACCCTGATGTGCTCACTACTCCTCCTGGTCTGTTTCACAGTGATTCTGACCCCTGTTTCACGCACCTCCCGGCCTCCTTCACAGTAACTCTGCTTTACATTCTCCCTATTTTCTGATATGTGCTGTTCAAAGACAGAATTTTGCTAAAGATACGCACACTCACACACACACAGACACACATGTTGATAAAAGCTTGATCAGTACTGTAGATATTTACAATATTTATTGCCTATGCAGAGAGACTGGGAGATAGGGAATATATTTGGATTTTTCAAGAGAATGTTGACAGTCTCACTTCCTTGATAAAGAAAGATGTAAAATATTCATTTAATAGCTCACCCCTGCTTGTGTAAACCTTTTTGGGCTCTAGTTGACCCTACTCCACCTTTATTATCCATTTACTATGTATATGTCTATAGCAGCCTTGGTGACTCTTATATTTGCTGCCAAATTACCCTAACTTCATGCAGATGAATGGAAGGTTTGCTGCTATCTGCTGCGTTAAAGTTATCTCTCAATGGAAACAGCTGGTGATGTGCCAAATTTTTGTTGTCACTTTCCACATCTTTACTCACAAAACATAATGCATCTTTGGCTATCCCTGGTAGTGGATAGAGACTTCTCAGCTCAATAGTGAAGAGATTCGCTCAATATCTCTACTCAAATCAGAGACATGTCAAGCAAAGGTTTTAAGCTAATATTGAAAGCAACAATTGGACAGATTCAAAACATACATCTATAACTTAAAAATTTGCATAAAATTCCATATACTCTCTGATACTCACTTTTTATGCATTCCTCCAATCATACCTGGAATAGGAACTAAACCACATGAAATACATTTGGTTATGGTAGTTAGTTATTGCAAAGGTACCTTTTTACTTCAATATATTTGTGGCCATAAGATGATAAAACATTGGAGCAGAGTCTGCCTGCCATTCAATCGTGGCTGACATTTTTTTCATCTCTATTCTCCTGCCTTTTCCCCACAATCCCCGATCCCTTTGTTAATCATGAATCCAGCTATCTCTGTCTTGAACACACTCAATGACCTCCACAGTCTTCTGTGGCAAGAGTTCCACAGATTCACCATTCTCTGGTTGAAGAAATTCCTCCTTAACTCTGTGACTAGTGCAGTAGACAGGGGAACCGGTGGATGTGGTGTTTTTAGATTTCCAGAAGGCATTCGATAAGGTGCCTCACAAAAGTTTAGGGTACACAGATATGACAGTAAAATGTTAGCATGGATTGAGGATTAGCTATTTTACAGGAAGCAGAAAGTTGGAATCAGTGGATGCTTTTCTGATTGGCAGTTGGTGACTAGTGGAGTGCTGCAGGGATCAGTGCTGGGGCCTCAACTGTTTACCATTTACATAGACGATCTGAAGGAGGGGGCTGAGTGCAGGGTAACAAAATTTGCTGATGACACGAAGATGAGTGGAAAAGCAAATTGCATGGAGGACATGGAAAGTCTGTAGAGAGATCTGGATAGATCTCTTGCCCACCACTTGTGAGTGGGCAAGGACCTGGCAGTGGGAGGGATTATTACTCAAAGGATGAAAAGCTGCAGCATGCTACTTGTGCAGAGGGACCTGGGGATCCTTGTGCACGAATCGCAAAAACCCAGTCTGCAGGTGCAGCAGGTGACCAAGAAGACAAATGGAATGTTGGCCTTTATCGTGAAGGGGATAGAATATAAAAGCAGGGAGGTCTTGCTGCAACTCTACAAGGCACTGGTGAGGCCGCAACTGGAGTACTGTGTGCAGTTTTGGTCCCCTTATTTGCGTAAGGATATATTGGCTTTAGAGGGAGTACAGAGAAGGTTCACTAGGCTGATACTGGACATGAGGGGGTTAGCTTATGAGGAGAAATTAAATAGACTGGGACTGTACTGGTTGGAGTTTAGAAGGCTGAGTGGGAATCTTATGGAGACTTACAAGATAATGAAGGGCTAGATAGGGTAGAGGTAGAAAGATTCTTTCCACTTAGAAAGGAAAACAGAACTAGAGAGCGCAGCCTCAAAATAAAGTGGGAGGGGGATGCAGTTTAGAACAGAGTTGAGAAGGAACTTCTTCACTCAAAGGGTGGTGAATCTCTGGAATTCTCTGTCCATTAAAGTGGTGGAGGCTACCTCGTTGAATGTATTTAAATCACAGGTAGATTTCTGATAGACTAAGGAATAAAGAGTTATGGGGAGAAAGCAGAAAAGTGGAATTGATCTACTTCAGATCAGCCATGATCTTATTGAATGGTGGGGCAGGCTCGAAGGGCTAGATGGCCACTTCTGCTCCTATTTCTTATGTTCTTTAAAGGATTATCTTTTTAGCCTGAGGTTGTGTCCGCTCGTTCTAATTTTTCCAACTAGTGGAAACAAGCTCTCCATGTCCACTGTATCCTGGCCTCACAGTGTTCTGTAAGTTTCAATAAGATCCCCCCCGCATCCTTCTAAACTCCAGTGAGTACAGACCCAGCATCTTCAACTGTTCTCATATGACAAGCTCTTCATTCCAGGGATCATTTTTGTGAACCTCCTCCAAAGTCTTTCCAATGTCAAAACATCCTTCCTTAGATATGGAGCCCAAAACTGCTCAGAATTACACCAAATGGGGTCTGACCAGAACCTTTTATAGCCTCAGAAATACATCTCTGCTCTTGTATTCTAGCCCTCTCTATATGAATGCTAACATTGCATTTGCCTTCCTAACCACCGACTGAACCTGCATATTAACATTAAGAGAATCTTGAACAATGATTCCCTCTCTTTGTGCTTCTGATTTCCTAAGCATTTTCCATTTAGAAAATAGCCTATGCCTCCATTTCTAATTCCAAAGTGCATAACTTCACACTTTTCCATATTGTATTCCATCTGCCACTTCTTTGCCCTAACTTGTCCAAGTCCTCCTGCAGCCCCCCTGCTTCCTCAATACTACCTCTACGTATCTTTGTATCATCTGCAAATTTAGCAACCGTGTCTTCAGTTCCTTCTTTCAACTTGCTAATGTATATTGTGAAAGATTGAGGTCCCAGCACCAACCCCTGAGACACACCACTAGCTACCAGTTGCCATCCTGAAAAAGACCCCACTCTCTGCCTTCTGCCAATAAACCAATCCTCTGTCCATGCCAGGATCTTACCATTAACACCATGTGCTCTTAATTTATTTCATAGTCTCCTGTGTATGATGATATTGATGTACTTGTTTTAGTACAACTTTGAGTTGGCCACCAGGCTGCTTGTCCCTTACCCAGGCTGGTACATCCCACATGGGGATGGGAGCTCTAGCTCCATCGGTTTTGCTGGTCAGGTCGTACAACTTGTACAAAACAAATTCTCCCTAAATTGTCTCAAATTTGGTTTTTAATCCATAGATCTATAAACATGGATAGGGATCGCGGGTAGAGGTGGGAACATCGGGGTGGCGGCGCAGGCTCATTGGGCTGAAGGGCCTGTTTCCCGTGCTGTTTTGTTCTTTGTTCTTTGTGTAGCACCATATCAAAGGCCTATGAAGTAATGTCTCATTTATGCTGATTTTAGTTTGTTGCAGTAAAAATGGTTTAAATTTTTTTTTTCCCCTGATCAATGGCTGGGACATTCATCACATTTTGAAAGTTATTGGTCTGGAGTGGGATTGTAACAATGGCTGCGTTCTTACCTTCTCATCATGCCAGCCGATGAGTGAGCTTCCAGATTGTTTCGGGCGGAGAAGGGAGGTGGCTCATGATTGACTGCAGGTTAGTCGGTGGTGGGGGCAGGTATAGGCTACAGTGGCCATGTAAAGCAGCAGAGGCTGTCAGAGCACCAGAAACCTGTACATGTGCAATATAGCCATCCGTTGCTATCAGTCGGCTTTTGAGTGATTTAGGCCATGCCTGCTCCCCCTGCTGGTGAATTTCAAGTTTGTCAAATTTATTTTGCCAGAGCGTGGTAAGATTCAGTTTTTAAATCACCCAAAAAAAAATGCGAATTTCTTCCACTTTCATGCTTGTTTGGCACTTAGAAGTTTTTTGGTAAAATCATCCCCATTGTGCCCTTGGGAAGATCATGAGAGTTTGATTTCAATTACTTTCTCACATGCCACTTGAATGGAATCCATATGTGGTAAAAGGGTTGGGGCAATTAAAATTGATATAAGGGGTTATCTATGATGTTCCTGCAGTGATCCTTTCAGTGGTACATTTAAACTACAACTAGCAGAAGACACCTGTCCCAGCTCTGCTCAGTGTTCTTTATATCTACAGATCGGACTCAGATGATATCATTTGGATCCAGTCTATAATTTAAACCTGAGGCCTGAGTTGGTTAATAATGGTGGCTAATCAAATGAGACCCAGAAAGGCAAAGCTTTTTCTGGTGTCCCAGAAAAAACAGGAGTGCTGCTGCAGGTTCTGCAACTACACCTTGGGTCTACTCTGTGAATCCAGCAGACTACCCCAAACCCCCACCCCTTCCATCCTCCCAACTTTCTGACCAAAACTCTGACCAACTACGCAAGAAACTACAAAAGTCTGGCAAAGTCCAGTCCATCATGCTAACCCACCTCACATCCATTGACTCTGTCTACACTTCCCACTGCCTTGGAAAAACAGCCAATGATCAAGGACCCCAGACACCCAGGCATGCTCTCTTTCACCTTCTTCCATTGGGAAAAAGGTGTAAGACTCTGAAGACACATATCAAGCGACTCAAGAACAGCTTTTTCCCTGCTGCCATCAGACTTTTAATGAACCACATCATATATTAAGTTGATCTTTCTCCCCACCCCATCTGTCAATGCAACACTATCTTCTGCACCCTACCCTTTCCTCTTCTCCTGTGTGCTGAATGTGCAGTATGTTTTATCTAAACAGCGTGCAAGAAACAATTCTTTTCACTGCATCCCAATACATGTGACAATAATAAATCACATCAAATCAAATCAAAAAAACTCTCCTTCAGTTGGCAATTGCGATTTTAGTACCAATTTAGAAAACAGGTCTTGTTTCATTAACAAGATTTGGAGGATAAATCTGATAACACAGGGAATGAAACATTACGTTGCACAATTGACCTAGATTACAAATAATTAGCTCAGTGGTTCAGCGGTTTAAGGCAAAGAGGATCCCTGATATCTGCAAAGGCTCAAATGATTATTAATTTAGCTTTGAATAGCATGTTAAAGTTAGTAGAGCAACAGAAATCATCCTGTATTTCCTTTCAGTGTTCTGGAGCTGGGGGAATCGGGGGAATGCAAATATCTCTTGTACTGGCATTGATACATGTTGTTGAATGTTAAGATAATGGAATAGTTGCAGTTTTATATAGTAAATATTTGGCGATTTGAAGCTTACAGCTCAAGCATGATAAATGATGCAAACTAGAAATTAGTCACAAACCCTATTTGTGAAGCTAAAGAGTGTGCATTTTTGATACAGAGCAAATTGTGACAATAAATGGATCAGACAAATCTCTGCCTTGGAAAATGGTTTATGGCTACAAATGCCTTTATCCCACAGGAAAAGTCATGCATGTCCTGTAGGACCTATGTAGCAGGAGATTTTCTATGCATCAACTAGAAAACAGAGATTCTCTTTATTGCTCAGGAAAGAAGTCAGATCTGAATGATTTCCATCTTTTCATTTAAAGGATGGGAGGCGCAGGGCACAGTGATTAGCGCTGCTGCCTCACAGTGCCCAGGATGTGAGTTCAATTGCTGCCTTGGATCACTATCTGTGTGGCGTCTGCATGTTCTGTCTGTGTCTGCATGGGTTTCCTCCCTGTGCGCCGATTCTCTGTCTCGATCTGCAGTCTGAAAGACGTGCTAGTTAGCCAATGCTAAGTTCTTCCTCAGTGTACCCAAACAAGTACTAGGGGACCAGGTGACTAGGGGATTTTCAGAGTAACTTCATTGCAGTGTTAATGTGAGCCTACTTGTGACACTGAAATAAATAAAACTAAAAAGATGGGTTCAAGGATACATGGGTGGTTTTAAATACACAAGATTTTAATCAGTATAATTTGGCACTTATTTTATTTTGCCCTTATTTTGTACTAAAAGTTAGTTGTATACACCTGCATTAAATCTGCAGTATTGATTGTCTTACTGTGTCTGTTTATCTAATCCATTATGATAGTGACAGCCAGCAAATAATGTGCAGTTGCCTTACAATTGCATATGCCAGATAGAGATATGAGAAGGAACTGTATAACTTGCTTTCATTTGCAGAATGTGGACCTCACTGACAAGGACTTGAGAAGGAAGCTTTGAATTGCCTTTTTTTTTAATGATGTGATGACACTATGCCTTTAAGAAATGCTTTTGTGACATGTTTTTAGTGCAGGATTTTTTTTTTAGCAACCCTTCTAGTCATTGTTGTTGCTTTGTCTATAGCCAGCATTGCTTGTTACTACTGCGGGAGTATCATTGATCTTAACTGCTGGAATATTTGTTTTAATCTGGACTAATGTGAGGTTGTTATGTTAGCGTTTTTCCCTGGGGTTTTTCAGAGTAGGGTTTTATTTAGGTTTGATAGGAAAAGTCACATTGGGCTGGGCTAGGCTCTGCTCATGGAAAGGAGCTCAGCTTATTTGCTGTTTGGGATCAGTAGAGAGAAGCAACAGCTGTTTGTCTTTTTGTCTCTTTGAATTTGGAGACTGGGATCTGCCAGAAAATGGGTATCTTTCTCTGACGTTCTGCTGTTTGAAGGTAGATCTTTTTCTGGAAGCTGTTGTATGGGAATCAGAGGCAAGTGTCTTTCTGTATCTGTCCAGAGATATTAAAAGGCTGGAATTCCAGCACCCACTTCGCAAATCTGTTTCTGGTGCTAATTGATTCTAAAGTAGAATATATGTCTATGGGACGTTGCTTAAGTTGGAACTACAGAGGCAGCCAGCCGTAAAGAATTATACCATGACATGTTTTAATATTAAATATGGTATAAGTTATGCTAACTACTTTTATTATATTCTAACTGTGATTTTAAATAAATGAAAAGTGCATCTCCTCTGATGTCTGTGGGTTCTGCTTCTGCAAAGCTTCCCCGGCTGTTTAAATCAGTAAGTGAGCCCTTCGTATGTTCTGTGCTGTTTAAATTTGCAATCCAGCTGTACTTCAATAGTGGGTCTGCACTGATCAATATAGCTGGCCCAGTCCTGGGACATTGGAGTTGTGAAAGACCCTCTTTGCTTTCTCCCTCAATCTACATGTCCTCCTTTTGTTTTGAGCCATCCCAGAGATCTAAAATGAGGAGATGGGACAGTGACTTGTCATGTAAGATATCTGACCTTTTTATAAACTATTTCCCAAGTAGAGTTGGTGATCTTTGTGGGGAAGGGAAAAGCAAAACCCTATTTTGCTTTCTATCCCGCCTTCCCCACCAGCCCGCAACCCTGACCCTCCAACCCCACCATCTGACCCCAGTTTCTTCAACCAAAGAGAACTTTCCTTCCTATTTGGTGATCAAGAAACTGATACCACAAACATTTCCAGCAGCATTTCTCTGTCAGTAGCAATGACAAAATGTCACTGTAAATTTGGCTGCTACTCATTGCCCCAGTGATATGTGTGGCCAGGTCATGGGAGTCAGGACCAGGCAGAAGCCAGGATTCTTCAGGTTTGATTTATTATTGTCACATATATTGGGTTACAGTGAAAAACATTGTTTCTTGCACACTATATAGACAAAGCGTACCATTCATAGACAGGTGAAGGAGAGGGTGCAGGATGTAGTTTTACAGTCATAGCTAGGGTGGAGAGAAAGATCAACTTAATGCAAGGTAAACCCATTCAAAAGTCTGATGGCAGCAGGGAAGAAGCTGTTCTTGAGTGGGTTGGTACGTGTCTTCAGACTTTTGTATATGTTTCCCAATGGAAGAAGGTCAAAAAGAGTAAGTCCAGAGTACATGGGGTCCCTAATTATGCTTTTCCAAGGCAGTGGGAAGAATGGACAATATTAATGGATGATTTGAATGATGGATAAGGGTTTCATTCATGACCTTTTGTAGTTGCTTGTGGTCTTGAGCAGAGCAGGAGCCATACCAAGCTATGATACAACCAGAAAGGATGCTTTCTGTGGTGCATTTACAAAGATTTGATAGGCAAACAGCAGGCCTGTCATTGCCTGTCCAAATGGATGAGCAGGAAGAGTAGGGGGGACTGGGGCAGCAGTTGGGCAGCCCCACATTTTTCTGACGTTTCATTTAATGGAAGCTCCAGTTGAGGCTGAAATGGGCAGGAGAGCTGTGTTCTTCCCTCATTTGGAAGAAGAGCTTCAGCAAGTGGTTTGAGAAGGTTGAATGGTGGCTCTGGATTCTTGCAGCAGAGTGTTCCTTTGAAGAGTCCACTCCCCCCCTCTCTCTGTCTTCCCGCAAGAATTGGTTCCAGCCAATGAACAACTCTTTGGGTGGTGCATTGAAGGAATGTCACATTTGAACCAAATTCTGTTCTCGTATACATTGCATTCTGCGTAAAACAATAGTGAGGGGAGTTTTCTGATCCCTCTGCCAAAATACCTCCTCCTTCAGGCTTCTTGGTAGCGTGGGATAATATCAATCTCATTGACAGGACCAGAGAATCCCACCATCAGCGAAGGGTGCACCACCTCCCGCCACCAAAAAAACACATGATAGGAGGCTGGAGAATTCCCCCACTCGGCCTCAGAAGAAGGGGCTGAGCCTTGTACAGTTAAACATTAAATATTTATTGATAACACGTAAATATGTTCATATATACAACGTATCGCCCAAGGTATAAGCTCCATGTTTACTTTTACACAAGGCCCTCTCTAGTTCCACAACTGCTTGCAGTTTCGGGTCATATACATCACACCATAGGCGATACTGTTACATTGTTCCCCATTTTTAAAATTCATTCATGGGATGTGGGTGCTGCTAGCTGGGCCAGCATTTATTGTCCATCTCTAATTGCCCTTAAGTGGCTTGCTAGCCAATTCAGAGGGCATTTAAGGATCAACCACATTGACCCTTGCTATGCCAGATACCTTTACACCATGTTTATTATATGAACAGTAACAATATATGTAGGCAGGGCCAGAGTTTCAGCGTGGAAGAAGATACTAGATTCACAAAGGGCAATGTTATACCATTTGGGTGAATTTTAAGCGAGATCAAGAGCTATTCTATTATATGTTGATTACTGAATCAAATCACATAATAGTTCTGATGGCTGGACTCCTTTGCAATTGGATTCATTTTCCTATGTGCTCCTGATACAGGGCAGCTTGTTGATATCAAATCAAACAACAGTTGGCAGCTGTGGACACTTGGCAGTCAGCACCGGAGTGAGGCAAATAAATTGCCTCTCTACACTTCCAAATGCACAAGCCAAAATCAAGACTCGACAAAGTTGCGTGCTACACAATAGATAGAAAGCTATTCATAGTACACTTTGCCTGACCTCAGGAAGTTCCAACATGCTTTATAACCAATGGTAGTAGCTATGCTAAGACAGGAAACATGCAGCCAATATGTGAAAGGCAAGCTTCTACTCGGGGGAATATTCCCGTTCAACCCACCATGGGAATTGTAGTGGGTGGCGGGCGGATCATGCAAACGTCCATTGAGCTCAGGAGGGATTTTCTGACTTTGGACTGAGCACGGCCAGAAAATCTCACCCAATGACTAGACAATCTTTTATTTAAGTTATTTGAAGGATAGATTATAGAAATCATAGAATCCCTACAGTGCAGAAGCAGGCCATTCAGTCCATTGTGTCTGCACCAACTCCCCGACGGAGCAACCTTCCCAGACCCAGATCCACCCAAATATAAGCCTACTTGTGACACTAACAAATAAATAAAAATAAGTAAGACTTAACCCCACATATTTACCCTGCTATTCCCCCTAAACTGCACATCTGGGGAGGCTGAGGAGCAATTTAGACTTACCAATCCATCCAACCTCCGCATCTTTGGACTGTGGGAGGAAACTGGAGCACTCGGAGGCAACCCACACACACAGGAAGAACGTTTAATGCTGCCCAGACACTTAAGAGAACTCCCTTGCTCCTTCCTGAAAGGTCACATGGCATCTTTTACATCTATTTGAAGGACTTCCCAATAGCCTTGCAATTATTTTTGCAATTTAAATGCTTATATCTATTTCCCTCTTGAAAATTAATATTGAACCTGCTTCCACCAGTCTCTCATTCCAGTTCATTACAACTTGAGGCAGAGAGTAATGTTCCTCTGGGATCAGTTCTGGAGCCTTGAATTTTCCACCATATTAATTAACAAGTCAGATAAAGGAATAGAAGGATTATGCATCCAGGTTTTCAGATGACATTAAGTTTGTGGGAACAGTAAATAATGTGGATGGGAGCAGGAAGTTGTAAGGGGACATAGACCAAGTAAATGAATGGGAAAAACTGCAGCAGATGAAAATTGACTTTGGCAAGTGTGAAAAGATCCACTTTGGATTCAAAGATAAATCGGAATATGTTCTAAATGCTGCAACTGTAGTTGAGCAGCGTCTGGATGCAGTGCATGGAAATCCTCTTGGGGCTCAATTTTGGGGATGGTTACCCTTACTAGTTGAGGAGGGGCATCCCCTTGTGTATGCAGGGGAGGTGTGTTCCCCTTGTGCGGGTTGGGTAAGTTCTCCACATCTGTTGGGGAGAATGGGCCTGTGTGTGCGAGGGGGTGGGGCAGGGGCGTTCCTGTGATTTTTGCCTAACATCGGGACACTCTTTAAAAGTGGCTGGCATGGATATGGTGCCAACATGTGCCAAGGGGCAGTGCCAGAACGCTGCCTGGCCATGTCCTTCTCTCCCTGAGGTCTCGACTTATCTTTACACTCCCACGGAGATCCCTACGACAGGTTCATGTTTTGGTGAACCTGTGGGCACCCTGTCAATGCATGGCTGGAGGGGTGGCGAGGTAGGATTTGGGAGGGGTGGGTCAATATTTGGTGAGGGAGTGGATTAATGATATGTAGATGTATTGAAGCTCATGTAAAACAGATTTGCATCTATTATGGGGGTGACTGACATGGATCGGGGAATATCCAAGGTCGCGATCTCGCCAGCGAGATCTATGATATCTGGATACTGAGCCCACTGCCCCACCTTTGCCGGCATTTGCAAGGACAGTGAATGTGGGCTCAAGAGTAGCCCCATAGATGCCCATGCAGCTGTTAAAGCAAAATTGCTCTTCATATCTGTTTTGCTCTTTGACAAGATAGTGCTGACCTGAAGATTTATTTTAACCGAAAGCACAAAATGTAAATAAGACAAAGGCCCTGATTTTACCGGCATGCCTGCCCTGAAATCAGGGCAGGCGAGGCTTGTATTCTCCATTAACCCTCAGGCGCGATCATTCAAGCCTTGTGTGAGCGTGCTGGTAGAATTCCAGCCAAAGTGTCATTTCCAGTGACCTTAATAATAGTTCCTTTTCTCATCTGGAAGTAAGTCATATTCCATTTGTATTCACATGATTAATTAGTCCACGTGAAGTACACCAGCTTCATGTCATCAAACCTGCCCTTACGACTATAGCAAGGTTTTCCTATTTTTTGTTTTGCATAAAATTTGCTGGCGAATTTATAAAAAGTTCAGATATAAGAGGACTGTTTAAAAAGAAACAGAAACTAGAAGCAAGAGTAGGTCATTCAGCCCTTTGAGCGTACTCCACCATTCATCTTCATCACGGCTGACCAGTAAATTCACTATCTCGATTTCCCCTCCCCCCACCATGTCCCTTGTTCCCTTTAACTCCAAGAGCTACATCTAATTTCTTCTTGAAATCAGACAACATTTTGGCCTCAATGACAAATGAAGTAATTCCAAATGCCAAAAATGGTCATTTGCATTCTTAATGGAAAGGTCCATTCTGTAGCATAATTTAAATTGGATTGGGCCAATTGCTTCCCAAGGCCAACTGGGAATATCTCACAAAAATTATCTTCCTCGATTTATAACTGGCTTACAAATTTGCATTTAGTTTAGAAATTACGACAATTTGCATCTATCATTTGGTTTCAGCCTTTGGACTGATAAAAATGATATACAGCAACTTGGACTTATACAGAAATAAATCTTGCTGCATTTGCATTCACACAATCAAGTTGTCCACATGAAGCACACCAGGTGTACAACATCATAACCCTGCTTTTGTGACTGAACAAAACAAAACTGAGTTACAATCAAAGGGTTTTTCAGTTTTTTTTTTCAAAAGGGGCACAACAGTCACATTGAAAAACATTTTCAGGTGTTTTGCAGGAGCATTAACAATCAAAATTTAACACTGAGCTGAGCCAGGAGATGTCAGTGTTAGTGAACAAAAGCTTGGTCAAAGAGCGAAGTGTTCAAGAGCATCTCAAAGGGACCAGAGAGAATGAGAGGTTGACATGTGGACAGATAGAGGAAGGAGATTCCAGAGCTTAAAGTTATGGCCACCAGTTGTGGAGTAATATCAGAGAGTTGTAGGGCCGAAGGTGGTTGCAGAGATAGAGAGGTACAAGGTCGTGGAAGGATTTGAAAATCAAGGTGAGGGCAACTTTGTTGAGAGTAGAGTACTTCGGATCTGAAGTTGTCTCAACTTGATTGACAAGAAAGAGTGGAAAAGGCTTTGTCAATTGAACATTTACCACTGTTAATCAAGAATATTAAAGAACATTGAACTAAGGCAGATCAATGATATAGAGGGGTGCCATGATCTAATTGATTAATTGAACAGGCATGAAGGGTTGAATGACCTCTTCCTGCTCCTGTATCTCTATACTGTGTAAAAAACCAGGAGAGGACTGTTTTACCTTGCTTTGGCTTTGGATCAGGACTCAAAGAGATAAGTGTTAAAGAGCATCTCAAAAGGATCAGAGAATCACAATTTTAAATGTCAGTGTATCGAAAGGGGAAGTGTTGGGTATCCTAAATTGCATTAAGGCGGGTAAGTCCCCAGGGCCAGAGGGAATCTATCCCACATTACTGTGGGAGGCAAGGGAAGAAATAGCAGGGGCCTTAACAGATATCCTCACATACTCTTTGACAACAGGTCAGATTCCAAAAAGCTGGAGAATAGCGAATGCTTTTCCCAAAGGCGGCAAGGGTGATCCAGGAAATTATCAACCAGTGAGCCTGACGCCTGTGGGGTGTGGAAGCTTTTGGAGAAGACACTGAGGGACAGGATATATGCTAATCACGGTGCCACCGTGTGTCCTCAGTGGTTGTCAAGTTTGATGGTGAAGGTTGAATGAGCCATGAGGTTATAGGATGCAATGGAATTTAATTCTGCTGCTACTGATGGCCCTTGAGCACTTTTATTTTGAGCTTTTTTAGATCATACTGGCTAACTCTTTCAAAAAACTGTGAAGGCACAGAAGGTCAAATGGCCCCCCTCCTGTGCTGTATAATTCTACGATACAGCAGAAATCAGTACAACATGTCCCATATAACAAAGCAGTGTTATAATTTCATCAGTTTTCAATCTCTATTGGTTTCCAATTAACTTCACAACAGGGACTGTGTCTGTTGTGCAGAATTTCTGAATAAACTTTGGCCAGACACTGTTCAGGAAAACTTTTGATAGTTCAGTGAAATAATCCATGGCACAGTGGTACAGCGGCTGGCACTACTGCCTCTCCAGCTCCAATTCTGGCCTTGGATGACTGTCTGTGTGGAGCTTGCACATTCTCCCCATGTCTATGTGTGTTCCCTCTGGGTGCTCTTTGGTTTCCTCCCACACTTGAAAGCCATGTGGGTTAGGCTGATTGGCCATGCTAAATTGCCCATGGTGTCTGGTTATGTGGGGTTATGGATATAGGGCATGGGTGGATTGTTGTTAGTGTAGGGCCGATGGGCTGAATGACCTCCTTCTGAATTGTAGGATTCTATGACACTTGCTGCAAGTATTTTAACATTATCCTGTACACTGTGGTACTAACAGGAGGTCAGCCAACTCTCACCTGTAGTCAGTAACTCTGGGACAGGTGGCATCTGCCCCATAGACCATAATACATAGGAGCAGAATTAGGCCACTCGGCCCATCGGGCTGCTTTCCCATTCAATCATGGGTAATATTTTTCTTATCCCAATCCTCCTGCCTTTTCCCCAAAACACTTGATTCCTTTATTAGTCACGAACCTATCTATCTCTGTCTTAAAGACACTCAATGACCTGGCCTCCACAGCCTTCTGTGCAAAGAGTTCCACGGTCTCATCACTCTCTGGCTGAAAAAAATTCCTCTTCATCTCTGTTTTAAAGGGTCATCTCTTGAGCTTGAGATTGTGCTCTCTGGTTGTAGTTTCTCCTAATGGTAGAAACATCCTCTCCACGTCCATTCTATCCAAACCTCGCAGTATACTGTAAATTTCAATAAAACCCTCCCTCATTCTTCTAAACTCCAACAAATACAGACCCAGAGTCCTCAACTGTTCCTCATATGATAAGCTCTTCATTCCAGAGATCATTTTTGTGAACCTCCTCTGGACCCTTTCCAAGACGTGCACATCCTTCCTTAGATATAGGGACCAAAACTGCACACGGTATTTAAAATGAGGTCCGACTAAAGCCTTATATAGCCTCAGAAGTACATCCCTGCTCTTGTATTTTCACCCTCTTGACACGAATGCTAACATTCCATTCGGTTCCTAACTACTGTTAACCTTAAGAGAAACTTGAACATAGGCTCCCAAGTCTCTCTGTGTTTCTGATTTCCTAAGCATAAAAATAGTTTATGCCTCTGTTCCTCCTTCCAATGTGCATAAGCTTATACTTTTCCACATCGTATTCCATCTGCCACTTCTTTGCCCATTCTCCTAGCCTGTCCAAGTCCTTCTGCAGTCCCCCTTCTTCTTCAATATTACCTATCTTTCTACAATCTGACCCTGCCCCAGTGCAGCATGGTAGCACTACTGCCTTACGGCACTAGGGACCCAGGTGCGATTCCTAGCTTAGGTCACTGTTTATATAGAGTTTGCACATTTTCCCCGTGTCTGTGTGGGTTTCCTCTAGGTGCTCCAGTTTCCTCCCACAGTCCAAACAATGTGCTGGTTAGGTGCATTGACCATGCTAAATTCTCCCCGAAGAGGTGCCAGAGTGTGGGGATACTCTCGTATCAGTATTAATGTGAGCCTATTTGTGATGAATAAATAAACTTTATCTCTGAGGGTTTGTTGGCACTCATGCTGCCGGATTTGGGGTCTGGAAGGTAAAGGAGTATGAGAGAGGAAAAAGAGAGACAAAATGGGATTGCTTTGTGACTAGTCTAGAAGAATGATCCCTGGGTTAGTTGCTGCTTAGGATTGTGGCACTCAACAAGGAAAAGTTAGTATTTTTATGATACTTTGAGGAAGAAATGCAGTTTGATCTCCATTGTCAATCTCAGAACACGCGGACATGTCAATTTAATATCCCTGAAATTTCCGCAACTAGCATAGTATATTGTGAACAAATTTATTATTCTGCTATTTTACACTAGACATTTGTAATTACTTTAAGGAGACCCACTATGTGGTCCTCTTAGAATTAGAGCTTCCAGACTAAGGGAAACCTGCATTATGTATATATAATGTGGACTATCAGGGTTATTGGCATTCCAGGTTTATACTCTGTATGAGGAAGTACCTGTCTGTGTTTTGCTAACTATGGAAATAAAATTAAATCCAATGAAGAGACCTGGGCTTCAGAGAAATGATTTCTACATTAATCCTTTAACTGTGTCATATGAAACTAATTTGTCCATTGTGTCAAAAGATCTTAACCTACTTACAATTAAGGATCCCTGCATTATTTTCGTAGGATATTTTCAAGTCCAATGTCTTTTGTTCTACAATGTTAATTCTCACCTTGATATTTGTTCATAATTCCTGAAGAGAAAGGAATTATTTCCAAGTAAGATCTAGATATAGAACAAAAGAACAAAGAACAAAGAGCAACACAGCACGGGAAACAGGCCCTTCAGCCCAACGAGCCCACACCGCCGTCCTAACGTCCTAATGACATATCCTTGTCTTTAGGCTATGCTATTGTTGAAGATTCCCATATAGGGACCAATATTGGGACAATTTGTTACCCAATCAGCCTAAGAGCACATTTTTGGGATGTGGGAGGAAACTGGAGCACCCGGAGGAAACCCACGCAACTACTGGGAGAACGCGCAAACTCCCGCAGACACAGGCCCAAATCCATGTGTCAGCACAGCAACAGCAATAGTCTCTGAGCTGTCATGCTGCCCATCAGATGGTCCAGTTTAAGCATACACTGACGACGTGAAGCACTAGGCAAATCCTGAAGCAACCTCCAAGAGCAGCTCTCGCACGACATGCCGCATGCATGCCCCTTGTTGGTAAACAAGGTGGACCGAATTGCCTGCGGAAACAAATAAGACTTAATTAAACATGCTAAAAAAAAACTAAGACATTCCCGAGACGAAACTAAAAGATAGTCTACTACTATTTGGTCCTCCCAATATTCAAACAGTCCTGCTATATCCCTCTATCTGCAGACCGCTGATGTGGCTGTCCAAGAGACCCTTAAACAACCCTAGCGTGCCTGCTCCCACCACCTTACTCGGCAGTGCATTCCACACCCCCACTACTCTTTGTGTGAAAAACTGGCCTCTAATATTCGTCTTATACATAGCCCCCTCACCCTAAGGCCATGACCCCTCGTTCTATCCATTTCTAATGGTGGAAAAAGCTTACCACCATTTACTCTATCTATACCCCTCATAATCTTATATACCTCTAAAAGATCCCCTCTCAGCCGACGTCTTTCAAGGGAAAACAACCCCAGTGTTTTCAATCTTTCCTCGTAAGACAGCCCTTCCATACCAGGCAGCATCCTGGTAAATCTCCTCTGCACTCTCTCCAGGGCCTCTACATCCTTCCTGTAGTACGGCGACCAGAACTGGACGCAGTACTCCAGATGAGGCCTAACCAACGTTCTATACACCTGCAACATCAGACTCCTACTCTTGTATTCTATATCCCTTCCTATGAAGGCTAATATACCATACGCTTTTTTTTACCACATTCTCCACCTGTACTGACACCTTCAGAGACTTGTGAACTTGCACCCCCAGGTCTCTCTGCACCTCTATACTCCGGATAGTTTTACCTTTTATCCTATAACTCCCCTCTACATTATTCTGGCCAAAATGCATCACCTCGCATTTATCCGGATTAAATTCCATTTGCCATCTATCTGCCCAATCTACCAGCCTATCTATGTCCTGTTGTATTGCCAGGCACTGCTCCTCAGTACCCGCCAATCCAATCATCTTAGTGTCATCAGCAAATTTGCTGATCACACCACCTACCCCCTCTTCCAAGTCATTTATATACACCACAAATAGAAGGGGTCCTAGTACAGAGCCCTGTGGCACACCACTAGTGACAGACCTCCAGTTGGAAAAAGAGCCTTCCACTACTACCCACTGTCTCCTCCTCCCAAGCTAGTTCTCAACCCATCTACATACCTGGCCCTGTATACCATGCGCCTTCATCTTTTCTATCAGCCTACGATGAGGGGCCTTATCAAACGCCTTACTGAAATCCATATAGACGACATCAACGGCTTGTCCTTCATCAACCGTTTTTGTCACCTCTTCAAAAAATTCCACTAGATTCTTAAGGCACGACCTCCCCTTAACGAAGCCATGCTGCGTATCCCTGATCAGATCGCAGCGCTCCAGATGCTCATACATCCTGTCCCTGAGGATCCTCTCCATTAGCTTACCTATAACTGAAGTCCTGCTCACCGGCCTATAGTTCCCTGGGTTATCCCTCTGACCCTTTTTAAACAATGGTACTACATTTGCAATCCTCCAGTCCTCAGGGACCTCCCCTCTGTCCAAAGAAGAGACAAAGATTTGCGTCAGAGGCCCAGCAATGTCATCTCTCACCTCCGTTAGCAGCCTGGGATAAATACCATCAGGCTCCGGAGCTTTATAAGTCTTTATGCTACCTAAAAGCCCCAACACTTCGTCCCTCATAATGATTATTTCCTTTAACGGGTCCTCAAATTCCTCAAAGCCGGCATCAGACATCAGGCCCCTCTCCCGCGTGAATACCGATGCAAAGTATTCATTCAGGATCTCCCCCATTCCCTCAGGCTCTAAGCATAGTTCCCCTCCTCTGTCCCTGAGAGGTCCAATCTTCCCTCTAACCATCCTTTTGCTCCTTACATAGGAGTAAAATGCCTTAGGATTTTCCTTAATCCTACCTGCCAAAGCCATTTCGTGGCCCCTTTTTGCCTTTCTGACACCCCTTTTAAGATCCCGTCTACACTCTCTATATTTTTCCAGCCCTGCCTCTGTCCCCAGTTGCCTGGATCTAACGTACGCCTCCCGCTTACATATCTTATGTGATGTCACAATTTTGGGCATTTAATCACAAGGCTGTGAAATACCCTAATATAAAAGCGAAGTACCGCGGATGAAACAGAAACAAAAAAGTCGGAAAATCTCACCAGGTCTCAAAGCATTTATGGAGCCAGAATAGAGGCAACCTTTTGAGTCTGGATGACCCTTCATCAGAATTGATCCTTGTTTTGTGGTGTGGCGCACAGAGGCTATCTAACAAAGTGATGACACCGATACTCAAGCAATAACCAAGCAACTCACTTTATCACAAGGAAACTCAGAATAGCACACACGGTTTAAATTATAAAATGCGACATGGAAAAAGTCAGTCCATATCTGGCATATTAAAGGGTTTGATCAATTGCATTCAAGCCTCGCTAAAAAGCTTGACAACGTCTTCACAACTTCCTCGGTAAGTTGAAAGGATTTTTTAACACCTTTCCGCTCATATCTTATTCTGTTCGAGTCCACTTCCATCTAGTTAACTGTCAGCTGGCAAGGTGTGCGTTGCATGCTCAACGCGCCACCTCCTTAACATTTCCCAGTAGATGTGGTTTCAGTAGCAGGCTGCTTTGTTTTGTTACCTCAAAGTAAATGAGGTCATCTCGCCGTGTCTATTCGCATCTTGGCAGCTGCTGACTGACTTTTGTTAATAGCGATGGTCGCATTTTTAATTCAACAACATCTTAAAACACTCAGTCTGGTAAAAACGCTGTGATGAGAAAATCATAGCCCCCATTAGGAGAACGCTGTGTCCTTGGATCGTCGTAAAGGGACAGCATATTGTTCAGACAGCGTAGAGTTTGAAACATTTGACTGCAGAATCAGTCAAAAAAATTAAATTAAAAGCCTGGTCACCTCAATTGATTTTGAATTATTTTTTAAGAACTCCTGTTGGAACTAATGAAAACACATTTCAGCATCTCTTCATCAAGAAAATAATGATTCCTGCCAATCTTTAGGGTATTGATTTCTATGCTGGCAATGTTGCCTCATCAGTTACAAGGTTCGGTTGTTCAAGATGTTTGGTTCTTAATTCCATTTTGCTTAAAGCAAGAACTTTTTGGTCCAAATCCCTCCAGAGGTTACGTTAACCTCACAGGATTGGGGTTTTTTTTGGCAAAATTGGAAGAACTACAACTTTTAAGGGAATAACAAGCAATCTGCATTTCACCTTCCTATCATGCTTACAACAAATCGATACTCAAAACATCAGTGTGATTTGTGATTTGGGTTATGTTGAAACCTGTAGGTTGTCTCAATAACTCTTAAATTACACTCTTTCACTTTGAATCTCCAACTGCACTTTGTGACATTGACTAAGCTAAGGAAACGCTGAGCCTGTCTTTGTTTATCCACAATACACCCATCTTATGCATTTTTAATTGTCAGCTCTTTGAATGAAACATGCAGCTATCACGCTGACCCTTTGAGCGATCAAGGACTCTCCAGTTTAGAGAATGTAAATGTTTCGGTTCTTTTCTCAATGTTACTTTCTTCTCTCTTTCTTGCTGTCTCTCAATATTTAAACTTACATCAACCTAATGAGAACAGTTAGATGTATAACAGCCATCTAAGTTGCTGTTTCACATAGAAACTTTTTCATAGAATCCTACAGCGCAGAGAAGGCCATTTGGCCCATTAAGTCCATGCCGACCACAATCCCACCCAGACCCTATCTCCACAACCCTATGCATTTATCCTAGCCAGTGCCCCTGACTCTAATTCCATTCTGGTTTCAAGTGCTGGACGGGCTTGAAACTGGGAGTGTCTCAGATCCAACTTTGAAACCTGTTCTCAGGCACCCCGGTATGCACTCTGTATGAAAAAATATCAGTGATTCTGAATCGTGCTGCAGAAGCCTGTGGGTGGGGCTTAACGTGCCCAAAATCCTGCAGCTCTGATCGGTGCCTCCGACTCCGATCCACAGAAAATAAATGAGAGAACACTGCTGTCCTGTCACATCCATTCCTGGCCAGACAATGCCACAACATTATTGACTCCTTATCCACCCCCTGTGAGACCCTGACCGATCCTGGACCTGTCCCCACTCCACTGATCTCAAACAGAGTGGCAGTGGATCCTCATTTCCGCCACCACGCACACCCCACCATCTCACCGATCTCCCCCACCATCCCACTGATCTCAAGCAGAGAGCCGTCAGACACTGCCGCTTACCTCCTCACTATCTGGAATGCCCGAATCAGACTTCTATGGAGCATATTTGTTTTGTGTCGATTCTGGATGGGTGAATGCAATGGTGAAGGGTGAAGTGCCAGTAAAATTGGATGTGCAACCCCCTTAAGGCAATTTAAATGCATGCAAATTGTTTTTTGTTTCCGATTCCAATATCCGCAGTATTTTGCCTTTACCTGCAAGTTATTCACGAAGGCACTGCCATCTCAACCTTGGTGCTGTGCTGAGATGTGGTGACCCTCAGGTTAAAATCAGCACCCAGATTAGCTCTCTCCTGTGATGTTGGAGAGTAGTCAATGGTCATCTGGAGCAATGGTGACTTTACCTTTTCTAATATATCAGGTTAGATCATGCAATACCTACAGTGCAAGAGGAGGTTGTTTGGCCCATCGAGTCTGCACTGAACACAATCCCCCTATCCACTACAATCCCATTTATTCACCCTGCTATTCCCCCTGACACTGAGGGGTAATTTAGTATGGCTAATCAATCACACACATCTTTGGATTGTGGGAGGAAACTGGAGCACTTGGAGGAAACCCACGCTGACACGGGGAGAACGTGCAAACCCCATACAGACGACCTGGGGCCGGAATTGAACCCAGGTCCCTGGCGCTATGTGCTGCTATGCTGCCCTATTCACAATAATAACTTGTGCCAATGCCTGAATTGTTTCCATAGCCACACAGCATGATTAGATGATTATTTAGCAGAATTTTTTTTAAAAAAGTTTCTCCAATCTTGGAAGCAATGAATGAAAACGAAGCTTCAGCGCTGTCCTAATTACTGACCCCACATGCTCCTGGCTCACTCGAACTCATGTCTAGTCAGCCTCCAAGATGCTGCCTCCCACTGGCACAATGTTTGGCTGTAGTGCACACTACAAATGTCATTAGAAAATGGTGAAATGTGTGAGCAAATTGGCTCATGTTGTTGGGGTGACCTCTGCATAGGTTGTTTGTCACGTCGGGCCAGGTGTTTGTTGGTGGAAAGGGTGAAAATGAATACACATTATCCGGGGCATGAGCAACAATTTAACTTATGCGAGGTATACGCCAAGTAACCTGAATGTTTACCAACAAATTGTTGGTCTGACTAATGAGATTAAGCAGTTAGAGTGATAAATTGCAGCTCCTACTGCTTAATCTGTTTTCTTTTGAATGAGAGCGGGGCATGGACTTGCTTGTTCTCTTTGGAGGGCTAATCCGGCCCAGTGTTCTTTGTGCCATTCAGAAATAAAATGGAGAGAGCTTCTAATGCGATTATGAAAATTTGCTGCTGGCATTGTACCAGGTGGCGGATTTTCCACTCCTCATTCAATATATTCAAGGCTAGAAGTGATGGATTTTGGACTCTAATGAGTATTGAGAGACAAAGGGATAGGGCGGGAAAGGGAAGCTAAAGCCAAAGGTATTCCACAGTCACATTTATGGAACAGGCCTGGGAAGCAAGATGGTATACTTATATTCCTAATTTTTATCTTAATTTGAATTGGGAAGGGGTATTCCAGGCTCAGCTAAGGCAAAAAATTGTACGCACAGTTTGGTGTGCTGAGGTGAAGCACACCTGAATACCAGGAAGGAATGGTTTTTTTTAATTCATTCATGGGATGCAGGCTGGCCAGATGAACATTTATTGCCCACTCCTAATTGCCCTCATGGAGGTGGTGGTGAGTTGCCACATTGAACTGCTGCAGTCCACATGGTATAGAAGTACTGACTGCTAGGGAGGCCGCTCTAGGATTTTGACTGAGTGAAAGTGAAGAAACGGTAGTGTAAAATCATAGAAACCCTACGGTACAGAGAGAGGCCATTCGGCCCATCGATTCTACACCGATCACAATCCCACCCAGGCCCTCCATCCATATCCCTACATATTTTACCCACTAATCCTTCTAAGCTACACATCTCAGGATACTAAGGGACAATTTAAGCATGGCTAATCAACCTAACCCAAGTTCCTTTGGACTGTAGGAGGAAACCAGAGCACCTGGGGGAAACCCAGGCAGACACGAGGAGAATGTGCAAACTCCACTCAGTCAGTGACCGAAGCTGGGAATTGAACCCAGGTCCCTGGAGCTGTGAAGCAGTACTGCTCACCATTGTGCCACTCATAGTTCTAGTTGTATAGTTCCAAGTCAGAGTGGTGTATGGTTTAAAGAGGAAGTTGGCAATTGTGGGTTTGGAAGGAGCTTTGGTGAGTTGCTGCAGTACATCTTTGTAGATGATACACACTGTACATTGGTCATGAATGTTTAAGGTGGGGGATGGGGTGGTCATGGCTTTCTTTTTCCTTCCTATGGAATTCAAGGTTTCATTTTCTGTTTTTGGCGGTTAGCAGTTTTTAGTTTTAGAAGGGACATCAAACTGGAAAGATGTCTTTCTCTTTTTCTGGGTTTTGGAACCCAGCTGAAGTCAAAGCTTATTGCTCTCCAGCTTGACCAGAATCATTTCCTGGTGTTCTGGGAAGCTGGTCTGACTCCACCTGTTCTGGGTACATCAAGAGGACTGCTGGAACTTACAAGGCTGAGAGCTTTCAATTCTCCAGCCCAAAAGGTTTGGTCCGAGTATCATATGAGCATTAATCTTTGCTGTGTTAAACCTATAGAAAGAGTTTTGTCTATGGCAAGGACTTTTTGTTTGATTGGAACATTCTTAGATATATTTGTTAAGGATTATACATTATTGTGGCTGTTTTGTTTTGTTTGTAATTTGTAGCAGTTATTGCTCATATTCTTACTGTACATGTTAACTATATTCTTAAATAAACTTTATTTGATTAAAGCTCCTTAGTAGATCATTTGCATCATACCTGAGTTGAAATATATCATGCTTATCCTAGCCAAATTCAAAATGCACAACTTATGATCCAGGTGGGCTCCATAAAACACTTTGGAGTTTTTGGTCTGAACCATAAGAGCAGGACTGTTACATGAGGAGACACTAAGTTGGTTACGATTGTATTCATTGAAATTTGGAAGAGTGAGAGGGAATCTCGTAGAAACTTATAAAATTCTAACAAGGAGATTCAGAAAGAATGTTCCCAAATGATCGGGGAAGTCCAGAACTAGGGGTCACAGTTTGAGGATGGGGGTAAATCTTTTAGAACCGAGATGAGGAGAAATTTCTTCACCCAGAATGTGGTGAATGTGTGGAATTCATTACCACAGAATGTAGTTGAAGGAAAAACATTGTCTGATTTCAAGAAGGTTATAGCTCTTGGGGTTAAAGGGATCAAAGGATGTGGGGGAAGGCGGGATCAGGAATTTGACTTTGATGACCACCATGATCATAATAAATGGTGGAGCAGGCTCAAAGGACTGAATGCTGCTTCTAGTTTCTATGTATGTTTCTCTGCAGAATCTGAACAATTTATCTAGCTAGCTGTATGAAAAGGCAAGCAGTATGATTCAATTGAAGACAATGTATGTGTGTAAAGTTAAGCTAAACTATGGTACACAATTATGAAATTTGGTTGTGATTCTCATCCATTTCTGTTGTTCCAGTTTGGGTTTTAATACTTTGTTTTGTGTTCACGTCGAAAAGGATGTTTTTGCAAGCAAACTGAACCTCACATGAAATGAAACCTGTGTATTTTATCGTTTCATGATATTATGCCACACAACTCATTATTATTCTTTAGTTATGGTAACAGTAAGGTATCGGATGAAGGAGCAGGGCTCCAAAAGCTCGTAATTCTAAATAAACCTGTTGGACTTTAATCTGTGTTGTGAGACTTCTTACAGTGAACACCCCAGTCCAACACCAGCATCTCCACATCTTAGTTATGGTAATAGAGTAGAGCTCATGAGGATATTTTGTTATGTCTACTTGCCTCTTCTCAAGCCATGTGTCTAATTAATCGATTTATTTTTCGGTAATACAAACAGTGAAATGGCTAGGCACAGTGTGGCTCAGTGTCTGCTGATATTCAATTCCTCCTCTCTGCGACCTTTCCCTCTGTTCCTGTATTGTTTAGCTGCCTCCCTGATATCCGATCCTGGGCAAGCTGCAACTTTGCTGGGAAGCTGTCGTCTCTGAGCATGTCACAGACCCTGGCCATTTTGCTTGGTTGAACCTAGCAATGTTAGCATCCTCTTACATCGAGATGATGTTCCAACCCCATATCCTCTCCCTCACCATCAGAAAAGCCACCTTTCTGGGGATGGTAGAAGCATCCTTTGGTGAACGCCCAAGTGTGGGATATGTAGGAGATTTTTGGTGATGCTACATCCTGTTGTTCTGATATTCCCTCCATCCTTTGATATATCCTTTCATGACTCGTATGATGGGAGGCAATAGACACAATGAATAATCCGAACCAACTGTATGGGTATTTTTTTTATATATACCTGTTCTTGTTTGAAAATGATCTTGCTGTACTGTGCAAATCTTTGAGAGTTGCTTTATTTATAAAAAGCAAAAAATCTTCAATAAAAATATATTTAAGAAAGCAAAGCCATCTACAGCCAAGACTGTAACTTTGGTTGTCTCCAGTTGTAAGATATAGATATAGGAGCAAAATTAAGTCATTCGGCCCATCAAGTCTGCTTGACCATTCAACCATGGCTGATACATTTCTCAACCCTATTCTTCCTCCTTTTCCCCATAACCTTTGATTCCCTTACCAATCAAGAACCTATCTACCTGTCTTAAACACACACAAAGGCATGACCTCCATGAATCCACAGATTCACCACCCTCTGGCTGAAGAAATTCCTTCTCATCTCGGTCCCAAAGGGTCATTCTTTTATCCTGAGGCTGTGCGCTCGGATCCTAGTTTCTCCTACCAATGGAAACTTACAGACCAATTCCTCCTACAGACCAGTTGGTGCTGATGCTCTCACTTGAGCTTTTTTTTCCACTTGAAGTGTTGATCTGGTCCAATTTTCTTATGACTGGCCTCTCATCTGTCACATTCCATACACTTTATCTCATTTAAAACTCTGATGCCCACATTATCATCTACTTTCACATCAAATCCATTTTTGCTGATGTGAATTAACTCACAGGGGTGTCTTGAATATAGCATTATGTTGAAATGGTGACTTGTATTCCTCACTCAGCCTTTGGACATCTTTCATAGTCAGATACCTTGGAGCTCCTTCTCCAGACTACTTACTTGCTTTTCCATTTGTCAAGAACCTATTTAAAATAGACTTCTCCTCCTTTGGCTGGGTGCCTTTTCACTTCCCCATGCTTTTCAATTGCTTTGAGACATGTTTTTGTAAATTGAATTTAAGATTAATGTCAGTGATGTTTGCATTCATTAGAAAATGATTTTTTTTAAATGAAACTTGATCATTCCTCAGTCTTTCTGTGAATCATAATGATGCAAAGTTGTGTGATCATGTGAACCTACAGGGATCAAGCCTGAGCAACACCATGCATTTGTGTGGAACTTCCTAAGGCACTTCATAGGAGTGTAATTGAAATCAAAATTAACAACCATTTGAATTTAAGTCAATGCAGGACAGCCATTCATCCTCTGGCTCCTCTGATAGCTCAACCTCATGTTCAAAGTTTAAGGTTTATTTATACTAATTACAAGTCGGCTTACATTAACACTCAGTGTCTCCAGTTCAAAAACATTTCCATCCCCTCAATTCTGAGGAAAGACCAAAGAAACCTTGTCTTCTCCACCTTGATCAGTAATCTTGGAAAAGCATAGAAGATAGTAAAGGGGATAGAAAATGTCAATCTAGAATATCACTTCAAATTAAAAGGGAGACTGAGTTACAAATGACAAGTTCTCTACTATTAAAGAGTATCATGAGGACTGAGAATCTCTTTTTCACAGCAAGTGTGACATATTCTTCCTTTAAAAAGAGATGGGTTGGGGAAAAACCCCCAATTCCTTTGAATAGAAACAACTAAATATTAAAATAGGACATGCAATAATTTTTTAATGTGTGTGAACTAATTTAGGCTGACAATCTATGTTCATCCATAATTATCTTGTGCTTTTGATAGCAGTACTCCCATTGGTCTATGAATGTTTAATGAATTTGTGCTGCATTCTTGTGTGAAACATTTTTTTACGAAATTGGTTCCAGACGCCTGACTTAATTGAGTTCCTTGTATATATAAAGTAGACTAGTTGGAGGTGACAGCTTGGTTTCAAAAATAAGTACACCCAGGAATGTGGCACAAGCATTGTACAGGCTGCACTGTATGTTTTTGTGCTTTTTGTCTACTTATATGTCACGGATCACAGAAAATGCTGGAAAATCTCAGCATCTATAGAGAGAGAATAGAGTTAATGTTTTGAGTTGAGATGACACTTTAGGATGGCCCTATTTTTTTTCCCTAAAGTCATAGTCATAAGATTTACAGCATGGAAACAGGCTTTTCAGCCCATCTTGTCCATGTCACCCAGTTTTTACCACTAAGCCATTCCCAATTGCCTGCGTTTGGCCCACATCCCTCTATACTTATCTTACCCATGTAACTGTCTAAGTGCTTTCTAAAAGACAAAATTGTACCGATCTCTACTGCTGCCTCTGGCAGCTCATTCCAGACACTCTGTGTGAAGAAATTGCCTCTCCCCATGCCTGTTTGGGTACACTGAGGGAGAATTTAGCATGGCCAATGCACCTAATCAGTATGCCTTTCGGACTGTGGGAGGAAACTGGAGCACCTGGAGGAAACCTGTGTAGACAGAGGAGAAAATGCAGACTCTGCACAGACAGTAACCCAGACCAAGAATTGAACCTGGGTCCCTGTTATCCACTGTGCCACCGTGCTGCTTGCCACAATATTCTGGCACTTGCCCCCAGACAAATGAGGTGAGAAATGAAATCTCACAGGTAAACAGAGATGCTTCTCCACATGGGACTGAAAGATGATCACATCAACAGAGGGGGTTAGTTCTGCCTCTCAGGCAGATTCTGCCTAATACAGAGAGTTCCAACTCCCATCATTACACTATCTTTGTTTTCACCATGGGTGGTGATTGGAATGTCTTGGTCGATGCAGCTTTCAAACAAGCTGATAAGTGGGTGTGCAACTTATTCACACACGACTTGTCACTGTTCCCAAAGGGAGTGTCAGATTGAAAGGACTCAACTAAGTGTTCCTGTCAGTTCTAGGTGTGACTCAAGAATTCCTGCACCAATGTCAGTGAACCGACAGTGGACCTTTTTCATCTTCAGAGAATCCCTACAATGCAGAAAGAGACCATTCAGCCTAGTGGGCTTGCGCGGGCAATAACCTCACCCAAGCCCCTCCCCAATACGTTTACCCTGCTCATCTCCCAGATGCGAAGGGGCAATCGAGCACGGTCACTCCACCTAACTGGCACATCTTTGCACGGTGGGAAGAAACCGGAATGCCCCGAGGAAACCCACGCAGATGTGGAGAGAATGTGTAAACTCCACACAGGCAGTGACCCAAGCCGGGAATTGAATCCATGTCTCTGGCAGTGTGAGGCATCAATACTAACCACCCTGTTACCCATGACTATGCTGTCCTCGTGTTGAATTGGGAATAAGGGAACACGCAGTCCTTTCTGGCAGCAGGCGAGTTTGATTCTGGTGACTGGAGGTCTGTTCACCACTCATCTTAACACATAACTAAAGAACAAATTATCTTCGGCTTTTTTTCCCCCCTGTTTGGAGGAGGTTCGCAATGTTTTTACAGTCAGTCCACTTCAAAACAAAAACAGTCATTTCTTTAATTGGGGCGACATGGTGGCACAGTGGTTAGCACTGCTGCCTGGGATCCAGGTTCGATTCCTGGGTCGCCAGCTGTTTGCATGTTCTCCCCGTGCCTGTGTAGGTTCCCTCCGGGTGCTCCGGCTTCCTCCTACAGCCCAAGGATGTGCGGGTTAGGTGGATTAACCATGCTAAGTTGCCCCTTAGTTTCAAGGGGACAGGCTAGGGTAAATGCATGGGGTTGTGGGGATTGGGTCTGGGTGGGGTTGTGGTCGCTACAGACTGGTTGGGCCAAATGGTCTCCTCCTGCACTGCTGTCGGATTCTATGACTGAAGGGTGCCCCCCCCACCCCCCGAGGTGGTGAAAGGCGCCAGCTAAATGCAGCCCTCCCTTCGCTGTTGTTGATGATATTTGGTTCCTAGTGCTGACATGGCTCGCTTCAGTCTCCCTTCCTCTTGGTCAGAGAGTGAAATGAACTCTGGATGGATGACTGGATGGATGGGGGGGGGGGGGGGGGGGGTGGAATTGCCTTGTTTAAATGTGTCCACACAGGGGTGCTGCAGCCTGCTTTAAAACACAGCAACTCTGCAACACACAGACACAATATAACATTCTCTGCATTTGCTTAGAGAGAGAGAGAGGGGGGGGGGGGGGGGGGCTGGGGGGGGGGCGGTGCTGGTGACAGCCATCAGCAACCTGGAGGAGGGGGGAACCTCCGCCAGATGTGCAACAACCTCTTGCATTTCGTGGTGTGAGCGACCGCTGTGGTCTAAATGGGAGAATTACCTGTTTGAGGCTTCCCTCCTGTTGCCAAAACCTCCCCATCGTTCTCTTCCCCTCACCGCATCCCCCCCCCCCCCACGCCATTCATCCATCTGTCATCGCTTACCGGAGCCCTGTGAGAGCTCCCCCCGCCCCGTCCCCAGTCCACAGGTTGGAGTTTGGAGGAGATTAAAAGGAGAGCCCTCTTGGTCTTTTCAACACTGACCAGCATCAGGGTCGTAGTTTTTTTGTGTGTGTGTATATATATATATATATGTGTGTGTGTGTGTAGTCTTGGCGTATTCCTCCCTCGTCAGTTCCGGCTATTCTTTGACAGAGTGGGGAGGGAGGGGGGGTGACACTGGCTGCCAGGTGTGTGTGTGTCTGTCTGTCTGTGTGTGTATGTGGGAGGGGGTGCTCTGATAGTTTGTCTAGATTCAGAAAGCAAAAGCTGCAGCGCTGATGTGATGGAAGAGCTTCCAGCCCAGAAGCTCCAGCAAAGAACAAATACAAAATAAAGAGGGAGAGCCATCGTGTCCTGAATGCAGTATCGAGTCTGAATCCCTCCCACTTGAAGCACCGTGATCCGGGAGTGATCGCGAAGCATCCGCTCATCGCCCGCACAACAGGCGAGGACATTTGATCTCCTCTGATACTAAGACAACGTTAGGCTTTCTTTCTCTCTCTCTCTCTCTTCACACACACACAGATTTCTAAGAGACCTGCACACATTGAGAGAAAAAAACCCCCCCCCCCCCCCCCCCCGCCGTGTTCTTGATCTCTCACTCCTGTTTTCTGTCTCTCGCTCAAGTGGAGGGAGAGAGAGAGAGAGAGGAATAGCCTCTGACTGCAAGAAGTTCTTCCTGCTTTCGGTGTAGTGTGTGGTGTGTGTGTGTGGTGTGGTGTGTGTTGGAGGAGCCCTCTGCTTCTCCCCGTTCTCTCCTCCACAACTGACCCGTATGGCTTCGCTGTATCAGAGGATCACCGGGCAGATCAACACCTCCAGGTCCTACCCGGCTCCTGCCGAAGCCAGTCACCTGCTGGGTGGCCAGTGCGCCGAGGAGGACACCGGGGGCAAGGCTGCACACCCTCTGGATGACAAACAGCCCCGCTACCACCACAGGAGGGACTGTGAGGAAGATGATGTAAGATAATCATTCATTAACTAGCATGATCTGTTTCTGTCTTCGTGGATGTGGCTATGCAGAGGTGTGTGTGTGTGTGTGTGTGTGTGTGTTTCTGCCTGTTCTCTATGTTGTGGTTAATTTATGTCTCCCCAGTCTCTTCCCACCCCCTCTCTCCTTTCTCCCCGGATCTCTTGCTGAATGGGACACCTGTCCCCCTCCCCCCCCCCCTGCCCCAGCACTGTTTGAACATGCTTTTTATTAAGTTTCCTGTGCGAATTTTAGCATTTGCGTTGCCGCTATTCAATTTGCAAATTGACCAATTATTAAAATCTCCCACCGCTGTAAAGGACATTTAAAACAGACGCGAAAAAAAAACTCTTCCCGAAGTGGGAGGAATGAAATGAACTGGGGGATTTATCTCATCTATCTATGTATATATAAAACAAGGGAGAAAAATAACTAACACCACCGTTTTGTTGCACTTGTCTGGGAGAAACTGTTTAAAAAGTTGTATTTTGCATATTGCCCTGGCAACCCCTTGAATCTTTAATAGTCCTGGCTTGATTCCTGATCAATGCGGGAGTTTAAACCTTTTGGGTCGTTTTTTTTTCTCTTCTTTTTTGGGTCGCCTGTTAATTTAGTGGCGTCGAGTCTGTAAAAATGCACGCAAGTAAATCTGCCATCACCCGCTCGGCTCGCCTCTGAACAGAAGGATCCAGCCCTTCCAGAGCTTACGCTCTGCTTTCTTACACTGTTGTATTACCGTTAGAGAGAGAGATGGAGGCATCACCGTTTTCTCCCCTCCAGCCCCAGTGCCTCGGAAGCAGAAGCACAGAATCTGCCTTTGTTTTGTCCTCGGTATCTGTCCACAGCTCAGCTCAGAGGCAGTGGAGTCAACTCTCTGGGCAACGGGGCAGGTCGCTCACCGTCCTGGTCCTGTGGCCAATAACATCTACACAGCACACCTTCAATATAGTCACATCTCCATCCACAAATAGACCAGAACATCTGACGGCAGGCCCTCCCCCCCCGCTTCGTCCCCCCTGCTTAGCGCCTGTTTAATAAAACAGGAGCCTGATTCGGATCTCAGATGGAGATGTAAAACGAAAGGTCAGGCGGCGCTGAGAGGAAAAAAAAAATCGGTTTAAATCTGATGTGTTCAGTCCTGGGGGAGAGCATCTCATAAGAGTTGAAACTGTACCCCAAAAGAGGGAGGAGGAGGCGAGAGTGGGAGGGGTTGGGGGAGGGGGGGTGGTGGTGAATCTTTGACAGCTCAGTTTGATTTTGACAATTAAGTCGTAATTTTAAAATGTTGCTCAGAAAGGAGAGGTGGCGTTTGCAGCCACCGTCGCTGCCCACGGCTACGGAATATCAAGTTGGTTTGAAACAGGTTGCTGTTCTCAGTTATTTCAGTGCAGTGTTCGCTGTGCAACAGGTGAAAGGGGAGGGAGGGGTACATGGAAGAGACTGCTAGCTAGCCACTTTCACCGCTTGGAAAATGAAATAATACGCACACACACACACACATCTTTCACTTTTGTGAACGGATTCCTCATTAGTTCAAGGTTAGATTGCCAGAATGTGAACCTTAAAAGTGTTGGGAGACGGTAACATCTTTCTATGAAAGGCTACGCATATAAAATCAGTAGGTGTCGCTTTCTGCTTTGCAACGGGGGGCTTTTGAGTTAAGGATAAAGCACCACCCCCCTCCCCATCCTTGCCTCAGAATTGTCTCGAGTTCTGTGTGATGTAAAGGTTTTGGACGGGACTGAGGCTTGTTTATAATGCCCGAGGATTGCTGGCTATGTACAAGTTAACATCCCCCCTCCTTCTCCCAGTAATCTAGATTGTTCCTCCATTGTCTACTGCCGCCACACCTGGACTATTGTGTGCAGTTTTGGTCTCCTTGTCTGAGGAAGGATGTCCTTGCTTTATCGAGGGAGCGCAGTGAAGGTTTACCTGATTCCTGGGATGGCAGGTCTGTCACAGGAAGAGACACCAAGTCAGTTAGGATTATATTCACTGGAGTTTAAAAGAGCAAGACAGGATCTCATTGAAACTTATAAAATTCTAACAGGATTAGACAGGGTAGATTCAGAAAGAATGTCCTGGATGTTGGGGGAGTCCAGACCCGGGGTGGGGGAGGGGGTCAAAGTTCAAGGATAAACGGTAAACCTTTTAGAACTGAGGTGAGGAGAAATTTCTTCACCCAGAGGATGGTGAATGTGTGGAATTCACTACTGCAGAAAGTAGTTGAGGCCAAAACGTTATTCGATTTCAAGAAGAAATTAGATATAGTTCCAGGGGCTAAAAGGACCATGGGGGGAAAGGGAGATCAGGATATTGAATCTGATGATCAGCCATAATCATAAGGATTGGCAGAACAGGCGCGAGAAGCTGAATGGCATCTTCTGTTCTAGTTTCTATGTTTCCATGTTTTGGGAAATAACTTTCACAGTTATAACAGAATTAGAGGAACTAGACAATAAGTGGCCACTAAAACCTTACATTGAAAAATCACCCAAAGTAAGTTCAAAGGGATTTTGGTCAGCTCAGTAATTAGCCCTTCTTACCTCCGTCCCCCCTTCCCCCCAGAAATATATATTTTGTGGTTTGTACCAAGAAGAAGAAAATTAATTCTAACAGTTAGAGTTTTACAGCATATAAAGAGACCTTTTGGCCCATTATGTCTGCACCAGCTCATCAAGGACTTATCTATTCTAACCCTATTTTCCAGCACTTGGTTCATAGTCTTGTATGCTATTTTGATTCAAGTGCTTCTTAAATGTTGTGAGGAGTCCTGCCTCTACCACCCTTTGAGCAGCGGGTTCAAGATCCCCACAACTCTTTTGGATGAATTTTTTCTCTCAAATCCCCTCTAAATGTCCTGTCCTTTACCTGAAATCTATCCCCTTTGTATTGACCTCTCTACGAAGAAAGTTCTTTCCTATCTATATATTCCCCATAATTTTGTACACCTTAGTCATTCTCCACCCCAATCCCCCTCAGTCTTCTCTGTTCTAAGAAAAAACAACCTCAGCCTTTGTTCATAGCTGAAACATTCCAGCCCAGGTATCATCCTGGTGAATCTCCTCTGCATCCTGCCTAGTGCACATAGAGAATGGAACTGCAAGCAAAATAGTTCAGTTAGTGTGATTTTAAATTGTCTGATTAACCTTTGGGATTCCTTAAGAAATGTTTATATTGTGGACAATATAAATCCCAAAAAGTAATTATGGTTTCCAAATAGCAAGTTGTTTTAGTGAGGATTCATACTGTCGGAGCTCATTTCTCCTTTTGATTACTGTCTCGCAATTAATTATTCAATCAGTATAATCTGCAGAATATGTGATGTTTGAATATTTTCCAGTAGCTTCAATATCTTGGGAGCAATACCACCTCTAAGTCTGCTTGTAAGTTGAAGTTAATAATGCCACTAACGATATTGTAAATAGTCAGGGGTTACAGAAATTACTAAGTTATCAAAGCTATAGCTGTAATCAAGTGCTTACCCAGTAGTGACAGAGTCCCAAATTATAACTATTCAAAGATGTCCTGCCTCAAGGGCATGAGCTACAGAATTCTGTGAGCAACACATTGTAATTATTGTAATGGCCTTAACGTAGCAAAATGCCACAGGGCACTTCACAAAACATTACACTGAGCTACAAGCAAATATTAATACAGATAGTGAAAAGCTTGGTCAGAGAGATAGGGTTTAAGAAGCATCTTAAAGGAGGAAAGCAAAGGAGAGTCAGGTGGCACAGTGGTGATCACTGAATGCTGCCTCACAACGCCAGGGATCTGGGTTCGTTTCCTGGCTTGGATCACTGTCTGTGCGGAGTCTGCACATTCTCCCCCTGTCTGCTTGGGTTTCCTCCCACAATCCGAAAGACATGCTGGTTAGGTGCATTAGCCATGCTAAATTCTCTCTCAATGTGGCCAAACAGGTGCTGGAATATGATGAGTAGAGGATTTTCATAGTAACTTTTTTGCAGTGTTAATATAAGCCTACTTGTGACAGTAATAAATAAAAAAAAAATTAAAGGGGGAATTCTAAACTTCGGGGAATTAACAACTGAAAGCAGACCACCAGTGGTGAAGTCAGTGAAATCTGGGGATACTCAAGGCCAGAATTGGAGGAGCACAGACATCTTGGAAAATAAAAGCGAAATACCTCTGTGGAAATATGAAATAAAAACAAAAAGTGCTGAGAGTGCTCAGCACCTGTGAAGAGAGCCAATGTTTTAAGTCAAGTTTGATTCTTCAGGAGAACATTTAACTCTGCATTGACTGTCTCTCCACAGCCCAGCTTGATGTGCAGAGTACACACAACACTTTCAGTTTTCAAGCTTGGAAGGTTAAATATAAAATATAGGTGCAGAAGGAGGCCATTTGGCCCTCCAAGCCTGCTCCACCATTCATTACGATCATGGCTGATCAATAGCCTGATCCTGCTGTCTCCCCATAATCTTTGACCCCATTCGCCCCAAGTGCTATATCCAGCTGCCTCTTGAATACATTCAATGTATTGGCATCAACTCATTCCTGTGGTAATGAATTCCACAGACTCACCTCTCTTTGGGTAAAGAAATGTCTTCCCACCTCCATCCTAAATGGGCTACCCAGAATCCTCAGACAGGTTGCAGATTGGAGTAGATTGTGGAGTTATGAGGGGTAAGGCCATGCAGAGAATTATAAAATCATTCCTTCATTTGGAGCCACTGTCAGTCATCAGGAGTGATGGGTGAACAGGATTTGAAGTGAACTAGAGTACAGCAGAATTTGGGATGCCTTCAAGTTTAGGAAGAGAAGAATAGAGGAGGTTAACTGTGAGCTGATTAAGCTCAGATGTGATGGACATGAATGAGGTGGAAATAGACATTCTTAATGATGTCATGACAGCTTATCAGAGGGTCAAAAATGATGTCATATTTTCTTCTGAATCTGTTTCAGACTCTGATAGTTGCCAGGAAAAATGCTTTGTTATTGCATATAGTGCTGTTCTGTAGAATTGTAACATCAGCACTGACTCTCTGACCAAGTATCTTACCTAGGCTCTCTCCTCCACCCTATCTCTGTAATCCTACTCATTTACCATGGCTAATGAACATAATGGCACTCTAAAGGGCACTTTGGCATGGTCAATCCACCTAACCTGCACATCTTGGGACACTAAAGGGCAATTTAGTATGGCCAACCCACCTAACCTGCACATCTTTGGACAGTGCGAGGAAACTGGAGCCCCAGGACGAAACCCATGCAGACACTGGGTGAATGTGCAATTCCACAGGACAGTCACCCGAGGCCAGAATTGGACCTGGGTCCCCATGTTGTGAGGCAGCAGTGCTAACCACTCTGCCACCATGCTGCCCTATTGTGCCACACATTATTTCGCTGTCCATTTTTTGCTTTGCATTTGACCTCCACTCTCTGAGCTGTGTTGATATGGTAACCACTTTCAGGATATACATTAACAGGATCTTTTATTAAAAATATTTAAATGTTTCTCAGGCATTAGTGTTAAAATCCTTTTCATGATAATTTATTCACTTCATAATGCTCAGTTGGACATTGAAAACCTGGTTAAATGAAGGACAGTCAGTGTTATTTTTGGAGTACAGAATCTACTTATGACGACGGAGACTGATAAACATTTCCAGAGTGAGCTATAATGCACATAAGATAATCAAATGCGTGCAGGTCCCATAATAAATCACACATACTTTTGCAGCTTTAATCACCTTTATTGGGGCACTAAGATTAAATGGCAGCTTTGAACTTGCTATCTGTGGCTGTTTGTTTAATTATAGGCACTGTTTCAAGATATTTATTGAGTGTTAATTTAGTTGTTGTGTAACTGCCAGATGTCTGTGTGGCCCAAGTTCTCAGTGTGCGATGTGCTCAAAAGGTTATGGTGGTGACAAGACAACAACGCACATGAACACACTGCATATATATTGGTTATAACATTTCTTAGGAGTGAACTGCAGGGTATTTCTCAGTGATCTTGTATTAATGATGTCACTGGCATTGGCCTGCAAGAGAGTAGCAATACTGTGGGTGGCACCATGGCACAGTGGTTAGCAATGTTCCCTCACAGTGCCAGAGACTCTGGCTTGATTCCCGGCTTGAGTCACTGTGTGGCATTTGCACATTTTCCCTATGTTTGCATGGGTTTTTTTCAGTTGATCTGGTTTCATCTCATAGGCCAAAGATGGGTTCAGTGAGAAGTCTCACAACGCCAGGTTAAAGTCCAACAATGACTTGCCTGATGAAGAAGCAGTGCTGTGTAAGCTTGTGATTCCACATAAACCTGTTGGACTTTAACCTGGTGTTGTGAAATTTCTTACTGTGCCATCACAGTCCAACACCGGCATCTCCACATTGGTCCAAAGATGTGTAGGTTAGGGTGATTAGCAGGGTAAATACATGGGGTTATGAGGATAAGTCCTGCGTAAGATGCTCTGTCAGAGAACTGGTGCAGACTTGATGGGCTGAATGGCCTCCATCTGCATGCAAGGATTCTGTGATTCTATTCTATGATTCTATGAACAAAAACATGGGAGTCTGGTTGTTGGACATTATACATAATGTTGTGTTGTCCTTTGGTTAGCACTGCTGCCTCACAACGCTAGGAACCTGGCGTTCGATTCTCGGCTTGGGTGATTGTCTGCATGGAATTTGCATGTTCTTCCTACATCTGCATGGGTTTCCTCTCTGTGCTCTGGTTTCCTCCCACATTCTGAAAGACGTGCTGATTAGGGGCATTGACCCAAACAGGTGCCGGAGTGTGGCCACAAGGGGAATTTCACACTAACTTCAATGCAGTATTAATTAAACCTTGTGACTAATAAATAAACTTTAAACTTTAAGTGATTAAGCCATTATAGTCCATTATCAGGAGCAACAAATATGGTCGGGCAGCTTTTTTAAACGACAAATTATGATGCTTCAGATGACTCATAAACAAACCACAAGAATATTTCTACTCTGTGCTGTGGATTGTTATCGTAAGGGAGGATGTGGCATGGTGGTATTATCATTTGATCAGTAATCCTGGGTAGTTTTGTGCATGTCCAAGTTCAAATCCCACCAGGGCACATGGTGAAATTTAAATGCAATAATCCAGTTTAGATTAAAAGCCCAATGATGACCTACAACCATCATAAGGGATTCAATGGGGTAGCACTGTGACTCAACAGTTGGCACTGTTGCCCTCACAGCACTAAGGAGTTGGGTTTGATTCCCGGGTCACTGTCTGTGCAAAGTTTGCACAGTGTCTACTTTGGTTTCCTCCAAAGATGCATAGGTTAGGTGGATTGACCATGCTAAATTGCCCCTTGGTATCAGGGAGACTAGCAAGGGTAAATGTATGGGATTACGGGAAAGGGGCTAGTTGAGATCATGGTAAGTGCAGACTCGATGGGCTGAATGGCCTCCTCCTGCACTGTAGGATTCTATGATTCTATAAACATTTTCTTTCTAACGAGGATCATGAGACAAATGGGAAACCCCCGTAACCCCCTACCCCCAAACTCACTACCATTCATGTTGATTTGATTAAATTGCTACATTTAAATACTTTTCCAATGTGATATTGAAAAAAAATGGAAATAAAAATGCATGACCCCCAAGCTCTACACTTCCCCCTTTAAGCCTCTCTACCTCGTACTTACCTTTTAAGATGCTCCTTAAGTTTCCAACCTTGACCAGGCATCACCTGCCATAATATCACCTAAATGTCAGATTTTGTTTGTTAACACCCCTCTGAATGGATTTGAGATAATTTGCTACCATAAAGCTACATATACCCTCCAGATTATTTTCAGATTTGCCTTGAATGTAAAGCATGAATTTTATTTCTAGGCTGGATGAACTCTTTTCCAATTGTTCAAAGCTTTATAACTGTCAGTAGAGTATACAAATTAGATTAGGTAACATCAGTAAAATAAACCTTGCACTAAAGCACAAAATTCAAGTGGTGAGGTGAAAGTGACTGCCCTTGACATCAAAGCAACATTTGACTGAGTGAGCCGTCAAGGAGCCCCAATAAAACTGGAGTCAGTGGGAATTATTGGGAAAATCCACCGCTGGTTGAAGTCATACCTGGCACAAAGGAAGATGGTCATGGTTGGTGGAGGTCAATCATCTCAGCCCCAGGACATCTCTACAGGAGTTCCTCAGGATAATGTCCTAGGCTCAGCTTTCTTTGGCTGCTTCATCAATGACCTTCCCTCCACCAGATGGTCAGAATTTGGATGTTCACTGATGATTGCACAGTGTTCAGCATCATTCTCAATGCCTCAGATGCTGAAGAAGTCTGGAGCAATGCACAAATGCAGCAAGACTTAGACAACATTTAAGCTTGGGCTGATAAGTCACAAGTAACATTCATGCCACACAAGTGCCAGGAAATGACCATCTCCTGATAGAGAGAATCTAACCATTGTTCCTGGATATTCAATGGGATTATCATCCTTGAATCAGCCATTAAGGAGATCCTCGGGGTTATCATTGATCAGAAAGTGAACTGCACCAGCCTTTTACTTCAGCTGCAAAACTTTAGAGACTGGAATTCTGTGGAGAGTAACTCATCTCCTGACACCCTGAACCTTCATACCACCTATAAAGTACAAATCAGGAGTGTGATGGAATACTCTCGACTTGTCTGTGTGAGCACACCTCCAAAACATTCAAGAAACTTTATGCCACCTAGGACACTAGATCGCATCCTATCCTGCAACTTAAATTCAGTCCCTCCACCAACAATGGACAGCTGCAGCAGTGTGTCCTATATAAGAGATGCACTGCAAAAACTCACCAAAGCTCAACAGCACCTTTCAGATCTGCAACATTCTATGACCTAGAAGAACAAAGGACAGCAGACACATGGGGACATTGTGACCTGTAAATTCTGCTTGCAAGTCACACACCATTTCTATGCGATCTGACCCCCATTCTTTTGAACTCCAACAAATCTAATCCTAAACGACTCAATTTCTCCTCATATGTCAGTCCTGTCATTCCAGGAATCAATCTGGTAAACATTTGCTGCGTTCCCTCTACAGCAAGAACAGCCTTGCTGCACACAGTATTCCACGTGTAGCTCATCAGGGCTCTGTCTAACTGCAGTGAGACTCCTTGCTCCTGTATTCGAATCCTCTCGCTATATTTGCCTTATTCACCTCCTATTGCACCGGCATATTTACTTACAGTGACTGGTGTACGAGGACACTCAGGTCTCATTGTACATTCTCCTCTCTCAATCTGTACCTATTCAGATAATCTGTCTTGCTGTTTTTGCGAACAAAGTAATTACCTCACATTTAACCGCATTATTTAGTATTGGCTATGGGTTTGCGTTCATTATCTGTATTCTCCTTTGTGAAGACAAAACCAAAGTATGTATTCTGTTGGTCAGCCATTTATTTATTCCCCATTAGAAATTCTCCTGTTTCTGACTATGAGGGACATGTATTTATCTTCACCAATCTTTTTCTCTTCACTTAACCAGATAAACTTTTACAGTTAGTTTTAATGGTCCCCGCAAGTTTGTTATCACACACTATTTTCCCCTTATTAATTAATCCCTTTGTCCTCCTTTGCTGAATTCTAAACTGCTCCCCATCCTCATGTTTGCTGTTCTTTTTCCCAGCCTATTTGTAAGTCTCTGTCTTCCTTTGATCTAACAATATCTCTAATTTCCTTTTGGAAGCCATGGTTTGGTCATCTTTCCTGACTTATTTTGTGCTAGTATGTCATGAGTGAACATTTAAAAAGGTTTTTTTTTAAATCATAATTTCTGTAGTTCTTGCACCTTCAGTGGTTTCTTAGCTCACAGCTTTATTGTTGCTGGCTTGACTGGAAATGTCCTTTTATCGCTACTTAAATAGCTTAAATGGAGTGGTTTGTGTTTACTCTGGGATTAATTTTACTATCTTGCCTTGTTAGGAGGATGGTCATGTGTTTTTGGACCTTATTTTCAGTGAGTTTAAGGTTTTTTTTTTGTATCTGTAGTGAGAGTTGAGCTTTAAAAGGAACAGTAAGCTAGAAAGAAGTGTTTTCTCTCCCTCCCTGTTGTTTTGGAAATTCTGCTGGTTATTTGAAAGAAAGGTGTTACCTTCTCACAGTAAAGATTCTGCAGTTGGTAGCTAAACCAGAGAGTTTCTCCCTGGGTTCTGAGAAGCTGTTTTGTCTTCAACTTGTTCTGGATGAATCCAGAGGACTGCAGACTTGAACCAAAGGACTCAATTCCCAATATCACGTGAGCCTAGGTCTGTGCTGTGTTGAACCTGTTCAAAAGATTGTTATGCAGTTTGGTTTGATTGGAACAGCTTATATATAAGGGTTATACATGATTGTAGTTTTGTTTTTATTTATAATTGTTGGAAGATATTGCTAATTTTCTTTCTATACATGTTAACTATATTCTTAAAGAAACATTGTTTGGTAAAAGCTCCCTAGTGGGTCTTTTGAATCACACCTGAAATGAAACATCTTATGCTTATCTTAGTCAAATTCAAGATGCAAAACTTATGATTCAGGTGGGTTTCATAAAAGACTTTGGAGTTTCTGACCTGAACCATAACACCAGACAGGAATGAACAATTATTGCAGTTCACCCATGCTCTCTTTGAATATTTGCCATTGCCTGTCCACTGTCATCCCACTTGCCAATCCATCATAGCCAACATGTCTCATATCATCATAGTCTCCTTTTACTTAGATCCTGGACCCTCATCTCGGAATTGACCACATCATTCTTCATTTTGATGAAGGATTCGTGGTCACTCATCCACAAGCGGTCTTGCATAGCTAGATTGCCAATTATTATTTTGTGCAATAAATGCTGATATTGGTGGCAATACTCATAATCTTTTTGAATGATACTTAAAAAGAAGCACCCTGACTTGGAACGATATTGCCATTCCTTCACTGTCACTGGTTCGATGACCTGGAATTCCCTTCCGAATGGCACTGTAGGAGCCTGCACACTCGATGGACTGCAGTGTTTCAAGGAGGCAGCTTCTGGAGGGAAATTTGGGATGAGCAACAAAGGTTGACCTTGCCAGCAATACCAATATCTCTGAAGGAATGTAACAGAGATATGCAGCAAAATAAATTGCTGGGCAATAAAGGCAAACAATTCTGAAGACTTGCACTATGATCCTGTCACCTGTTAGCACCTACTGTGCCTACATATTAATGTGGGGTTTAAGATTTGATTTATATTGTCACATATATTGGGATACAGTGAAAATATTGTTTCTTGTATGCTGTACAGATAAAGTATATTATATAGAGAGGAGGGAAAAAGAGAGTGTAAAATGTAGTGTTACAGTCATAGCTAGGGTGTAGGGAAAGATTACCTTAACGTGAGGTAGATCATATTATAGAATCCCTATAGTGCAGAAGGCCCATTGAGCCTGCAACAACCACAATCCCACTCAGGACCTATTCCCATAACCGCACATATTTACTCTGCCAGTCCTGTGACACTCCGGTCAATTTAGCATCTTTGGATTGTAGGAGGAAACCGGAGCACCTGGAGGAAACCCACACAGACATGGGGAGAATGTGCAAACTCCACACAGACAATGACCTGAGGCTGGAATTGAAACTGGGTCTCTGGTGCTGTGAGGCAGCAGTGCTAACCGCCATGCCACATCCACTATGCCACTGTGCCGCTCCATTCAAAAGTCTGACAGCAGCTTGGCAGAAGCTGTTCTTGAGTCAGTTGGTGCGTGTCCTTAGACTTTTGTATCTTTTTCCTGATCGAAGAAGATGAAAGAGACATCTAGCATGCATGGGTCCTTAATTATGCTGGCTGCTTTTCTGAAGCAGCAGGAAGTGTAGACAACATCAATGGTGAGAGGCTGGTTTGCGTGATGGAATGGGCTTCATTCATGACCTTTGTAGTTACTTGCAGTCTTGGGCACAGCAGGAGCCATACCAAGCTATGATACAATCAGAAAGAATGCTTTCTATGGCGCGTCTGTAAAAGTTGGTGAGAATTAAGTTCCTCGAATAATGCTTCTCAGTTCATGTTGTTGTATCATCAACAAATTTGTACATCTGTTGGTGGGATGAATCAGCAATTTGTTCTAATTGCATGGCATCAGCAAGCATAAAGAGTACCTAAAAGATGCAATAATTCAGGTTTACAGATCTGGGGATTGTAAACTTTGAACCTGCAGGTTATATATAGTAGGAGGGGAAGATTTTGCAGAAGTTAAGCATTTCGCAATTTTGAGAATCCAGAAAGGAAAGGAGTACTGACATTGGCAACTTATAAAATTCTAACAGGATTAGACAGGGTGGATTCAGAAAGAATGTTCCTGATGGTGGGGAGTTCAGAGTAAGGGCCATATTTTGAGGATTAGGGGGTAAACCTGTTAGGACAGAGGTGAGGAGAATTTTTTTTGCCCAGAAGGCGGTGAATGTGTGGAATTCACCACCACAGAGAGTAGTTGAGGCCAAAACATTGTGTGATTTCAAGAAGAAATTAGAGATAGCTATTGGGGCTAAAAGGATCAAGAAATGGGGGGGAGGAGGGGAGAAGGAGGGGTCAGGATATTGAATTTGATGATCACCCATGATCATAATGAATGGTGGAGCAGGTCAAGGGCTGAATGGCCTACTCCTGTTTCTATTTTCTATGTTTTTATTTTTCTACTAATTGGACTGGTTATTGTGCTGCCGAACAACATTTTTAGCATGTATATATTGAGAAGCCTGTGAACACTTTAGAGACAGAAAGATTAGTCAAGTGGGTTTGTTGCCATACAGGATGAGTCTGAAGCTGGAGTAAACACTCAACAGTCTATTACCCAAAATTAAAATTGTACTGGAAGAACAATTTTCTTGTGAATTGCATTTAATTAATTCTTAGAATACTTGGCAGTAGCAACATCACAACTACTTTTCAGGTTTCCTGATGATTGTGAGTGTCATACTAAGCTACTTAACCTCTTTAGTGAGCAAAAATGAATTTGTCAAATAAGCCAGAGGGTCAATTCAATCAATGCTTGTGTAAGACATGCTTAAGCCCGCTGAGCAAGGAATAGATTTACACATTATTGTACTTGAATACCCACGATCAGCGCTACACATCTGTTGCAATATGAAACAGAGTTAGACTGCATTGCAAGGATATTAAATACAAGACCAAATCTGTCTCTGTATCAGACATCAGTTAGGCTTTCTTCAGAATAATCTAGCAACCTGGGTTCGGTTCCTGGCTTGGGTCACTATCTGTGTGGAGTTTGCACATTCTTCCTATGTCTGTGTGGGTTCTTCGGGTGCTCCAGTTTCTTCTCACAGTCCGAAAGGTTATGTGAATTGGCTATGCTATACTCTCCCCCAGTATACCCGGAAGGCGCTGAATTGTACGACAAGGGGATTTTCCACAGCAAAATCCTGCAGTGTTAACTTAAGCCTACTTGTGACTAATAAATAAACTTTACTCCATCCATTTTTGGTCCCCTTGCTTGAAAGGTGACATACAGGCTCTGCAGAAAGGATGAGAGAAAGATTCGCAGATTGCTGCCAGACTTACAAACCTGAGGTTAGCAGAATGGGCTTAGAGAGCAGGATTTGTTTAACTCTGATTTCAAGCGGATTTGCTATATGATTTTTAATGAAAGGAATTGCTTCAGCTCATGCCAAATGGCACCATGAATTCAATAGATTAGGGATGTGAATAAAGCATCAATACATCCAGACATGGGAAGTATTTTCACATTGAGTTACTGATCAAGGGGAACAAGTTTTTTGCAGTGTGCAGATTCCATTGAAACGTTCAAAAGATGAAATGTTCCCCGAATGTGGCCAACATAATTACATGAGAACACATGATGAAGGAGCAGCACTCCAAAAGCTCGCATCACCAAATAAACCTATTGGACTTTAACCTGGTGTTGTGAGAGACTACTTACAATGTAACTACATACAGAGTGAAAGTAGGCATTAAGAGGTCAATAACTCCTTCAGCATAGTCTCCTGGAACATCTCTGATCACTTTCTGAGCATGATTGCTGATGGACAGTAAGGATGAATGGAATGGTGGTGTGTGTTCAGTAGACATCTGACTTATTCATTATCATCCATCACATTAAAAATTACACATCCAGTAATCACTTTCTTTAGTCTTGGTTGAGTGTCAGTGTGCAGAAACTCGTGGATTCAAGCACGCCTGTTGTAATTTGGAAACATTCAACTGGGTTGACACATCAGAGTAGCCATGATGTGGAGATGCCAGTGTTGGACTTGGATGGGCGCAGTAAGAAGCCTCACAATACCAGGTTAAAGTCGAACAGGTTTATTTGGTATCACAAGCTTTTGGAGTGCTGCCCCTTTGTTAGGCAGACATTAGAGAAGGACAGCACTCACACAATAACCAGCTTTTGGATGAGATGTTAAATCAAGGGCCAAACTGTTCCCTCAGGTCAATGTTTAAGATACTGTGGTACAATTCAAAGAAAGACAGATAATTCTCTGGCCATAATTTATCCCTCAATCAGCATCACTAGACAATGGGTGTCTTCATTTATCCCATTGCTCTTCTGTGGGCCCTTGCTTTTTAGACATTGCTTGACTGCATTACTATAATGTCAGTATTTCAAAGGTAGTTTGTTGGTTGTAAACTGTTTTGAGGTAGCAACATGGAAGCAGGAGCTGCTGCCATTCAATTTTCTTCGCCATTCAATTGGATGATGGCAAATCATCTATTTTAATGCCACTTTCCTATGCTATCCCCATATCCCACGATCTCAGTACCCAGATTTTGATCTTGGACAGAATCAGTGATTAAGCTTATAGAGCTCTCTGCTGTAGAGAATTCCAAAGATTCACCACCCTCTGAGTGAAGAAACTTTTCTTCATCACAGTCTCAGGGTCAGCATGGTGGCTAGCACTGCTGCCTCACAGTGCCAGGGATCCTGCTTCGATTCCTGGCTTGGATCACTCTCTGTGCCTGCATGTTCTCCTCGTGTCTGCGTGAGTTTCCTCTGGCTATTCCAGTTTCCTCCCACAGTCCGAAACTGTTCTTGTTAGGTGTATTGGCCACACTAAATTCTCCCTCAATGAACCCAAACAGACGGCAGGGCGTGGTGACTAAGGGATTTTCACGGTAACTTCATTGTAGTGTTAATATAACCTACTTGTGACACTAATAAATAAACTAAATGGTCTGACCATTGTTCTGAAATGCTGTCCCCTGGTTCTAAGCTAGATTCACCAGCCAGGGGAAATATTCTATCCACATTGATCCCATCAATCCCTGTAAAAAATATGTAAGTTTCAATGAGATCACCTCCCATTCTTTGAAAGTTTAAATATGTAGAGGATCCCATGGGACAATCCCAGGTCTGGTGAACTTATATTTTTTGGCAAGGTAAACTTACCTTAGATAAGGAGAACAAAACTGGACACTGGGATGGCATGGTGGCACCGTGCTGATTGCTGAGGGACCCAAGTTCAGTTCTGGCCTCAAGTCTCTGTTTGTGTGGAGTTTGCATGTTCTCCTCATGTCTGTGTGGGTTTCCTCCGGATGCACCGATTTCCTCCCACGCTCCAAAGATATGCATGTTAGGTTGATTAGCTGTGCCGAATTGCTCCTTAGTGTCAGGTAGATCATTAAGGTAAATATGTGGGGTTACGGGCATAGGACCTGAGTGAGATTGTGGTTGGTGCAAACTCGATGGGCCAAATGGCCTCCTTCTGAACTGCTCTATGAATAATAATGGCGCTGTCTTACAAAGACTCTTTACAATTGCAGCAAGACATCTTTTATATGCAATTCCCCTTGTGACAAAAGCCAACATACAATTTGCCTTCCTAATTATGCTAAATGTTAACACTTCTCACCATTTAAGAAGTAATCTGTCTTTATATTTTTTCTATCAGAGTGGATAAATTCATGCTTATTCATTTATGCCCCCATTTGTCACATCCTCTCCCATTCGCTTCACCTGTGTATGACCTCTTGAAGTCTCCTTGCATCCTCCTCACGACTTGCTGGTTAGTGCCAGAGAGCTACTGTATAAATGCAAACTATTTTTTTTTAAATTGTGAATGAGGAAACAACATATTATTAACTTTTAACATGAGTAGTAGCAAGATTAAACAAAACACAAGCATTCTATCAGCTTGAATTCTCAGTCTAACTTCCCATCACTAACTAATTTAATATCTTGCTTTGTCTATCAGTTAGAACAGATGGAGAAGATTGATTTCGAAGCAATGAGATTCAGTTTAGATAATTCTTAATTGCTCCAAGTTCAGTCTTCAATCTAGTGCCATCTGAATCCCTTGATTAAATTCCTGCCTCATAATGACTCCCTGCTGCTTATTTCTTGATTTAAAAACAATGTTCAGGCAGTGGGAGCTATTGTTAATGCCCGCCTTTATTGCCCATGCTTTGAGAGGGTGTTAGTCAGCCTTTTTTTTGGAAGTGCTGCAGTCTCCGTGACGGAGCAGATGTTGCTGTAATACTGATACTGAGTAAAGGTGAAGGAGCAACAGGATAATGATAAGTAAAGTTGATGTGTAACTTTGAGCCGAATCTGGAGACAGTAATATTCCTACAAGGGGGTCATCTAACACGTTGGTAGCTCTGGGTTCAAATCCCACTTCAGGAGTTTAATGACCAAGGAGTTTAGAAAGTGGTCAAACAGTAGAATTATTAGCCTGTAAATTCTTTCATTATGTCTGACAGAGTCATAGGGCTTTACATCATAAAAAAGAGGCCCATTCAGCCCATCGTGTTTGTGCTGGTCATCAAGCACCATTCTAATCCCATTTTCCTGCACTTTTCCGTAGACGTGTATGCTTTGGTGGGCAGGAAGATAGAGAGAGTTCTCTGGTCAGCCACATTGCGGAAAGCAACAGCAAACCACAGCAGCACTTTTGAAAGTATACTCATGGACCAATCGAATGGAACTCCATGGTCACCAACATCCTCTTAGGGCATAGTACCAGAAGAAGGAGAAAGCTGTTCCGAAGGGCCTTTATTTTTCTGGGTGGTGGACATCCTGAGGTTTGGAGATGCTGCTTGCAAACCCATTGCAAATTGCACTGTCCGTTTGATTGGCACCCCATCCCATTTTTTCCGCCATCAGTGCAATGTGCTTGCAGAATGCATTAGCCACTATAAATCCTTCCATGAAGCTTGATACAGCATTAAGAAAGGCCCATTCGCTCCATCATATATATGCTAGCCATCAAGCACTTATCCATTCTAATCCCATTTTCCAGCACTTTTCCATAGCCTTGTATGCTCTGGCAGGCAGGAAGATAGAGAGAGTTTCCTGATCAATCACATTGCCTTGGATTAGGTTGAGCTCATTTGAATTTTGCAGGTGCAGACAAGACAAGCTGTACAATGCACCTTCCATCATACTTCCAACTTGTGCCTTGCAGGCACAGGGAGAGCTTTGGGAAAGCAGAAGATGAGCCACTTGCCGCAGAATACCCAACCTTTGACCTGGCAGCCATAGCATTGACTTGGCGGGACCAGTTGATCTCTGGTCAATGATAAGCCCAAGGAAATGAATGGCGGAGGGCTTGGTGTTCGTAATACTCTTAAATCTCAAAGATTGGTGATTAGTCTGTCTTGTTGAAGATTGTCATTGCTTTCTGCAGTGTCAATGTTGAATGTCTTTATCAATCCCAGTCTGGATGATGTCCAGCCCTTGCTGCTTGTAGGCATAGACTACTTCATTATCTAAATAATTGCCAATGTTGCTGAGCACTGTGCAATCAATATTAACATGACTGTTCCAGATTTCCCTTCTGAGCTCTTAACTGGCTTGGCTGCTTCGAGTCAGAGTAAAACCTCTCTGTGGTAAAATGATTGTCAACAATTCTGACAATTGTACCTGTTTAAAATTATGTTTCTTTTTTCGAGCTAAACCATTTACTGGTACTGTATGTGTCTGCCCATCCTACAATTTGGAACAATGTCTCTCTCCTCCTTGTTATTGACGCTCTCCATACATTCCATGACAAGCGGATCTTTCTAATACACATAATCATTATAACATGCACATTGGTTAGCACTGCTGCCTCACCACGCCATGGGCCCAGATTCGATTCCTGGCTTGGGTCACTGTCTGTGTGGAGTTTGCACGTTCACCCAGTGTCTGTGTGGGTTTCCTCTGGGTGCTTCAGTTTCTTCCTACAGTCCAAAGATGTACAGATTAGGTGGATTGGCCATGCTAAATTGCCCCTTAGTGTCCCAAGATGTGTAAGTTAGGGGAAATTGTTGGGGTAAATAAGTGGGGTTGCTGGACTGGCTAAGATGCTCTACCAGAGAATCAGTGCAGACTTGATGGGTTGATTGGCCTCCTTCTGCACTATAGGGATTCTGTGATTTTATGATTCTAATTAAAGTAATTTCCTGATGTGGAATTTACTGTTATCTGTTCTCTTGTTCAGTAGCTATATTGAAACTCATGTAAAAGTTATTACAGTACATTTTGATTTGATTTAATTTGATTGATCTGATTTTGTTGTCACCTGTACTGGGATACAGTGAAAAATATTGTTTCTTGCGCGCTCCACAGGCAAACCATACTGTTCAAGAAGTACATCGGGCAAAAGAACAAGGACAGGGTGCAGAATATAGTGTTAGAGCTACAGGTAGGGTGAAGAGACAGATCAGCTTAGTATGTTATAGGAACATTCAAGAGGGTATCACAGTGACTAGCACTGCTACCTCTTAGCGCCAGAGACCTGGGTCCGATTCCATCCTCTTGTGACTGTGCGGAGTCTGCACATTCTTCCTGTGTCTGCATTGGCTTCCTCTGTGTGCTTCAGTCACCTCTCACACTCCAAAGATCGATGTGAGGTGGATTGTCCAAGCAAGTGTCAGATGAACTACCAGCGTAAATATGTGGGGTCACAGGGATAGGGCCAGGGTGGGATTGTTGTCAGTGCAGGCTTGATGGGTCGAATATCCTGCAGGCATTCTGTGGCTCTAATAGAGTGATGGCAGCAGGGAAGAAACTGTACTTGAGTCCTCAGCAAGTCAAATTTTGAGTTGATGGTACTTCATAAGAATATTTCTGGAGGGACATCACTGACCTTTAATTCAAAGTTGTTTCCCTGTCCCCATATGCTACCTGACCATCTGAACATTTTATATTCTGATTTCATATTTCCAGCTTCTGCAGCATTTTACTGCATTATGAAGCAAATTGGAACTTGTTACTAGGCTTTGTAAATAGAGGTACAGAATACAGAACCAGGTAGTTGTCGTGACCTATTTAAAACACTAGTCTTGCTCCAATGGAGTCTTGTCACACAGTGGTTAGCACTGCTTCCTCACAGCACCAGGGACCTGGATTTGATTCCCGGCTTGGGTTACTGTCTTTGTAGAGTCTGCACATTCTCCCCGTGTCTGTATGGGTTTCTTCCCACATCCAAAAGAGATATTGGTTAGGTGCATTGGCCATGCTAAATTCTGCCTGAGTATGACTGAACAGGCATCGAAGTGAGGCGACTAAGAGGTTTTCACGGTAACTTCATTGCGGTGTTAATGTAAGCCTACTTCTAACACTAATAAGAGACTTTAACATTGGGCGTCAGAGCAGGGGTCTGGGATCGGCTGTATTGTGCTTGGAAGGAACTGACACAGATTGTGACGAATGGTTGTGAAATATATATAAAAGGCACACTGATGGACAAACGCTCAACCCTGTGGTGAAAGTGAATTGACAACTAAGCTACAGGAGGAAGGTAAAAAAGGAGATTGCCATTCACATTGCGAATGTTCATGTGCGAATTGGTTTTTATGCCTGGATTGTATCTTATATCTCCTGAGGAACTGTTCCCACTGTGGAAGAAGAAAAGCAGAAAATTGGCAACACCATTTAGTTAGACTGGCAAAAGCTGCCACAAAATAAGGCACAGACTGACATTGGAAATGATTGTCCAGTTAGAACATGCTGTGTTCCAAATAGCTGCATTGTGTTTGTGCAGTGTTCAGGCACTTCATTTTATTTCTTACCCCGAGCTGTAAATCAGAGATTCTCAACAGGACAAATGGAGCCCATTCAGCCCATCAAGTCTGCACCGGCTATCTGCAAGACCACTCAACCTAGGCCCACTCCTATTATTCCTATAAACCTGTGCATTTATCATGGCCAATCCACCTAACCCCCCACCTTCTTGGACACTAAGGGGCAATTTAGCTTGGTCAATCTGCCTAACACACACATGTTTGGATACTAAGGGGCAATTTAGCATTGCCAATCCATCTATCTTGCATATCTTTGGATACTAAGGGGCAATTTAGCACAGTCAATCCATCTAAGCTGCACATCTTTGAACACTATGCAGCAATTTAGCATGGCCAATCAATCTAACCTGTCCATCTTTGGACACTAGTGCAATTTAGCTTGGTTAATCCACCTATCCTGCATATCTTTGAATATTAAGGGACAATTTAGCATGTCCAATCCACCTAACCTTCACATCTTTGGACACTAGTGCAATTTAGCATAGTTAATCTACCTATTTTGCACATCTTTGGACACTAAAGAGAACTGTAAAACACAGCAGCGTACAGGTGGAGTAGGGCATGGTTTGAAATGCGTATACTTTAATGCAAGAAGTATTCGCAATAAGGTGGAAGGAACAACAAATGTGTAGAGTATAGGGCTAATGGTAGGACTCTTAATAGTGTTGATGAACAGAGGGATCTTGGTGTATGTGTGCATAGATCCTTGAAAGTTGACAATCAAGTCGATAAGGTTGTTAAGAAGGCATACGGAGTCTTAGCTTTTATTGGTAGGGTGATTGAATTTTGGAGCTGCAACGCCATGTTGCAACTTAACAAAACTCTAGTGCAGCCGCACTTGGAGTATTGTGTACAGTTCTGGTCCCTGCATTATAAGAAAGATGTGGAGGCATTGGAGAGGGTTCAGAGGAGGTTTACCAGGATGTTGCCTGGTATGGAAGGCAGGTCTTACGAAGAGAGGTTGAGAGATTTGAGGTTGTATTCGTTAGAAAGAAGGCGGCTAAGAGGGGACCTTATTGAAACAAATAAGATGATTAGAGGTTTAGATAGGATGGACAGTGATAGCCTTTTTCCTAGGATGGAGAAAGCTAGCACAAGGGGACATAGCTTTAAATTAAGGGGTGGTGGTTTTAGGACAGATGTCAGAGGTAGGTTCTTTACCCAGAGGGTGGTAAGGGTATGGAATGCCTTGCCTGCGTCAGTTGTAGATGCGCCAAGTTTGGTGGCGTTTAAGAGGTTAGTAGATAAGTTTATGGATGAAAGGGATGGTTTAGGTTAGAGGGTCACTGCTTGTTCCTAATTGGTCGGCGCAACATCGAAGGCCGAAGGGCCTGTTCTGCGCTGTAATGTTCTATGTTCTATGTTCTAAAGGGTAATTCAACATGGCCAATCCATCTATCCTGCACAGCTAGCTTACTATGGAAGAGAGAATGAGAATAAAGAACAAAGAAAATTACACAGGAACAGGCCCTTCAGTCCTCCAAGACTGCATCAAACCTGCTACCTAATTTAACTAAAACCCCCTGCCTTTCCTAGGACCATATTCCTTTATTCTCATCCTATTCATGTATTTGTCAACGAGTTCCAGGCACCTACTACTCCCTGTGTAAGAAATCTGTCTCGTACATCTCTTTTAAATCTTGCCGCTTGCACCTTACACCTCTGCCCCCAAATAATCTTCCACCCTGGGAAAAAGCTTCTGACTATCCATGCCTCTCATAATCTTGTAGACTTCTGTCAGGTCATGCCGCAACCTCCACGGTTCCAGAGAGAACAAACCAACTTTCTCCAACCTCTCCTCATAGCTGATGCCCTCCATACATGATGGTAATATTTTTCTTGTACCTGCTCCAAAGCCTTCACATCTTTTTGGTAATGTGGTGACCAGAATTGAACACTATACTCCAAATGCGCCCTAACTAAGCTTGTATAAAGCTGCAATATGATCTGTCAATTTGTAAACTCAGTGCCCCGGCCAAAGAGGCAAGCATGCTGTGTGGCTTCTTGACTACTTCTCCATCTGCATTGCCACTTTCAGGGACCCGTGTACCTGTACACCTAGATCTTTCTGCCATTTACTATATATTTCCCAAATGTATTAGACATTCCAAAATGCATTATCTCACATTTGCCTGGATTAAACTCCATCTGCTACCGCTCTGCCCACATTTCCAACTGATCTATATTCTGCTGTATCCTCTGACAATCCTCATCACTGTCTGCAAACCCACCAATCTTTGTGTCAACTGCAAACTTCCTAATCAATCCAGTTACATTTTCCTCCAAATCATTTATATATATTACAAACAGCAAAGGTCCCAGCACTGATCCCTGAGGGACACTACTTGTCACGGCCCTCCATTCAGAAATGCACCCTTTCACTGCTACCCTCTGCCTTCTTTTGACTGAGCCACTTTTGTATCCATCTTGGCAGCTCACCTTTGATCCTATGCAGCTTCATCTTCTGTACCAGTTGGGAAGATTTCATTCCACATCTCAGGGAAATGCTTAACAAGTTGAGTTTAAATAGTTGGTATATGTCTTTTTGCCAAAAGCCCAAATTATGAGAAATGTTTGACATTCTGGTGGTCAGCCTGTGTCTGTCATTTCCTCTTTGATCAGTCTTAGTCTAATCATTAGTACATGAGCAGTAAAATCCAATGGTGCCATTATGCTTTTGGGTTTTAAATGCAGGTATACCATCTGAAAATACAAAAGTGGCTCAGTCAAAAGAAGGCAGAGGGTAGCAGTGGTAGGGTGCATTTCTGAATGGAGGGCTGTGACAAGTAGCATTCCTCAGGGATCACTGCTGGGACCTTTGCTGTTTGTAATATATGTAAATGATTTGGAGGAAAATGTAACTGGATCTGAAAACAGGCAACCGCAGGACTGAGGGCCGGACTTCACCATATTTTGAGTCAGGCACTTTGAGAGCAGTCAGTGATTGGGGCCAATCTGGGATGAGATCAGGGGTCATTCGGAATGCAGTAACAGACCAGAAAGTCTGTGACGAAGGGACTAGTCAGTCTGGAGCCATGCAGTGTCTAGCCGAGTTGTCCAGGTAACTGAATTTTAATTGTGTAGTATATAAAATATATACCACGTTCTAAAGATTTCTAGTTTTGGGATAGCTCTGGTTTGTAGACAGCAGGTTCTTAGAGAGTGTATGTGTATATTTAATATTTCAAGTCATTCACTTTGGTCCCCATAACCTTGATTTGATTTGATTTGATTTATTATTGTCTCATATATTAACACGCAGTGAGAAGTATTGTTTTTTGTGCACTGCACAGACAAAGCATACTGTTCATAGAGAAGGAAACAAGAGAGTGCAGAATGTAGTGTTAAAGTCATAGCTTGGGTGTAGAGAAAGATCAGCTTAGTGCGAGGTAAGTCCATTCAAAAGTCTGACGGTAGCAGGGAAGAAGCTTTCCTTGAATTGGTTGGTACATGACCTCAGATATTTGTATCTTTTTCCTGATGGAAGAAAATGGAAGAGAGAATATCTGGGTGTCGTTCTTAATTATGCTGGTTGCTTTTCCGAGGCAGTGAGATGGAAGTCAATGGATAGGAGGCTGGTTTGCGTGATGGACTAGGCTTCATTCATGATCCTTCATAGTTTCTTGCAGTCTTGAACAGAGCAAGAGCCATACCAAGCTGTGATACAACCAGAAAGAATGCTTTTTATTCCTATCCATTATCTAGGCGTTTTGTAGCAAGCCTGGAGATAACATAGAAAGCACACCCTGTTGCTACTTTGCCATCACTGATTTATGGCATGCCCTCCAGTAATCCTCCTCAGTTTTGGAGTGAGGCAGGATAAGCACTTCATTAGATTATTGCTTAGGCTATAAACTGTCAAGTAGATTTATTAACCAGTAAGTGTGTATCTGGCTTGTCTGTCTATCGCTGATGAACAGGTGCAATAATGTATTGTAAAATTTATAGTGGTTATTGACTGAACTCTCCCTCCTTGCGAAAATGGAAAATGAACACAGACATGCTTGCTCTGCCCAGAGTAAATCAAACCAGACAACAAGATCATTCATGGAGAGGTATCTAGGTGCATGGAAGGATGGTCATATAGAGTAAGGTTGGGATGCAGAGATCCTGCTGAATTTAATGGTAAGACTTTGTTACAACGATAATTATTTTCATCTGTTTCCCAATGAACAGCCAGCTGCTAGATAGGAGGCTACAGCTTGGGAACTCTGTTAATCAGGGGGACTGGTCTAAGTGAGAGATCGGATTTGATGTGATGGAGGTTGGCGATCACAGGAAGTGGAGAGAGACGCTGTGATTTATAGAGGTCATCAGCCATTTAGGGATGCGTTTCTTCCTTTTATCTTCTAGCAGCCACTCAACACACCCCCACCCATCATGGCAAGAAGGAAATCATAGGATATCTTCAGCCCATCGAGTCTGCATCGACAATCCCATTCAGGCCTTATTCCCATAGCCCTACTTATTTTACCTGCTAAGTCCCATTAGTGGCAATTTAGCATGCCCACATGTTTGGAGTGTGGGTGGAAACCGGGGCACCTGGAGGAAACCCACGCAGACACAGGGAGAATGTACTGGCTCTGCGCAGACAGCCATCCGAGGTTGGATTTGAACCGAGGTCTCGTCGGAATTGAACCCAGGTCCCCGACACTGTGAGGCAGCAGTGCTAACCACTGTGCCACTGTGCCCGCTGCTGGATAAACCAGTTAATATCAAGATCCAGCTCTAACAAAGGGTCATCCAGATGCAAAAGGTTGGCTCTATTCTTTCTCCACAGATGCAGTCAGACATGCTGAGATTTTCCAGCATTTTCTGTTTTTGCATCGGAGTATTGATCTTTATTTGGTGTGAATTTAAATAATCATGGTAGATTCGTGTCTGATTTATCAGTCATGTACCTTTACTGGGTGCTTTCACTTGATAATTCATTGGACCTCCACCACTACTAGCTCTGTCCATAGGCAATCAACATTGTTATTTGGGCAGGGGGAGGGTGTTGTTGGTAGAGCAAGGGAAGTCCAGTGCTGGTGCAGCAGGCTGTAGGTCTAATACAGCCAGTTTGGGATGAACTTTCACTTTGGAGAAGGGAAAATGGACTTGGGACTATTTCCAAATTCTGAACCTGCCCTGTGGAGTTTGTGGGACGGTCACTGATCTCGAATTTTTACTGGGGTGTTCCCTTAAGTGGCATGGAGGCAGGTTTCATGTCCAGCTAAAGGGACTCTTGAAGCCACAGGACCACTCAGAGGATTGCCAGCTTCAGAGCAGCCCCCAGCTCTGGTAAAAATATATATAAAAATGGGTACATTTCCACATGAAGGTGGTCTCTCAGCTACCAAATAAATGAATAAAGATACAGGAAACAATCAACCCATCATTGTGGGGAGGGGCAGGGTGGGGTATTAGTGGCAGGGTCAGGCAGCACGAAGAGGAGAATCCTGCCACAGGGAGCGTTTAACTGTATCCCCACTGGGACACGCAGGGAGACCCTCAAAGGCCTATTCAGGCTCAAGTTCAGGCAGCTAAACTGCCCATATTGTGTTGGGAAACTGGAGGCTGCCTGGAAAATAACGGTTGGCCTTCATTCCTTACCTTTAACAAGGCTCTTACTGAACCTATCATCCTGTCCACATCATGATGCTGGGTAACCTGTCCAGGGCTTGAAATCAAACGGTTTACCTTGGGAGTAGACTGGAGAGACCAGCACATTGACTGGCACCTTAATTTCCAGGCTCCATGTTCCTCCATTCCTAACCTCAGAATTCTTCCTTACGTTCCCCTGCATCTCTCATCCAAAGCATTAAATCTGTGTTCCCTGGAGCTTGTACTATCAGGGTGGCGGAGAGTGGTTAACACTTTTGCTTCACAGCTTGAGGGACTTGGATTCGATTCCCGGCTTGGGTCACTTTCTGTGTGGAGTTTGCATGGTCTCCCTGTGTCTGCGTGGCATTCCTCCGGGTGCTCTGGTTTCCTCCCATAGTCTGAAGATGTGCAGATTCGGTTGATTGGCCATGCTAAACTCCTCCTTAATGTCCAAACATGCACAGGTTCGGTGGATAGGTCATGGTAAATACACAGGGGTTACAGAGACAGTGGGGCCTGGGTAAGATGCTCACCTGGAGAGTTATTGCAGATTTGATAGGCTAAGTAGCTTTCTCCCTGTAGGGATTCTATGGTTCTAATGGAAACAGTTTTTCTTTATCTACATCTTATCTGAATCTGTCATAATTTTGTACACTTTAGAGTCATAGAGCGGAATTTTACCGGCATGTCTGCTCAAGGTTTGTACGATTCCGCCCAAAGCCAACAGTTGTTCTTCAAGTCTCGCTGCCCCCCGAATTGGGGTGGGTGTGCTGGTAAGATTCCACCATTGCGGAAACAGGCCCTTCAGCCCAACTTGTCCATGCTATCCAGTTTTCACCATTAAGCTATTCCCAATTGTCCTTGTTTGGCCCATATCCCTCTCTACCCATCTTACCCATGCAACTGCTGAAATGCTTCTTAAAAGACAAAATTGTATCTATCTTTGTTCCTGCCTCTGGCAGCTTGTTTCAGACACTCACCACCCTCTGTAAGAAAAAAACTTGCATCAAATCCCCTTCAATCTCTTTTGCTGAAAGGAGATTAACTTCACCAACCCAATCTTGTAGCTAAAATCCCTTATCCCTGAAAACATTCTGGTAAATCTCCTCTGCACCCTCTCAAAGACCCTCAGATCCCTCCCCCCTCATGTGTATGAACAGAACTGGACGTAATACTCTAAGTATGGCCTAACCAGTGCTTTATAAAGGTGAATGTTAAAGATCCCATAGTACTGTTTAAAGAGCCACAGGGAGTTATCCTTCCACCAATCCTTCAATCATTCAAACAGATTATCTGGTCATTATCACATCTCTGCATGCGGACGCTTGCTGTGTATAAATTGTCCGATTCCTTACATTATAACAGCGACGACTCTGCAAAAGGGACTTAATTGGATATAAAATGCTTTGGGGACATCCCGAGGTTAAGAAAGGCGTGATTTAGTGGAGGTTACATCTTTCTTAATGAACCAGATACAGCTCAACTGCTTTCAGACAAGAGTTTTGATGGCTGGATACAGACTGGTTTCTGGGAGTGAATAATGCATTGTCCTTCGCAGCAAATTATTCAATTTAATTTATTATTGTCACATGTATTGGGATCAGTGAAAAGTATTGTTTCTTGCACACTATGCAGACAAAACCTTCCATTCATAACGTACATGGAGGAGAAGGAAAGGAGATAATGCAGGATATAGTGCTGCAGTTACAGGTAGGGAACAGAAAAAGGTCAGCTTAATATATGATTGAACCATTCAAAGGTCTGATGACAGTAGGGAAGAACCTGTTCCTGAGTGATTGAACTGAGATGATTGATAATGATTGTAAAGGAAAGCCATTTCTGTCATTCGTAGATTCCTACAGTGCACAAGGAGGCCATTCAGCCTATCAAGTCTGCCACAACTACAATCTCATCCAAACCCTATTTCCACAATCCCTCATATTTATCCTGCTAATCCCCCTGACACTGAGGTTAATTTAGCATGGCCTATCCATCTAACTTGCACATCTTTCTTCCAGGAGCACCCAGAGGAAACCCACGCAGACATGGGGAGAATGTGCAAACTGCACACCGTGACTGGGGTCCATGGCACTGTGAGGCAACAGTGCTAATTTCCGTGCCACCGTGCCATCCTCAGCGATAGATTATAGACTGTCTGCCTTGCATATCTTCATTCCAAATTTAAAACGGATGCAGTTAGGAGATAAAGAATTATTGGAAATGAATTGGAACTTTGATATTATAATTGCCATTCACTAAGCTGTTTGCTTGCCATCTTACATTGTGGAGAACTGGATAGACTGTCAATTTTCCCAGTTGAAAGCAAAAAATATGGAACAGAGAAAATTGGAACAGAAGCAGGCCATTTGGCCCTTTTCAGCCTGTTCCACCATTCATTATAACTCAATAGCCTGATCCTGCCTTCACTCCCCATAGACTGTCCTCGGTGAAGCAGAATTCTCAAGGGCAATAAGGGATAGGCCATAAATGCTGGCCAGCCAACAAAGCCGATGTCCCATTGTTGAATATAAAAAAAATTCTGTAACACCACCTGATTATTATAAAGGCAGAATACTGCCTTTATATATACTGCGGAGGTTGGAATCTGAAACAAAAACAAAAAATGCTGCAGAAACTCAGCATGTCTGGCAGCATCTGTGGAGAGAGAATAGAGCCAACCTTTCCAGTTTAGATGGCCCTATGTCAGGTTGATGAACCAGGGCTGGACTCCTGATGAAAAACCACCCAGATTCAAAATGTTTGGCTCTATTGTCTCTCCATAAATGCTGTGAGACCTGCTGAGATTTTCCAGCGTTTTTTCTTTGTGTTTCACCTGATTATTAGCTCACTGCTGATATAAAAGAACTTCTATTTGATCTTCCCCAAAAGGACTTAAAAATTATGAGCTGATACTTTCGGAGTGTTTGAATGACTAACAATTGAAGCTACTTTGGATGTTTCCATTTGTTCTGAAGCATTTTATCGTGACTTGCGTCATAGGCTGAAAAAGCTCCTGGATGTTAGCTTGTTGTTTCCAGGAATACTGTGATTAATGAATTTAATTTTTTTTCAATCACTTACCCATTTAGCAGTGGAGGGAAACATGCTGCATCATTGCACACAATCCAGTACGTTTGGTAATCACACTTAATATCAAGAATATACAAGTCGCTTACACAGCTCATCATCATCATTCATTCATCTCCTGTTGTCTGCCAAAAATCTGTTTATTTCTTGTGAATGTTAACACTTTTTCAGAGACATAATAAAGAGATGGAGCTGCTCTCTTTTATCACCATCCCAGCTGAATTGGATTATTCAGTTTGATCTTGGCTGATCGGCCTGTCAGATTGAGGACTGAGCGACAATGGAGCGATGTTCTCCAGACAATAGTTAGAATAGAATCCCTGCAGTGCAGAAAGAGGCCATGCAGCCCATTGAGCCTGCATCAACAACAATCCTGTCCCCATAACTCTACATATCTACATCACTAATCCCTTTAACTAACACATCCTGGAACATTAAGGGGCAATTTAGAGAGAAAATGCTGGAAAATCTCAGCAGATTTGGCAGCATCTGTGAGGAGAGAAAAGAGCTGATGTTGCGAGTCCAGATGACTCTTTGCCAAAGCTTTGACAAAGAGTCGTGTGGATTTGAAAAATCAGCTCTTTTCTCACAGCTGCTGCTGAGAATTTTACAGCATTTTCTCTTTTGGTTTCGGATTCCAGCATCCGCAGTATTTTGCTTTTATCTTATAAGGGTCAATTTAGCGCGGTCAGTGCATCTAACCCACACGTCTTTGGACTGTGGGAGGAAACTGGAGCACTCAGAGGAAACCCACACAGACACAGGGAGAATGCACAGACTCTGCACAGCTGGGAATCGAAGCCGGGTCCCTGGACCTGTGAAGCAGTTGTGCCATCCAGTTGTGTTCTCTTTTTGAGGGAATAAACTCAAGCAAAGGCCTCACTGGTCTGAAACGAAGTGACGTTGCTATATGTAAGTTGTAGGGCAGCCATGATTCTGACTAGCCTCCTGCAGAGCTATCGGAGCAACATGGACAGCTGAAAAGGGCTGGGTTTTTGCTGATGGAGAGAGCTGGAGTGGTGTGGGGGGAGTGGAATCACAGTCACCCCACTGCGCTCCACTTATATTATTGCATAAGTGTGATGTTCACAGTAGAGTGTACCTGCTATTAATCAGCGGGGAATGAATAACAAAAATCACTGCAGCAATAAAGTGAAAGCAAATTACTATGGATACTGTCAATCTGAAATAAAAAAAAAGAAAATGTTGGAAATACTCAACAGGTTTGGTACATCTGTGCAGAGAGAAAAAAGTATTAATAGCACAAAGAACAATACAGCACAGGAACAGGCCCTTCAACCTATCGAGTCTGCACCAATTTGTAGGGAAGGCGATAGCCTAGTGCTATTGTCGCTAGACTATTAATGCAGAAACTTAGTTCATGTTCTGGGGGCTGAGGCTCCAATCGCACCACAAGCAGATGATAGAGTTTGAATTCAATTTAAAAAAGGAAATCTGGAGTTCAGAGTTTACTGAAGACCACTAAATCATTGTTGGAAAAAACTCATCTGGTTCACTAATGTCTTTCAGGGAAGGAAATAGAAACTCAGATCAGGAGTAAGCCCTTTGAGCCTGCTCCGCCATTCATTTTGATCATGGCTGATCATCAAATGCAATATCCCGATCCCCCCTTTCCCCCTTATAGCCCTTGATCTTTAGACCCAAGAGCTATATCTAATTTCTTCTCGAAATCAGACAACATTTTGGCCTCAACCACATTCTGTGATAGTGATTTCCACACATTCACCACCCTCTGAGTGAAGAAATTTCTCCTCACCTCTGTCTCATAGGGCAGGGATTGGGGGAGACTTGGAGATTGTCTGGGTTGGTGGGAGGGGGTGGTGATTGTGTGGTGTTATGTATTGGTGCAGTCAGAGTTTTGAGTGTCTGGAAAGAGGTTTACTTGTTGGTGCTGGAACATCGTTGAAACACTCAACAGGTTTGGTAGCATCTGTGCAGAGAGGAAAAGTGATAATAGGACAAAGAATAATGCAGCACTGGAATAGACACTTTGGCCCACCAAGCATGCACCAACTCCTGGAGGAGATGATGGCCTAGTGGTATTATATCATTAGACTATTAATGCAGAAATTTAGCTCATGCTCTGGGGACCTGGGTTCAAATCCTGCCACGTCGGGCACTAGCTGCTGCTGTGTTGTCTATGCACCTACCTCACAAGCATGACTACTCATTGAGGTTTATAGAATGGAAACAGGCCCTTTGGCCCAACTTGTCCATGCCACCCTCTTTTTTAATCTGTAAGTTGGTCTCAATTGCCTGCATTTGGCCCGTGTCACTCTATATCCATTTTACCCATGTAACTCTCTAAATATTTTTTAAAAGCCAAAATTGTACCCGCCTCTACTCCTACCTCTGGCAACTTGTTCCAGATAATTATCATCCTCTGAGTGAAAAGCATTGTCCTTCTGGATACTTTTGTATCTCTTCCTTCTCATCTTAAACCTCTGGCGTTTAGTTTTAGACTCCCCTGGCTTTGGGAAAAGATATTAACTATCAAGCTGATCTATGTGCCTCGTTATTTTGTCAACCTCTATAAAATCACCCACTAAGTCTCCTGCGCTCCGGGAGGAAAAGTCCCAGCCTACCCAGCCTCTCCTTAAACCACCAAGTACATTAGCACCCTCAGTAAATCTTTTCTGCACTCTTTCTAGTTTAATAATATCCAGCCTCTCCTTGAAACTCAAACCATCACTTCCCAGTAGCATTCTCTCAAATGTCCTTTACCTGCCAGATTCTTTGAGCACTGGGCTGATGCGAGGTGAAAAATAAAACATTGCCAAAAAGTGAATACTCTAACACCGATGACGTCTTATCAGTGACCTTTGGGTCTGACTCATCAGCTTGAAACATTAATTCTGTTTTCCTCTCCACAAATGCTACCTGACCTGCTTAGTGCTGCTGGCATTTGTTTTATTTCATTATGTGTCTGAGAATGAAGTGAACAGTGGTTGTGATTTAAAGTTTGTTGAATTCAGTGTTGAGGCCAGAAGGCTGTACAGTGCCTAATTGAAAAGGATGAGGTATTACTCATCAAAAGAAAATGCTGCCTTGGTACATTCTCATGGTGAAATTCTCAGGACGGTGATGATGCCATTGCTCTGTGCTTTGTAATCACAGGGCAAGAAATTGGGATCATTTGTGCTCCTTTTTTTTAGATTAAATAAGTGCTATGAAAGTTCCATAATGGCTCATATGCACTGTTTTGTACAAGCAATACAGAACAGGCAATGTACGCTTGACATTGAAGCTAGTGCCCTCTCTCCACCTCCCACAATTGAAAATATGCTTAAGCAACATTAAGAATCTCCCACTCGCGTGGGAGGCAATGGCCTTGTGGAATTATCGCTACGTTATTAATCCAGCAACTCAGCTCATGTTTTGGGGACCCGAGTTCAAATCCCATCCATGGTGGCTGGTAGAATTTGAACTCAATAAAAAAAATCTGGAATTAAGAATCTACTGATGACCATGAAACCATTGTTGATCATCGGAAAAGCCCATCTGGTTCAGTAATATTCTCTAAGGAAGGAAACCTGAGGACTTACAGGGTCTGGCCTACACATGACTCCAGAGACATGGCAATGAGTCTCAATTGCCCTTTGGCAACTCAGGATGGGCAATAAAAGCTAGCTAGCCAATGACACCCATATGCTACAAATGAATAAAAAAAATTAAAGGGATCATCATCTACTTATAGATTAGTTGCTGGTTGAATTTTTTTCCCCCTGGCTATTGCTATGATTCCGTTTGTGTTCTGTGCTTTCTATAGTTGCTTCAAGTTGGAGAAGTCTACAGGTGTGTAACTTGTCAAGGGCCTTTTGACAACTTCTCGGTTTTGCATGGTCAAATTGCTCCCAGGGAAGAGATTATGAGTAGGCATTTCTCTTGGTAATGTGGCACAATTTTGGTGAATGAACAGAGTTCAAATAGAGTGGGTCAAGCTCCTTTAAGATGGAGAAGGGAAGGGAGAGAAGGACGCTAAGCAGAGCCCAGAGTGTTGGTAGCATAGTCCCTATAGCACAGCTTTAGCAAGGAACAATGTATGAAGCATCTGTGCTTTAGTAAGACCATCCTCACTGAAACCTGCTGTCAGCTGTAGCTATAATCTTAGAGTAGGGCAACACTCGTACTGCCAGAGGCTGTTAAAGTAATGTTGATAATGATCAACTTTGATAGTTGGGGTTCTATGAGGCTGGTGCTGGAGAAAGTTGCAACATCTCAAAGTTTAGTTGTATAAGTGAGGTCATTGAGGCCTCAACTAAAGAGAGATAACTGTATTGCCTTCTCTCTCGGAGAGAGAAGCTAGCGGAGCAAGCGCACAGCTTCACTAAGATCACAAGCTTGCCCATGGTGCAGGGAGCCATTGATTGCATTACACACTGCCTCACAGAAACTGTAAATCAACTCTGTCCCATCCTGGAACAGATGGAGATTCCACTCAACATTCAGCTGATGTGTGATCTGACTTGCTGCCAGAGGAGGTGATGGAAGCAGACACATTGGCAACATTTAAGCGGTGTCTGGATGGGTGCACATCTGGAGGGGATAGAGGGATATTGACCGAGTAAGAGTACTAGTTTAGTTCGGACATCATGATTGGCACAGACTTGGAGGGTCGAAGGTCCCTGTTCCTGTGCTGTACTTTTCTTTGTTCATTGTTCTTCTTTGACACTGGCATGCAGCTCAGACAAATGAACAGCATACACATAATAAAAGCTATTCTGTGAAAGTATTACACCGTGGACTGTTCGAATGGTTAGAAAATGCTTCTGCTGCTTTGACTGTTTTGGAGAAGACCTACCATTGGTAACAGAGAGAGTGTTCTGCACAATCCTTATCATATCGCCTTGAGATGCCTTACCGTGGGGTGGGTCGGTGGTGGTGGGAGGGGGTGGGGGCAGGATTGGTGAGGGGGATGGTGGGTGCTAAACTTACATTGCGTAACCTATGTTTATCTCTGTGGCTATCCAATTTAGCCTATGGATCTTTTAGTGAAAATTTAATTCTCCTTTGCATTCGCAGCCGGTTCTTGTGTAATTGCAAAGGAAGCCAACGTTTCAGGTACTTTTCAGTGCCCCTTTTTTGAACATTATAATTTATTCTGGCTTCTGTCTGCCCTTTTTAAAATACATGTCCCTAGCTCATTTGGGTTCCTCTCTCCCCCATTCTCTCATTGCAGGTGAGATTCAGTGGTTTAGCTGGTGGCACAGGTGTTCTGTCTTTAACACCTATGACTAGGAGGTGCAGAAGAGTGCTTCAGGCTGACTCATCTTCCTGTGGCTCTTATACCCCTGTGGGGAAGTCACGCTTTCTGCTGAGCACTGTGTTGGCATGGTGCAGCAAAGCTTGGTAATTTGCCAGTTGCCAATGATACGCGCCTGCTCAGTCTATACTCTGTCAATGATGTCATAGAGTCATAGAGCAATACAGTGCTGAAACTGGCCCTTCGGCCTGACAAGTCCATGCTGACCCACTGAGCTGGTCCTAATTGCTCGCATTTGGCTGATATCCCATGTACCTATCCAAATACTTTTTAAAATGTGCTATTAAACCGGCCTCAACCACTTTCTCTGGCAGATTCCAGATACACACCATCCTCTGCGTGAAGAAGTTGCTCCTCGGGTCACTTTTAAATCTTTCCCCTCTCACCTTAAACCTGTGCCCTCTAGTTTTCAATTCCCCTGCCCTGGGAGAAGGACTATGTTTGTTCATCCTATCCATGCCCCTCATGATTTATACATCTCAGTAAGATCATCCCTCATTCTCATCCATTCCTAAGGCTCTAGCTTGGCTAAACACTCCTATCGCTCAGGCCTGGCAACATCCTTGACGTGTGGTGAGTAATCTTCCTCTTTATCTTTACAATAATTGACCTCAGAAGGTGATTTGGAATAGATTAGCATTAAGTCAATTAATATTGGCACTGATCCCCATTTTTCTTTTACAGTTTTCCTTCCCATAAGCTAAAACAAGTGACAATAATAGATCAAATCAAATCAAATCAAATAATGTATTTGCTTCCACTACCTCCCCCGGCAACAAGTTCCAGATACCCACTACTCTCAGTGTAAACAATCTGCTTCATACATCTCCTTTAAACCTTGCCCCTTGCACTTGATTTGTCAATTTTTAAAGTCAGTGCCCCAGGTAATGAATGCCATATGCCTTCTTGACTACCTTCTCCATCTGCATTGCCACTTTCAGTGACCTGTGACCTTTGCCTATCAATACTCTTAAGGTTCTGCTATTTACTGAATATTTCCTATCTGTATTAGACCTTCCAAAATGGATTAACTCACATTTGTCCGGATTAAACTCCATCTATCATCTCTCTGCTCAAGTCTCCAACTGATCTATAACCTACTGTATCCTCTAATGGTCCTCACTGTTATCTGCAAATACACCCAGCCTTTGTTTGTGTGTCATCCACAAACTTACTAATCAAACCAGTTACATTTTCCTCCAGATCATTTATATATATTACAAACAGCAACATTGGTGAGCTTCTGCTGTATATCTTGTAGATATCACACATGGCTCTGACTAAATGGTTGGTGGTGGATGTTAATGGTGGTGCATGGAATGCCAATCAAATGGCTGATTTATCTTGGATGGGTTCAAATTTCTTGAATGTTGTCAGAGCTGCACTTATCCAGGCAAGTGGATCAGGACATTTGATCATGCTCCTGACTTATGTCTTGTAGATAGTGGAAAGGCTGTGGAGAATCAGGGGATGAGTTACTCACCATAGAATTCCCAGCCTCTCATCTGCTTTTGTAGTCACAATTTTTATTTGGCTAGTCCAGTTCAATTTCTGTTCAATGGTGACTCCACAATGCGTATCGTGAAGAATTTGGCTATTATAATATTTCATGTAAAGAAAATGTACATTTAAATATGTACATTTAATGTGTACACTTAAGTAATAAATTATGTACGCAAATAACATGTAACATTCCAGAGATATGTGGGTTAGGTTGATTGGCCATGCTAAATTGCCCCTAACTTGCCAGTGGATTAGCAGGGTAAATATGTGGAATTACAGGGATAGAGCCTATCCCTGTAGGATTGATGTCAGTGCAGGCTCAATGGGCCAAATGGTCTCTTTCTGTGCTGTTGGGGTTCTGTGATTCAGTATGATAATACCATTGAATCACTCACCTGATGAAAGAGCAGCACTCCAAAAGCAAAGAAACCTGTTGGACTTTAACCTGGTGCTGTGACACTACTTACTGTGCCCACCCCACAGTTGGATAAGTCCCCTGGGCCGGACGGGATTTACCCTAGGATTCTCTGGGAGGCAAGAGAGGAGATTGCAGAGCCTCTGGCTCTGATCTTCAGGTCCTCGTTGGTTACGGGTGTGGTTCCGGAGGACTGGAGGATAGCGAATGTGGTCCCATTGTTTAAGAGGGGGAAGAGAGACCTTCCAAGGAATTATAGGCCAGTGAGTCTTACTTCTGTTGTGGGCAAGGTATTGGAGAGAATTATTAGGGATAGGATTTATAGTTATTTGGAGAGATATGAATTGATTGGGGATAGTCAGCATGGTTTCGTGAAGGGTAGGTCATGCCTTACTAACCTCATTGAGTTTTTTGAGAAAGTGACCAGAGAGGTGGATGGGGGTAAGGCGGTTGATGTAGTATATATGGACTTTAGTAAGGCTTTTGATAAGGTGGCCATGGAAGACTTCTACAGAAAATGCAGATGTGTGGAATAGAGGGTGATTTAGCTAATTGGATTAGAAATTGGCTGGCAGATAGAAGACAGAGGGTGGTGGTTGATGGGAGATTTTCTTCGTGGAGTGCGGTGACGAGTGGTGTGCCTCAGGGGTCTGTTTTGGGGCCCCTGCTGTTTGTAATTTTTATAAATGATCTGGATGAGGGTATGAGGGATGGATCAGTAAATTTGCAGATGATACTAAAGTTGGTGGTGTGGTAGATAGTGAAGAGGGGTGTTGTAGTTTACAGAGTGACTTGGACAAGTTGCAGAGCTGGGCCGAGAGGTGGCAAATGGAGTTTAATGTGAAAAGTGTGAGGTAATGCACTTTGGCAGGAACAATAAATGTGTAGAGTATAGGGCTAATGGTAGGGCTCTTAATAGTGTTGAGGAACAGAAGGATCTTGGTGTATGTGTCAATAGATCCCTGAAAGTAGGCAGTCAAGTGGATAAAGTTGTTAAGAAGGCTTATGGAGTCTAAGCTTTTATTGGTAGGGGGATTGAATTTAGGAGCCGCAGCATCATGTTGCAGCTGTACAAAACTCCAGTGCGGCCGCACTTGGAGTATTGTGTGCAGTTCTGGTCGCCACATTATAAGAAAGATGTGGAGGCATTGGAGAGGTACAGAGGAGGTTTACCAGGATGTTGCCTGGTATGGAGGGCAGGTCCTATGAAGAGAGGTTGAAGGATTTGAGGTTGTTTTCGTTAGAAAGGAGGCGGCTAAGTGGGGATCTTATTGAAGCATATAAGATGATTAGAGGTTTAGATAGGGTGGACAGTGATAGCCTTTTTCTAGGATGGAGAAAGCTAGCACGAGGGGACACAGCTTTAAATTAAGGGGTATGAGTTATAGGACGGATATCAGAGGTAGGTTCTTACTCAAAGAGTGATTAGGGAGTGGAATGCCCTGCCTGCAGCTGTTGTAGATGCGCCAAGTGTGGTGGCGTTTAAGAGGTTAGTTGATAAGTATATGGATGAGAAGGGAATGGTTTAGTTAGGAGGGGCATTGCTTTTTATTTTGGTCGGCACAACATCGAGGGCCGAAGGGCCTGTTCTGTGCTGTATTGTTCTATGTTCTATGTTCTATGAAACAGGGGCAGAGTTCATTGGAGTTAGAGAGTTTGGGCTCGTGAAGTGGTTGCAAGCTCAAGAAAGCTCTGTTTCTATAGAATGACAAAGAAGTATAGTCACTCCAACGCTGGCATTTCCACATCATAAATGCCACTGAATGTCAAGGGAAGATGACTGTTCATTATCTGGCACTTGGGGGAAGACAAAAAGAAAGGAGAACAAAACTGACAAATGGAATTGAACACCAGTGCCACGAAGAAGAATTTGAAATATTAGGGGAACTGCACGTTCTGCAAAAAGGCACATTATTGCAATGTTTGATGTGAGTAGAATGGCTGGGTATATGGGCAAAATCAACAGTAGTTGGTCAATCTCAAACTGGCTCAGTGGTGCCACTGCTATCTCTGACTTTGAAGGTTGTGGGGTTGAATACCTCTGCAGGACTTGAGCAGATAGGCTTCTGGGCACTACAGAAGCTAAGCTGCAACATTAGGTATCCACTCCAACATTGAGTGAAATATTAAAACTGAGGCACAGCGAATTCTCCATTTGTTAGCCAATATTCCACCTCAGTTAAACCATGATCGAAACAGATTACCTTATCATGAACTTCAGGTGTTACTTGTAGGATCTTGGCTGTAAAACAGCAGTGGCTCAATCTGAAATGTAATTCATTCATCATGTTACCTTTGAGAAATCCTGAGAACATGAAAGGCACTATTTATAATATCTCCCTTGTGTGCTCCCTCTGTTATTCATGTACATAAAATATTATAATAGCCGGCTCTCACACCTGAACAAAAAGACATGGAAATAAATGTATGGTATTTGAAGGAAACATGGGTTAGTGAATCAATACAGACTCTCCAAAGGTTGACTCCCCACCAGGATCAATCAGTTAATTTCTAAATGGTTCAGATATATGTGAGGAAAATTTAATCTACAGTTGGTATCAAAGAATCATAGAGTCCTTACAGTGCAGGAAGAGGCCATTCGACCTATTGAACAAAGAATAAGAAAATTACAGCACAAAAGCAGGCCCTTCGGCCCTCCAAGCCTGCACCGACCATGCTGCCCCACTGAACTAAAACCCCCTTTCCTTCCCTCTATTCCCATCCTATTCATATATTTGTCCCTCAAGAATCTCTATCGTTTATGTCTCCGCTACCTCCCCCAGCAGCAAGTTCCAGGCACCCACCACACTCTGTGTAAAAAACTTGCCTTGTACATCTCCTTTAAACCTTGCCCCTCGCACCTGAAACCTCTACCCCTAGTAAGTGACTCTTCCAGCCTGTGAAAAATCTCATCGTACCCATGTAACTATCTAAATTCTTTTTAAAAGACAAAATTGTACCCGCCTCTACTACTACCTCTGGTAGGTTATTCCAGATACTCACCACCCTCTGTGTGAAATAATTGCCCCTCTGGACATTGTTGTATCTCTCCCCTCTCATCTTAAACCTATGCCCTCTAGTTTTAGACTCCTCTACCATTGGGAAAAAAAATGTTGACTATCGAGCTGATCTGTGTCCCTCATTATTTTATAGACCTAAAATCACCCTTCAGCTTCCTATGCTCCAGAGAAAAAGGTCCCAGTCTATCCAACCTCTCTTTATAACTCAATCCATCAAGTCCCAGTAGCAACCTAGTAAATCTTTTTCTCATTGTTTCTAGTTTAATAATATCCTTCCTATAATAAAGCGATCAGAATTGCACACAGTATTCCAAGTGTGGCCTCACCAATGTCTTGTACAACTTCAACAAGACATTCCAACTCCTGTATTCAATGTTCTGACCAATGAAACCAAGCATGCCGAAGCCTTCTTCACTGCTCTGTCCACCTGTGACTCCACTTTCAATGAACGTATACCCCTAGATCTCTTTGTTCTGTAACTCTCCCCAATGCCCTACCATTAATTAAGTAAGTCCTGCCCTTGTTCAGTCTACCAAAATACATCACTTCATATTTGTCTAAATTGAACTCCATCTGGCATTCATCAGCCCAATGGCCAAATTGATCAAGATCCTGTTGCAATTGGAGATAATTTTCTCCACTGTCCACTATGCTACCAATCTTAGTGTCATCTGCAAACTTACTAACCATGCCTCATATATTCTCATCCAAATCATTAATATAAATGGCAAATAACAGTGGACCCAGCACTGATCCCTGAACCACACCGCTGGTCACAGGCCTTCAGTTTGAACAACAATTCCGTGCAACCACCCTCTGGCTTCTATCAAGAAGCCAATCTTGTGTCCATTTAGATATCTCATCCTGAATCCTGTGAGATTTTGAAACAACGTACCATTCAATAAAAAATGTTTAGAATTAAGAATCTACTGATGATCATAAAATCATTGTTGCTTGTTGGAAAAACTCATCCGGTTCACTAATGTTCTTTAGGGAAGGAAATCTGCCATCCTTACCCAGCCTGGCCTACATGTGACTTCAGAACCACAGTAATGTGGTTGCCTCTCAACTGTCCTTGGGCAACTAGAAATGGGCAATAAATGCTGGCCAGCCGGTGACATCCATGTCCCACGAATGAATAAACTTGTCCAAAGGCATAAGTTTTGAGGAATGTTTTAATGGAAGAAAGAGCAGTAGAGAGATGGAAATGTTCAGGGATGATATTACAGAACATACGATATGGTCACCAGTGCTGGAGGTAATAAGTCGGTGAGTACATTCTGTGGTGCAGTGATTTATATCAATTTGTGGTTCCCTTGCTTACATTGTTGAAATCAAACCCAAATCAGAAACAATTTATAACCCAGGAATAGGCACCTTGGGTGCGAATAATATGGCATTAATTTGCCAATGAACCTCACTCAATGGATTCAAATGAATGAGGTAACAAAAGCGCAGATTCACTCTTATCATTAAACAAGGAATGATTTGCCTATTGCAGTGTGTTTGTTGCAGTGTGTTTGTTGCAATGTGTTGTTTTAATGATTCACAGCTTTGGAGATAGAAGATAGTAAATAGTTGAGGTCTGTGTTTTACTCAACAATCTGATGATGTGCTTTAGTTTGTTATTTACATATTATTCTTTTGGGCTTCAACTTTCTTTTGGCTTTTCAGAACTGTAAACTAAGCTCTGACGCATTAGCTTTCAGCTGGACTTTTGCAAATTTCTTTCTTTCTCTCTGTGCCCTCCACCCCCCCCCCCCACCCCCCCCCCCCCCCCCCCCAACCTGCTGAACGTGGATTTATGGTTCCAGGAGCAAGTGTCTAATGGCCATTATTACAGTGTAACCCCGGGCAACGCACTTGAGACCAACAGCAGTACTTGCACTGTCACTCTGCTGTTTGTTTAGACTGGCAGAGAAGTGTTCAAAACTGATGTTTTTTTTCTGGGTATGATTCAGTTGCTAGGTATGCGTCATTGATCTACATACGCGCACATACACACAGCTCCAAACATATACGCACACGAGAGAAGATACCCTCAATGGTTATTTTAGCTCGAAATGAAACTAGCACTTATTACTATGGTCAGAAGCATCACTACAACAACATTCGCTACAACAACATTCGCTACAACAACAGCGATGGTATTGGCATATAAACACATTTGGGGCATGCTGGGAACTTTGGTAAAATTCTAATCGAACGCAGGTCGTAACATTGCTGCAAGTCGTGACCTGTCACGTGGACTGTGACCTGATGCTTCCTGCGCTGACCAAATATGGGAGGTTGTTTGAGTAATGCTGGACTGTATTGGCAACCGGGATCTCCTGCCATTTCCAAATATTCTGCATCCATAATCATGTATTCAGCTGAGAGTCATAGAATCCTACGTGCAGAAGAAGCCATTTGGCCCATCAAATCTGGACTGATCACAATCCCACCCAGGCCCTATTCCATATTCCTGCATATTTACCCGCTAATCCCTGAACTTCTGCATCTCAGGACACTAAGGGACAATTTTTAGCATGGCCAATCAACCTAACCAGCACATCTTTCGACTGATGGGAGTTCAGGTGTTTCTAATGTGTTGGTGCGGACTCGATGGGCCAAAAGGCATCTTCTGTGTTGTAGGATTCTATGACTCTAAGCTGAATGCATGGCTATGGACCCAGAATACAGCAATGAGGAAAAACTTCCTTCTCAAGGTTAGCAGGTTGAATGGTGATTTAAAAGAGATTATGAAATCACAGTGACATAGAGAAATGTAATCGAGCAGATGACCCAAATCTTCCTGCCACTGATCATTGAACATGAGATATATGTAAGGAGATATGTCTGGAAATCATTGAATTGCCTGGAAAATTTAAAATTCCAGTGGGCTGATTACTTGCTATCAGAGACCCCCTACGAATGTCTCTGATCATGAGTTCAGGACAGAAACTTAGATGAGGGAACTGAGACCAGATTACTTACCCTAGAAATATAAGAGAGATCAATAATACCTGTGTAACAAGTTTAACAACTGTCTAACTCAACCCAGCAGCATCGCTAACCATCACCGCCCCCCGCCCCCAGTGGATAGCACGATGGCACAGTAGTTAATACGGCTGCCTCACAGCACCAGGGACCTGGGTTCGATTTCCAGCCTGAGTCACTGTCTGTGCAGAGTTTGCATGTTCTTCCCGTGACCTGCATGGATTTCATCCAGATACTCCGATTTTCTCTCACATTCTGAAAAAATAGTTAGATGCATTGACCCGAACAGGCGCTGGACTGTGGCAACCAGGAGAATTTTACAGTAAGTTCATTGCAGTGTTAATGTAAGCTTTACTTGTGACTAATGAATAAACTTAAACTTAAAATGTTAACACTGCAATGAAGTTACTGTGAAATCTGGTTGCCACACTCTGGCGCCCATTCGGGTACACTGAGGGAAAATTTAGCACGGACATTGTACATAGCCAGCATGTCCTTCAGATTGTAGGAGGAAACTGGAGCACTCGGATGAAATCCATGCGGAGTTGAGGAGAATGTGTGAACTCTGCACAGACAGTGACTCAAGTGGAGAATTGAGCCGGGGTCTCTGGTGCTGTGAGACAGTTGGAAAGGAAGTTTGAAGAGGGCATAAAGAATCTGCCAATATAGATAGGTTAAGTGACTGGGCAAAATGCTACCAGATGGAGTATAGTGTGGAAAAATGTGAGCCTGTCCACTTTGGCAGAAGAATAGAAAAACAGTGTTTCATCCAATGGAGAGACATCACAGAACTCTGAGATACAGAGAAATCTGGGTATCCTTGTACATGAATCACAAAACATTAGAAAAGCAAATGGAATGTGATTTATTTATTGCAAGGGGAATGGAATATAAAAAATTGAATGGGATGGTTTGCTGCAGTTGCAGAGGCAATTGGTGAGACTGCATCCGGAGTATTGAATACAATTTTGGTCTCCTTATCTAAGAAAGGATGTAACTGCATTTGAACTGGTTCAGAGAAGGTTCACTTACCTGACTCGGATGAAGGTGCCTGAATACATTGGAATTTTTTCTGTGAGAGGGCTGTAAGTTAGTGGAATCCTCTTGCCTAGAGGGTGGCAGGGGCAGGGTCATTGAATAATTTTAAGGCAGATCTAGGCAGATTCTTGACTAACAAGGGAGTCAAAGGGGTTTGGGGGTAGGCAGGATAGTGGCATTGAAGCCACAGTGAGGTTAAACATGACCTTACTGAGTGGCGGAGCAGCTTTGAGAGGATGAATGACTTACTATTGCTCCTAATTTGTACATCTGTGTCGCTGAAGGGCAGCTTTTGTTTAGGCCAGTTGACTTGCCAATGGCTTTACCAATAGTGGGGACAAGGTTTGCGGGTCGTACGTGTCCTCACTGCGCCACATCCCCCCTCCTCCCTATCCCTCCAGTCTATAAAATTCAGCCCAATGTAAAGAAGAAGGGGTAGTTGCAACCAATATGTAAGTGAGTGAGTGAGTAAGGATGAGGAATGGGCAGAATATAATTGTTGAGAAGTGGATTTTATGTCGGATTTGCTGTTGGTGTAATAAAGGAAGATGATTCATAAGGTAGCATAATGTACTGTCATTGGGCTAGAGACCGAGGATACCGGGATTCAGTTCCAACCTTGTCTCCGTGTCTGTGTGGGTCTCCTCCGCATGCTCTGGTTTCCTCCCGCAGATTTGGGGGTTAGGTGGAATGACTATGCTAAATTATCCTTTAGTGTTCAAACGTATATAGGTTAGGGAGATTAGTGGGAAATGCTTGGGGTTACGGAGTAAGTTTGGATAAGAATAAATATTGCTTTCCTAATGTTTTGTGATTCATGTACCAGGACACCCAGATTTCTCTGTACCTCAGAGTTCTGTGATCTCTTTCCATTAGATAAAACACTGTTTTTTTGTTCTTCTGCCAAAGTGAACAAGCTCACATTTTTCCACGCTATACTCCATCTGGCAACATTTTGCCCAGTCACTTAACCTATCTATGTTGGTCTCATTGGGCTCCTTCTGCACTACAGGGATTCTGTGATTTGCTCTGTAGTCTTGTAGTTTGTCTTGTAGAAGGCATAGGTCTCTGGCCTTGGTTTTCGAGGGAACTATTATCCTTTCATCAAGTATGTGATCAGATTAACAGACATTCACAGACCAATATGATACTGCCCCAAAGCGAAAAGAAATAACAATAATAAATGTGAAAGAGCGCAGTTTAATCTCTCTTTTCCCTTATCAGGTTGACAACGTAATTCAGTTAACCTGCAACTTTTAGGAGAAAGAAGCACAAAAAAATGGTTTTGTGAATCAGCGCTATGTGTAGGTAGAGTGAGGGAGGCTTTTTTGTTAAATCCAATTGCGTCATTTATTGAGGACCCTATCAGAAACATTACACAATGTCATCAAGGCTGAACAGAGTAGGAGAGAAAATTAGATCGTCAGTAATTATGATGTTAGATTTGAGTTTTTAAAGGTCACAGAAGGAAGGAGTGAGAAGATGAGGGAAGAACAAACAACAAAAGAAAGCACAGCACAGTAAGAGGTCCTTCAGCCTTCCAAGCCTTCACCAACTTTGCTGCCCATCTGAACTAAAACCCCTTACCCTTCTGAGGACTGTATCCCTCTATTCCCATCCTATTCACGTATTTGTCAAGATGGCCCTTCAAACTCACTATCACATCTGCTTCCGCTGCCTCACCCAGGCAGCAAGTTCCAGGCACCCACCATCCTCTGTGTAAAAAAAAATTTGCTCCGTACATTTCCTTTAAACTTTACCCCCCTCATCTTAAACCTATACCCCTGAGTAATTAATTCTTCCATCCTGGGGAAAAAAATCCAACATCGTACTCCACATCGTGGTAAAGAATTAGTGATGTAGAAAGGTGTAGGACAGTATCAGATAATTCTGCCCGTTTCTCGGTCTCCGTGTCCAGGAGATATTGGCCGAAATTCACCAATCTTGTACACCTCATGATCACTGCTAATGAGATAGGAGAATTTGGCACTCAGCCAAATCTGTGTGTTCACTGCAGTGGGACCAGAGAATCCCAGTCACGGGGGATATCTGGCCCATCGCCTCTAACACCACCATCATACTATTCTTTACAACAGGTGACTTTTTTTTCCTTATTTATCTATGGCTCATTTAATTTGCTGGTCTAATTCCCAGTTCCTGAGGGTAAAAGGCAAATAGAGAGCAGAAGATAGTATTTAATGACAGCATAGGAGTTATTCCAATGATCAGCTCACTTAATAAAATGCGACGTTGATGTCTTGAAATCGAATTTTAGGCATTTTCCATATTATTTCCTTTATCTGGAGAATACGATCACGCTCAGTCTATATTTTGGAACTCACCCTGACAGAAGGAGAAAAGCAGAGACACACAAAATATTTACTTACCCTGGTCGTATTTGCATGATGAGAATATTGTTTTATTTCCTACATTATGAAAGTGACCACACATAGAATGTACTTGATTGGCTGTAAAGCGCTTCAAGGTGTCTGCGGATCATGTAAAGTATTATATAAAGACAAGCTTGAATTTCTTGTGAATGCCTGTTGAGCTCCAAAATCCTGAAAATAAGTAGCCCAGCTTCCCTTGTCACAGAATGATAGAGGTTTAAGGCATGGAAACAGGCCGTTTGGCCCAACTTGTCCATGCCACCTCTTTTTTTAACCACTAAACTAATTTCAATTGCCTGCATTTGGCATCTGTCAGGCAGGGAGGAAATGGACGAGTAAGAGAGCCTTGGTGTACGAAAAGAGTTGATTTGCTGGTTAAGAAGAAAAAGGAGGCTTATGTCAGGATGAGGCTTGAAGGCTCAGGTAGTGCAATGGATAGCTATAGATTAGCTAGGAAGGAGGTAAAAAGTGAATTGAGGAGAGCTAAGAGGGGACACGAGAAGATGTTGGCTGATAGGATTAAGGAGAATCCTAAAGCTTTCTTTCGATATGTTAAGAATAGAAGATTGGTTAGGGCAAGATTAGGGCCAGTCATAGACAGCAGTGGGAAGTTGTGCGTGGAGCCTGAAGAGATTGGTGAGGCACTGAATAAATATTTCTCTTCGGTATTCACGCAGAGTGCTGGAAATGTAGCTGTGGAGAGCACTGAGGTACAGGGTTGCAAATTGGGGAGTATTGTAGTAGATAGGGAGGATGTGTTAGAAATTCTCGAGGGTTTGAAGTTGGATAAGTCCCCTGGGCCGGACGGGATTTACCCTAGGATTCTCTGGGAGGCAAGAGAGGAGATTGCAGAGCCTCTGGCTCTGATCTTCAGGTCCTCGTTGGTTACGGGTGTGGTTCCGGAGGACTGGAGGATGGCGAATGTGGTCCCATTGTTTAAGAAGGGGAAGAGAGACCTTCCTGGGAATTATAGGCCAGTGAGTCTTACTTCTGTTGTGGGCAAGGTATTGGAGAGAATTATTAGGGATAGGATTTATAGTTATTTAGAGAGAAATGAATTGATTGGGGATAGTCAGCATGGTTTCGTGAAGGGTAGGTCATGCCTTACTAACCTCATTGAGTTTTTTGAGAAAGTGACCAGAGAGGTGGATGGGGGTAAGGCGGTTGATGTAGTATATATGGACTTTAGTAAGGCTTTTGATAAGGTGGCCCATGGAAGACTTCTACAGAAAATGCAGATGTGTGGAATAGAGGGTGATTTAGCTAATTGGATTAGGAATTGGCTGGCAGATAGAAGACAGAGGGTGGTGGTTGATGGGAGATATTCATCGTGGAGTTCGGTGACGAGTGGTGTGCCTCAGGGGTCTGTTTTGGGGCCCCTGCTGTTTGTAATTTTTATAAATGATCTGGATGAGGGTATTGAGGGATGGATCAGTAAATTTGCAGATGATACTAAAGTTGGTGGAGTGGTAGATAGTGAAGAGGGGTGTTTTAGTTTACAGAGTGACTTGGACAAGTTGCAGAGCTGGGCCGAGAGGTGGCAAATGGAGTTTAATGTGGAAAAGTGTGAGGTAATGCACTTTGGCAGGAACAATAAATGTGTAGAGTATAGGGCTAATGGTAGGGCTCTTAATAGTGTTGAGGAACAGAAGGATCTTGGTGTATGTGTCAATAGATCCCTGAAAGTAGGCAGTCAAGTGGATAAAGTTGTTAAGAAGGCTTATGGAGTCTTAGCTTTTATTGGTAGGGGGATTGAATTTAGGAGCCGCAGCATCATGTTGCAGCTGTACAAAACTCTAGTGCGGCCGCACTTGGAGTATTGTGTGCAGTTCTGGTCGCCACATTATAAGAAAGATGTGGAGGCATTGGAGAGGGTACAGAGGAGGTTTACTAGGATGTTGCCTGGTATGGAGGGCAGGTCCTATGAAGAGAGGTTGAAGGATTTGAGGTTGTTTTCGTTAGAAAGGAGGCGGCTAAGAGGGGATCTTATTGAAGCATATAAGATGATTAGAGGTTTAGATAGGGTGGACAGTGATAGCCTTTTTCCTAGGATGGAGAAAGCTAGCACGAGGGGACACAGCTTTAAATTAAGGGGTATGAGTTATAGGACGGATATCAGAGGTAGGTTCTTTACTCAAAGAGTGATTAGGGAGTGGAATGCCCTGCCTGCAGCTGTTGTAGATGCGCCAAGTTTGGTGGCGTTTAAGAGGTTAGTTGATAAGTATATGGATGAGAAGGGAATGGTTTAGTTAGGAGGGGCATTGCTTTTTATTTTGGTCGGCACAACATCGAAGGCCGAAGGGCCTGTTCTGTGCTGTATTGTTCTATGTTCTATGGCCCATACCCCTCTATATCCATTCTATCTATGTACCTGTCTAAATGCTTTTTAAAAACAAAATTGTACTCACCTCTACTATTATCTCTGGCTGCTTATTCCAGACACTCATCATCTTCAGAGTGAAAAAATTGCCCCTCTGCATCCTTTTGTATCCTGGTCACCTCAAACGTATGCCCTCTAGTTTTAGACTCCCCTACCTTGGGGAAAAGATGTTGACAATCTAACTGATCTATGTTCCTCTGTGTGAATCTCTATAAGATTCCATAATCAGAAGTCCTGTAATCCTGTACAGTTCCTGCTTATCTTTCTTTTTGGGTTCTTAAGTTGAAAGAAACCAATCTTGGGAACGGAACATGCTCATTTTAAACATATGACAAAGTACATAGTGTACCATTCTCTATAGCTCCTGAACAATCTGTTGGAATTAAATTCTCTTTGCTTCCCAGTCTTTTCTTGCAGTGACTGCCAAACAATATTTATATTACATTGACCTACCCGCCATGAAATATTTAGAGATGAAGCCACTCTCATTTATTGGAGCATTTATGTTCTGCAGAAACTGAAGTACGTTTGATGCTGTTAGATCTGGCATAGATATTATAGGGTTTCCTGAGGTAACAGACTGCCTGGGATTTAGAATTGCAGGTGGTTTGTGTGGCTGGATGCTGAATAATGGAACAGTGTGGTGGCATTGTTTTTGCTTAAGCAATTTTCCTGCAAAAAATACACCTCAGTGTGTCAACTGTGAAGTTTCTCCATTACACAGGCGGAAAATGAAGTCCCAGGCCCAATGATCTTTAGCTGCTTCATTGACGACCTTCCATTTATCATGAGATGTTCATTGATGATCATGCAGTGTTTATTTTTAGTTGCAAATCCCTCAGATAGTGGAGTCGTTTGTGCCTGCACGTAGTAAGATCTTGACAATATTTTGTGCTGATAACGTTTTCAGTTTGCATTTGCACCACCACACAAGCACCAGGCAAGAGATATTCTAATCAATTTCCCTTGGCATTCAATTTTGATTTGATTGATGATTGTCACATGGATTGAGATACAATGAAAAGTATTGTTTCTAGCACGCTATGCAGGCAAAATACACTGTTCATAAAGTACAGATAAGAAGGGAAAGGATAGGGTGCAGAGTATAGCAATATAAAGGCAAAATAGATGGCACAGTAGTTGGCACTGCTGCCTCATAGCACCAGAGACCTGGGTTTGATTCCTGGCCTTGAGTCACTGTCGATTGGAATTTGCACATTCTCCCCGTGTCCTCTGGGAGCTCTGGTTTCCTCCCACAGTCTGAAAGGCATGGTGATTAGGCGCGTTGGCCATGCTGAATTCTCCCTCAGTGTACCTGAACAAGTGCCAAAGTTTTTCAAATGGGTATTTTCACGTAATTTCATATCAGTGTTAATGTAAGCTTACTTGTGACAATAGTAAATAAACTTTAAATTTTAAAAATACTGCAGATGCTGGAATCTGAAACAAAACCAGAAAATGCTGGAAAATCTCTGCAGATCTGACAGCATCTGTTCAAAGAGAATGGAGACAGTGTTTTAGTCTGGATGGCCCTTCATCAGAATTGGAAATAAAAATCTCTGATGAAGGGTCATCCAAACTCGAAACTTTAACTCAGTTTCTCTCTACGCAGTTACTGTCAGACCTGCTGAGATTTTCCAATGTTTTCTGTTTTTATGCGGACTTTCATGCTGCAGTTACAGATTGGGTGACAACAGTTTAATGTATGATATTAAGGACCACTCAAAAGTCTGATACCAGCAGGGAAGACGCTCACCTTGAATCTGTTGGGATGTGGTTTCAGACTTTTGTGCCCTTTTCCTGATGGAAGAAAGTGAAAGAGGATATATGTGGGGCTCGTGAGGTCCTTGAATGTGCTGGCTGTTTTTCCTAGGCAGTGGGAAGTGTAGATGGTGTTAATGGATGGGAGGCTGGTTTGTGTGATGGATTGGGCTATGTTCACACTCTTTGTAGTTTCTTGTGGTCTTGATTAGAGCAGGAGCCATATCAAGCTGTGATAAATCTAGATAGGATGCTTTCTAAGGTGCATCTGTAAAAATTGATAAGTGCCATAGTGGACATGCCAAATTTCCTTAGCTTCTTGGAAAATAGAGGCATTAATAGGCTTTCTTAACTGTAATGTTGGCGTAGAGGGACCAGGACACCTGGAGACTTGAAGCTCTTGACTATCTCCACTTCATCACAATAGATGTACATAGGGACATGTCCCCCACTATGCTACTGAAGTCAACGACTATCTCTTTCATTTTGCTGACATTGAGGAAGAGTTTATTGTCATTGCACCATTTCACCAAACTCTCCATCTCTTTCCTGTACTCCATCTCACCGTTATTTGAGATCCAACCCACTATAGGGATGTCATTAGCAAACTTGAAAATGGAGCAGTCATAATGAGTATAGTACCAGGCTGAGGACACAGTTTTGTGGAGCACCAGTGTTGAGGATAATCATGGATTATCATGGTTACCTATCCTTATTGATTGCAGGTTAATATTTGCTTTGATTTGATTTACTATTGTCACATGTATTAACATACAGTGAAAAGTATTGTTTTTTGCGTGCTATATAGATAAAACATACTGTTCATAGAGAAGGAAACAAGAGAGTGCAGAATGTAGTGTTACAGTCATAGCTAGGGTATAGAGAAAGATCAATTTAACGCAAGGTAAGTCCATTCAAAAATCTGACAGCAACATGGAAGAAGGGTTCTTGGTTGGAATGTGACCTCAGACTTTTGTATCTTTTTCCCAATGGAAAAAGCTGGAAGAGAGAATGTCCAGCTTGCATGGGATCATTAATTATGCTGACTGCTTTTCCAAGGCAGCGGAAAGTGTAGATAGAGTCAATGGATGGGAGGCTGGTTTATGTGATGGATTGGGCTACATTCATAACCTTTTGTAGCTCCTTGTGATCTTGGCAGAGCAGGAGCCATACCAAGCTGTGATACAACCAGAAAGAATGCTTTTTGAGGTGCATCTGTAAAAGTTAGTGAGAGTCATGATAGGGCACCATGGTAGCACAGTTGTTAGCACTGCCGCTCCAGGGTCCTGGGTTCGATTCACAGCTCAGGTCACTGTCTGTATGGAGTTTGCACATTCTCTCTGTGTCTGTGTGGGTTTCAAAGAACGAAGAATAAAATAGCACGGGAAACAGGCCCTTCCGCCCAACGAGCCCATGTCGCCATCTCGATGTTTCCACTTCTACCTATGATCCCTGAATATATTTATAGATCTATGCATTGGAACCAAATTTACGAGACAGTTTAGGGAGAAATCGTTTTGCCAATCAGCCTAAGATCTTTGGGGTGTACTCTATACCCCTTCCTATAAAGGCTAGCGTACCATATGCTTTCTTCACAACCTTCTCCACCTGCTCTGCCACCTTCAGAAAATCAAGTTGGAGAGGAATTTGGTCACTCAGTTTTAGGTGTATAAGGAGTATAGTAGGGGGCTGAGAACATAGCTTTGTGGGGCCGTGGTGTTGAGAATGATTGTGGAGGAGGTGTTGTTGCCTATCCTTACTGATTGTAATCTGTAAGTTAGAAAGTTCAGGATCCAGTCACAGAGGGAGATGCAGAGGCCCAGGTCACAGAGTTTGGAGATGAGTTTCGTGAGAATAGTAGTATTGAAAGCTGAGGTGTAGTCAATAAATAAAAGTCTGACATAGGTGTCCTTGTTATCTAGCTGTTCCAGGGTTGAGAGCAAAGGCAGAGAAGTGGCATTTGCTATGGACCTGTTGTGGTGATAGGTGAACCTTAGTGGATCCAGGCAGTCCGGGAAGCTGGAATTGATTCATTCCATGACTTGATCTTTCCAAGCACTTCACAATGATGCATGTCAGAGCCACTGGCTGATAATGTGTGAGGCACGCTGCTTGGTTTTTCTTAGGTTTTTCTTAGGTACCGGGATGATGGTTGTCTTCCTACAGTAGAAAAGTAAAATAGAAAGGGATCTCAGATTGTTGTAAAGAGAGGTTGAAGATGTCTGTGTCCAGCAGCTGATCCACGCAGGATCTGAGTGCTCACCTGGGTACCCCATCTGGGCCAGTCACTTCCCATGGGTTGACCTTCAAGAAAGCTGCACTGCCATCTGTAATGGTGACCCAGACACAGGCTCATCTTGGGCTTCCAAGGTGAAGGGCACCCTCTTGCTGACCTCTTGCTGAAAATATAGAATGCATTGAGCTCATTAAGGAGGGATACGTTGGAGCTGGCAATATCACAGTGTTATCATCACAGAATCCTCTACCATCGACATTGTGGTGGTTACAATTGACTTGAAAATTTATTGGACCAGTGTGTAAATACTGCAGCTACGAGAGCAGGTCAGAGATTAGGAATTCTTCTGACTCCCAAGAGATTGTCCAGCATCTTCAAGGTACAACTCAGGAGTGTGATGGAATACTCCCCCATTTGTCTGGATGGGTGTTGCTCCAATGATACTGAAGTAGATGGTCTTGGGTGATGTCAACGCAGCTCATTTGATTGGTGCTCCGACCACCATCTGAAGCATGCACCCCCTCCACTACTGCCATGCAGTTACAGCAGTGTATCATTTACAAGATGTGTTGTAACACCTTGTCTCGGCTACTTGGACAGCATCTGCCAAACCTGAAATCTCTCCCGTGAACAAGGGCAGCAGAAGCTTAACAACACCTCGACCTGCAAGTTTCTCTCAAAGCCCGACAGTTTCCTGATTCCAGATAGTTTGCCATTCCTTCTGCGTCAAAATATTCCTAACAGCACCATGTGTGTACCTACACCACTTGGACTGTAGTGGTGCATCATGTCCAAATTCTCAAAGACAGTGAGGGATGGGCAATAAATGCTCGCATTGTCAGTGGTGCCCACATCAGATAAATGAATAACCAAAAAAGTCAATACTTGAAAGAAAAAGATTAGAAATCACTTTGCATGGGAACAGTTAACAGAACTGGTCTCTGCTGAGTTGCTCTGGACTCTTTCCCTTTAAGAAGTTAGCTGACCTGCTGCATATTCTATTTTTGGTGTCTGTCAAAAGTAGCAAGTCTTTCATACATCTGCATGTAATTCTAGTAGCTTTCTTCCCATTGAAATCTTTGAGTTTGTTACATGGTCAATGCCAACCAACTCAAGAGCAGCTTCTTCCCTGCTGCCATCAGACTTTTGAATGGACCTACCGTATATTAAGCTGATCTTTCTCTACACTCTAGCGATGATTGTAACACTACATTCTGCATCCTCTCTTTTCCTTCATCCCTGTGTATTCTACAAACATATGTTTTCTCTGTGTAGCACACAAGAAACAACACTTTTCACTGTATCCCAATACATGTGACAATAGTAAATTGAAATGCGTAAATGCAGTCAAATCAGAGGGAAGAAATGTCAGCATGGTGGCACAGCGGTTAGCACTGCTGCCTCACAATGCCAGGGACCCAGGTTTGATTCCCAGCTTGAGTCTCTGTGCAAAGTTTGCACGTTCTCCCTTGTCTGCATGGGTTTCCTCCAGGTGCTCTGTCTGAAAGACGTGCTGGTTAGGTGCATTGGTCATGCTGAATTCTCCCTCAGCGTACCCGAACAGGCACCGGGGTGTGGTGACTTAGGAATTTTCACAGTAACTTCATGGCAGTGTTAATGTAAGCCTACTTATGACACTAATGAATAAACTAAAAAAAACATACACTTCACTTCAGAGCTTACATTATCCCATCTTTTATTTTTGTGTATGTCACAGTTAAATCAGAAATGATGCCTGTTAAATGACGGCTAATGTCTGGGTGTTGTTCCCTCCAACCATTAAATCAATGGTTGATTTAAACCATTTTTTATGAAACGGTTCAGAAAATGGGGAAAAAAATCACATGTTCTCAAGACTCGAGGAAAGGTATTAACTGTAGTTTAGGATTAAGTGGAGAGTGTAGCGATAGCTGGTTCTGTCTGCACATTTCCATACCTTAGTTTGATTCGAACTAGAGCACTGAGAAAGCTGGTTGCTCCTACTGCAACACAGTCTTGGTGCAGCTGTTGATTTAGCTGCAATGTTAGCTAAGTTATGACAGCTGGTTGACGCTGGCTGTTACAGTGACTACCCAACATCTCAATGAGGAGAAAAGATCCCTTTGATCAGCAGCAGCTTAATATTTTAATATCCCTCTTTGCAGATGAAACAACAAACATAATGCGGTCAGAGATTAAAAATGAAAGAAGCCGTTCACAAAATCGAAATGTCAAAGCAGTTCCTGAGGTTGAAATATTTCAAGAGGAAAAAAATAAACATACAATCCCTGCAGTGCAGAAAGAGGCCATTCGGCCCATTGAGAGTGCACTGACCACAATCCCACCCCAGGCCCTAATCCCACATATTTACCCCACTAATCCCTCTAATCTACACATCCCAGGACATTACGGGCAATTTAGCATGTCCTATCAACCTAACCCACACATCTTTGGGCCATGTAAGGAAACTGGAGCACCCGGAGGAAACTCATGCAGACATGGGGAGAATGCGCAAATTCCACACAGACAGTGACCCAAGCTGGGAATCAAACCTGGGTCCCTGGAGCTGTGAGGTAGCAGTGCTAACCACTGTGCCACCCATGAATGAAGTGCATGGAAAAGAGTAAGACCTAGTGATCTCATTAAAACAGTCTTTACCTTCAACATGCTGTAAGATCACCATGAACATGAATCCATGCTCCACTGGACTGCAGAGACATTTTTAGCCTCAGTGTTATTGGAAGAACACAGGAGATGTGGGAAAAGATGCAGATAGTTTTTACAAGAATGCTACCATTCCAAAAATGTGTGGGTTAGGTTGATTGACCATGTGAAATTGCCCATTAGTGTCAGGGGGATTAGCAGGGTGAATACGTGAAGTTATGGCGATAGGACCTGGATGGGATTGTTGTTAGTGCAGGCTCGATGGGCTGAATGGCCTTCTTTGGCACTGTAGGGATTCTACACTGTAGGGATTCACTGTAGGGAATCTGTAGGGATTCATCATCTGTCAGAAGATGTTGAATGGATTTGGATGCTGTTTTCTGGAAAAGAGAAGACTTAGCAGATGACCAGATAAAATCTTTAAGATTATGAAAGGGTTTGAATATCTATACATGAGAGAAGATGTTTCTACTTGTGGGAGAAACTGAAATGATGGATTGTAAATATGAAATAAACCATATGGAATCCGAAAGGGAATGCAGAAGAAACTTCTTTACACCGAGAGTGATTAGATTGTGGAATAGTTGAAATTAATAATATTCTTTTTTATTCCTTCAAGGGATATGGATCATGTAGGCTGGGCCAACATTTATTGACCAAACCTGAGGGCATCTAAGACAACTGCATTGTTGTGAGTCTGGAGTCACATGTAGATCAGATTTCCTTCTCTAAAGGACATTAGGGAACCAGATGGGTTTTTACTACAATCAACAATGGTTTCATGGTCATTATTAGATTTTTAACTGCAGATTGTAATTGAATTCAATTTTCACCATCTGCGACGGTGGGATTTGAACCCTGGTCCTCAGAACAGTACCCCGGGTCTCCGGATTTTCAGTCCAGCGACAATACCACTATGCCACATGCCCACATCTATAAAAGAGAAGCTAGAATAGCACATAAAGGAAAAGGATTGAATAATATGTTAGTAGGAGGCAAAGAAAAACAGAAAATGCTGGAAAATCTCAGCGGGTCTGGCAGCATCTGTGGAGAGAGAATAGAGCCAATGTTTCGAGTCTGGATGACTCTGTTAACAGATAAGCAAGTCTTGAATAAAGTCTGTGGGTTGGCGTTTCACTAATAAAGTGGGTTATTTCTCAATGTTGCAGTCTAACCTTGATATAAAATGCCCTCTTACAGAATATTTTTGTTCGGGGAGTGGGAACAGGTGAGAGGGGGACTATGGGAGAAAGTTGAGGCAGCTGACTGCCAATGTGACTCATCAAAAGATCCCTTTTGGCTTTATGGGACTTAAGTCCAGTTATATTTCAGGTCTACCCACTTCCCATGCTACCTCTTTACCCTCATGGTAACTTGATGTCAACTCATACCCCCATCCACCCTCAATAACCCGTCATATTCTCCCTACCAACTCATTGCCCTTAAATGCCCATTCACAGCAAATGTGCAATGTACAGAATCGATTAATATTATAACAATGGCACATGTGAAACTTCTAAAAATACCTATGCATAATATCCTGAACAAATCCTACAGCCCTATAACAACTGTTAATCATATAAAGTAAGTGTCAGTAAAAAAAGGCCTCCTCACCACATTGGATCAACAACAATTTCCACCACCTCATTGGACAAGGGCAGCAGCTGTATGGGAACACCACTACCTGCAAGCTCCTCTTCAACCTGCTCATCATCCTGACTTGCAATTAAATTACTGATTCTCCACTCTCACTGATTCAAAATCCTGGAACCCTATTCCTAATTTCACTGTGGATGTATCTACACCACATACCAACACCAAGGGGGTTCAAATGGTCAGCGGATAAGCATATGGATAACATTGGAATAGTTTAGGTTAGAGAGTCATTAGATTGGTTCCGCTGGTCGGCACAACATCGAGGGCCGAAGGGCCTGTACTGTGCTGTAATGTTCTATGTCTATGTCTACGTAGACTGCAGTGGTTCAAGGCGGCAACACATCACCACCTTCTCAAGGGCAATTAGGGATGGGCTATAAAGGCTGGTCTATCCAGTGCTGTCAATGAATATTCAAAAAAGAGGTGGAGGAGGTGACAACCTACTGGCATTATCACTGGATTATTAATCCAGAAACTCAGCTAATGTTCTGGGGACCTGGATTTGAATCCCACCAAAGCAGATTGTGGAACTTGAATTCAGTCTGGAACTAAGAATCTACTGTTGACTATGAAACCATTGTCGATTGTTGGAAAAACCTATCTAGTTCACTCTTATCTTTTAGAGAAGGTAATCTGCTTTCTTTACCTGGTCTGGCAATGTGGTCGACTCTCAACTGCCCTCCAGGAGCAACTAGGGACGGGCAATAAATGCTGACCAGCCAGCAACGCCCATGTCCCATGAATGAATAAAAGCAACTCTTAATGGCGTGCAAATAAACTTGAGACATTGACAAAAGAGATCACACTATAAATAAGTTATCATAGCCTCATAAAGATGTCAGTTGAGCAAAGTCAACTCTTCTCTGTACCTGGGTAATAAACTCATTCACATCCTTTTATGAGCCTGGACTCTCAGCCAAGCCCCATTATGCAGATATCTGGCCCTATCTGTTTCTAGTTAATAACATTATAGAATTTTTAACATAGATATTTGATATAGACATTTGCAGTCAATGTTTTGTAGAATATTTACTGCTCTTCCTTTGAAATATCCTCTCTGTTCAGGTTGTGAGCATTTTCACATCCAGTTAATTAAATTCAGAGTGTTTTTGAGCTCCCTTGGAATCCATAAACTACTGCTTTCATTCCATCTACTTTGATTCTTGTAGATTTTTTTATGGCTGGAATTAGGTTATCGATCACTATGAGAAGTCATTTGGTGAGCCAATTGTTTAAATAATAAGCCTTAGGAAACAGAAGTCTGCTTGCTGCAGGACCTGCACTAATTGAATGATTTCACAAAAATTGGACTCTACCATTTCACTGAACCTGCATATGCTTATTCAAACCAGTATTTCATTCACTAATGCAGCTTGAGGGGCTAAATCATTATGGATTAGATACTGTAACCTAAAAATTGATGGAAGGAAAATATGTGGCACAGTGGTACAATGGTTAGCACTGCTGTTTCACAGTGTCAGGGACCTGGGTTCATTTCATGGCTTGGTTCACTGCCCGTGTGGAGTTTGCACATTCTCCCTGCGTCTGTGTGGGTTTCCTCCAGGTGCTCTGGTTTCCTCCCACAGTCCAATGATGTGCAGGTTAGGTGCATTGGCCATATTAAATTGACCCTCAGTGTATCTGAACAGGTGCCAGAGTGTGGTCATTCAGGGAATTACATAATCATTTATTACAATATGAATGTAAGCCTATTTGTGACTAATAAATAAACTTATTTTAGCTTTTTAAATATGCAGTCAGCGTCTATTGGATGGATTTTATTGAAATTACATAAGAACATAAGAAATAGGAGCAGGAGTAAGCCATCCAGCCCCTCGAGCCTGCCCCGCCATTCAATAAGATCATGGCTGATCTGTAGTGGTTCAGTACCACTTTCCTGCTTTCTCCCCATAACCCCTAATTCCCTTGTCAGTCAAAAACCTATCCACTCTTGACTTGAACATATTCAGTGAGGAGGCCTCCACCATCTCATCAGGCAGAGAATTCCAAAGATTCACCACTGTTTGGGTGAAGAAACTCCTCTGCAACTCTGATCTGAACCGCACCCCCTAATCTTGAGGCTGTCTGTGTTTCCTTCTGTTTATCTTGGGGAATGTGGCTCAATCCTTAGAAATGTACTTTTCAAACATTCTCATTTTATTCCCTTCTAATGTTCACACTACCTTGAACATCTTCCCATTCAAAGGAGGCTGACATTGACACCTCGTCCCGAAATCCTGCCTGCACCATTCTTCAATGAATGTCCTGTGATGGCTCCCAAGATAGGTGCAGGCAAGGGAATCCATGTGGCCCACTGATTTGGAAATCAGATAAGGATTTACATTCATTCAGTACCTTTCCAAATGTGCTTCACAGCCAGCAGTAAAGTGTATTTATTAATCACAAGTGAGGCTTACATTAACTCTGCAATGAAGTTAAAATAAAATTCCCCAAGAAGCATAGAAACATAGCAAATAAGAGCAGGAGGATGCCATTTGGTCCTTCGAACTTGCTCTGCCATTCATTAAAATCATCCAACTCAACAGTCTATTCCTACCTTCTCTCCCATATTCTTTGATTCCCTTCATCTCAAGTGCTCTATCTAATTGCTTCTTGAAAACAATCAATGTTTTGGCCTCAACTACTTTATGTGGCCGTGAATTCCACGCATTCACCACCCTCTGGGTGAAGAAATTTCTCCTAACCTCAATTCTAAAAGGCTTACCACTTATCCTTAAACTCTGACCCCCGAGTCTGGATTTCCCCCACTATCTAAAACATTCTTTCTGAATTACCCTGTCTAATCCTGTTAGAATTTTATAAGTTTCTATGAGATTTTCTCTTGCTCTTTTAAACTCCAGTGAATATAATCCTAATTGACTGGCCATTCAGATAAAATCTGCTTTCCCATGTTTGCTACCAAAATAGAAAGCCTCACATTTATCCAAATTATACTGAATGTGCTTTACATTTGCCCACTCTCTCAGCTTCTCCAAGTCACACTCTGCATTCTCCTCACAGCTCACCCTCCCATCCAGTTTTGTGTCATGAAGCTCTCCTGAATGTTATGTGTACTTAATCACATTTGGTAGTGTAGGAAATGCGGCAGTGTATTTGCTTACAGGAAAATGCCTCGACTACCAATGCGATAACAAATAGATCATCTTTTTGAGTGATATTGATTCTTAGGGTAAATATTTTGGGAGAACTCACCTACTCACCTTCTGAATCATATTGTAGGACATTAAATACCCCCTGAGAAGCCAGATGGTGCTTTGTTTTAATGTCACAAACAGAACCTGTAACAGTATTGATCAGGCTATAACACTGTTTGATTTGATTTGATGTAATTTGTTGTTGTCACATGTATTGGGATACAGTGAAATGATTCTTGCACACTATGCAGACAAAGCATACCATATATAGTGAAGAAAAGGAGAGAGTGTAAAATGTAGTGTTACAGTCATAACTAGGGTGTAGAGAAAAATCGACAATGTTTGGGGTGCATGGGGTCCTTAATTATGCAGGTTGCTTTTCTGAGGCAGAGGACATGTAGACAATGTCAGTGGGTGGGAGGCTTGTTTGAGTGAAGGACTGGGCTTTGCTCAAGACCCCTTGTAGTTTTTTGAAGTCTTGGACAGAGCGCAAGCCATACCAAGCTATGATACAACCAGAAAGAATGCTTTCTATGGTGTACCTATAAGAGTAGGTGAGAGTCATAGCCGATATGCAAAATTTGCTTTGTCTTCTGGGAAAATAGAGGGGTTGGTAGGCTTTTTTAACTGTAATGTCAGCATGGAGGGACCAGGCCAGGTTGTTGGTGATCTGGACACCTAAAAGCTTGAAGCTCTTGACCATTTCTACTTCGTCCATGTTGGTGTAGACAGAGGCATGTCTTCCAATTTGCTTACATAAGCTTCTTACATTCAAGCTGTTAATGACAGAGAATAAATATCAAGGGAAGGTCATTAGGTTCCCTCTAGCTGGAGACAGTTATTACTTGGTACTCGTGTGGCATAAATATTACTTGTCATTTATCAGCCCAAGGCATGAATGTTGTCCAAGTCTTACGGTTTGTGGGCATGGAATTATTCCGTGTATGATGTAAGCAGCGTAACTAAGGACCCCACACACCCTGGACATAATCTCTTCCATGTTTTTCCATCAGGAAAAAGATACAGAAGTCTGAGGGCACGTACCAACCTACTCAAGAACAGCTTTTTTCCTGCTGCGAATTGTTAAGCATTGTACAATCATCTGCAAACAGCCCCACTTCTGAACCTACACTGGAGCCAAGAACATTATGAGATAATTGCAGATGGTTGAGCTGACAAACTATCATTAGGAACTCATGAAGCAATGTCCTAGGGTTCAGAGGTTGTCTACAACCACTGCCATCTTCCTTTTGTGATCGATATGATCTTTGCCAGTAGATAGTTTTTTTTCTCCTGATTTCCATTGATTTCAATTTTATTCAGCCCCACACACAACCAAAAAACTACCTTGGTGGCAAGGGTAGTCTCTCTGACTTCATCTCTGGAATTTAGTACATCTACTATGAGATCTGGAGTGATCCCAGCGCAACCCAAATTCAACAATGATATGGAAATTGTTGATGAATAAATGCCCTACTTGGTTCTGTCAGTGGCCCCTTCCATTATTTTGCTGGTGATCGAAAGCAGGTTAATGGGGTGGCAATTGGCCAGAATGGATTTAACTTGCTTTTCGTGACTGGACATATCTGGTGAATTTCCCACTTTTGTGTTTGGCATAGCTAGTTCGGAAGCACACATGCATCTGTAAAGGTTGGTGTGAGTCGTAGCTGGCATGTCAAATTTCCTTCATCTTCTGAGAAGGTAGAGGAGTTCAGGACTAGTCATTGACTCTGTCTACACTTCCTACTGCCTCAGAAAAGCGGCCAGCATAATTAAAGATCCCAAGCACCCCACACATTTTGTCTTCCATCTTCTTACATCAGGAAAAAGATATAAAAGTCTGAGGTCATATGCCAACCAATTCAAGAACAGCTTCATTCCTGCTGCTGTCAGACTTTTGAATGGACCTATGTTGAATTAAGTTGATCTTTCTCTCTGCCCTGACTGTAACACTACATTCTGCACTTTCTCCTTACCTTCTCTATGAATGATATGCTTTGTCTGTACAGTGCACAAGAAAGAATACATTTCACTGTATATTAATACATGTGATAATAATAAATCAAATCAAATCAAAGTGTAAAGCAAGAGAATGAAGAATTCTATATGTGCAACTTTCACAAGATATGAAGGACCTATGTCGTACATGGCAACATTGAAAATGGTTGTAATCAAGTTTACTGGGCCAGTAGAGTTTGACTTATTTCTAATCCTGATGAATGAGTATCAAGAAAATAGGAAGAAATACTTGTTTTTCAATGTTGTGGCCCTTCTACCATGCAAACTTTGTAAGGAATTGAATCATTACTGGGTGCATTAATACATTAGGTTTACCATTACATTAAACCTGGCTCAAAGCCTATTTGGAAATGGGACCCAGAAGTACTTCAATCAGTCAGAAACTGATTTTGATTAGCTCAACCATACCATCATTCTTTGCTATATTTAAAGTTTTTTCATAGTCCTCAGTGTACAGTGATTCAGTCACGCACTGTACTACATTGGCAGGATAATTAAATAGGATTTCCAAATCTGGATGGATGTACTCCAGGAAAGTTGATCATGTGGTAAATAATCATATGACAAAGAACAAAAAAAACAAAGAAAAGTACAGCACAAGGACAGGCCCTTATACCCTCAAAGTCCATGCTGAACTAAGCTAAAAAACAAACCTTTTGTTCTTACTGTGTCTGTATCCCTCTATTCCCTCTCTATTCGTGTACCCATCTAGATGCCTCTTAAAGGTTGCTAATGTGTCTGCTTCCACCACCTCCTCTGGCAGCTCATTCCAGGCACCCACCACTCTCTGTGTGGAAAAACCTCTCCCACACACTTCACAAAGTTTGCAAAAGTTATTAAGTTTACATTAAATAAGTTGAGTATCTTTGTTTAAGCTGAGCAATATTTTTATTCAAGAATTGTAAAATACTGGTGTATGAGAGTAGACAGTTAAGTGCCATGTACTCTATTTATACAATATATTTATTTACAAAGATGCACTTTTATTGCAAAGTTCCTATTTTCTTAAATTCACAGTCTTGCTTTAATGTACTAGACTTTATACAGCAATTGACTGAATTTGATTTTGAATAAAGAATGTTCGAGTTAAACAGATACCTCTTGAAGATTCTTCGATTTATCAAGTAACGTAGGAAATAAGAGTAGTACAGTGCAAAGATTATGGATGTAATATTTTGGAATAGAGTGTCTCAATAATTTAAAACTCGACAACTGCTTCCTTTTTTATTCATTTGTGGGACCAGCATTTGTCGCCTGTCCCTAGTTGCCTTGGAGGGTCATCCACATTGCAGTGGTTCTGGAGTCCCATGTAGGCCAGACCAGGTAAGGATGGCAGATTTCCTTCCCTAAAGGAATCAGATGCATTTTTTCGACAATCAACAAAGAAAATTACAGCACAGGAACAGGACCTTTGGCTCTCTAAACCTGCACTGACCATGCTGCCTGACTTAACTAAAACCCCCTACCATTCCCATTCTATTGTATTTGTCAAGATGCCCATAAAAGCCAACTACCATATTTGCTTCCACTACTCTCCTGTCAATGTATTCCAGGCACCCACCACCTTCTTTGTAAAAAATCTGCCTTGTATATCTCCTTTAAACCTTGTCCCTTAAAGCTGTGCCCCTTAGTAATTGACTTTTCCACTTTGAGAAACAGCTTCTGACTAACCACTCTGCCCATGCCTGTTAGAATCTTGTAGACTTCTATCAGGTCGCCCCTCAATCTCTGCTGTTCTATGAGAGCAAACCAAGTTTTTTGACAATCGACAATAGTTTCATGGCCACCAGTAGATTCTTAATACCAGATATTTTTCATTGATTTCAAATTTCATCATTTGCCATTGTAGAATGCTTGGGAGGAGCAAGTGACTTTGGGCCTATCTCTCCACCATTTTCCTTGCCTCACCTTAGATCTGTGAGAGATTGATCACTATGGTTGTTCATCAACTCAATTAGAACAAAGAACAAAGAAGAACAAAACAAAACAGCACGGGAAACAGGCCTTTCGGCCCAACGAGCCTGCGCCGCCACCCCGATGTTCCCACCTCTACCCGTGATCCCTGTCTATGTTTATAGATCTATGGATTAAAAATCAAATTTGAGACAATTTAGGGAGAATTTGTTTTGCCAATTAGCCTAAGAGCACATCTTTGGGATGTGGGAGGAAACTGGAGCTCCCAGAGAAAACCCACGCAAGCACGGGGAGAATGTGCAAACTCCCACAGACACAGGCCCAAAATCCATGTATCTGCACAGCACAGCGATAGTCACTGAGCTGTCGTGTTGCCCATCAGATGGTCCAGGTCAAGCATACACTAACGATGTGAAGCAGTAGGATACTCTCGAAAAAGGTCCAAGAGCAGTCCTCTCACGACCATCGCGTGTATGCCCCTCGTTAGACAACAAGGTGGACCAAAGCACCTGTAGGATAAAAACAAGTACATCAATATCATCATCTATTTACACACTTCCCAGGGACTCCCAAGGCTCATGATCCCCTATTTTAAATCAGTTTTCTATACCCCTCCATTCCCATTCTGTTCATGTGCCCATCTAAGTATTTCTTAAATAACTCCAGAATACCTGCCTCCACCACTTGGCAGCGCATTCCATACCCCCACCACCCTCTGTGTGAAAAAGCTCCCTCTAGCATCCAAATTATACCTTACCTCCCTCACCCTAAGCCTGTGACCCCTCATGCTATTCGAGTCCATCCTAGGAAAAAGCTTAACCCTGTTTACTCTATCTATACCCCTCATAATCTTGTACACCTCTATTAGATCTCCTCTAAGTCTACGTCTTTCTAATGAAAACAGCCCCAATTTGCCTAACCTCTCCTCGTAACTCAGACCTTCCAAACCAGGCAGCATCCTGGTAAACTTCCTCTGCACTCTCTCCAGAGTCTCCACGTCCTTCCGGTAGTAGGGCGACCAGAACTGGACGCAGTATTCCAAATGAGGTCTAACCAACATTTTATACAAATGCAACATTAAACGCCAGCTCTTGTACTCTATACCCCTTCCTATAAAGGCTAACATACTATATGCTTTCTTCACAACCTTCTCCACTTGCTCTGCCACCTTCAGAGACTTGTTCACCTGCACCCCCAGGTCCCTCTGCGTTTCTATACTCTTAATAGGTCTACCCTTTATCATGTACCTCCCCCCTACATTCTTTCTCCCGAAATGCATCACCTCTCATTTATCAGGATTGAATTCCATCTGCCATCTATCTGCCCAAGCTACCAGCCTATGTCCTGCTGCATCGCCTGACAATGCTCCTCACTATCCGCAAGTCCAGCTATCTTTGTATCGTCTGCAAACTTGCTGATCACTCCACTTACTCCCTCTTCCAAGTCATTTATATATATTACAAATCGAAGAGGTCCCAGTACCGAGCCCTGCGGCACACCACTAGTGACCGACCTCCAGCTAGAAAAACACCCTTCCACTATTACTGTCTGTTTCCTATTACCAAGCCAGTTACTTATCCATCTAGCTACCTGTCCTTGTATCCCATTAGCCTTGACCTTTTCAACTAACCTCCCATGAGGGACTTTGTCAAACGCCTTACTAAAATCCAAATAGACAACATCAACGGCTCGCCCTTTGTCCACTGTTTTCGTCACCTCCTCAAAGAATTCTACCAGATTTGTAAGGCACGACCTCCCCTTAACAAAGCCATGCTGCATATCCCTAATCAGATCACAACGCTCTAAGTGCCGATACATCCTATCTCTAAGAATTCCCTCCAACAGCTTCTCTACCACTGATGTCAAACTCACCAGCCTATAATTTCCAGGGTTATCCCTACTACCCTTTTTAAACAACAGTACAATATTAGCTATTCTCCAATCCTCTGGGACCTCACCTGTGTCCAAGGAAGAGACAAAGATTTGCGTCAGAGGCCCAGCAATTTCACTTCACACCTCCCTAAGCAGCCTAGGATAAATGCCGTCAGGCCCCAGAGATTTATCAGCTTTAATGCTACCTAGAAGCTCTAACACTTCCTCCCTCAGTATGGATATTTCCCTCAACTGGTCCACAGCTCCCTCAGAGACAGGAGCTGTCAATAAGCCCCTCTCCTTCGTGAATACCGATGCAAAGTATTCATTCAGGATCTCCGCCATTCTCTCGGGCTCTAAGCACAGTTCCCCTCCTCTGTCCCGAAGAGGTCCGATTTTTCCTCTAACCACCCTTTTATTCCTAACATAGGAGTAAAAAGCCTTTGGATTTTTCTTAACCCTTTCAGCCAAAATCATTTCATTCCCCCTTTTTGCCATTTGAGCTCCCTCCTACTCTCTCTATATTCCTTCAACGCTGTCTCGGTTCCCAGCTGCTTTGACCTATCATACGCCTCTCTTTTCTTCCTAACCAAGTCCTCAATATCCCTAGTAATCCATGGCTCTCTAAACCTACCTTTCCCATCTTTCCTCTTGGCTGGCACATATTTATCTTGCAACATTTTCAGTATTCCCTTGAAAGAGTCCCACATGCCTAGCGTGGACTTACCCTCGAACAACCGTTCCCAATCAGTTTCCATAAGTTCCATTACCATTGGAACGTGTAGTAGTGTGGCCCCTTTAAGGCGAGAGCATTTCCTGAGGGCCATGTTATCAGCGAGGATGCTTTAGTGCTCACATAGGCAATCGGCAGGTGGGCACAGACCACAGGTTGAGCAGTGACTCACAGTTGGAACCATGGAGTTGAATAGAGCACTATAATTTAGTCTGACATTTTTGATGTATTTCTTTATTTGTCAAAAAAGCCTACTGTTGATTCAAAAAATCATAGAATCCCTCCAGTGCAGAAGCCTGTACTGACCACAATCCTATCCAGGCCCTATTTCTGAAATGCCACATATTTACTCTGCTAATCCCCCTGACACTAAGAGGCAATTTAGCATGATCAATCAACCTAACCCACGCATCTTTGGAATGTGGGAGGAAGTCAGGATCCCTGGAGGAAACCCACGCAGACATGGGGAGAAAATACAGACTCCGCACAAACAGTGATCCAAAGCCAGAATCAAACTTAGGTCCCTGGTGCTGTGAGGCAGCAGTGCTAACCGCTGTACCACACAAGGCCCTCAATCTATGACAAATCCTGTAACTACCAGGATGATAGTAAACAAACTGGATGCACTTCAGTCTTTTTTTTGTCTGGTAAATCTTACTTTCCTATGTGTTTTAGAAACAAAATACAGAAAAACGCACTTCTGTTAAGGAATGATTTGAAAAGGTTCATAGCAATGGCTTAATATCTTTTTAAATTCGACTTTGTAAATCCTCTTGTTTGCTTTTAGAATGGGTGCAAACTTCGCAATCCAACTCGTGACACCCCTGTAAGTTATCCAATTTTGAATTTTTCTGAGTTCTCCATTGGGGGGATTGTGAGCCATGAGAGGTGGGGACAGAATCTGAGTCTGTTACAAAGGAGCGACATGTTAATTTGCGAGCCACGGACTCTGGCTTCCACCTTATATTCCAAAATGATCGCAGCAGGTCCCAGGAAATCAGCCTCCCATTTCTGAATGTACCGCAACAATTTTGAAGATCAATTTCCTGGGTAAGGCGCATTAGTACACATGTAAAGGTAATATCAAGGGGATATGAAGTCAAGCACAGCATTTGGGTCTCTGAATTCTATATGATTTGTTGCATTTTGTACAGGCAACAATTGCCTAGGAATATCCAGTTTATAGACCTTAAGGGTACCTCAGGAAATGACACAGCACAGAAGATCTGCACCTGATTACTTTTCTTCAAGCATTTTAATAGTTATTCATGGAGTAGAATCATAGAATGATAACGGCATAGAAGGAGACCATTTGTCCCTGTTGTGTCATTGCCAGCTCTTTGCAAGAATTCCTCAGCTAATCCCATTCCCTTGCTTTTACTTGCTATTTTTATATGTAGACTCCATAGTCATAGAGGTTTACAGCATTCAGCCCAACTTGTCCATGCGGCCCTTTTTTTAAAAAAACCATTGCCCTGTAGCTTACAGCACTTAAGGTTCAGAGTAGGTACATTTTAAGAGGTTCTCTGCTCTACCACCAATTCGGGCAGTGAATTCCAGACACCCAGCACCTGTTGAATAAAAAAGAGTTCTTCTCATGTCCCTTCTACAACTACCGCTTATCTTGAATCACTGTCCCCAGTTCTACAACTCTCCATCAAAGGTAACAAGTTGTCATTTTTGCCAAAAATAGTATTCTAGCAACCCTTCAGCTCAATAGTCTCATTCCAATGAATCAAAGCAATATCTCGATCTACTTCTTCAATGCACTATTGTGAAGACGATTTTTCAAGTAATTAAAACAAGACTTAGTGTAGCTTTTCAATCGGGAAGATGCAGATTGTTGAAGTGCACCTATCTGTGTAGAGAAATGCAAACAATTAATATGCACCAGTCAAGCGGGTTTGATAGGAAATTGATTTTCTGTCTCCACCAGAGATAAGTCTATTATTCATGTCATTGGAAATTAATGCAATGAAGCTATCTGCTCTTTTGGATGCACGAGCGCCATTTCACTGTTGCAAAAAATGAAGCAAAATAATTCAGACTTTGCCACAAAAACAATTTGCATTTAAATAATGCTCCACGCATTGAACAATTTCCCCAGGCATTTCAGACCTGAGGAAAAAATGGAACTGGCGTCAAGGTAGGAGGTAATGGGGAAGGTGAAAATCTTCAAAATCTTGGCCAGAAAACGTGCTGGAGGATGAGTTGAAGGTGAAGATGTATGGATGCTTAAGGAAGGACTTTTAGCATTTGGGTCTCAGTAGCTGAAGACACAGGGATAAATTTTCCAGTCCTGCCTTTCTCGGAATTTAGGCAGATGTAATGGAAGATTTGACGGACCATTTAAAACGTTTGTTGACTTTGGGCAGGAATTTGTAGTCTCTGGGTAGGTGGGACATGGCCTGTAATGGTGGGATAGAATGCAGAACGGGTGGATACACAAAAGGATGAGGAACAGATTTGTCAGGTTGAAGCTGGGGCTGGAATTCTCCAACCTCATAGCGCGGCTGGGATTATCCAGTCCCGCTGCTGTGAATGGAAATTTGACTGAGTGCGCACGGTCAGCAAATCACCAACTTATCATGTCATTTGAGAAGATTATTCGGACATAAAGATCTGACTAAAGGAAAGAAAACCAGGTACATTCTGAAAAAGTCACTTTCTACATCATTGTTGAATTGAAGATTGAAGTCATTCTGCTGCCTCGGGTCCCTCCTGGATCTCAGCCTCTGCTACAAGAGAGATTTTTTATTTACAGCAGCTTGTACTTGGGCACAATGCATTTGTTCTGCCCTGATTGGAGATTTGCATCATCATAGAATTCTTACAGTGCAAAAGGAGGCCATTCGGCCTATCAAGTCTGCATCCGACCACAACCCCACCCAAGCCCTATCCCCATAAGCCTGTGTATTTATCCGACTAATCTCTCTGTCACCTAGGAGCAATTTATCACGGCCAATCAACTGCACTTCCTTGGCATGTGGGAGGAACACAGTAAGAAGTCTCACAACACCAGGTTAAAGTCCAACAATTTTATTTGATAGTAAACCCTCAAGCTTTCGGGGTTTGCCCTTCGTCAGGTGAGCTTCCTGACATTGTAAGACTTCTTACTGTGTTTATCCCAGTCCAACGCCAGCATCTCCACATTGTGCGCGAGGAAGCCAGAGCACCTGCAGGAAACCCATGCAGACATGAGGAGAACATACAGTCTCCACACAGGTAGTTACCCAAGCCAGGAAATGAACCTGGGTCCTTGGTGCTGGGAGGCAGCAGTGCTGGTCACTGTGTCACTGTGCTGCCCCAAATTCAAATTTTGCCCTTTACAATGGGGGTGGGGGTCAAAGCTGGGTCCCCACTGTCTGTGTTACTAATGCAGCGACAATACCATTGCTCCACACCTTCGTCTACATTTAGCATTTCAACTCATTGAGCATTATTTAATTCTGAATCTTTTTTAGTTCACTGACATTCAGCAGAGGTTAATATGTGTGAAGTTGACAAAGCTTTTGCAATGACATTTAGTGTGTGGTGATTTGCTGCAATTTGCTATCAAGTACAAGAGTTTATAATAGCATATTGTTCCCTCTTGCAGTGTGCCAGCTGCTAGTCTGTAGCGCTTGTATCTCAGAAGGGGTGGAACATGATAGATTCATTCCCTGTAGCAGAAGCTATAACACAAAAGTTGGCCGAAGCTTCAGTACAACAAAGAGCAAGTGTGGTATTGCTGGCACATCAGATGAAATGGCAATCCAACTCTACTAAAAGCAGCTTTGACAGAGGGTCATCTGGACTCATAGAATCCTACAGTGCAGGAGGAGGTCATTCGGCCCCTCCTGCCACAGTCCCACCCAGGCCCTATCTCCATTACTCCATGCTAGTTCCCCTAAGGGGCAATTTATCGTGGCCAATCCACCTAACCCATACATCTTTGGATGGTGGGAGGGAATCGGAGCACCCGGAGGAAACCCACGAAGACACGCGGGGAGCATGTAAACTCCACACAGACAGTGACCCAAACCAGGAATTGAACCCGGGTCCTTGGTGCCAAGAGGCAGCAGTGTTAAACACTGTGCCACCGTGCCGCTCTAACTCAAAACGTCAGCTCTTTTTCCCTTCCTTAAGGTGCTGCCAGATCTGCTAAGCTTTTCCAGCATTTTCTCTTTTAGCTATCGAGAGGAAAGTTAAAACAAAACCCAGTTGCATAAGATGTGCAGGTTAGACTGATTGGCCATGCTGAAGTACCCCTTAGTGTCAGCGGGATTAGCAGGGTAAATAGGTGCTGTTATGGGGATGAGGACAGGCGGGATTGTTGTAGGTGCAGGTACAATGGACTGAATGACCTCCTCTTGCACTGTATGCACTTTTGAGAGAATAGATGGTTGTGCTGGCCACCAACCAAAATGCTGAAACAGATTAACTGAGTATTTATTTCATAGCTGTTTGTACATGTTGACTGATGTAAAGATGCCGGCATTGGACTGGGGTGGTAAGAACTCAGTAAGAATTTAGCAACACCAATTTTAAATCCAACCAATTTATTTGATAGTAAATCTGCGAGCTTTCAACACTAGATTTACTATCAAATAAATCGGTTGGATTTAAAATTGGTGTTGCTAAATTCTTACTGAGTTCTTACATGTTGACAACCATGTTTGTATAGAGTGACTACACTTAAAGTACTTTGGTGGCTGTTAAGTGCATTGGGACACCCTTTGGACATGGAAAAGTCATGTTTCATAAATTGTTTCATCAACTGTGCAGTGCTTTCCAAAGATATGAAAGATGTTATGTGGATGCAGTTTATTTATGCATTATTTATCCAGTTACATGAAGAAAAAAAAATGTTTCTGTCTCTCAGAAATGTCCACCCAAATGTCACCTCAAATATCATTGGATATACAAGCTGCGCATGAAACTACTGTTACAGTACAAAACATGAACATGCATGATCTCTCATTAAACATAGATGAACACTCTGGTGCATAATAACCTATGTAATATGCATTTGAATTTTCAACCTCGTGACTACATACTTACATTCACCTATACTCAGTGTGATGATTTCAGCCAGGCTAATGAGGTTGGTTGCTAGAGTATGAACTGAGTCCTAATGGTTGATTAAATCAGGGAGCCTCATGCTCCCTATTTAAAGCAGCTATGTCAGACTCCCAGGCTGCATTCAGCAGGGAGCAACTGGTGAGGTGGTTGTGCACAGATGTACGGTGTAAATAAAGTAACTTGGTGATGGGACTTCTGCCTCCATGGAGTTATTACACTCAGTTTCTGCATGTCAACCCTTAGCTGTCATCCATCCTTTGCTGGGCCACATTCTCCATATTCTCCTCACAACTTCTGTTATTGGCTTATTCTTGAATACCACTGTCTTCGTCTCTGCTAAAGAAAAACAGCATAGGATTTACACCATTAAATACATATCACTACAGACATTTTAATGATATCTCATTAAACTTGGAGCGTGAGATGTCATTAAATATATTGAATGTATTCAAAGGGCAGCCGGATATAGCTCTTGGGGCGAACGGGATCAAAAGTTATGGGGAGAAAGCAGGATTAGGCTATTGAGTTGGACAATCAGCCATGATCATGATTAATTAGATTAGATTAGAAACAAGAAAGGAGAGGTCACACTGTTGGGAGTTTTTTATAGGCCTTCAAAAAGTTCCAGAGAAGTAGAGGAAGGGATTGCAAAGTTGATCCTGGATAGGTGTGAAAGTAACAGGGTAGTTGTAATGGGGGACTTTAACTTATCTAATATTGATTGGAAAAGCTATAGTTCAAGTACGTTAGAGGGGTCAGTTTTTGTTCAATGTGTGCAGGAAGGTTTCATGACTCAGTATGTAGATAGGCCAACAAGAGGCGAGGCTATATTGGATTTGGTAGTGGGTAATGAATCAGACCAGGTGCTAGACTTGGAGGTGGGTGTGCACTTTGGTGATAGTGACCACAATTCGGTTATGTTTACCTTAGTGATGGAAAGGGATGGGCACGTACTGAATAACAGTAGTTATAGCTGGGGGAAAGGTAATTATGAGGCTATTAGGAGAGATTTAGGATGCATAGGGTAGAGCAGGAAATTCAGGGGCTGGGGACATCTGAAATGTGGAGCATATTTAAGGAACAGCTTCTGCATGTCCTTAATGAATATGTACCTGCCAGGCAGGGAGGAGGTGGTCGAGTGAGGGAACCATGGTGTACTAGGGAAGTTGAATCTTTGGTGAAGAGGAAGAAGGAGGCTTATATAATGATCAGACGTAAAGGCTCAGTTAGGGCACTGGAGAGCTATAAATTAGCCAGGAAGGAGCTAAAGAGGGAGTTGAGAAGAGCTAGAAGAGGACATGAGAAGACTTTGGTGGATAGGATTAAGGAGAATCCTAAAGCTTTTTACAGGTATATAAATAATAAAAGATTGGTTAGGGCCAGTCAGAGATAGCAGTGGGAAGTTGTGCGTGGAGCCTGAGGAGATACGAGAGACACTGAATGAGTATTTTTCGTCAGTATTCACGCAGGAGAAAGACAATGTTGTCAGGGAGAATACTGCGATACTAGGTTGTAGACTGGGCAGGATTGAGGTTCATAAGGAGGAGGTGTTAGCGAATCTTGAGGGTATGAAAATTAATAAGTCCCCTGGGCCAGATGGGATTTACCCCAGGATTCTCTGGGAGGCTAGAGAGGAGATTGCAGAGCTTTTGGCTTTGATCTTCATGTCGTCGTTGGCTACAGGTATAGTGCCGGAAGACTGGAGGATGGCAAATGTTGTCCCTTTGTTCAAAAAGGGGAGTAGGGACCATCATGGAAATTATAGACCGGTGAGCCTGACTTCTGTTGTGGGCAAAGTCTTGGAAAGAATTATAAGGGATAGGATTTATAAGCATCTAGAGAGAAATAAATTGATTAGGGGTAGTCAGCACGGTTTTGTGAAGGGTAGGTCGTGCCTCACAAACCTTATTGAGTTTTTTGAGGAGGTGACCAAAGAGGTAGATAAGGGTAAGGCAGTTGATGTAGGGTATATGGATTTTAGCAAAGCGTTTGATAAGGTTCCCCATGGTAGGCTACTGCAGAAAGTGCAGATGCATGGGATTGAAGGTGATTTAGCAGTTTGGATTAGGAATTGGCTAGCTGATAGAAGAAAGAGGGTGGTGGTTGATGGGAAATATTCAACCTGGAGTGCAGTTACAAGTGGTGTACCTCACGGATCTGTTTTGGGGCCACTGCTGTTTGTCATTTTTATAAATGACCTAGATGAGGGTGTAGAGGGTTGGATTAGTAAATTTGCTGACGATACCAAAGTGGGGGAGTTGTAGACAGCGAGGATGGATGTTACAGTTTGCAGAGGGACATAGATAGATTGCAGAGCTGGGCCGTGAGGTGGCAAATGGAATTCAATACGGATAAGTGTGAGGTGATTCACTTTGGTAGGAATAACAGGCATATGAAATATAGGGCTAATGGAAGTACCCTTAATAGTGTTGTCGAGCAGAGGGATCTTGGGGTACAAGTACATAGCTCTTTGAAAGTTGGCACCCAGGTTGATAAAGTTGTTAAGAAGGCGTACGGTGTGTTAGCTTTTATTGGTAGAGGGATTGAGTTTAGGAGCCGTGAGGTTATGTTACAACTGTACAAAACTCTGGTGCGGCCACACTTGGAGTATTGCGTACAGTTCTGGTCGCCACGTTATAAGAAAGATGTGGAAGCATTGGAAAGGGTGCAGAGGAGGTTTACCAGGATGTTGCCTGGTATGGTGGGAAGGCCTTATGAGGATAGGCTGAGGGACCTGAGGTTATTTTCATTGGAGAGAAGAAGGTTACGCGGTGACCTAATTGAGGCGTACAAGATGATCAAGGGATTGGATAGGGTGGATAGTGAGAGCGTTTTTCCTCGGATGGTGATGACCAACACGAGGGGACATAACTTTAAATTAAGAGGTGGTAGTTATAGGACGGATGTCAGAGGCAGGTTCTTCACACAGAAGGTGGTGAGGGCGTGGAATGCCCTGCCTGCAGCAGTTGTGGACTCACCTACTTTGGGGGCATTCAGATGATCAGTGGATAGGCATATGGATGATATTGGAATAGTTTAGGTTAGAGGGTCCACTGGCCGGCGCAACATCGAGGCCGAAGGGCCTGTACTGCGCTGTAATGTTCTATGTTCTATGTTCTAATGGTAGGGCAGGCTCGAAGAGCCAAATGGCCTCCTCCTTCTCCTACCTTCTATGTTTGTGTATATCAAGGATGTGATAAAATAGTTGAAAATAATCGACAGGAGCAAAGTAATTTTAGTGGCAAAATTATCACTGAATAGTCACAAATTGCCTCAGCATAGTTCATCTAGCCATTTCTTAAATGAAATTGTTTAAGTACTTATTATAGGCAAGTGAATACCTGTATTTCAAAGTTAATTTTGGCAATATTGGTGTTAATGGCAAGGCACGCATTTATTCCCCATCCCTAGTTGTCTTTGAGAAGGTTGTGGTGAGCCATCTTTTTGAACTGTTGGTGTTGAAGGTACCTTTATGGTGTTGTCAGATTTTAGTCCAGCAGTGATGAAGGAGCGGTGATTTATGTCCAAGTCAGAAAGGTATGTACATTCCAGTGGCAACTGGAGGTAAAGAGGTGGTTGGATATAGCACTTGAGGTCAATGGGATCAAAGGTTATGGGGAGAAAGTAGGATTAGGCTATTGAGTTGAACAATCAGCTATGATCATGATGAATGGTAGGGCAAACTCGAAGGGCCAAATGGCCTCCTCCTGCTCCTGTCCTCTATGTTTCTATGATGTTTACCTACACTCTTCCTTCTCGGTGGAAGAGGCTGCTGGTTTGGAGAAACAAACAAGGCTGGGCAATTGCAGCAGTTGCAAAGTCCTTGGCCTCAATTCTCCGACCTTGCAGCAGTTGCAAAGTCCTTGGCCTCAATTCTCTGGTCCCACTGCCACAAATGAAGGGTTGGTTGAGCGTCAAATTCTTCATTCTCACTGGCAGCCATGGCAGGGTGTGGAAGACGAGAGAACTCCAGACCTTTCTTAACTCAAGACTGTAGCCAGGTGGGCAAGTGGCTGAGGCAGGCAGCAAGCCATCCTAAACCTGGGAGGAGGAGGCCTACCTGCATAGTTACCTCTAATAGCTGTTGGCCAGCATCCCCAAGCTAAATAGATGGAGACAGACCAGGCATCAAAGGAAAGTTGCTGAGAGGACGTTTCCCTTGTGAGAGAGTCTAGGACCAGAGGCATAATCTCAGAATGAAGGATTGCTCATTTAAGACAGGGATGAGGAGGAATTTCTCCTCTGAGAGGGCAGTATATCTGTAGAATTTTTTACCATAGAGGGCTGTAAAGGCTGGGTCATTAAGTATGTTCAAGGCTGAGATAGACAGATTTTATTAGTAAAGGGTCACGGAGATAAGACGAGAAAGCGGAGCTGAAGATTAGCATGTTAGATCATTCATGATCTCATTGAATGGTGGAGCTAACTCAAAGGGCCGAAGGGCCTACTTCTGCTCCTGTATCTTATGGTCTTATCCAAGGTTCAGGCTCACAGCTAAGTGGCTAGGTGGTTCTTTGTGAGAACCTCACAACTGCTACCCCTGAACCCAGCTAAGAAAGTCACGAACAAAGAACAACTTATCACTTTCTGGACCTGTTTTGGCCTTGGTTGGCTTGATGTGAAGCCATGTTGGCTTTGCCAGGTAAAACAGTATATAGAGCTCCTATGACATTATCTGATCCTGAACTGCATATTTGAAACATGAGCCTTGCTGAGGTCATGATAAGGTAGTTACATTTCACTGTCAACATTGTCGCTGACACATTACAAAGTGATAATCCTTTTGAAACCCTCTGCGTATGATAAATTACTCAAAACAAAACACTGGAGGAGATTTCCAAGAGGTGTCATTTTTTAAGAGAGTCAGCATCCGTCATAATGCACCTTTCCTTGCCTTGTTCCTGATATACTCCGAGAATCTAGACTGTTTCACTCCTCCATCGTGATTAACAACAGCACTCTTCCATACCAACAAAGAATAAAACATCTAGTGCATCAGGTCCATTTCTTTGCTGGTTGGTGTATTGTACCTTGTCCTTGCTTCAGGTTCCAATCTGGAAGGTTATAAGGAATCCTTCTTTATTTCAGATCAATTGGGATTGTTGTCAGTGCAGCCTCAATGGCCGAATGGCCTCCTTCTGCACTGTAGGCTTTTTTTCATTCTATGAATTATTGACTTCCACTTTTGGAATGATGAAGGAGCAGCACTCCGAGAGCTCGTGATTCCACATAAACCTGTTGGACTTTAATCTGGTGCTGTGAGGCTTCTTGCTGTGCCCAGTCCAAAGCCAATACCTCCATTTTTGATATCACAGGTCATGGGTAGAGTCACTGCAACTTCTGTTAGGAAGATGATCTTGTGATGTATCATGGGATCTGAGCACTTTGTTATTTTGTCCTCTCTGCTTCCCTCTCTGCTTTGGAAGATTAAATCAGCTGCTTGCACATTTTTGTTTTGCTGCAATACATAACAATTCTGAAGGCTTTTTGGATGGAGGAAACTAGATGACTGAGGTGTTGAGAAATGAGATCTCCTTCTGTACCACATTGCCATGTTGCAAATCAAAACTACAATACAGTATTCCCTCTGTCAATCATGCCAGCATTCAGGCTGACGATTGCTACAGCTTAATCTAAAAGTCCTGCCAGTTTTGTTAGTTCTTTCATTCCAGGAACTATAGTGTAGTTTTGGACTACTAATTCTTCATGTTTCCAAAGACTTTATGCACCCATTCCAAAGATAGGAATGCAAGATCTAAGCTAACCTTCCAGTACACTATGCAGCTCAATGGCACAATGGTAAGCACAATTACAGTGTTGGATCACTGTGTGGAGTCTACACATTCTGCCCGTGCCTGCATGGGTTTCCTCCAGGTGCTCCTGTTCCCTCCACAATCTGAAAGACGTGCTGGTTAGGTGCATTCGCCATGCTAAATTCTTCCTGAGTATCCGAACAGGTGCTGAAGCATGACGACTATGGGCTTTTCACAGAAACTTCATTGTAGTATTAATATAAGCCTACTTTTTTATCGTTTGTGGGATATGGATGTTGCTGGCTAGCCCAGCATTTATTATCCATTCCTAAGGACATTTAAGAGTCAACCACATTGCTGTGGCTGTGGAATCACGTGTAGGCCAGACTGGGTAAGGACGGCAGATTTCCTTCCTAAAGGATATAGTGAACCAGATGGGTTTTCCCGATTATCGACAATGGTTTCATATTCATCATTTTGTCTTTTAAAAAGCATTTAGACAGTTACTTGGGTAAGATGGGTATAGAGGGAAATGCGGGCAATTGGGACTAGCTTAAAAAAAAGAGCGGCATAGACAAGTTGGGCTGAAGAGCCTGTTTCCATGCTGTAAACCTCTATGACTCTAGTAGATTGTTAATGCCAGATTTTTTATTTGTTGAATTCAAATTCCCTCATGGGCTGTGGCGGGATTTGAACCTGGCTCTCCAGAACATTAGCTGAGTTTCTAGATTAATAGTCCAGTGATAAAAGTACTAGACCATTGCCTCCCATTGTGATGCTAATCAATAAACCTTTTTTTAAACTATTGGAGGCCCTGCCATTTGGATGAGAACTGAAAACAAGGCTCTCAGGTGAACATGGTATTATTTCAGAGATGAGCAGGGGAGTTTTCCCTTGCCAAGACCCATGACTCTAAGATCATTATCCCTTAATTAGCATCACTAAAAAAACAACAAATTATCTGGTCATTATTACATTGCTGTTTGCGAAGTCTGATCGTGCTTGAGTTGACTGAAGCGTTTCCTACATTACAACAGTGACAGTGTTCGAAAGTGCTTCATTAGCTGCAAAGTGCTTTGGGATGTCCTGAGGTTGTTAAAGGAGTTATATAAATTCAAGATAACAATGCTATTCACCTTGGTGGATGCATGTGGCAGCAGCCTTCAAATTCTTGCCGGTCTCTGAATAAAGAGGTGGCTCCTGAATCTCTGATTGGATTTGGTAATAACTATCCTGTATTTGTGTCCCCTTGTGCTAGACTATTCTCACAGATGGAAGCATCTATTCTAATTACAAGAATTCTTTTACTCGTAAGGCCTGTACTGTTTCAGATGCTCAATTTCCTCAAGAACCCTCTTGGGTATTACCACCTCTCGCTGTAGTACAGACTCTGCTTATATCATGAGGATGATGAAATAACTCCTCAGAAGCTGGCATCTCTTCACCAAATTCCCTTTATTTACAAATTCAGTTCCACCTCAAGAGTGTTTCAGGTATAAAGGCAAAATCCAGAGTATCAATGAGCCTGACGCACCTCACTATACACACAGGTGAGACTCCCTAATTGGGTAGGTAATTATGATCTCAATCAGGGAGCTCATACTCAAATAGGCCAACCTCATGGGCCTTCTGGAAGTCATTACAGGTAATGTTCCCTGTGATAATGGTGCCATCCTCTGTAAGATAATTTGCAATAGAACAGCTTTTTTTGCTTCCCCGAACCGTCACCGGATTTAAAATGCACTGCTGGAAAGGCCCGTGGAAGCAAATTCAGTGACGACTTCTAGAGAGAACTGGATAAGATTTGTGAAGTGGAGAAAATTACAGGGCTGTGGGGAAGGACCAGGGGAGTAGGACTAATTGATTTGCCCTTTCAAAGCCAGCACAGGCATGCTGGGTTGAATGGCCTCCTTCTGAGTTGGATCATTCTACAATTGTGTCACCATTGTAAAATCTGCAGCAAGCAGGGCACTTGTGAATAGGATATGGCTGTGCACTTTTGAGCACATAGGAATCTTTTTTTGTCATCGTTAATTTGGTAAAAATGCATCAGCTTTTCAGAGCACTTCAAATCATTATTGTGTAAGCATTGCAATGAAGAGGCTCCACAGCAGCTGTGTGTCAAGGACACTCTCTGACCTGCTGCATACTGATTTGGGACAGAAATTCCATGTCTATTTAATAGAGGAACTATTTTCACAATATCACCCTTTGCTATTGCGCAAGGGCAGCATGGTGGCGCAGTGGTTAGCCCTGCTCCTGATCGAGCTGCTCACAAGCCAGATAGTTGGCAGCAGTAATGTCAACAAACACCAAATATCCCCCGTCCCCACCACCCCCAACCTCGCCAATTAACACCAGGGACCCGAGTTCAATTCCAGCCTTGTGTGACTGTCTGTGTTGAGTTTGCACATTCTCCCCATGTCTGCGTGGGTTTCTTCTGGATGCTCTGGTTTCCTCCCACACTCCAAAGATGTGAGTGTAAGGTGGATTGCCATGCTCAATTGTCCCTCATCCAGTGTCAGGGGGATGAGCAGGGTAAATACACGGGGTTACAGGGCTAGGGCCTGGGTGGGATTGTTGTCGGGGCAAGTTCAATGGGTCAAATAGACTCCTTCAGTTCTAAAGGGATTCTATGGATTCTATGATTCTCAATCAACTTACAGGAGCTTGTATTGATGGCATATCAATTATTTGAACCTTGATATGGATGCAATTTTATTCAAAATATCTCGTTTCACTTTTGCTTTTCATTTGAAAACCTAATGTTGAATCTTGGATCAAGAGGGTTATAGGAAATAGACAACAAAGTAGAGTTGAGAGCATAACCAGATCACCTATGATCTAATTGAATGGCAGAGCAGGCTCAAGGGACTGAATGTCCTACTCCTGCTCCTACGATCTTATTTAACTCCACCTTCCTATATTATCTCTTGATTCCCCCGCAAAAGTCTAACAATCCTAATTCTGAGAAAACTTGTAGACCGAGCAGGCACAACTCTAGAATGTAGAACATAGAACATTACAGCCAGTACAGGCCCTTCGGTCCTCAATGTTGCACCAATCAGTGGAACCAATCTAATGACCCTCTAACCTAAACTATTCCAATGTTGTCCATATGCCTAGCCACTTACCATTTGAACACCCTTAAATGTTGGTGAGTCCACAACTGCTGCAGGCAGTTCTACTCTGCTGTAAAAAATTCCAAAGATTCACAGTCCTTGGAGTGAGGATATCTTGCCTGTTCTCAATACGAAATGGTTGACCTCTTATCTTGAGACTGCGTCCCTGAGTATTGAAACATTGTCCTATTGTAGTATTATTTGTCTTCTGCAATGTAGTAAAATACTAGAGCAATTTGGAAAATCGCTTTTATTGGCATATGATATATGACATTTGCTTTTGTGTAAGATAAAAGTGCCTAAAGGGATTAAGTTTAATTTTTTTTCAAGATAACAGTTGTTACAATCCATTATTTTCATGATGTCTCAGAGCGGCGTTTTCATCACTTTGTAATCCTCTTACAATGTGGCACTGTAGATTTTTATTAATATCTGTTTTATGTGTTTTGTTGTAATGTTGTTGACAAGTAAAACTGATACTTCAAATCAAACAGAAAGAGAATGGGAAGTGATGAGAGTAAAGCAACGTTCTGTAGATAGGAATTGTAGTGTTTTCCATGACTGCACAGTAGCAAAGGTGGGCAGCTGAGTGCACAGTTAGTTCCCTCCCCTCTCTGGTTCGTTCTCAGTTTGAACCCAGCAGAGACCATCACATCTTGCTGCGCAAATGAGGAAAAAACTAAAAGGGGCGGCTTCTAGTGCTCCTTGCAGTGGGATGGGGGGTAGTTGTTTGATATAGGGTTGGTCATCTTTGGATGCTCTTGATTAAAACCACACAGTCAGTGACCTGAGGCTGGAATCGAACCCCGGACCCTGGCACTGTGAGGCAGCAGTACTAACCACTGTGCCAACGTGAGAAGAGATTTTCATATTGTTTCCTCCTTTGTAAACTAACCAGTGGATCTCTGGTGAAGGTTACTTTGCAAAGGAAAAAACAATATGAAAATCTCTTCTCGCATTGGCACAGTGGTTAGCACTGCTGTCTCATAGTGCCAGGGTCCGGGGTTCGATTCCAGCCTCAGGTCACTGGCTGTGTGGAATTTGCACATTGTCCCCATGTGTACTTGGGTTTTTTCCAGGTGCTCCGGTTTCCTCCCACAATCCAGAGATATGTGGGTTAGATGGATAGGCCATGCTAAATTGACCCTGGTGTCAGGGTGAATAGCAGGGTAAATATGTAGGGTTACGGGAATAGCCCTGGGTGGGATTGTGGTCAGTGTAGACTTGATGGGCTGAATGGCCACCTTCTACACTGTAGGGATTCTGTGAATCTGTGAACGATCAGGGATTAGTTTAAATTGGTGTCATTCTGGCAAACATGATGGGCCGAAGGGCCGGTTCCTGTGCTGACTGTTCTATGTTCCAATGATGATAACATTTCAGTCTGCCACTGAAACGTCTGCTTTGGGGAGATGTGTAACTGCTGAGTAATTAGGGACTGTAATCAATGCAGTAAGCTTGAGAAGTTCACAGATTTGAAAAAGAATCATTTGTTGAGAGTTTTGTGAAGTGCGTCTTCTACCTCAGTAACATTGTCAAGTGTACATTGGGTTGCAGAGTTCAGCTCTTAACCCAACATCCATGAGGTAAGACTTTGGAATGACTAATTCAGTCCCTCCCATGGATCTATCAGAACTGCTGGATATTCCAACTTCAATAACTTACATTTTTCCATAGCATGCTAAGAGAAACCTCAGGCTAAATAATTTGCATTCCATAATAGTTCAATCACACTGCACCAACACACTGAAGACTATACCTACTTTTTTAAGACACTGCAATCACTGACAATTGACAAATCTTCTACTAAAACTGCCCAAGATTGCAAGGAAGTATAAAAGGACATGAACATAGCCCAATCCATCATGCAAACCAGCCTCCCATCCATTGACTCTGTCTACACTTCCCACTGCCTCGGCAAAGCCACCAGCATGATTAAAGACCCCAGGCACCCCGGATATTTTCTCTTCCTCCCTCTTCCATCAGGGAAAAGATACAAAAGTCTGAGATCATGTACCAACTGACTCAAGAACAGCTTCTTCCCTGCTGCTGTCAGACTTTTGAATGGATTTGCCTTGCATTAAGTTGATCTTTTTCTCCACCTTAACTATGACTGTAACATTGCATTCTGCACTTTTTCCTTTCCTTCACTTTGAACAGTATGCTTTGTCTGTACAGCACACAAGAAACAATATGTTTCACTGTATGCTAATATATGTGACAATAATAAATCAAATCAAATCAGATTTAGGAACAGAATAAGGTCACTTGTCAACAAACCTGCCCCTTTTTGGTTGATCTTCATGCCACCATTTTATCCCTCTCACCGGTTCTTGAACAAAAGCACCCGGTACAGACTGAGGAAGGTGCAGGAGATGTGGTAAAGGTTAGGCAGAAAGAAAAAGAAGATAGATTAGCTCCATTAACAATTGGTGAGATTGGTACAGCAGTGAGAAAGAATCTTGACTCAGAAGATTAGAATCATTTTGAGTGAAGATAAATAACAAGAGAAATAAGTTATTGGTTGGAGTAGTCTATGGGCTACTTAACAGTAGCTGCGCTGTTTGAGAGAGTATGTATCAAGAAACAATGAGGGCATATAAGGAATAATTATAGGTTGCTTTAATCTTCATTTGATTGGACAAATAAAACTAGCAATGGGAGCCTTGTATACAGGTTCAGGTATTTGGGACAGTTTCTTCGATAAATATATGGGGAGACAAGCATCTGGTAATGAAACAGAGTTAAATAATGATCTTATAGTAAAGGATCTTCTCAGCAAGAGTGATCATAACACCGTAGTATTGTATATTCAACTTGATGGGGAGAAACTTGGGTCTCAGACAAATGTCTTGAATTTGAATAGATGGAATTAGAAAGGTCAGTTGAGTTGACTAGACTGGACTGGAAGAATGGGTTAAAAGGTAAACTGATAAAAAAGCAATTAGGAAGTCAAACAATTGGGAAGCTTTCCATTCTAAAAGAAAGACGGCATGAGAAGGACAAAGCATTCATGGATAATAAAGGAAGTTAAGGATAATATTAATATGAAGGAATAGTTTGTGGTAGGCCAGAAGATTTTTGAAAATGTTTGAAATGAGCAGAGGCTGACCAGAAAGATAATAAAGAGAGAGAAAGTGAGTGAAGGGAATATATAAGCAAGAAATACTTTTGTTCCTGTCTTCACAGTGCTGAAAGCATTCCAAGTATTAAAGAAAATCAAGGGGACCAATCCCAGTTCCAATTATTAGAGAAAAAGTACTCAGGAAACTCATAGGGCTAAAAGCTGATAAGTCCCCCTGGGCCTGATACACTACAATTAATGTGATTAAAACAAGTGGCTAAAGTAATAGTCAATACATCGCTTGTAATTTTCCAAAATCCTTGTGATCCTGGACTAGTCTATGTGTTACATTGCAAGGATATTTCATCTTTTCACATAGAGTGGGTGTCACTGCATTTTACGGGTCATGATGGAATGTGTGAGGAGTTTGTATGTGAAAACTGGCCAGATAGAAGGCCTGACTCAGTTCTTCAACACAGCAGCCAACTCTCAACATTACTTTCAAGACTGCCAAAATGTCAACCCCCTTTCTACCCCCACCTTGCCATAGGAACTCAAGATCAACTCCTGACTTTGATTCCTGGTTCACTGTGCGGAGTTTGCACATTCTCCCCATGTCTGTGTGTGTTTTCGCTGGGTGCTTCACTGTCCTCCCACAGTCTGAAGGACGTGCTGGTTAGCTGCACTGACCATGCTAAATTGTCCCTCAGTGTACCCAAACAGGTACTGCAGTGTGGCAGCTTGGGGATTTTTATAATAACTCATCGCAATATTAATGTACGCTTACTTGTGACAATAATAAATCAACGTACCTAAATATTTTATGCCTGTCTTCACTGTAAAGGATATAAAGCAATCACAGAATAATTGTGAATCAGGAAGTGAAAGGGAGAGTAGAACTTAAAAAATAACTATCACCAGGAAAAGGATACTGATTTGATTTGATTTGATCTCATTTGTTATTGTTACGTCACTTAGAATACAGTGAAAAGTATTGTTTCTTGCACTCTATATAGGCAAAGTATACCATTCAAAGAGAAGGGAAGTAGAGGGTACAGAATGTAGTCTTATAGTCATAGCTAGGGTATAGAGAATAAAAGATAGAGATTATGATGGGTATAGCTTGCAAGAATTTGCCACATTCTGATGCCATCATGGAAATCCTGGGGATGTTGGAAAATCTTTTGAACTAAAAATTGACAAATAGCCAGATCCTGACGAAATTTATCCTAAACCTTAAAAGAAGTAGCGGCTGAGATAGTAAATGCACTGGTTTTGATTTTCCAAACTTCCCTTGATTCTGGGCAGGTCCCATCAAGTTGGAAAGTAATGAATGTGACCCCTCTATTGAAGAGATGGGGACAGAAAGCAGGAAACTATGGGCCAGTTGGCTTCACATCTATCAAAGGGAAACTGCTGCAATCTTTTAGAAAGAAGGTTATAGCGCAGCACTTAGAAAATCTCAGAGTGACCAGGCAGAGTCAAGATGGTTTTGTGAAAGGCAAATCATGCTTGATTAATTCATTAGAATTTTTTGAGGAAGTAATAAACAACATGAATAAAAGGGAATTGCTGTACTTAGATTTCCGGAAAGTATTTTGATAAGACACTATTTTCAAATTAACTATGCAAAATGTGAATTCATGGTGTAGGTTACTGACAATGAGAGAGGATTGGTTAGCTAACAGGAAGCTGAAAGCAGGCATAAATGGGTCATTTTGGGTTGGCAATATGTAATGAGTGGAGTGCCACAGGTGTTCAGGCCTCAACTATTTACAATTAATATCAATGACGTGGATGAAGAGGTCAAATGTATGGTCCTAAATTTGCTGTTGATATAAAGTTAGGTCAGAAAGTAATTTGTGAAGAGGAACCAAGCAGACTAAGAGGTTCTCAGATTAATTCAGTGAATGGGCAAAAAAAATGGCAGTAGGAAACCATGAATGTGTCCACTTTGACAGGAAGAATAGAAAAATAGTTTATTACATAAATGGAGAGAGATTGCAGAATTCTGAGGTACAGAAGGATTTGGGTGTCCTGGTATATGGATCACAGAAATCAGTATGCAAGTACAGAAAGTGAGTAAGAAAGCAAATGGAATGATGCTTGTTATTGTGAGGAGAATGGAATAAAAATGTAGGGATGTTTTGCTATGGTTATACAGGATGCTGATGAGACTGCATTTTTTAATGTTTATTTATTAGTATCACCGCTTGCATTAACACTGCAGTGAACTTACTGTGATGATCCCGTAGTCGCTACACTCCGGCACCTGTTCGAGTACACCAAGGGAGAATTTAACATGGCCAATGCAGCTAACTAGCATGTCTTTCAGGCTGTGGGATGAAACTGGAGGAAACCCATGCAGACACAGGGAGAACATGCAAACTCCATACATATACATGGAATCAAATGTGAGTCCGTGGAACTTTGAGGCAGCAGTGCCACTGTACCACCCCATCTGGAGTACCGTGTACAGTTTTGCTCTCATGTTTAAAGAAGGATTTAAATACCTTAGAACCAGTTCAGAGAACATTTATTTGACTGATGCCTGGGAAAATTTGGATAGGCTTGGGCTGGGTCTGTCACATCCATTGGAAATGAGAAGATAGAGGCTATCTCCTTGAAACATAGTAATTCTTGACAGGATAGATGCTGATAAGATGTTTCCCATTGTCTAGTCTCTCCATTGTAGAACAGACTAGAACCACTGGACACAGTTAAAAAAATAAAGAGTCCCCCCTTTAAGATAGATATGAGGATTTCCTCTGAGCATTGTAAATCTGAGGCAGGGTGACTATATTTTTATGACAAAGATAGGTAGATTCCTGACTGACATGGAAGGGAACACTAATGGGCAAAATGATAGCAAAGTGGTTAGCACTGCTGCTTCACAGCTCCAGAAAGTTGGGTTCGATTCCCAGCTCAGATCACTGTCTGTGTGGAGTTTGCACATTCTCCACGTGTCTGCGTGAGTTTCCTCCCACAGTCCAAAGATGTGCAGGTTAGGTTGATTGGCCATGATAAAATTTCCCCTTAGCGTCCTGAGATGCGTAGGTTAGTGGCATTAGCGGGTAAAATATGTAGGGGTATGTAGGTAGAGCCTGGATGGGTTTGTGCTTGGTGTAGACTCGATGGGCCGAAGGGCCTCTTTCTGCATTGTTGGGGTCTATGATTCTATGATCCTAACTTCAGCAGTCAAGAGCATTCAGTCTCTGATCTTTGGGTAGGCATTCTCCAAGGCAGCCTTCACACAATAACATAGAATCACCGAGCAGAAACTGATAGCCAAGTTCTGCACATATGAGGATGGCCTCAAACAAGATCTTAGGTTCATGTCACACTAGGGGTAACACCCAACATTTGGCCTGGGCTCGCAAAATCTAATAAGAGTCCTGGCTTGAGACAATTCACCCCTCTTTAACTTGTGATTATCCCTCTCCCTCCACTTGCATTGTCTATATCTGTAGAAACTTAATTACTTTTTAAGACTCGCATTCCAACCATTATCTTGCAATTGTGCCTTTGTCTATATATGCCCTCTTTGTGAATCCACCTCTCTACTCACCTGACGAAAGGGCAAACCTCGAGAGCTTCTGAGTTTACTATCAAATAAATTGGTTGGACTTTAACCTGGTGTTGTGAGACTTCTTATTGTGATTACCCCAGTCCAACGCCAGCATCTCCACATCAGGACTTTAATCTGGAATTGCAAGACTTCTTATTATGATCTTATTGAATGGCAGAGCAGGCTTGAGGAGCCAAATCTCCTAATCTTGCTCCTAATTTGCACTTTTGAATGTGCATTTAAATGTATGTTCATATTTTCACTCATAGACAATATTGTTGGATCTTTAACCCATTAGAGAGTGATTTGCATAGTAAATCAAATTGAAATGCGAGTGGCTTGATAATATTTGTGATTTAAGACCGATGGATACTTCATTTATATTTACTCATACAGCAGCGGAATGATGTTGTTTACATACAAGGATTTGACACTGGAATTTTCTTTCCTATTTGTTTACTGCTGATCTGATAACTCCCTGACACCAGGCTCCATGCATAATTGATCTGCAGGAAGACGTGGAGGTAGGGCCATTGGAATCAAAGTTACTTGCCACGTGATCACAGCAGGCAAAGCTCAGTTCCAATTAGCACGTCCTGAATGTGTTTTTAATGAGCTGCATTGCTTACATCCAGCCTTTCCAAAATAATTAGTGTTACTCTTTGGAAAAGGAACATCATAACCAGCTTATGAAATAGTGAAACTTCTGCTCAGGGGGCTGTGTTAGTCAGGACTTCAGGGTGCTGACATGTATACTCAGGTGAAACCCAATTAAGAAAATGGATAGAATCTCATCAAGGTGACAGAGATCTCCGTTATTAGAGACTAGCTTGGCTTGGATTGTCTGCTTTAAAGCAGAAAAGGCTGAGGAGGAAACGTGATTGAGGTGTATAAGATCATGTACGATAGAGACAGAGTCAATAGGGAGCAACCATTCTCCTTGTTTGAGGAGTCAATCATGCGAATCTTTACAGGTAATGAAGTCTTAAAGGTACAGACAAGCTCTCTGCACTCACATTATCTGAACCTTTAATACGTGATTATCTGCAGAGACTCGCATTCCAACCATTATTTTGTAAATTGAGTTTACCACCCACGAACTCTGTTGCTCTACATTAATGCTGCCTGACATGCTGTCATTTTCCAGCATTTTTAAGCTGCACTTTCTGGATCACCAGCACAAATTCCATCTCCTTTTTCTTCCCAACCACCCTCTGCTCTCCCCGCCCTCAGCCTCCCACAGCCCTAACTCCTTCTGCCTTAACAACTCGCACTTGTCAAAATTCAGATATGAAATTCAGGTCTGAACAGTTAATCACCCTCTTGTTCTGAATCATTTTCAAAATGGGTCTGTAGATAATTGTCCTTTGGGGCTGGCAGGTTCTCCTCAGTGCAGACGGCTTACAAGTTTGGCAGGGTTGGAAAAATGTCGTGCCTGAGCCAAAGAAGAATTTTTAAAAAGTAATTCTTTGAAACTCAAGTTAATTGGTTTTCAGAATGTCAAACCAAAGAGTGCGTGGTCTCAAAAGCTGCATGAATAATACCATAACTAATGTTCATAGCTTGAATCCTCTGATCAGTGTACAGGGTAAGAACAATTTATGTAATGTGTAGCTAAGGTCTTTGGTTGGGACTGTGAGTCAGAGAATTATAAGTGGTCTCCAAGAGCCTCAATCTTGCTGATCATTCAAAACTGACCACAGTGGCCTCAGTCTCATTAAACGTTGAAATATGATGCAAGAATTTGACTTGTGTTTTTATGTTAATATTATAAAACTGACTATGGCAAAGGTTCACACATAAAAGAGTTATATTGTTTATCTACACTTCACTCTCAATTGCCATAACCTATCATTTAGCGGCATCGTGGCACAGTATTAGTAGTGCTGCCTCACAGCGCCAGGCTCCCAGGTTCGATTCTGGCCTTGGGTCACTATCTGGATGGAGTTCGCATGTTCTCCCCGTGTCTACGTGGGTTTCCTTTGGCTGCTTCAGTTTCCCTCCCACAGTCCAAAGATGTGTGAGTTAGGTTGATTGGCCATGCTAAACTGACCTCATTTCAGGGAAATTAGCAGGGTACGCAGGGTTACAGAGACAGGACCTGGGTGGGATTGTCGTCGGTACAGACTTGATGGGCTGAATGGCCTCTTTCTGTACAGTCAGGATTCTGTGATTCTATGGCATTAAGTCAGTGTCCATGTGAACATTTCAATCTTGGAACATCACCATCCTTTAATATAGAAATATAGAACAGTGCAGCACAGTACAGGCCTTTCAGCCTTTAATGTTGTGCCGAGCTATGTCCAAACCCAAGATCAAGCTATCCCACTCCCTATCATCCTCGTGTGCTCCATATCCAACATAGAAATATAGAAATATAGAACAGTGCAGCACAGTACAGGCCTTTCAGCCTTTAATGTTGTGCCGAGCTATGTCCAAACCCAAGATCAAGCTATCCCACTCCATATCATTCTCATGTGCCTATGAGAATGACTACTTGAAAGTTCATGAAGTATCTGACTCCACTATCAAAGCAAGCAGTGCATTCCACACCCCAACCACTCTGAGTGATCTCGGATATTCCTCCTATATCTCCCAACATGAACCTTAAAGTTATGACCCCTAGTAACAGCTACGTTCACCCGAGGAAATAGTCTCCACATTTCCACTCTATCTATCCCCCTCATCATCTTATAAACTTCTATTAAGTTGCCTCTTATCCTCCTGCCCTCTAAAGAAAAACGTCCCAGCTCCTTCAACCTTTCTTCATAAGACGTAGCCTCCAAACCAGACAGCATCCTGGTAAATCTCCTCTGCAATCTCCCCAATGTTTCCACATTCTTCTAAGAACATTAAAATGTACCTTGACAAAAAAGACTTGCAAATAAGTACTTAATGAAGTATAGTCATCGTTACAATGTAGGAAATGAGGTAACCAACTTGTGTGCAGACAGCTCCTGTAAACAGCAAATTTATAATGATCAGATAATCTGCCGCTGTAATGCTGCCCAGGTGGCCCAGTGGTTAGCACTGCTTCCCAACAGTGCCAGGGAACTGGATTCGATTCCTATCCTGGGTCACTGTCTATGTGGAGTTTGCACATTCTCCACATATCTGTGTGGGTTTCCTCCAGGTGCTCTGGTTTCCTCTCACAGTCCAAAGAAATGCTAGTTAGGTACATTGGCCATGCTAAATTGAGCCTTAATGTCAGGGACATTAGCAGGGTAAATGCGTGGGATGATGGCAATAGGATCTGGGTGGGATGTTTGTCAGTGCAGCCTTGATGGGCCAAATAGCTTCCTTTTGTAGGGATTCTATGACTCTATCCTATGTTGTTGGCCAAAATGATTTCACTGCCTCTCTTTGGAGTAGTGGAATATCTTGGAGCCACTCGAAAGGGCAGAGTGATTCTCTGTTCAATATCTTATGTAAAAGACAACAAGATGGACTTCCATTGAATTAAAGAGTCTCCACAGAGGTGTAAAAATGCAGGCCAGGATCCGATTCCAGGATTCCTGACCTCATTACTGATGCCCCCAATTTTCACCGGTGTAGGTTAAGCGTATTTGATGATGGAGGTCATGAACCTGCATCTGTGCTCTCAACCGGGTCGATTCCATAATGAAGATAGCTGTTGGGATATTGAGGCCTGGCTCATCCTGAAACCACGAAATCTCACCCGAGGTCAAGGGACATTTCCATGGTCTGCCCCTCGCCAGCTCCGATTCTTGTGGCACGCGAGATAGTAAAATTCTAACCAGAATCTCTGCAATCTTCATGGACTTGAGCCATGATTCAGAGAGGCCATATACCACAGTCTGGATATGAAAAATAACTTCAAAATGGCTCACCCATACCGAGTACCAAATTCTCCAACCTTGCTGCAGCGGGAGCATGGCATGAACCGCTAGTAAGATCATGCCCACTACAGCCCTGCAAATCAACCAGATCTTTCAAAGTACCATCAGCAGGAACTGCAAGCACCTGAAATCTAGCATAAATAAGCATTGCCCAATTGACACAATAGATCATGGAGCAATATTTTCCCTGGTGTGCATCTATTTCAACAGTTTAATGAATGCCTGGCCTCTTAGCCAACAACATATAATGTGAATTCTTTTGACATCCCATTGTTATGATAAAATTCAGTGATCCTGTATAGAGGGTGAATGGACATAGAAGTGCCACAGATTTTCAGGGCTACTCTGAAGTTGTTGGGGCACTGCGAATAGGTGGGGAGTGAGGGCTAACAATTAGAACATAGAACACTACAGTACAAACAGGCCCTTCGGCCCACAAGTTGTGCCGATCATATCTATACTTACCAGGCCATAGAACTATCTGTTCTCCCAATCCCATTAAATTCCAACAGAGGGTTATTCATTGCTTTGATAACTGTTTTTGGGCAGCACGGTGGCACAATGGTTAGCACAGCTGCCTCACAGCGTCGGGGACCTGAGTTCAGTTCTGGCTTGGGTCACTGTCCTTGTAGAATTTTTGCACTTTCTTCCTCTGTCTGTGTGGGTTTCCTCCGGATGTTTTGGTTTCCTCCCACAGTCCAAAAGACGTGCTGGTTAGATGGATTAGCCATACTAAATTACCCCTTAGTGTCGGGGGAATTAGCAGGGTAAATACGTGGGGTTGTGGGGTTAGGAGCGGGTGAGATTGTGGTCGGTACAGGCTCGATGAACCAAATGGCCTCCTTCTCTACTGTTGAGATTCTACGATATTGTTACTGCAACTGGAACAAAATTCCAGAGCACTGAGTCTGACCTTTTTAAAAAATCTTCCTCAGTACCCAACAGTTCCTGTGGTTGCCTTTGAATTCTTACCAGGCAGGGAGACAGACCTGACTCCCAGCATCACCCCACCCACCACTTCCCCCACTACCCACCCCCTCCCGAGGAATGAAAATATCATGTTTTCTGTCACTTTTGCCCAAAGAAGGTGAGCCAAGCTGAAAAATTTCCTGGTTCCCCATATCCACCTCGAGGACAGAAATCCAGCCGGACTCCTCCAACAGTGCAGCACTCCCTCGGGCCTGGCACTGACACGTCAGCCTCCATTTTTCATTTATTCTTCATGGAGCTTGGACATCGCTGACTGGCCAACAGTTTTTGCCCACCCCCAGTTGCCCTTGAAACTGAGTGTCTTGCTCAGTTGTTTCAGGGGGCATTTCAGAGGGCACTTGAACATCAGCCACCTTGAGGTGGCCCTGGAGTAACATGTAGGCCAAACCAGGTAAGGATGGTAAATTCCACCTGCTCCCCCCCAACAAAGGACATCATCTTTCTCCTCAAGACGTGAGGTAAGTTTTTTCTGGCTTTGTTGCCGATGGGGGATCTTTTAGTTAAGAGTAATCATTCCTCATAGTGGCTTTTCCCGGTGGTGGGGTCGGCTCACCAGACAGGTGGCTATTGACTTTGACGGGACCAGAAGATCCCACCAGTGGGCCCATGGTTTGTCATCTCTGCCAAAAGAATACCCAATGTGGGGGTGGGGGGGTATATGGGAGGGGAGTGTGCACGGGTGTGGTTCTGTGAAATACCAATCATAGTATAAGAGTTGAATCCACTGCATTCTGAGCCCGAAGTCAAAGTCGAAGTCAACGTAGTTGTGGCTGAGCCCAAGTGTGCAATTTATAGCATTGGATCAACACATTGCTTTCACAGAGTTGTAAAGCTGGATGATGTGACGAATGCATACTGAGCATTTTGTGAACAGATTTACCAGATATGAAGCCTGCCAGCATCAAGTGATCAACAAGCAAATTCCATAGATGGAGCTATTTTATCAGATAGCATCATAGAATCCCTACACTGCATTTGGCCTATCGAATCTGCATCAACCACAATCCCGCCCAGGTCCTTCCATAAACCCATGCATTTACCCTAGCTAGTCCCCATGACACTGAGGTGCAATTTAGCATGGCCAATCAACCTAACCCACGCATATTTGAACTGTGGGAGCACCCACAGCACTACAGCACCCGGAGGAAACCCACACAGATACGGGGAGAATGTGCAGACTCCACACAGACAGAGACCCAAGCTGGGACTCGAACTCGAGTCCCTGGCGCTGTCAGGCAGCAGTGCGAACCACTGTGCCACCGTGCCACCCCATATTGTATGATGCAAGTCAAGGAATTTTTCTGTCCAAATTTGAGTCAGACCCCACTTGGAGTACTTCAGACCCCACTTGGAATACTATGCACAGTTCTGGTCGCCTCACCCCAAGAAGGATGTGGAAGCTATTGAGAGGGTGCAGAGGAGATTTATAAGGATGTTACCTGGATTGGGAGGTATGCCTTATGAAGATGGGTTGAGGAAGCTACATCTGGAGAGACGAAGGTTGAGAGGCGACCTGAAAGAGGTTTATAAGATGTTGAGAGGAATAGATAGAGTGGATTCTCGGAGGCTATTTCCTAGGGCTGAAATGGTCGCTATGAGGGGACACAGGTTTAAGGTGCTGGGCAGCAAGTACAGGGGAGATGTTAGGGCTAAGTTTTTCACTCAGAGGGTGATGACTGAATGGAATCGGCTGCCGTCGGTGGTGGTGGAGGTGAACTCGCTGGGGTCTTTTAAAAGATTTCTGGATGAGTATATGGGAATAAGTGGGATTGGCATTTACAGATAGTTCTATGGCCTAGTAGGTATGGGTATGATCGGCGCAACTTGTGGGCCGAAGGTCTTATTTGTGCTGTAGTGTTCTATGTTTTATGTTCTATGAAATTATTTACTAGCCTGTCTCACAGTGCAGTAGCTTCACTGCAGTGGCAGAGGAGTGAAAGGTTTCGGACAAAACAATTTCCCACAGAAAAATGGCAATGTTGGATTTGGAAAGGGTTGTTATTTTAATAAAAGCGGCTTCTGCATTGAAAATTGGGAGGGTTCTGGGGGCAGTCGTGTGGGAGCTCTGGATGAAAATGTAAGAGATTGTGACTTGGAGCTGCATCACGACAAGTTGTGAAATTGAACTAATAATTATTGCCTCAGACTCGGAGCACAGTGGCATGGGGGACTGTCAGCCTGTTGTTGCAGATCTAACTGCAATGTCCTAATTTGGTATTTTGTGTGCATGGAGCTGCACGCCATGTGGGTAATTAACCCGTACCCTCTGGATTGACCTGGGAGACTGCTCAGTCATTAATTAAAGAAGGTGAACAAGAAGGGTTCCATTGCCAGTGCCAATCACACCCCGAAAATAACTCCTTTTTCAGAAATTCTCCTGCCTGTTACTTCTTCACAAGCCGGTTACATTTGTTATGATTCCATAAACTTAATTCCATAACGAGCCTAGTTGAGTTCTTCGAAAATATGACTGAACACATTGACGAAGGAAGGTGGTGGATGTAGTGTACATGGACTTTAGTAAGGCGTTTGAAAAAGTCCCCCATGCAAGGCTTCTGGAGAAGGTGAGAGGGCATGGGATCCAAGGGGCTTTGGCCTCGTGGATCCAGAACTGGCTTGCCGGCAGAAGGCAGAGAGTGGTTGTGGATGGGTCTTGTTCTGCATGGAGGTCGGTAACCAGTGGAGTGCCCAGGGATCTGTTCTGGGACCCCTGCTGTTTGTCATTTTCATAAATGACCTGGATGAGGAAGTGGAGGGATGGGTTAGCAAGTTCGCCGACGATACAAAGGTCGGTGGTGTTGTGGATGGTCTGGAGGGATGCCAAAAGTTGCAGCGGGACATAGACAGGATGCAAGACTGGGCGGAGAAGTGGCAGATAGATTTCAACGCAGATAAATGTGTAGTGGTCCGTTTTGGCAGGAATAATGGGATGAAGGAGTACAATATAAGGGGTAGGAGTCTTAGCTATGTTGTAGAGCAGAAGGATCTCAGGGTCCAGGTCCATAGGACTCTTAAATCGGCCTTGCAGGTGGAGGATATGACTCTTGTCAGACCTCACTTGGAGTATTGTGCGCATTTCTGGTTGCCTCACTATAGGAAGGATGTAGAGGCTATTGAGAGAGTTCAGAGGAGATTTACAAGGATGCTGCCTGAATTGGGAGGCAGGCCTTATGAAGATAGGTTGAGGGAACTGGGACTCTTCTTACTGGAGAGACGTAGGTTGAGAGGCGACCTGATAGAGGTTTATAAAATGTTGAGAGGATTAGATAGGGTGGATGCTCAGAGACTATCTCCCCGAGCTGAAATGGTCACTACGAGAGGACACAGATTTAAGGTGCAGGGAAGCAAATACAAAGGAGATGTCAGGGATGGGTTTTTCACTCAGAGGGTGGTGAGTGAATGGAACCGACTGCCGTCGGAGGTTGTTGAGGCAAACTCACTGGGGTCTTTTAAAGACTTCTGGATGAGTATATGGAAAAGAATAGGATAGAGAGTTATAGATAGGTCTGTGGATTGGTAGATGTGATTGGCGCAACTCGTGGGCCAAAGGGCCTGTTGGTGCTGTATTGTTCTATGTTCTATGTAACCTGAATCATAGAATCCGTACAGTACAGAAGGAGACCATTCGGCACATCGAGTCTGTGTGACCATAATCCCACCCAGACCCCATTGCCGTAACCCCGTACATTTACCCTACTAATCCTCTTGAAATTTGCTTGGTCAATCAACCTAACCCGCACATCCTTGAACTGTGGGATGAAACCGGAGCACCCAGAGGAAACACATCCAGACACAGGGGAGAATGTGTAAACTCCATACAGACAGTGACCCAAGGCCGGAATCGAATCTGGGTCCCTAGTGCTGTGAGGCAACAGTGCTAACCACTGTGCCACCCTAAATTGTTGATCTGGAGCAAAAAAGTGCAGGTTCTTTTGATCCCCGCTACCTGTTTTCTCATGATTGTTAATTGCATCAGGTGCGAAGACCCAATTTTTATAAAACTGTTATGCCATGATTGTTGGGAGGAGTGTCTCAATCCTACACTTGAAGATCCAGAAACTCCTGTGTCAGATTCTCTCGGGGCAATGTTGTCAGAATAAAACTCAGCGGGGAAATAATTAATTTGCATGACATGGCTACTTACCTTGATTTCCCAGGGAGAAGGCAGTGCGATGGACTGCTTCTCCCATGGCCCACGTGATGTTCTTCAAGACTGGTTAGCAGTGCTGCCTCACAGTACCAGGGACCTGGATTTGATTCCTGGCTTGGGTCACTCTCTGTGTGCAATTTGCGCATTCTCCCCATGTCTGCATGGGTTTCTTTCAGGTGCTCTGGTTTCCCCCCACACTCCAAAGGGCACCCAGGTTCACTCAGGTAGTGGCTTGCATTGTTGCCTGCTACAGAAAATTGACATAAGTCTGCGCAGTGCTACACAATCGTACTTCTTCCCTAACGTAGAGAATTGGTGTGTAAATAACCTGCCACCAATTTTCATTGTGCTTTCTGATGCCTTGCAACACAATCAGGAGACTTTTCTGAACAAAGGTTTACTTAACTGAACCAACAGGGAAATCAAAATAATAATTTTTTTGCGCAGTGAGGGGCAACGGAGTGGAACGCGTGGCCTGAAAGGAAACAGATTAAATTAGAGTTTCGGAAAGGAAATTGGATAAATACTGGATGGTCTCCTTCTGTGTCATAAGTTCCTCTGAATGTTTATTAAATGTGACACTGACATCTGGTGGCTGTTGGAAAGAAAGAAATTAGGAGCTGCAAAAATTTGGCATTTGGGCTCCGGTTCACTTGAATGGATGGGCTTTGCAACAACATGAAGTTTAATGGTAATCATCCACCACCCAGTTTTAAATGCAATAGAATCTTACATTCTGCCACCTTAAAGTTCATCTTTGGTATCAGTGAGGAGTTTTTCAGTGGGGTGGTTGGGGAAGAACTACAACAGTTAGAGTCCTGCACCAAGCAAAGTCGGTGAAGACTGCTTGGAGGGTATAATTCATTGACAGTATTCAGACGCAGAAGGATTACTTTGAATTCAGTTGATTTATTATTTTCACATGGATAGTATGCAGTGAAAAGTATTGTTTCTTGTGCACTATACAGACAAAGCGTACTATTTATAGAGGAGGAAAGGAGACTGTAACGTTCCAGTCATAGCTAGGATGTAGAGAAAGGTTAACTTCATGCAAGGTAGGTCCATTCAGAAGTCTGATGGCAGCAGGGAAGAAACTGTTCTTGAGTTGGTTGGTAGGTGACCTCAGACTTTTGTATTTTTTTCCTAATGGAAGAAGGTGGAAGAGAAAATGTCCGGAGTGTGTGGGGATCCTTGATTATGCTGGCTGTTTTGCCGAGGCAGTGGGATGTGTTGACAGAGTCAACGGATACGAGGCTGGCTTGCATGATGGACTGGGCTTCATTCACAATCTTTTGTAGTTTTTTGCTGTCTTGGGCAAAGTAGGAGCCGTACTAAGCTGCATTACATTTGGAATTGATGCTTTCCATGGTTCATCTGTAAAAATTTCCAAATTGCCAAATTTCCTTGACAATTTGCCGAAGCCATTAAGTAACCCACCATTCCAAAAGTGGAGAAAGATACAACAATCTTGGAAAGTTGTCTTGGAAATGGTTAGAAACGATTTAATCTATTTAACAGTCTTTTGCCGATATTGTTTATTGCTTTATCAAGACAAGTCTCACAAGATATCCCAAAGCACTTTGCACCCAGTGTTTCGTTTGTTCTGAAGAGATTACTGCTTGGGTAAACATAGCAGGCATTTATTTTTATGTGGTAAGATCCCATAAATAATGGATCCAATTGGATTACCCTTTCAAAAACCTGGCATGGGCATGATAGACCAGATCGGTTGCGAGGCATTGCACAATCCAGCCACTCTGGTTCCAGAGTTTCTGCAATATGTGGTTTGGCCAGTCTCAACTTGTCATCGGCATGGTTTACAGTCCATGACTTCGGGCAGAATTTTACAGCCCCGTCACGGTGGGGGGAGGGGGACAGTGTTGGTAGTCATCAAGGGGCAGGGGTGGGGTTAGTAGGGGTGGCGTCAAATGCAGTGAACTGTTCAAATGTCCATCGACTTATTTGGAGTCAGAAATTGCCGCTGGTGTAAAATTTGCTTAATTTTGCACTCACTGGGATAAATTTTCCAATCCCACCCGCCGCAGAATCGCCACAGGCAATTTATTGGACCATTGAAAGGTTCATTGCCTTTTGTAAGGGAGAGAGGGTGGTGAGGGAGAGGGGATAGTGGTGGTGGCATGGGGGAGATTTTCAATTCTTTGTGGTGGGACTACATAATCCCATTCCATTATCAGTGACTCCAGGGAACTGTAGGAACCACTCACAGGAAGTGGTCATCACTCATCCAACATCTGTTGCCCATCTCTCATTCAACATATATTGCCCATCCCTCATTGCCCAAGGAAAGGAGGTGGTGAGCTGTTTCAATGAACTGCTGCAGTCTCTGTGGTGTAGATCCACCCACAGTGCGGTGAGTGAATTCCAGAATTTTGGCCAAGTGCCAGTAAAGGAACAGCAATGTGGTTAAATGAAGACAAATTAAGTTTTCTTATACTAGTGTCATTAGAGTGTTCTCCTGAGGCATGTTGGACTACATTAGAATGTGGCTATGCTGTGTCTGATACAATAGTACGTTGTTGGCATTTGTTGATGGGGAGGTGGAGGCAGCTTTGGTCGGGGGGTGGAGGGTGGGTGGAATTTTAATTTATCGTTCTCTGCAAAAATGTTAATGAAGGGGTTAATGTCAGTTGAGTGCCCTGTACATCAGAATTCCCCAGGTTCCCTGGGGAGCTGCTGTGCAGTTGTTGCTGTGCAATTTCCACGGCAACAGATGGATTGTACCAACAAGTGACAGGAGTATGGAAACTTTGATAAATGAGAAGAGAATGGCCAAAAAAACAAAAGTCTACAGGTGCACATGTTTGAATGGTATAGCCATGTAAGCATATTTTATTTTTTAGTGAATATTACCATTAGACATGCATTCAGAAACTGTAATTGTTAACTGTATTGACCTAACATAAATTAAGCAATTAGAATTATTAGCTGTAATTGGATATCAGTGACTTCAGAACAAATGTATACTTTTGATTGGTATAGGCATGTTACTTGTAAGATAAGCAAAAGTATAATTGCTCATGCCATGTGTCATCCAGAAAGGCTGCACACCACCTTGTGGAAGACAGACTCTCCTGCTGTCACTTGAATGAAAGCCGATTTAAAACTCCGAAATCTCTATCTGGTCATTCAGTGAGGATGTCAGAAACAAATATATGAAATAGGTACAGAAGTAGGCCATGTGAGCCCTCGAGCTTTTTCCAGTATTCAATAAGGTCATAGCTGATCTTTCTGTGTTGAGTTCCACGTTTCCCTTCTATTCCCAAACTTTGATCCTATTGCCTAACAAGAATCTTGTCTACCTCAGCCTTAAACATATTCAGTGACCTCGCTTCCAGCACCTTCTGAAGCGGAGAATTTCCAAGGTGTGCAACCAAGTGAGAGACTTGTACAGCCCTGTAAGGATGACCTCTAATTTTAAAGCAGTGGCCCCCTAAACTGGACTCACCTTTAAGATTCTTACAACATCCGTCTTGTCAATACTGTTCAGCATCTTTTACACTTATCAGGATGCTGCCTGGACTAGTGGGTCTGCATTGTAGGAACAGTTTGCCAGGCTAGGCATTTAGTCCTTGGACCGAAGATGAGGTCCTACAGTAGATACTTTAGAGGCTGAGCTTGTTTCACACTACATCTGAGAAGCTTACGGCATGATCTAATGGTAAGGCTTCCCACTTGGCCACCAGCACAGTCAGTAGTGAACACATCACATCACCAGATGTGTCCTGCAGTCATCTGGAGGTTGACTGTCCACCCTTGTGTAGGGTGGAGGATACGCTTCAGAGATGTTAGCCATTACTGGGACGACAGGGATTCCTTGGCGTGTTGGAATGTTTGAGCCCCAGGCCATAGGGAATTATGGGGTCATGTGAAGACGCCCAGACCATGTGAGTGTGAAGGTGGGATGGGATGGCTGGTGGGTGGAGTAGCATGGGGGGGTTGGTGGTGAGGTGTTGTGATTTGTGAAGCAGATGTGGAGTGAGCACCCGCAAGCCCACACCTGATCTCAAAAGGCAGCTTGTAATGGAGGCAATTCCTCCAACCCAACCAACCCCACATGAGACCCAAATTGGATATCCTGCTAGACAAATCCTACTCAGCTCCTCTCTCCCCCCACTCCTGACCCACTCATGAGGATAAATTGGCTGTCCTGCAGTGCAGAAGGAGGCCATTTGGCCCATCGACTCTGCAGTGACCACACACCCACCCTGGCCCTATCCCCACATACCCCAATGCATTTACCCTAGCTAGTCCTCCTGACACTAAGGGGCAATTTACCATAGCCAATCCACTTCACAGTATCTGAATGGATAGAAAATTGGCTTCTTGACAGAAGCCAGAGGGTGGTTGTAGAGAATTACTTTTCAAACTGGAGGCCTGTAACCAGTGGTGTGCCTCACGGGTCAGTGCTGGGTCCACTGTTGTTTGTCATTTATATTAATGATTTGGATGAGAATATAGGAGGCATGTTTAGTAAGTTTGCAGAACACACTAAGAAAGTTATCTTGAATTGCAATGGGATCTTGATCAATTAGCCAGTGGGCTGATGAATGGCAGATAGTGTTTAAATTAGACAAATGCGAGGTGATGCATTTTGGTAGATTGAACCAGGGCAGAATTTGTTCAGAATTTGGTAGGGCATCAGGGCGGGTTACAGAACAAAAAGATCTAGAGGTACATGTTCATAGCTTCTTGAAAGTGGAGGCACAGATATGCAAAGTGGTGAAGAAGACATTTGGCAGGCTTGGTTTCATCAGTCAGAACATTGAATACAGGAGTTGGGGCGTCTTGTTGAAGTTGTGCAAGACATTGGTAAGGCCACACTTGGAATACTGTGTGAAATTCTGGTCATGCTATTATAGAAAGGATATTATTCAACTTGAAAGAGTGCAGAAAAGATTTACTAGGATGCTACCAGGACTTGATGGATTGAATTATAAGGAGAAGCTGGATAGATTGGGGCATTTTTTCTCTGGAGCATAGGAGATTGAGGGGATCTTATAGAGGTCTGTAAAATAATGAGCGGCACAGATAGATAGTCAATATCTTTCCCCAAAGGTAGGGGAATCTCAAACTAGAGAGCATAGGTTTAAGGTGAGAGGGGAGAGATACAACAGTGTCCAGAGGGGCAATTTTTTCACACACAGGTGGTGAGTGTCTGGAACAAGTTGCCAGAGGTAGTAGTAGAGGCAGATACAATTTTGTCTTGTAAAAAGCATTTAGATAGTTACATGGGTACGATGGGTATAGAGGTATATTGGCCAAATGCGGGCAATTGGGATAAGCTTACAAGTTTAAAAAAAAGGGTGGCATGGACAAGTTGGGCTGAAAGGCCTGTTTCCATGCTGTAAATCTCTACGACACTTAACCTTCACATCATTGGACACAAATATAAATAAATTACATTATAGAAGTTAAAGGAGAAATCAAGATAGACCTCATCTGCAGAGGAAGGTTAGAATGCAGAATTCTCCACTGCAAACATTTTGTTGAGGCAGTGCCCATTATTGCCCTTCCTCATTCATTCATGACCAGGTATAAAGGCCAGCATTTGATATCATTCTTTAACTATCTCAGAGAGGATGGTGGAGAGTCAGCTTCTTGGAGCTTTGCAGCCTGTGTGATATGCTATTAGGGAGGGAGATCACAGATTTTGATCCATTGTCAATGGAGGAATAGTGAGTTTTTTCCAAGTCAAGGTGGTGCACGACTTGGAAAGGAATTCAGAGATGTTGGTGCACTTATATCATTGACCTTTTAAGCAGTAGAAGCTGAGTGTGTGAGAGGTGCTGTTGAAAAAGGCTTGGTGAAATGCTGCAGTGTATTTTCGAGATGATGCACACTCTTGTCACTGTGACCAATGGTGGAGGGAGTGAATGTTTAATTTGTTGGATATGCTATTCAACTGGGCTGACTTTGTCCTGGATCACTTTGAACTTGTCGGAGCCACATTCATTCCAGGGAATTATAAAATAGTGAGGAGAAAACTCTTGTGCAAAATCACCTTTTCCTGTCTTGTAGAATGCTTTGATTCCAAAACTCTGGGGTTGAAGAATAGCAAACTCGGTGCTGATGATCAAGTGTGAGTGAGGCATAAATTATATATTTATTTATTGGTGTCACAAGTCAGCTTACATTAATCCAGTAATGAAGTTGCTGTGAAAATTCCCATCAATGTGAGTTGAAGGTAAGTTTGTCTGGAACCCATAGTGGAGAGAATTCCAACATTGCAAATCTTAACAGTGCCAAGGCCATAATGAGTCCTGAAAATAATCCTGAGTCAATTTCTCAGTTTAGATATCCACTGCATTTCTTTGAGAATTTAGCTGACTTGGACATTCCATTGTCAATCTTGTTTGGATTCTCAGAAAGATATTTGAAAAACTCGTAGAATCATGAAGTGCAGAAGAGGTCCTTTGGCCCATCGAGTCTGCACGGGCACATTGGAAGATCTGACCTCCCACCTATTCCCATCTGCCAGCACTTGGCCCGTTGCCTTGAATATTATGACATGGCAAGTGCTCAACCAGATATTGTTTAAAGGATGTGAGGCATCCCGTCTCCACCACCTTCCCAGGCAGCGCATTCCAGACCATCACCACCCTTTGGGTAAGCAAGATTTTCCTCACCATCACCCACAAAACTTCCAGCCCCTCCCCTTGAATCTGTATCCCCCCCCACCCGGTGATTGACCCTTCAACTGAGGGGAACAGAGCTCCTAATCCACTCTGTCCATGTCCCTCGTAGTCTTTACCTTCCATTTGAGACCTAAATGAGGAAACTCAAAGCTAAACAACAGATTACTTAGCAGGATAAATAATTGCTGAGAAACTGTAAAGAATAATGAATGATGCTGCTAAATAAAACAAAAGCTCTGGCAGTGAAGCAGTACCAGGAGGAGCTGCAAAGGGATCTATCATGGTTCTTTGGCCATTCATAATTTGTGTACAAGATATTTTCTTGGCCAAAATATCATGAAATTTCCTGCCGATAAGCAGTGTTATGGGGCATCAAACATCAGAGAAAATGAGAACGTTCAAAGGTACCTGGACTCGTCGAGAATTAGCACAGTGTTTGGCAATGCTGCATCATAGCATCAGGGACTTGGGTTCAATTCCCTGCTTGGGTCACTGTCTGTGCAGAGTTCTTCCTGTATCTGCGTGGGTTTCCTCTGGATGCTTCTGTTTCCTTCCACAGTCCAAAGAAATGTTGGTCAGGTGCATTGGCCATGCCACGTGACCCTTCAGTGTAGCCGAACAGGCGCCGGAGTGTGGCGACTGGAGGATTTTCATACTAACTTCATTGCAGTGTTAATGTAAGCCTACGTGTGACATTAATCAATAAACTTTAAATTTAAACTCAGGAATGGCATATTGATGAAAGCAAAATCATGCACTTTGAAGCAGAATTAATAAAATGCAAACCAGCATTGATGCCCATTAGGAAAACTGAAAAGGACTTGGCATGTTGTTCTCAACCATTCTGCGTAAGTATCCAAACAAAATGAAGTTGACAGGAACAAGGGGATTGATAATAATGAGGGAGAATTTATTCAGATCCTTGTACCAGTCACTAGTGTTGTGTTTTGACATCTTACCTACAAAAAAACTTTGATCTTTTGGAATAAGTTTGGAAAAAGGCAACGAGTAATATTTGGAAATGAAGGGTGTTGGATAGAAAGACAAGTTTGTATAGCTGAACTCCTGTGGTGTAAGGAAAAGAAGATTGGTGTAAATTCTTTCTGTGGTTTTGATTTGATTTTGTATTTCAGATGTATTGGAATCTGAATACATCTTTCAGAATGTAAGAATGAAAAGTATTCTTTTTTGTGCGCTATACAGATAATGCATATTGCTCATAAAGTACATAGGGGAGAAGGAAAGGATCGGATGCAGAATATGATGTTGCAGTTACATGGAGGGTGAAGAGAAAGATCAGCTTAATATTTGACAGGGCCATTCAGAAGTCTGACAGCAGCAGGGAATAAACTGTTCTTGTGTCAGTTGGTACGTGACCTCCAACTTTTGTACCTTTTCCCCGATGGAAGAAGGTGGAGGAGAGAATGTCTGGGGTGCCTGCGGTCCTTGATTATGCTGGCTGTTTTTCTGAGGCAGCAGGAAGTGTAGACGAAGTCAATGGATAGGAGGCTGGTTTGTGTGATAGACTGGGCTTCATTCACGAGCCTTTGTAGTTTCTTGTGTTTTGGGGAGAGCAGGAGCCATAGCAAACTATGATACATCTGGATTGGATGCTATCTATGATGTACCTGTAAAAATTGGTGAGAGTCGTAGTAAACATGTTGGATTTCCTGAACCTTCTGAAAAAGTGGAGGTGTTGGTGGGCTTTCTTAACTATAGGAAGGGCGGAGAGGGTGATTGCTGGTGATCTGAATACCTGGGGACTTGAAGCTCTTGACCATTTCCACTTCATTACTATCCTTCACTATGCTCCCTGAAGTCACTGACTAGCTTCTTTGTTTTACTGACGTTGAAGAGTAGATTATTGTAGTTGCAGCATTTCACCATGTTCTCCATCTCTTTCCTGCACTCCATCTAGTTGTCATATGAGATCTGATCCATTACGGTGGAGTCATCAGCAGACTTGAAACGGAGTTGGTGCAGAATTTGGCGACGTAGTCATAAGTGTATAAGGAGAATAGTAAGGGGCTGAGGACGCAGCCTTGTGGGGCACCTGTGTTAAGGGTAATTGTGGAGGAGATGTCATTATCTATCCTGACTGACTGAAGCCTGTGGACTAGGAAGTCTAGGATCCAGTCGCAGAGGGAAGAGCCGAGCCCCAGGCCACAGAGATGTGTTTTGTCAGAATAATGGTGTTGAAGGTTAAGATTTAGCCAATAAATGGGAGTTTGGCATGCTGTCTTTGTCATCCAGGTGTCCCAGGGTTGAGTGTAAGGCCAGGGAGATGGTGTTTGCTGTGGGTCTGTCGTGGTGATAGGCCACAGCTGTTCCATTGTGGATCTTGGTACCTTGAATTGGAACCTGTGGAGCATTCTTTCTTCTTCAGGCAACTTCATGAGTTGTTGTCAAATTTTACTGATTAATGTGGTAAATTGAATTGGATCATAAATGCAATAAGGTCGACATCACTATTTACCAGTGAATGGCCACCTGCTTTATCATATTGGGATAAGCATGTCGCCTCAACAAAATCCTTATTAAGCCCTTTTTAAAGAGTTTGCTAGTCCAACCAGCCTTATTTCGATCTTAAGGGATTGAGTAGAAACCTAGAATTAATGTATGCATATTCTTCTGTGCTCATTTATATATTACAAATAACTTAAACTGCATGTACAGACATTTGACCCACTGGCCTATGCTCCACATGAGCCTTCATACTTAATCATCCACATTATCTTCCTCTTTCCCACTACCACCACCCCTCCACCACATCCTGTTGCCCATTTCATTTAGTCATTCACAGGATGTGTGGACATTAGTTAGGTCAGCATCTTTGGCCCATCCAGATTTGGCCTTGAGAAGTTGGTACCACTTGAAGTCTAAATGATGTAGAAAGACCCACGGTGCTGTTAGAAATGTGGCTTACTCTCAACTGCCTTCTGAAGTGGCCTAGCGAACCACTCGATTGTATCAGTCAGCATTGCAGGCTCAGTCCATAGCACGTGGACTGCAATGATTCAAGAAGACAGCTCACCATCACCTTCTCAAGGGCAACTAGGGAGGGGCAGTAAATGCTGCCTCAGCCAGTGACACCCATGGCCCATGAATGAATAAATAAAAAAGGGAAAATTAAGAAATTTTTAATGTTTTCATATACATGATAGAAATATGTCAAAATATGTGTCACAAATATTCTTATCAAAGATCCCATGGGTCAAATGGCGTCCAATGACATTGCCAATATGTCAAGTAATTTCTGGGCTATAGTTTGAAATGCAGATATTGCACCATGTGGAGATGCAAAGCTGATGTAAATAACACCCGGGATTGCTTTACTTACATCAATTTTATCTGCAGAATATTTTTCTGTTCACAACTTGGCGCTGGAGTGTAGTTTTAGTTCGCGGCAATAGGGAGCAATTTTGTGTTGTGCAACCCGCAGAGCAGAAGTATGGCGCATCAATGATTTTGATATCTTTAAGCTTTCTTTTGAGAGTGGCTGTGTAAAATTAGCAATAAAGCCAACAGAGGACATGTGAATCTGTCCCCGTGCCTTTGAAGCTGAAATGATTGATGTTTATGCCTTCAGAAGATGAAAGACTTGAGCTTTAACTGTGACAAGGCTCTGACACCAAAAGGCTTAGAAGATAAACAATATTTCTTTTAAGTTAATGCAGAGCAGTGAAATGACAAAGAATGTTTAGCACTGAGTGTTGCACCTTTTTTAGGGCATCAGATAATCCAGTGTTTCCCAGTTGTACAGTATTACCTTGTGTTTTCTTTGAATGCATTTTTAACATATGTTTAAGTGGTATTCAGCAGTTACCTTTGTGGTTTTGGTTATTTTAGATAAGCAGGAATTACAATCAATTCAGTCCCAACCTCCCCTATTGGCTCAGTTAATTTGAAAGCATTGATTCAACATGAGACCATTCTGCCCATCAAGCCTTTAATATCCTGCCTATCAAAGAATTGTCAATCCATACCACAAGTTCCTATCCTTTACACAACTTATCAAATGCCACCCCAAAGCCTGTTTGTATAAGTTGTAATGATGCATATTTAGAGAATTTATTAATGAACAAAATTGACTTATTTAGCGACCTTCAGCCAAGCAGGATAGTGGGTGCAGGCTTGGAGGGTCGAAGGGCCTGTTGCTGAGCTGTAATTTTCTTTGTTCCTTGTTCAGTGGCGACGAGCATGCGATTTATTTAGTGATCTTCAGTGACAACGAGAGTGGGATTTAATTAGGGATCGTCAGTGGAGATGAGGATGGAATTTATTGAGTGATCAGCAGTGGTGATGGGCATGGAATTTAACTAGTGATTTTCAATAGTGACAAGGATGGGATTTATTTGCTGATCTTCAAGAGCAGCAGCATGCTTATAGCCAGCTCCAAAATACTGCTTCCAAGGAGAACTCCTCTCTCTGGGAAGATTCCCCACTCTGAATTCCAATTATCCACAGGGCGTTCTATCATGTTACTCTTAAAGGAACCATAACAGTATTTAATGATACTTCTTACAAGTTAGCTGCACCAAAATGACTTTAATAAAACTATGCAGATTCTCCTTAAATCAACCTGAGTACTCACTTGTTCTGTCCTTTCAAAATAGGCTGTAGCATTTTTCCCAGAACTGATGTTAATCCTTCAGGGCTCTATTAACTTGATTATGTCCTTCTTTAATGAGCGTGACATTTATCACTACCAGTCAATAGAACTAAATTCAGTGAATTTGGCAATATTTGCATTAATGTATTCGTCATTTTCTAACCTATGTTAATTACCTAGTATTTAAAGCGCTTTGCTTAATCATTTAGTTTGAATCCATTAATTTATGCCTTCCTGTCCACATTAACGCTTACTAATTTGTCCCTTCCGCTAATCTCTAATCTTCCCTGTATCATTAATGTTGCACTTCCTTTCCCAATGTAGAAGACTGAAGCAAACTAATAAGTTGAAAACTGAGCATGTCCTGACCCTCTACAATTATTTCCAAAAATCTGTTATATTAAGTTTTTGACCTCCTTTATTTCTCTTTACTTCTATACATATGGATAAGGTTCCTTACTATTGTAATATCTCAGTAAGTCTGACAACATCCGTGGGGAAAGAATAGAGCCAATGTTTTGAATCTAGCTGACCCTTCATCAGAACTGCTCCTGCTCTGTTACTGTTTTTTGTTTCAGATTTCAACATTCACACTATTTTGCTTTTATCTTTGCTATTGTGTTTGATATTGCTTGCAATTTTTACATCTGTTCTATTTATCTTTATTATAATCTCATCATCTTCTGTTGGTTTCCATAAACCCCCCAGACCTTTCCTTTGCCTCTACCAAAGCCTCTTGCTATCAGACAGAATTTGACACTGAGCTACATAAAGAGATGTTGGAGCAGATGTATAATAGCTTGTTCACAGGAGTGGGTTTTAAGCAGCATCTTGGAGGAAGAGATGATGCGGTTTAAAGAGCCTCGGCAGCTGAAGGCAAGACATCTTGAAGCGATGGAAATTAAAGTTAAGGGAAAGGCAGAGATCTTATAGGTTTGAAGGAGGTTGCAGCTAATAGGAAGAAGTGAAGCAACAGATTGATTTGAAAACTAAGGAGTATGTACAATTAAGGCAATTACTTTGAAAATAGACCATTGTTACTCCATTCCAGATGTGCCCCATTTGCAATTCAGCAGTTGCCTTCTAATCTATTAATTATCCTCTTGCATAGACTCATCAATTAACTGTTTCTACAGTGGTCTTCCTGACATTTAATTACACATCTAGCACCAGATTCTGATGGAGTGTGTGACAAAATCTGTATCATCTGTATCAGCAAAAGCATGCTGAACAGACAACCTTATTATGAATGCTTGGCTGAGCTTCAATAATAGGTAATTTGCTTAGATCTCTGCAGGTGATGTTTGTCTAGCTATGGAGGTAAGGAAAATCTTTGTCCCATTGACATTTCTATTCCTCCTTCTAATATGTTGTTTCGCTGAAGAGTTTTTCACTGTCTGTTCATTTGCACAAGATTAAGAGAGCTGAAGTGGATAAACACTTCAAACATTAATATGAAATGATGGCAGCTTTGTGAGAAGATAAGGGGAGCAATGTATGTCAATGGGATTGTTGAATGACTATTTTTTTCTCTTTAACTGATTACTCCACAATGGAATTTTGTGCCCACCACCTCCCAGGATGTTTATCCAGAATCCTGTCGGAGAAGTTTCTGGGCTTTGATCACTGGCCTCCCCCATATTTCTCCAGTTACTGACCTTCCTTCTCCATGCGCCTCAACCTTTCTGTCCCTTAAATCTCAGGAGCTTTGCCTTCATTGCTGGCACTACGGCCTCCGAGACCATGAACCCAAAGAGGTTAAAATTACCAGAGAAGTATTCTAGCTTGGGGAAAGCACTCCCAAGTACCATCAGCTCAATGCCCATCCGTCTTCCATCAAAACACAAATAACAATTTATTTTGTTCTCCAGTTAGCCATCATCATGGCCTGCTTCTCTGACACCTCATTTATTCAACTACAAAACCACTGTTGGGAGCAGCAGCTATCCAGCACCATCTATTTCCCCAGTGTTTTAAATCTGGCCTATTTCATGATGCAGTCGGGATTCAGCAATTAATTGCAGGAATTGAAAAGCCTGAATCAAATCCGGCAAGTGGATATTTGATTAGAAAGCGATGATTTTGTCTTTTTTTTTGTACGGTTTATTTTTGCCTTAACTATTTTTGGTCAAAGTTTTGAATGTGTTGAAAGTGTTGTAAAAATGTTGTGCAAATGTTAAGAAGTAACAAAGGTGCACACATAGAAGAGTAAAAGGCTCAATGGTCTGCAGTGATAGGAACAGCAACTTTACTAATGCCAGTCAGCATTGACAGTAATGCCAATTAGGCCTGTTCAGCAACTTTTTTATTTATTAGCATCACAAGTATGCTGACATTAATATTGCATTGAAGTTACTGTGAAAATCCCCTAGTTGTCACACTCTGGCACCTATTCGGGTACACTGAGGGTAGATGCCAAACACGGGCAATTGGGACTATAGCCTAGTGCTTAAAAAAAGAAGTGGTGTAGGTAAGTTGGGCAGAAGGACCTGTTTCCCTGCTATAAACCTCTACGACCTTGAGTAGTGTGATGGTACAGTGGTTAGCACTGCTGCCTCATAGCACTGGGGACCCGGGTTCGATTTCCAGCTTGGGTCACTGTCTATATGGAGTTTGCAAGTTCTCCCCGTGTCTGTGTGGGTGCTCTGGTTTCCTCCTAAAGTCCAAAGATGTGCAGGTTAGGTGGATTGGGGCAAGCTAAGTTGACTCTAGTGTTGGGGGATTAGCATGGTAAATGTAGGGCTTTTTGGGAATAGGGTCTAAGTGGGATTGTGGTCGGTGCAGACTCGAAGGGCTGAATGGCCTCCTTCTGCACTGTAGGGTTTTGTATGATTCTAAGACTCTTTGACTCTGTAAAACCTCCTGAAAATCTGGGCCAAAGATAATAGTGACTTTTAGCAGAGTCATTGAGGTTTACTGCATGGAAACAACTTGTCCAGAACTCCCTTTTTTTCTAAAATCCTGAAGATAATCCCAATTGCATGCATTTGGCCCATATCCTAAATGGCATCTACCCTCAGTGTACCCGAATAGGCAGCAGAGTATGGCAACTAGGTGATTTTCACAGTAATTTCATTGTGGTGTTGATACTCGTTGTACCCATGTAACTATCTAAATGCTTTTTAAAAGATTAAATTGTACCCTACTCTACTATTACTTGTGGTAGCTTGTCCCAGACCCTCACCACCCTCTCTATGAAAAAAGAAATCCCCTCTGGACACTTCTGTATCTCTCCCCTCTCACCTTAAAGCTATGCCCTTTAGTTTTAGACTCTCCTTTCTTTCAGCAGAACCCTCGAATACTGAATTGCATCAACAGATTGAGACAGAAAGGGCCTTATGGACAGGATTCTGAACTTTGGAGTTGAGACACTTGTACAGTCACGACAAATGACTCATCATGTCTGTTTCGCTCTTGAGCAAGCACCATGAAAGTAACTAAAGAAGTGTCCATTTTAGTTTATGTTGCCGTTAAATACCAGTTTGTCTCCCGGACTTTGTTTTGTCCATAGACTTTATTGTGTTCAGATACAGGAGTTTGTGTTTGGCTCTGCATACAAGCTGCAAAATATCCTGTGTGGGCAGATTATCAGCTGTCACCCAATGCTTACAATAGGTGGCAGTGCAGTATAAACATAGGCTAACATTAAGCTCATCACTGGAGATTGCTGCAACAGACACAATGTTCTTAGTGATTTGTAGCCCATAACAACACCTTTCCACAAATCAGTCCATAATGTCTAATGACTGTGGATCACTTAACAGAAGATAACCTTAAAGGATATGCATCAAGATAAGAATCATTATATATCAACAAAATCACTGAGAGTACAAATAATGACACACGGTCAGGTAACGTGTAATATTATATTCAGCATCTACCTAATGACTGAGAGAACTTGCAGAAAACCTGCTGTTTTCTTCACCATCCTATGGCTGATTATTTTTTATGTTCGTTCATGTACCTGAACATAGCAGGATTGGCCAACTTATTGCCCATCCTTTAATTGCTCCTCAGCTAAGGGCATTTATGAGTCTGGAGTCACATATAGGCCAGACCAGGAAAGGAAGGCAGATTTCCTTCCCTAAAAGACATTCACAAACCAAATGGGTTTTTTACAACAATCATTTCATGGTGATCTTTAGAATTGTGATTCCAGATTTTCCTCATTGAATTCAAATTTCACCCACCTCCGAGGTGGGATTCGAACTCAGTTCCTCAGAGCATTTCCCTGGGTCTCTGGAATACTAATCCAGTGAGAATACCAGTACGCCACAGATTCCCCTCTCAAAAACAATGCTATTAATAATGATATAAGCATGCTGTGCTCATTAGCACTGTCAGCACAACCTACCAATGGTGCATGGGGCGAAGGGCACACAGTGTGTATGTAAGTGTTTTTGTTTAAAAACAATTGAAACTAAAGTGTAAGACCGAGCCACATTGCCAGGGGAATGAACTTCGGTCTACCTGTGGAGGTGAAATTGTGATGTTAGTTGGAAGCCCCTGGTGTGGTTGAACTGTAAAATCCAATTTACAATACTGGAACTGAGTGGTAAAATGCGACTAGCTCGAGTATGAACCATAGGCTGACTGGGGGCAATGATTGCTTTTAACATTACAATAAGGTGGCACAGTGGTTAGCATTGCTGCCTCACAGCTCCAGGGACCTGGGTTCAAATCCAGCCTTGGGTGCAGGCTGTGTGGCGTTCACACATACTCCTTGTGCCTGCGTGGGTTTCGTCCGGATGCTTCGGTTTCCTCCCACAGCCTGAGAGACATGCTGGTTAGCTGCATTGATTATGCTAAATTGCCCCTTTGTGTCCCAGGATGCGTAAGTTAAAGAGGTTAGAGGGATAAATATGTGGGGAAAGGCTTGGGTGAGATTGATGTCGGCGCAGACTCGATGGGCTGAATGGCCTCCTGCTGCACCGTAGGGATTCTATGCGGCGGGCAGTCTCAGCGAGGAGCAGTTTAATAATTATGAAGATACAGTGATCTTGTTGAATTTCAGCCAGGAAGCACTGAACCATTACAATTGATCTTGTTGCCATGGAGCGAGTGAAGGAGAAACTAATAAGCCTAGCGAGCTTCTGTTTCTGATTCTTATCCAGCAGTACCACCTTATCCACCTGTAAACCCTGCTAAAAAGAGCAACTGACAGTGTGAAAGTCAAAGAAGGAGAAAAAGATATCTTTAAAAGCCGAAGTGCTACCCTTTGGCCGAATGTTGTTGATATCCAGAGTAAACTGATAACACTTGAAACAAGTAACAGCTTACCTTTCATTAGGACGACACAGCTTCCTTTGTTGAACTTCTGTATTAAATGTTAAATACATGGCATGGAGGCACCGTGGTTAGCACTGCTGCCTCACAGTGCCAAGGACCTGGGCTCAATTCCTGGCTTGGGTTACTGTCTGTGAGCAGTTTGCATTTTCGCCCCGTGTCTGTGTGGGTTCTGCACACACACACACACACACACACACACACACCCGCCCTGGTTTCCTCCCACAGTACAAGGATGTGCTCCTTTCGCCTGGTGAAGGAGTTTGCATTCCGAAAGCTTGTGATTCCAAATAAACCTTTTGGACTTTGACCTGGTCTGTGTGAGACTTCTTACTTCACCCACTCCAGTCCAGTGCTGGCATCTCTACATTAAGGATGTGCAGGGAAGTTTGATTGGCCATACTAAATTGCACTTTAGTGTCAGGGAGATTGGCAGCTAGATATGTTGGGTTATGGGGATAGAGCCTGGGTGGAATTGTCAGTGCAAGCTTGATGGGCGGACTGGTCTCCTTCTGCACTATCGGGATTCTATGATTTTAGCCACAACCCCTGTTGACTCATGGGAACGCTGGCAAGGTCAGCATTTATTGCCCAACCTGAATTGCCCTGGAAAATGCATTGGTGAGCAACCTTCTCAAATTGCTGCAGATGCTGTCGTGTAGATACATCCATCGTGCCACTTGGGAGAGAATTCCAGCATTTTGACCTAAGTGACGGTGAAAGAATGAAGATATAGTTCCAAGCTGGGGCGGTATGTGAATTGAAGGGGAGCTTGCAGCTGGAGGCAGTGGGGGTTGTTGGTTTGGGAAGCGTTATCAAAGAAGTTGTGGTGAGTTTCAGCAGTGCACCTTGGATAATATAAACACCAGAGCCATTGAGAATATGTAGTGAAGGGAGTAAATGGTTCAGGTTGTGAATGGAGTACCAGTCAATGGAAAGGTAATGGCCTCCTGGTATTATTGCTAGACGATTAATTCAGAAACCCGGTTAATGTTCTGGAGACTCTAGTTTGAATCCCACCACAGCAGAAGGTGGAATTTGAATTTAATAAAAAAAAAAATTGGAAGTTAGAGTCCACTGATGACCATGAAATCATTGATGATTGTTGGAAAAACTCATTTGGTTCATTAGTATCCTTTAGGGAAGGAAATCTGCCGTACTTACTTGGTCTAATCCACATGTGACTCCAGAGCCACAGCAATGTGGTTGATTCTCAATTAGGGAATTAGGGGTGGGCAATAAATGCTGGCCAACCAGTGACGCCCATGTCCCATGAATTAATAAAACACAATCAAACAGCCTTGTTTGTGTCAGGTTTCAAGTGCTTTTGAATTCCCGTAATTCTTATTTTTTTTAGATGGTGGAATGGCTTTGGGGAGTGAGAAGATGAATCAGTACTTGAAGAATATCCAGCCTTTGACCAGCTTATGTCACAATTGCAGGGGTGGTCTAGGGATGTTGATAATGAAAAATCTGGTGATAGTAGAATAACTGACTGTCAAGGCTAGCTGGTTAGACTCGGTCATGTTGCAGTTGATCATTGCCTGGAACTTGTATGACATGACTGTATGCCATTTAGCAGCCCCACCTTAAATATTGCCCGGATCTTGCTGCATGTGAGCATGGAATGTGCCATTGGGTGAAACTTCATGCAGCTGGCATGGGTCTCACCAGCCATAGAACCCCATCTTCTTTGGCGGAAACTTGCGCAGTTAAGTGCCAGTCAGGCACTCAACTGGGCAGCAGCGTGATTTACCAGGGGTCAAGGACCCCAGGGGCTGAAATTCGATCTCCTCAGAGCTGCCAGCCAATCAGAGAGTGTCTCCTTTTCATTGCTCAGTAGTGTCACCGGGGAGGCTGCTGGTAATGCACAGGTTCACCAAGGGACCTAAACCACAAGTGGAGCTCACTTGAAACAACATGGGGGTCATTGGCATGGGGGAAGGGATTAGCAGGAAGGGCAAGAGTTGGTTCTCAGTGGGCCACTCTGCTAGGTCCCTCAAACCAAACAATGAGTACTTTAGAGCAAGGGATCCTCTGTAATTGCCAGAATTCCAATATGGTAACTCCAATAGGGTTTTCTTATGGACTTTCCTGTAAAGCGAGTCTCCCAGCTGCCACTGGGTGAATACTAGCGGGTGTGGGGGGAGACTTATAATTGTTTATTCAGTTACAGGATA